>CM038146.1:460535840-461135840 GCA_021437245.1 Aegilops speltoides | reverse complement strand
GAAAGAAGGAGTCCTACTCGGTGGGAGTAGGACTCCCCCTGGCGCGCCCTCCTTGGCGGCCGCCTCCTCCCCCGGCTCCTTTATATACGGGCGGGGGGCCAAAATACACAAGTTGATCTACGGATCGTTCCTTAGCCGTGTGCGGTGCCCCCCTCCACCATATTCCACCTCGGTCGTATCGTCGCGGAGTTTAGGCGAAGCCCTGTGCCGGTAGAACATCATCACCGTCACCATGCCGTCGTGCTGACGGAACTCATCTCCGAAGCTTTGCTGGATCGGAGTCCGGAGATTGTCATCGAGCTGAACGTGTGCTGAACTCGGAGGTGCCGTACGTTCGGTGCTTGGATCGGTCGGATCGTGAAGACTTACGACTACATCAACCGCATTGTGCTAACGCTTCCGCTTACGGTCTACGAGGGTGCGTGGACAACACTCTCCCCTCTCGTTGCTATACCATCACCATGATCTTGCGTGTGCGTAGGATTTTTTTTGAAATTACTACGTTCCCCAACACACTCCCCACCAAGCTTTCGTCCTTCAAAAGCACCGGCCCCTCCCTTCTAACCTGTTTGTACTTCTTCGGAATGTGACCACCGCTCTTCCCTCTCCCATCCTACCTTGCACCACTCCCTACCACTGCTAGCTTCAAGTTCTGCACGTCCGTATGGTGCACATCCATGCTTCCACCCTTCCTTTCCCCCACCTCCACCTCCATAGCTGCCCCCTTTTCCTCCACCACCACATGGTCAGCACCTGGACCCCCCACGCCATGGTCACTAACATATAGCACATCCTTTCCTCCACCCTCCTCCTGAAAAGTTAGCCTCTTTTGACGCACCCCACCCCCGCTCGCCTTAGTTAACTTGCTAGGGCTAGTGACCTCTTCCCCGTCCTTCGTCCGGCCACCCCCTGTCTTGGGGTCAGATTTTCGTCAACTAAGGCTATCGCTACGAGACCTGTCGACCAGCCTCCCACCACCATACGATCAACTATTGCCGGATCCACTCCCGCTCCCACTATGACTGTTTCTCCACATCCTTCCTTCCTCCCCCGGCGCCTCCCCATATCAGCTCGCAGCCATCGCCCGTACTGCGCCTTCTCCCCTTTCTTCAGTTTGGTAGAACAACCTTTGTCGACATGTCCAATGACTCCACAGATATAGCAGAAGTCAGGAAGGTACTCATATTCGAAGCAGCAAAAGGGCCTCTCCTTCTCTTCCTCTCCTTCATGTCCGCAGCCATTCTCCTCATCACTTTCAGACTCCTCATCAAGCGAGACACCCCTCATGATCGGTTTGTTGATAGGCATTCGAACCTTTATGCGCAAAAACCTTCCTACTGCCGAGCCATCCACACCTGAGTCCATCTCCACGTACTTGCCTACCAGGTTTCCAATCTCCTCCGCCATCTCCAACTCCATCTTCCCCAGCGGCAATCCAAAGACTCTGAACCAAACAAGTACCTCATCAAAAACATACTGCTCAATCCGCTTACTCGGCACAAAATCCACCATCACAACCAGGTCATTTAGCAAACATCCACGGTCCATCCTCCAGCGCCTTCCGCTTCCCTGACTCTTGTTTGAAGGTGAAAAGGAAGATGTTCTCACCCAGTTCTTTGCAGTCCACACCCTTTAGGGGGCACCAGCACTTTCCTAGCGACAGGCAGATCACATCCGGGTGCGCGGGCCTCTCCGACATCACCTTCCCCACCGCTTGGATTTCTCCCTTATTCTCCTTCGTCCTCGCCGGCCACCGGATCTTCACTCCTTTCCTCTCTTCCTCCGAGAGCTTCATCTTCTCCATAAGCCCTGCTACCCTCTCCATGGCGGCCCGGACCAGCGCCTGTGACGGAAAACCCTAGAAAAGTGGTTTACGATCACGTGCCCTAGGCAGCACACGAAAGGGTTTTGGTGGGGGCGGGGAAACCTGCAGGGTAGGCAGTGCGGCTGCGCCGCGGATCGTCGCACCTCACGACGGTGCCCACCGGCGATCAGATCTGGCGCCAGGGGCGAGCGCAGTGCGGGAATCAGGGGGAGCGAATCGCCTCTGTGATCGCCGGACTCACTAACCGTCACCACACGTGGGACGGAGAACAGATCCCTTTGGATTATTGTTTTTGCCATGGTATAATTGTAGTAACTTTTCTACATTATGTTAATTGGGAAAGCAAGAAATCGGAAGGAGAAACCTACTAGCATGAGAGCCCATAACGATGCACGGGCCCGCTTCCCTAGCTACGCAGGATATTATCCTCGAGCAAGTCTATATGTTCAACTACAAGGAAACAGGCAGTCCGACGCACATTGTTATGGTATCATTCACCTCTTTTTTTATTTGACATGGGAAACATCCTCCATCCTTTCTTTGAGTCTTTTTATTTATTTATATGGGAAATTATCCCAAATGACAAATGAGTACGTGTGGAAGTTATAATTGTAAATAAACCAGTGTCAAATCTATGAAAGCATTGGCTTATACACTCCCTTTAGTTTCGACTTTAGAATAAAAATAATTGATATCTTCTCTCGAGAACCACCTAAGGTTCCACCAACTCCAGCTAAAAGAATAAAATAATTCCATTCAAGCAAGAAGTCTCCTTTAGCGAGACGAAAGCCGAGCTCACCTATAGGAACCAAAAGTGGCTAGCCCAGTAGCCATATGGTTTCGTCATGTTGACTTCACCCATGTCGTTTTCTTACTTTGTTTATATTTAAAAACTAATAAATTCATATATCATGAAAAAATAGTTAAACTTTAAAAATGTTCGTTGCACATTTAAAAAATATTCATGTAGCATAAAAAAATGTTCCCTCAACTTTTAGAAAATATTTGTACCATGTAAGTGATATTTTTAAAAATATTCATACAATTCAAAATATTGTGTAGTACTATTCAAAAAAATGTTTGTGATATTAAAAAAGTTTATCTAATGTAAAGAAATGTTTGCATAGTCTAAAAAAATGTTTTGCGTCATTCAAAAAAAATTCAACGTTTATTTGAAAAGATGTAACACATAGATATAAAAATTGTTAATCATGTATTTGGAAAAATGTTGAACATGTATAAGAAAAGTTTCTGATGTATATGATCAATGTACAATTCATTTGAATAAATTAGACACGTGTTGGAAAAAAGAAAATTTAAAAAAAGAAGAAAATAATAAACCCAAAGAAAAAACAAAATGGGAGACTGAAGAAAACCCAAAGAACACTGATGCAAAAAGGTGAAAAAACGAATAAGAAACCACAGGGGAAAAAACTGGTGTGCAGCTATAGTATTTGGCTGGCCCAGTAGCACCGCCCTGTAAGCGAGAAGTGGCATTTGCGGTTTCGCAGGGCTGCAACGTTAATAACTTAGCAAAGGCCACGATACATTTGCGTGCTTGAAAATATGAACATCCATGGGTTCGGTTGGGAGGATGGAACATCCACATCCCGGTATGTAGGTTTCTCCTGTACTCTCTGGTTAATTGCCATTACAGGTTCCATCTGTTTCTCAACATATATTCCCTGAAAATACACGGTCAAAAAGCTACTCCCTCCGTCCCATAATGTAAAAGTTTTTTGGCACTACACCTTTCTCTTCAAGCATCGTACGCCCTAGCCATCTCACAAAAACCCCTATACAGCTACAGGTGCAAGCCATGAACGATATTTATCGATCAAGCGATGTAGTTGGCCTTCTCTTGCTGCATCGCATCCACGATCTTGGACCATTTCGTGCGGGCGGTGATCACCACCAGCGTGCTGGTCTGGCAAGTCAGCCCGCAGATCAGGCCCGACCATAAACCCTGTAAATAAAGTACATGGTCTGTTGAGTGCTCCAGCTCATTAATTACTTATATTTCAGAGTGGAGTTTGAGCTGCTTGCTGTCCCACATTCCGCAATGGCAAGGGCGAGAGCTCTTAATAGGGTAACTAATTACCGTGGTGTAGAAGTTGAGCTTGAAGGCGAAGAGCATGGCCAACGGCATGCCGATGAAGTAGAACGCCACAAGGTTGGTCATCGCCGCCAGGTGCTGCCATCCGCAGCCCCTCGCCACCCCTGTCACATGAAAGCCATTTTGTTCGTCAAATTTGCGGAAATGTTTAGCACTAGCAGCGGCATTCCAGTTTATGATTTCATATCCTTGATATGAAACTATGTGTTCGGTCTTCGGTGCAGGTAAGTGATTCTTGAAGATTGGTTTAGGTAGGTAGCAGACGGATCTTTCTCACCTGACAGTACGCCCTGCGCGGAGTCGAGTACGATGGAGATCATCAGCAGCGGGGTGATGGCCGCGAATTCTGCCACAATCACCTCGCTCCCGCTGAAGAGTCTCGCCCAAAGGCCATGGCCGAAGCCCAGCAGCAGGATGAAGGAGAAGGCGAGGAATATTGACAGCTTGAGCGTCACTGCGACCGCATTCTTCGCCATATCCACGTTCCCGGCTCCGATCTCATTCGACACCCGGGTGCTGCAAAATGTGCAAACAATGAAATAACAGGTCATCGTGCTTACAGCGACAAAGAAAGAAGTTAAGATCATACATACCTCACAGCGGCACTGAATCCATAGGTGATCATGTAGGCAATCGCCTCCGTGCTCGAGCTGCATTTACAAGTTGAAGAAGTCAACATGATGGAACAATATAATGCTTCTGAAGGTCCATGGGACGGACAGTATTGAAGAAGAATGAACGGTACCACATGGCGATCAGTGACGTGCTCACTGTGGAATTCGGTAGCAAGCCCGCGATAAGAACCAGAAGCTCAAACGCCCAGTACTCCAAGCTGCATGCACCCAACGAACTCAAAATCAATAATGGGAAGTAATACATCCGTATCTACACGAATCTAAGACAAGTAATTTGGGACGGAGATAATGCGTATGTACCGACCAAACCATGATGGCGGAGGGCGTAGCGAGCTTGATCGTCGGCATCACGTAGTTGAACGCGTCGGCGGAGAAACCCTTCCACGTCTCGCTAAACTCCTTGGACCGCATCACGTACCCAAGCAGCATCATGCAGGAGAACCATAGGGTGATGGAGATGGCGGCGGACGCGCCGACGAGGCCGAAGCCGAGCACGTTCACCAGAAGGTGGTTCAGCGCGATGTGGAGCATGAATGGCACCACGGAGCAGACGACGAGCGGCAGGACGATGGACTGTGTCTGAAGGTACCGTATAAGGCACTGCAGGAAGGAGAAGGCGAACAGACCGGGGATCTGGTACCGAATGAACACCGCGGCGGCGCGGGACACCTCGGGTTCTTGACGCAGGCACAGAAGCAGCGGCTCCGTGAACAGCCACAGGACAGCGATGACCATAGACACCACCGCCGACATGATGAGCGACGACTGCAGGTATAGTCCTAGCATGCGGTATAGTCGTGCGCCGTAGGCCTGCCCGCACAGCGTCTCCAGGGCGCCGCTCATACCGGTCTGAAATGTCCAACAACTTTGGGAGTTAGGATGCAATTCGACGATGTTCAACTGCAGAATAAGTTATGGACTCATTGGGTCCATCCATTCGTAAGTCACATGGATTTCTTTTTGATGTAAGCCACTTTCTTGACTATGTTTTGCTTTAGTTTTTATCTTTTAATCTAGTTTTATTTTTCTCTATTTACATATGCAGTTGCACAAGTTTTCCATCGTCAAGTCCAGCATGTATCTACCTTCTCCACAAAAGTTAATTAAGTAGGTGAATGATCTCCCTTATTCACTAATATTAGTTAACGTATATGAGCATTCACTCGATTGAAATTGCAGTATGCATGCATAGAGTAATTAACTAGGTAGTATCCATGCATGTTTGTAGAACAAATTAATTTTAACGTCCAAGAACGGGGAGAGGGGTAGAAATAAACACACAAGTTGCAAGATAAATTATGTTGTGACTCGCTTATAAACAGATGTATGATGCCGCGGTTACCTTTTTTCTTTCTTGGTACTGTTTCATAATACGGAAGAACAACTTTATAGTAGTGTAACTTTCGAACAAAAATATGATTTGCACACACGTTGTATGGAACTTGCATTTATAAATCTAACGTGGTACTCAATGTTCAAACAACTAATAACAATGTGGAGATTAATCATCTCTCGGCACACTCAAAGATGAATTGCATGTCTTGTCGGTGGCGTTGCCTCCATATCACTCTCACGCGTGCATCCACAAGCACATATACAGATGCATGCACCTGTACACCAACATGCCACACACACACACACACACACACTCTTAGCACAAACACATAGTGCATGTACACACACTGGCACTGGCACACTCTAGAACACTAGATTTATTTGCACGCTCGAGCCAAGTTATTGCACCAGTTCAATGTATGCCGCAAGTTCCAGCACCAAAGTGATTGTTTGCGTCAACTTCTAGCACCACCAGTGTAATTGACTCAAAAAATTTAGAAGCGCCCTATAATCCGTACAGAGGGAAGTACGTACCTCTCAAAACGAAAATCCACTGTTTCTAGAGAACATGTTTAGAAAACCACAAAAAAAAATATGCGGGTCTAGAAAACCACATTATTTACAGCAAAACACACACACACACACACACACACACACACACACACACACACACACACGGACTATTGGTAGACGCAGCGGCAATGATTCGACGGACTCGTGGCCACACATGTACTGAGAAGTCCTGGATCCCGACTCCGGAGAGACTTGATCGGTTACTTTACTTGCAGCACGGCATCGAATTAGGCAAAGTAGTGGTTAAGCGCATCAAGCGCAAGAAGGGTGGGTGGATCGAGACTGGTAGACCGATTGCTTGACAACTCCGTTACCATCCCCCACGGAGATATTCGTGCTTGGACCAGATCGAGACGACTTCTTCCTTCCTAGCTCAAGACTGAAGACTCGGCCTCCCCCGTGTATATATGTTTACCACTTTTCAGAATTTATTTGACCTCGTTCGATCCCCTAGTCGACGCATGTAGAAGTATATGCGGACACGTCGCCCATGCACGCATTCATGCAGCCCGGACCGGGTGGCGTACGTGAGGACCAGCCGAGCCGAGCCACGGCAGTCATGCAGACACGACACGTCGTCGATCGACTCCCACAGAAACAGAATACAGTCGTACCGACGTTCGTGTCAGTCCAGCTATGCCCGGCAGCCACAGGCAATATATAACTCTTCTTTCTCTGCGGGCCAGGGCCACGCAGACGACGTAACTGCCGTGTCAGTTTCTTGTTGGCAGCTGAGCTACACGATTTCAATGCGACGGCTACAGTTTCTGCGAATGGCTAGCGCCTCCTGGGCCAAGAAGAAAACGTACGTTGGCATCATGTGCGTTTTCTGGTTTTGGGTCGTGTGGATTGAGACTTGGAGAGATGATGGCCGATCGATTGTTTCATTTCCTCAGTAAACCAAAAAATAAAATATCTCTTCCATTTTCCGAGCAAACAAATTATACTACTAGTACACTACTGTTCTTCTAACTAATCAATGTGTACGTGCAATACATGTTAATTTCTAAAAATATTAAGGGCATGCGGATGTTAAGTACGATATTATTTACGAGTTATTATGCGATTAGCACTATATTTGGCATGAAATTAACTGCACGCTAAACGTGTTAAGCATTCGACATTGAAGCAGTCTAGGTCGTTGGATTGACATGATTTGATGACCGAGATTAATTGAATCTGTCTCTTTGAGTCTTTTTATATTAAGTATAAATATAGACGTTCACGCGGATATATTTGGTGTACTCATTACTCGTACTCTAGCTAGTACTCCCTCCGTTTCAAAATAGATGACTCAATTTTGTACTAACTTAGTACAAAGTTGGGTCATCTATTTTAGAACGGAGGGAGTATATCCTTATATCTAATATGAAATTAATCAATGGAATGCGAGCATGGAGCTAAAATGATATGGTACCGTACGTAAGGTCAACACGCCATCTAGCACGAGCTTTGATATCTCATCTGATCACGCCGGCTAGGGCTAGTGCCACGTTAAATACTACACATATATCTATATTTTTTTTTTGCGAGGAATATCTATATCTATCTTTAAAGATGTCACCTCATCAAGTCCACGCTCTTCTCTCTCTCCGCCTAAAAAACAATTCGGTGCAACTTGATTTCGTGTGGACGTCCGATTATATTCATCCAACGGCTCCGTGTCATCTTCCTCCTGATCTAGCCCTCTTTCCACAGCTCCCGTCTCCGATGCAGCCCCCACCAAACCTCCTGCTGCTGACACCAATGGCCGGCGGTGCTTCGCCCCCTCCCTCGTCCCTCCACCGGCCTCCTTTCCTGGCGCCCGCACCCCCAACGGTTAAGCCCCGGCCTTCCCCTCACTGGCGACGCCGACGCCGCATCGTCGGTCTCAACTCCGTGTCATTCATGGCTTCACGCCTCGCCTCGCTGCCGTCCATTGCTGTGTCCCCGTCCTCGCCACGGAGCTTTTGAAATCCGCTGACCGAAATGCATTTTCAGGTAGCTTGCATATGGCAAACGGGACGCAGTACTCCGTCTCAAAATTTCGGCAGAACTACGCAGGCGATCTAATCAAACTTGGACAAATTAAATGAAGAGCGTGCGGTAGCAGCAGCATGCAGTAGTACGTACCACGAAGGCGTAGCCGGTGACGGTGGCCCAGGAGTTGCCGAGCGTGGCGCCGGCGAGGTGGACGTCGCCGAGGTGGCCGGAGAACATGACGGACACCAGCGGGATGCCGTAGTAGGACATGTTGGTGAGGACCATGGGCACCGCGAACTGCAGCTGCGCCCACGCCTCCTCCGTGTCGACCAGGCGGCGCAGCCACGCCGGCGGGCAGCAGGCGCAGGGCCTCTTCGCGTCGCCGCCCTTGCCGCCGGCGGGCTCGAGCAGCGGAGCCGCCGAGGACATCTCGGCCCCGCGAGCGCGCCGCGCGAGAGGGGAGGAGAAGAAGCTGCGTTGGTTTTGTGGGAGGTGTGTGGTGCCGCCGCCGCCGCCGATGGCGATCAAGAAGATAGCGAGCGATGTGGAGATTGACCCCGTTTTTCTGTGCGGCGTGGGAAACGCGTGGTGGCGTGGAGTACTGGAGAAGATCGGGCGTCGCACTACACATTTGATTTGTATTTTTTCTACTCACCCGTCATATATACGAGACCTGTGCGCATGTGCGGGTGCAGGAAGATTTCAAGGTGCCTGCGCATAGCACGGTCGGGGTAGGGGTGGTCTGTTGGTGGGTTGGTGTTCCAAATTAATGCTAGGTTGTTCCTCTGGTAATAAGTTACAGTACGGTGGCCATCTCCAACGCACAGTTGCTGGTCGCGAATTATAAGCGGTACACAGAAACGCTAGCGCCTGCCCCTCCACCGCAAAAAGGTCCATAGTGACTCCGACGCAGTGTTCCTCGGCCCATAGTGACGCATTTCAGATTGCAACCGAATTTTATTGAAAATAGAAACATATATAAAGTGCCATCAAAAGTCCTTTCGTCCATTAATTAAACGTAAAAATGTTAATTAAAAACATATATAAAGTCTAGGACTAGTGACTGTCGTGCCGTCACCGTTGTCCTCGCCGGTGAGATCAATGTAGACCGGCGCCCGCCATGGATACGGCCACGGTACTACCGCTCGTGTCGGCGCGTGCGGTGGTGCAGCGGGTGCCTCCTTCTATTGTCGTGTCGGCTGGGTGCACCCACATGGGAACATGGATGTCCATGACCACGAATGCCCCACCAGTGGCCACGGCTGCTGCTCTGGCTCGGGCGCGTACCCGGGTGAGGGCACGATGACTTGTACTCCGACCAAATCGGACAACGCCAAAGACAGGTCAAGCCAGGCCAGCTGGCGAGCTCCTAGAGCACGAAGGGTTCGACGGCCCTCCCGTAGGACTCTACGACCTCCTCCTCATCCTCCTCCTGTCCTCCACCATCGGTTGTGGTGCTGGAGCGCGCTCGGTGCACGAGGCGTACCCTCGAAGCACAACCGGGAATCGGCGGCGTTGGTTGTGCTTGTCGGTGAACAAGGTGACCCAGTGCATGGAGTCCACCGCGAACGCTGGGGCGTCGCGGTGGTCGGTCGGGAGCTGAGCACGACAACGGCGGATTTCCGCCTCCCGCGCGGAACATCTGGTCGGCAACAGCAGCAGCACTGGAACCCTATTTGGGTTCAAATGCCCGACAGGTTGACATCTGGCCAGGGCACGGGGATGACATTCTCCCAGTGGTGCCGGCGCTGTAGATGCGGTTGAGCGCCGGCGTCAAGGTGAAGGTCGTCATGCGTCGGCACCCCAAGGAGGACCAGGCCTCGTGGACGTGCTCTCCGGGCATGCGCTTCCAGAACAACACGTGTCAGTTCATGCGAATACCGCCTCCTCGGCCAGGAAGAAAACAAGGAAAACGTTGGCATCATATGTGTGTTCTCAGAGCATCTCCAACAGGTGCGGCAAAAGGGGCGCGCGCGCGGTAAAATCGCGATTTAGCGCGCCGGCTGTTCTTTGCGCTCCGTGATGGCGGGAAATTACGCGCTGGAAGAAGCGCTGCTGCTGCGGAGAAAGCGCACGCGGCGCGCTAAAACTACGCGCCGCATCAGCGTGCCTATAAATTGCAGCGCGCACCGCACACAGCCACGCAAGCCACGCGACAGCCACGCCCCTTCCTCGCAAACTCGCCGCCGCGCTTCGCCGCTTCGCCGTTCGCCCTTTCGCGCTTCGCGCCACCACCGCGCCACCATGCCGCCGCGCCGCCCAGTGCCGGGCTATCGCGGCGTCGCCGCGCCTAACGGCTTGTTCTCCGCCCGAGATACGGTCCGGCGACGTGCGGCTCGGCCTCGATACGTTCAGAGCGCGCGAGGCGGCCAGCGCGATACGACGCGGGCGGCGTGGCGCTGGACAAGCCCCGTCGCAGATGAACTTCGGGGCGTCTTCACGCGCGAAAGCAGCTGCGCTGTCGCCTCCGCCGCGCCTCATCACCGACATGGACCGTGCCGACCACGCTCGGCGGCAGCACCGCCTCCTCGTCGCCGAGGAGGACGAGCGAGCCATGGCGGAGTGGCGCCGTCGCCACCCGGAGGAGACGTCGCCGCCGAGCACGCCTACTGGGCGGAGAGGACGGCGAGGCGCCGTGCGGTGCGGGCTGACCGGCGTGCGCGGAAGGCATTGGCGAACGCTCAGTGCGAAATTGTTTCAGCAGGTGGGAGGTCGTTCTTCACGCGGGACGATGACCGTTGGGATGACATATGGCTCTCAACCTCGGACGACACCGACGAGGATGATGATGATGATGATGATGGTAGCGACTTGGAGTAGCTTTATCTATGCCGTAGTAGTGCCTATCTATGCCGTAGTAGTGCCTATCTATCTATGTATGTCGAACTATCTATCTATGTATGTTGAACTATCTATCTATCTATATGCATCGTTTTTTATCTATGAAAAAAATGTTCGCGCGCTGTATTTTACCGCGTCTGCTGGAGCTCTTGCTGCTGGCTTTATAGCGCTGCTTTGGACAAACGCGCGCGTAGCGCCAAACCAGGCGTTCGGCGCGCGCCAAATCGGTTTTTGCGCGCGGCGCTATAGCGCGGCTGTTGGAGATGCTCTCACGCGTATATCCATATATCGATATCTGGTGTACTCAACGTATTCTAGCTTGTATAATATCCTTATACCTGCTTGCCAATATGAAACTAATGGAATACCAAAGGAGCTAAAATGATATGGTACTGCACGTATGGTCAACATTGGTAATATCTTATCTCATCTGATCATTCCAACTAGGGCTCTAGTGCCACGTTTAACTAGGGCTCTAATACCAAAGGAGCTAAAACAATTCAGTGTCATTCACGGGTTGATCCCGCGCCTCGCTGCTGTCCATCGCGACGTCCTTGTTCTCGCCTGGGACTGGGAGGTTTTGAAATCGGCTGACCGATATGTATTTTCAGGTAACTTGCATACGGCAAACGCGTCGCAGCAGTGCGAAGGCGAATGATACGCGATCACACAGCGTCTGAAGGGGCCGGTGTGATTAATGCGCCATCTAATCATCGAACATGGACGAATCAAGAGTGCGTGGTAGCACTAGCAGAATGCAGTAGTACGTACCACGAAGGCGTAGCCGGTGACGGTGGCCCAGGAGTTGCCGAGCGTGGCGCCGGCGAGGTGGGCGTCGCCGAGGTGGCCGGAGAACATGACGGACACCAGCGGGATGCCGTAGTAGGACCTGTTGGTGATGACCATCGGCACGGCGAACTGCAGCTGCGCCCACGCCTTCTCCGTGTCGATCAGGCGGCATAACCACGCCGGCGAGCAGGGCTTGGCCTCCCCTTCGCCGCCCTTGCCGTCGGCGGGCTCGCAGCCACCGAGCAGCAGAGGAGCCGAATATATGATGAGAAATAGATTCGGGGGGCCATAGTTTTCACTAGAGGCTTCTCTCTTGAAAGAACACATACGGTGGGTGAAAAAAATTACTGTTAAGCAACTGATAGAAAAGTGCAAAGTTATGGCGATATCTGAGGCAATAATCATGAATATAGGCATTACGTCCGTGACAAGTAGACCGACTCCTGCCTGCATCTACTACTATAATCCACACATCGACCGCTATCCACCATGCATCTAGTGTATTAAGTGAACAAGAATGGAGTAACACCTTAAGCAAGATGACATGATATAGAGGGATAGATCCAATCAATATAATAAAAACCCATATTTTTATCCTTAATGGCAACAATACAAATACGTGCCTCGCTATCCCTACTGTCACTGGGTGAGGACACCGCAAGATTGATCCCATCACAAAGCACCTCTTCCATTGCAAGAAAAACCAATCTAGTTGGCCCAACCAAATCGATAGATCGGAGAGAAATACAAAGCTATCTTAACCATGCATAAAAGAGTTCACAGAAGACTCAGTAATATTCATATATGGATAATCTGATCATAAATTCACAATTCATCGGATCTCAACAAACGCACCGCAAAACAAGATTACATTGAATAGATCTCCAAGAACATCGAGGAGAACATTGTGTTGAAGATCAATGAGAGAGAAGAAGCCATCTAGCTACTAGCTATGGACCCGTAAGTCTGTGGTAAACTGATCACACATCATCGGAAGGGTAGCAAGGTTGATGTAGAGGCCCTCCGTGATCGAATCCCCCTTCGACAGAGTGCTGGAAAACGCCCCAAGATGAGATCTCACGAGAACAGAAGTTTGCGGCGGCAGAAAAAAGTTTTGGTGTGCCCTCTGACGTAAGGGGAATATTTGGATATTTATAGAGCAGAGATTAGGGTTAGGAGAGCCACGGGCCCCCACAAGCCTAGCCCCCCCCTTGGGGCGCGTCCTGAGGGTTTGTGGCTCCCTCGTGGGTATTCTGGCCTCTTTCTGAAGATTCGTGGTTGTCTTCTGGTCCAAGAAATATCCTTAAAAACTTTAATTCCGTTTGGACTCCATTTGGTATTGATTTTCTTTAAAAGACAAAAACAAGAAAAAAATAGCAACTAGCACTGGGCACTAGGTTAACTAGATGACACCCCACACATTGTTGCGGGAACTGGTTGTTATATATTCTAGTTAAGTTGAAACATGAATATTTGATTATGTAATGCGGCACACCTAATGAATAATCATTTCATCTCGTAAATAGGTTTGCTAATTTTGCCTTTATCCAAATGAACATACAGCAAGATTTCTATAATAGGCAAATAAAACATAATTTTGGTTGTCATATTAAATAAAAATTGATAGGTCACCAGAAAACCAAACCATATGTGACTAATTGCATTGTTGGACTACTCAAGCAATTAACTTCTCTATAAGAATGTAAATTCTGCAATTTCAAGAAAAAAGCTCAATAGTATTCAGTATTTCATGGATATGTACAATTGCATGGTATTGGTCTTGTCACTGCTTTCTTCAAAGTTGTAATGATAAAAGGAGAAACCTGCAAACATCAGACATGATAAAAATAAGTTAGATTGCAATTTGGTGTCATGGTGTGGATGATGGCACGTAGCAAAACATAGCAAATACAATAAAGGAGGCCTAATAGGGGAGTCAAATTTCCAATCTAAAATACAAATCTAGAAAGGTATAAAAAATTATTCAGAGAAGGTTGCAAAGAATCGCATGAACACAACACTTGCTGGTGGGGGCAGAGCCGTAGAGTAAGTGGTCTTGCGCGGTGAAGCTTTATGAAATCAACACACGCATTGTTGGCATTGCCAGGCAGAACATACACCCACTATGGCTAAGAACGATGAGGAATGGAGCATGTCACCACACACTTTGTATGCCAAAATTAGTGCTTGTCTATTCGAATACTTACATCACTCAACATTAATTTGTCTTGGTTTTTTTTTAGAAAAGGAGGATGACCCTCGGCCTCTGCATCTGGGTGATGCATACAGCCACTTTATTAATTATTCTCACAAGACCTTACAAAGTCATACAACAGTAAGACTAAAGCCGCCGTCTAAGCAACAAACTGTCGCTACACCTATCCAGTTGATGAAGGGGCGCAGATAGCCTGGGCCTAATACCAAACAAACATCGCAGCCAAGCCTAACATCTAAGACCGAGACCCCAACCTAGCCACTTGTCGGGTGCAGGGCACACTGCTGTCCGGCGTGCTCTCGAGGCCGCCGCCGCCAACCGCCATCGCTCCATCTTGAGAACTCTGATTGATGCATCAACCTTGCTCGGTCCAGCTATCGTCGACGCCACCACGGCGCCAAACGTCACCTCCTCCCTCACGCGCAAACAGCTGTGACACGTCGCGGTCGCCATCGATACACCTCGGCGCCATGCTGCCACGCACTAATAGCCGACACAGCTTGAAGCCCTTGGAGGATTTGTCGTGCGTAGCACCGCCGACCGAGCATGACCAAGCGTAGCTTTTGTCGGTCGAGCATGACTTGACATCTCCACCAAAGCTCCGTGCAAGGCGGCCGCTCCACCTCCTGCCTCGACTTCGGCGCTGCTCCACGTAAACGACGCTCCCAAGAGAGAAGCGACACCGCAGTGCCGCCATCGTCCGGTCTCGGAACACGGATCCTAGGGTTTCCCGAGCAATACGAGTGGGTCGACGGTAGTCACATGACGATGCCTTCATCAAGGTAACGACGTGGAACGCCGCCATCGCCATTGTCGGCTCGGTTTTCACCGCAACTACGTCTCCCCGACTCGCGGTGATGCGGATAGCGGATCCCGAGATCAAACACCCAGCCTCGGGCCGACCACCTCGACGGAAGAGATGACCACCACCGCTGGCTGCACCTGGTCGAACAGATCTGATCGGAGGTGCCGCCGACGAGACCACCAGCCCTCCACACCGCCGCCGCCGATCCGAAGGCAGCATGCACGCCGCCGCAGCCAAGCCGGCCGCCGTCAACCGCAGCCGCCGCCGCCGCCGAAGGGCCATCCGCAGCGCCCGCAGACCTGGCCTCCGCCGCGCCAAGCCGTCTCCGTTCGAGGACGGGCCGGCCTCCCACCGCCTGCCGCCATCCCCCGCGCCACAGATCCCAGATCGGTCGTGCCACCACACGTCTTGGGGTCCTCTCCACCCCGAAGACGCGCGAGAGAGGAGATCCCCCGCCACCGCCGTCGGCCCCCGGGCTTAGCCCGGCGGCGTCTTCCGGCAGCGGCGGAGGGAGGGGAGGAGGGATTTGTGGTGGCGGCGGCGGCTAGGGTAGATGAACAATTTGAAGAAGATAATTGTGGTTGTGTTGACAGCAAACACTGCAACGCATGGAAAGCCTACGTAAGCGCTGTTGTTTTTTGGGGTAGAATGCAGTAGATGGGTTGTTGCGTTCTAGGATATATTCGCTATCAATCTCGTAACATCGACTCCATGGATAAACTCTGCCTCATCGCCATGGCTTTCATCAGTGTCTAATAGCTCCACCTCTTAGAAGAACAACTGCTCCATAGAATTGCAATGTTTCAGTATGCAAACACTTGTAAAATGTATCAGTTCAAGGGAGCAACGGGTTTTGAGAATATGTACCTCAATCTTGAAGTCATCCTAAATTTTTTCGTTGTTGCAAATCCATGGCAAAATAATTTTGTCCTTCAGAGAGAAAACAATCATGTTAGATAACAGAAAGCAAGTGCTGGACATGACGCTGAACATGATCTCCTCTTGTACTTCATCACCAACATGGATGCACTCGCCACATACTGCAGTTACCTCAGATGAGACGGCCGCTGATCGAACGGCGAGCAAGTACTGAGCAACTCCACCGGCGCTCTCCCATACACCGTGCCATCGCACAGTGCATGAGCAGGATGTTGCACTAGTGGCCGGTCACCAGCCAGTTCACGCACGAACGAATTTAGGAACGCGTAGACCTTTGGGAGGGGGAGCGACGGGCAGCCGTCGTATCGGGATGGGTAATCCATGACGATGGCACCAGTGCCTTGCCGACGGAGGGAGTGGACGACCTCGGTTCCGATAGGAACTGGTGCCGGGAGTGCAGGGTCTGGGAGGACGACATGGAACTGCAGCAGAGGAGGGAAGGATCGGCGGAGGGAAGAGGAAGGGAAGGACCGGGGGCGGGGGCAAAGGTACATGCACCACCGTGATCGATCCGGTTGGGCACCACCATCGACGTCCCTGGTCGCCAGAGTTCTACCCTTTCGTTCCCCTTCCTCTTTTTTTTGAACGAAAGGGGGTCGCACCCTCCCTGCCCCATTTTATTGAAGCAGAGCACGAAACCAGGTTCAGAGATTACACGACCAGGAGCGACGATCATCCAGAGCACCAAGCTCGAAAGAAAGCAAAAACTGTTAGAAGGACTTAAACCCAAGTTCAGGGATCAAACTACAGAAGTTTTACGGATGAACAGCACAGAGGAAACCAACTACCAAAATAGGCAACAAAAGAAGAACAGCTGTTGCTCTCTCCTCCCGACGCCTCTGATCAATTGGTCTCAGTTGGTCGCCCCAAGCCTCATCTCCAGGCGATCCGGAGGAGTTCCCCACGTCGCTTGTCCAGCAGCAAGATGCATCGTTGCAGTAGGGTTGCCTGGCCATCGTCGCAGAGAACTTTCCACTGGTGCAAAAAGCAGCTTAGTTTTGCAAGAATGCAATTCACATTCCTCCATTTGCGCCCCTGAAAACAAAATTCATTTCTTAGTCTCCACAGGCTCCACAAGGTAGCAGATGAAACCATGTTCAGAACAGCTTTAGTTTTATGCATATGCCAAAAGGACATAACTTTATCAAAACAAGATATGCTTTCAATATTGAAGAACTCTGCAACAAAACCCCAAGCATGTTGGGCCACCACACAATCAAACATCAGATGCTGAACCGTTTTAGGTTCAGAACAGAACAGACAAGAAGGGTCATCCACTTCCCTTCTTTTTGCCAGGTTATCTCTAGTCAGCACCTTGTTGTGAATACAAAGCCATAAGAAAATATGAATGTTCTGTGGACAAAGAATCTTCCACATCTTAGTACTAACATTAGGAATCACTCCCCCAAAATTGATCTGATTATAAAAAGAATTAACTGAAAAGGCCCCACTAGTCTCTAGCCCCCAAATGGGGGTGTCCAGCTCCTCTAGTGGAGGGTATTGTTTAACCAAACAGACAAGCTGGTTCCACAGATTTAACCCAGCTCTGTCAAAACATCTTCTGAAAGTTAACTTCAATACCTCACCATCCCACACTTGAGATACAGTACAATCCACTTGATTACAAATTTTGAACAAGTCCCATAATTGCACTTTAAGGGAACATTCCCCCACCCACACATCATGCCAGAAACTAATGAGTTTACCATCCCCCAACTTCCATTTATAGAAAGTTTTTGCAGCAGCCAGAGCCCAAGTAATGCTCTTCCAAAAGGTAGAGCTCCCTTCACTTTTAGCCCAAAGGAGATTTGGAGAATTAACTCTATATTTGTAAGCAAGAAGCTTAGCCCAATCAGATTCAGGGTTGGTAAAAAATCTTTTACCCCAAGAAGCCAATAGAGCCATATTATATTCTTTGATATTAGGAATCCCTAAACCACCAAAATCCTTCTTCCTGGTAATCAAACCCCATTTAGCCAAGTGGTATTTATGATGATCACCCACATCCCCCCAGAAGAAGTGAGCCATCTGAGAGTTAATGGCATTAATTGCCCATTTAGGGAATTTGATCACCGACATCAGATAGGCCGGAATGCTAATAATACAAGCACAAAGTAGAATAATTTTTCCTTTATAAGTAAGATATCTCCCCCACCAGCCAGAAATCCCTTTAATGATCCTGTCGATAACAGGCTGGAGGTCTTCTTTTTTCAACTTGTCATAGTGCAAAGGCACTCCCAAATACTTAATAGGGAAGGAACCTTTTTTACAGCAGAAGATTTGAGAAAATTCCTTAGCTAATGTGTCATCTATATTAATAGTCATAAGATCACTCTTGTGGAAGTTAATTTTCATACCAGAGAGGTTCTCAAAGCATGACAGAAGCCACTTAAAGTTTCTAGCTTTCTGGGTGGAGTTTTCCAGGAAGAGTATGGTGTCATCTACATATTGCAGGCTAACCACACCTCCTGGGATTACATGTGGCAAAAGCCCATAAATCAAATTTTGGGAAGCAGCTTTCTTGGGCATCTTTGTAAAAACATCAACAACAAGATTAAACAGAAGAGGGGAGTGCGGATCCCCCTGTTTGAGACCTTTCCCCCCTACAAAGTAAGGACCAGTAGTATCATTAATCCTCACACTAAATGTGCTATTGATAAGTGTGCTCTTAATCCAAGAAATCCACTTGGGGCCGAAACCCCTCGATTGGAGCATATCAAACAGAAAATCCCAGTTAACCCTATCATATGCCTTCTCGTAATCCAATTTAAGAACCAGACCTTGCGAGTCTGATTTTTTGATCTCATGGATTACTTCATGGGCCAACACCACGCTCTCTAATATGTATCTCCCTTTAATAAAGGCAGTTTGGTTAGAGGAAGTCAACCTACGTCCCACAGGGGAGGCCCGATTTGCCATGGCTTTAGAGAAAAATTTTATACCGCAGTTACTCAGACTAATAGGGCGAAACTTTTTCATTTCCCTGGCATCTGGTTCTTTAGGAATCAGGACAATCAGAGAAAAATTCAAACGCTGCACATCTAATTTCCCTTCCTCAAAGTCTCTGACCAGAGCAATGAAATCTTTTTTGATAACATCCCAAAACGACTAGTAAAATAAAAAGGATAGCCCATCCGGGCCAGGAGCCCCATGGGCGTAAGAGCCAAAGATTGCCTCCTTAATTTCTTCCTCAGAAAAACTTTTTTCTAGTTGATCATTTTCTTCCTGGGTAACTAATTCATCCTCCTCCCAAAAGGAAGGACCAAGACAGATATTATGTTTGTTCTCAAAACAGAACAGATTTTTGTAATTAGAAGTAGCAACCTCTAACATATCCTGGGTGGTATATACAGGACCATTATCGCCAATCAGCTCAGACAAGTGTTTTTTCCTGTGCCTATGGTTAGCCATAGCATGAAAATACGCATTATTTTTGTCTCCATCCACAATCCTACGATCTCTGGACCGCTGCCACAAGGCAGTTTCCTCTTTATTCCAGATCAATGCAAGTTCTTTTTTAATCTCTTCCATTCTAGTCTTATCACCATCATTAATCTGGTTTCTCTCGGCGAAAACGTCCAAAATGTCAAATTCGAGCAAAAGCTCCCTTTTCTTTTCTTTTTCAAATCAGCTTCAACGTTAATACTCCAGCCCCTGGCTTTCTTCCTAAAAAGCTTACTCTTATTCATCCAGATGTCTATGGCTGATTTAACAGGAACAGGGGTATTCCACGTATCAACCACCATTTTCTTAAAATCAGGGTGATCAAGCCACCATTTTTCAAATCGAAAAATCTTTGGGGAAGTCACCCTCCGAGCCCCAGTGTCCAAAATCAACGGGGTGTGATCACTACCCACACGAGGGAGTGCAGTAACAACTGACAAAGGGAAATGGGCATCCCAGTTTAGGGAAACAAAAACTCTATCTATGGTTGCAAAGATGGGATTATCTTGATTATTACTCCAGGTAAATTTTCTATTGGCTACATTGATTTCCAAAAGACCCCATTTGTTAATCCAGTCATTGAAGAGGTAAGTAAATTGGTTGTTAACCACACCATTATTCTTGTCAGCAGAAGATCTGACAAGGTTAAAGTCCCCTCCCAGCAAAACTGGGTATTCGAGTCCATCCATGACATCATGCAATTCAGCAAAGAATTCAAGTTTATGTTCATTGTAAGAAGTACCATAAACAGCAACAAGTTGCCAAATAAAACCGTCCGATTTACTTTTCAGAGTAGTAATAATGCAGAACTTCTTATTAATAAAACCAATCACTTCGAATAAATCATTTTTAAGACCCACAAGGATCCCCCCAGCTGTGTTAATAGCAGGTAAATAATGCCAATCAAAAGCATTCCTACCAGAAATATTGTTAAGGATGTGATCATCAATGACCTCTTTTTTGGTATCTGAAAAACAAAGAAAATCTACTTGATCATTGCAGATAAAGTCTGCAAGGCACTGGATTTTACCAGGTTGTCCAAAACCATGAATATTCCAAAAGGCACCTATCATTTATATCTAAAAGGATGGGATAAGCCACAAGGCTTTTTCTTGGTGTTCAAAGTAGGACAAACCACTGCTGAAACATCAGTGCCAACTGAATCAGCATCTGGAGAGTCTACATGTTCAGATTCAGAAAAATAATCATTCGATTCTATCAGGTCTAAGTTGTCAGGGAGAACAATCTCCGGATTATCATCCGCAAATTGCAAACATCTACGTTTCTCATTGTTAATAATGTCAAGAATGATATCTTTCTTCTCCTCCTCATTACTACCAATGCATAAGTCCACCTTAGATGAATATGAAGCAAGTTCATTAGGGTCTAAGTTAGCAAAAGATTTACCTTTGAAAGTAATTGGAATCTCCAGATTCTTCTTCTTCATGTAAGCCGAAGCTTTATCCATAATCTTTATATCTCCATGGTTTCTGGTCATTGGTTTGTTAGCAAGCACCGGGCCCCATGTAGGTGAGTTTTTGTTGTTGATTTTCTTGACCACAGTGTCTGCCATTTCCAGGGAATCAAGTAGAGATCTCTTAACAGAGGTCATAGCCAGGGTTAGATCTTCTGCTAAACATTCCTTGTCCATATTGATATTATCTCCCTCCCCATCAGACTCTTCCATCTCAAATTTACTCAGTTGTTCAGAGCAATAGTCTAGATGGACTGACATCACATTATTTTTTCCAGATCCCAAAATTGGCTCACTCTCATCTTCACATATCTTCACTGGTGTTAGATTTTCATAGGCCTCTGACATCCGAGCTTGCATATCATCAATTGCATTAACTGGCTGTTTTTCAACTGCAGAAGCAGACCCCTGAGATACTTTCTTACTCAAACTGGTTTGTTTGTTGGTCTTGGAAGGGAAATTGGCCTTATCTAGTTCATCTATTGGCTCCTCCTCATCCTCTTGCACACCCTCCTTTTCTTCAGGATCTTTATTCAAGTTTTCCTCATTTCCTTCCAGGTTATCCAGCTCTGGATCATCATCCTCTCCATCATTGTTCTCATCAATTTGATCAAAACCCTCCACTGTAAAAAACAGTAAGTACAGTTTCTTTTTCATTTCCACCAACCTCTCAAAGGGAATTTTCCTGGGATCTCTACAGGCAATTTTAACTCGAACTTTTTCATAGAAGCTTTTGAAAATGCCATTCCAGTCCACATCCACAAGGATGCCAAAGCAAGCAGCAATCTGGGCAAATACCTTCCAGGCGCACCATTTAGGTGGGATACCTTCGATCTGTACCCAGGCTTCGGTCAGGGCCCCAAATTCATCCAGCATACCTTCCCATTCACAGATTTTAACTGACACTCCAGCAACAGGCAACTCAAAAGGAGGAAACTCAATTAGGTCATCCACATTTCTCCAAGGTGGAAATCTCAACATAAACTTCTTATTTTCCAGCTCTCTGATTTGCCATGGCCACTCCTTATTCTTGCAGAAGATTCCATTTAACTGAGTCAGGAGTTCAGAGGCAGAAACCTCTCCCTTCACCACCTTAAGAACAGCACAGTTTTTGTAATTGAGCCAACTAGATTTAGCAGCAACAGGAACTTCAATGTGATAGAACCCTAACCCAGAAGCAGCACTACCAAAATAAGTGGTAGCAGGTTGAGGTTTGGCCCAAGCAGCACAGTTTTTGACATTATGGTTCCCAGCACAGATAAAACATTTCTTAGACTCCACATAGTTCCCCACATAATGGCCAGGCCAGCTACAATTAAAGCATATCATCTCCTTGTACTTAGGATCTAAAGGTTGGATCACTGGTGGCGGAGGAACAGGGGGTGGGGCATTGGTAACCGGGGGAGCAGTCTGGGCTTGGTTTACCTGATTGGACTTGGTCGCCCCCTATTGACCCAGCTTCCCAGCAGCGATCGGAGCCGCGGAAATAAATTTTACTTCCTGGGGGTTGGGTTTCTTCACCGGAGGTGGCCGGCGGTTCCTTTGTGGCATCTGGCCACGATTCTCCATCCCTCTCTTAACAACTTCAGCATACGATCTAGAGAACCTAGGATTTTCGGTGGAGATCTTGAAGATGGTAGGGACAGGGTCAAATGGACCAACAGACGAAACCGGAAAACAATCTTGGACCGAGAAGCTTCTAGATTGAAAGAGATCTTTCCATACCCAAAACAATTTGGGGATAGCATACCTAGGGTTTGGAGGGGGTGGCCTGGGCTTATGCAGGCGGCGGCTACGGGACGGGGAGGGGATGACCCAGAGTTGGCCAAAAAACTCCGCCACCTCCTCTCCAAAGCCGTCAGCCTGCCCCAGAGGCATCCCACGGAAACCCGCTTTAGCCTCAACCACACATCCCGTAATCAGCGGCGATGGGGTGGGTGTTGGACCGGTCGCAGCCGTCAACATATTTGAACTACGGCCCACTCTCCTCGAAAAAGCGAGTTCGTCAGAGACAGAACCAATCACCGGAAACGGAGTCTCATCCACAGAACGCGACAAACATGCCGAAGATGAGAATTCACATTGAGTAATCAACGGGGTAACCCCACTAATCATATCAGAATCACAACAAACACGGATCCTATCCTCCAGAAAAATCTGGGAGCCCTCAATTGTCTGACTAGTAGATCGAACAATACCAGATTCAGAATGCGAATTGGGTCGATTTTTGTGTACCTTAGTTTGGGGTTTCTCCCCGCAGTCACCTGGCCATGGCGGAGGTTCGATGGAAGAACCCCTGATCCTCCTGCGCCCTAGCAGAGCGGGGGCACCCTGCAGAGCCCATGCGCCAGGCTGTTGAAACTTCACGGAATCCCTGGGAGCACGGTCCCTGGCGGCAACTCCTACGGCGGCAAGCGCGACAGCTGCAGCACCGGTGGGGGGCGGATCTTGAGCCTTGAAGGGGAGCTCGATTTGAAGCGCGCCCATCTCGCCGCCTGCCTCGGATCCGCTGACTCCGCCTCCTGAATCGCCCAGAAGATGAATTCGTAGTCCATCCCGCCGTCGTCGCCCGCAAAGCGAGCTCTCTCTTCGAATGTAGCGTGGCGCAGAATCTCCATGAAAATCTTGGGCCACATGGAGCGGAATGGGAATCTCGCTTCCACCACACGACGCATCTCCGCAATCGCTTCCGGCGCCACCGCATCGAACACCGGGAGCGTCTCCACCGGCAGCGGGGGCTGAGACGGTGCTGCCACCTGCGTGGGTCGCAGACGCCGTGCCCGCGCCCCGCGACGCGCTCCTCCGACCATCAGGATCGATAGATCTGGCCGTGGAGGTGTGGGCTGCAGTATTCTCACGGGGATGTGGGGATGGGGGTTGGGTATCGGGGGGAGATAAGGGCGAGGTGACAGTAATGGCGGCCGCGGCGCCATTACTGCTGGTAGGTGGGGGATCGCCTGTCTCGCCGCTCGAAGCCATCCTCTCGTTCCCCTTCCTCTCTCACGCATGCGAAGGAAGGAGCGCCTCTAGGGAAAGGGGATGGGACGGGAAGGAGAAGGGGTTAGGATTTTATTTTCTTCTGTTTGCGACATGAGACCATTGGGCTTCGGTGGAAATTTATTGTGCAAACTGATCAACAACATGCATGTCTACATGCCAATAAAAATTAGCTGAATGGTAAAATTAATTGATGATGTGGCAGTTAGCTGATGTGGACAGGTTGCATGTCAAGAGAAATAATGTAGTGGGGATGAACTATTTAGGTATTATAGATTATAGATAGGTTAGTCCCAAAAAATGATATAAAATAGTATATTAATGCATATAAAACATCCAAGATAGATAATATAATAGCATGGAACAATCAAAATTATACATATGTTGGAGACGTATCAAGCATCCCCAAGCTTAATTCCTGCTCGTCCTCGAGTAGGTAATGACAAAAACAGAATTTTTGATGTGGAATGCTAAGTAACATATTTACTAATGTAATTTTTCTTATTGTGGCATGAATATTCAGATCTATAAGGTTCAAAATAAATTTTTAATATTGACATAAAAACAATAATACTTCAACCATACTAATAAAACAATCATGTCTTCTCAAAATATCATGGCTAAAGAAAGTTATCCATACAAAATCATATAATCTTGTCGCCGAGGAGTTGCCGAGCGTGGCGCTGGCGAGGTGGACATCGCCGAGGTGGCCGGAGAACATGACAGACACCAGCGGGATGCCGTAGTAGGACATGTTGGTGAGGACCATCGACACCGCGAACTCCAGCTGCGCCCATGCCTCCTCCGTGTCGATCAGGCGGTGCGGCCATGCCGACGAGCAGCTGTGCGGACATGTCGCCTCGCCACTCTTGCCTTTGGCAGGCTCGCAGCCACCAAGCGGCGACGGAGCCGTGGACATGTTGGCCCGCGTGCCATACGAGAGGGGAGAAGAAAAGCTGGGTTAGTTTTGGAGTCATTTTACAGTGCATCCGGTCGATATGGACCGTCCGTCGGAGCGAATTCGACGGTCCATATCCAATGCAATACGCTGATGTCACGTGTATTATATCCAACCCCGAGGGGTATTTTCGGGAGAAAAAATAGTTTGAACTGGTCAGATTTTCCGTCCCAAATATTTCGAGGGTATTTCTGGTATGAATTTCAGGGCTATTTTTTGTTTGATTTTTATCCCATTCGCTAGGGCTTTACTCCCTCGCTGCGGCAAGGTGTTGCGGCAAGATCCTCGCCGGCGGGGAGGGGCCATGGCAAGATCCCTCGCAGACGGTAGGGTTTTATCGCTGGGATAGGATCTTGCAGCGCGTCGCGGCCCCTCCCTCCGTCCTCCCGAATTCCCTCACGCTCTCGCACCTCCTCTTCACCGACGAACACGAGAGGACGATGACTACCCTTCCCGCAGTGGCCGCCAACGAAGATTCGACCTCATCCCACCTCCCATTCATCTATGCGGGTGCCTATAGCCACGAGGTGAGTCTCTACCTCTTTCCCACTCCCCACGTGGTTGTTCGCGTCCTCAGACTCACCTCTTCGCCATGGCCACATCTTGATCTGGCCATGCATCTCGCCCGAAGGCAAGGTGGTTGGGCCTATCATGTTCTCACCGCTGGCGGGTTATTGCGTGACTGGATGAAGCTGGCCGGCCTCGACGGCTGGTCCCATTCCTCCGACCTCATCCACATCACAGCAAGATCTACGAATGTTCGATTGTTGCATATGTATTCTTATATATTTCATTCAAGCTCTATTCTTTAAGTTTGGATGATAGGTAAGACGTTGGATTTGGAGATCAGGAGAGATGAAAATCTATTAATTCTGAAATGTAGTATAGACAATTCATAGCTTATGTTGCTCACTATTTATGATGCTTACTGCTGATTGCGCAACTGCTGCACTGGGATCAACGGACTTGGCATCTGCTTTATAATTGTTTTAGATTCACATGGGATATCCACAATTTGAAGATTAATGTAAATTCTTATTATGATGTTTTAGCCTTCTTAAAGACAGAGTAATGATCCTCGCAGAAATAAGATAGAAAGGAATGCGCATTCGATTCTTGAATATGTTGCAATAGAAGATCTTCCGTGTTTATTTATGTGCAACGTTTGTTAGCTGGACACATTTGACAAGGTGAGTACAAGTAGTAATTTTTCCTCTTTTTTGCAGGGTTATGACACAACATGCTATGTGATTCCTTGAGGCAGGATGGATGTACCATGGCCACCCCACTGTGCTGCTGAAGGTGCGTGCAAACCCGGAGATCCCTTCAATTCACTGCATGGCCTACCATGCCACACCATGGTCGTTGAAACACCTGCAAAGGCCCCCTATGGTACGTGCTTACTCTTGTTATCCTATGCTCTCTTTTATTGGCTTTGCGGCCTTCCTATGAGACATCGGTTGTGCCATTTTCTGGGATAGCTGGGATTGCGTGTTGATTCATGCAGTATTTTTTCTTCTATTGTGAGGCTATGCCCATGCTCGTACCTTTTTATCTCGTATGAAAATAGACATACCATAATCCATTATTCTTCTAGGGTTGTCCGTGCAATGTAATTGGTCTGAACCTTGCCCAGGCATTGTTACTGTCACATGGTTGTAAAAAGCAAATATAGATTTCTATGAGCTCCTGTAGAGACTAAATTTATTTCAAGCAAAGTATTGTAACCAATATTATTGAAGTTTTCCAACTTGACTCATCCGCAATGGACTAAGAACACGGCTAGGAAACCTTCTTCAGGATTAAACCCAACCACAACCTACTCTATCGCTTTATGGCCAAGTGTACACTCCACATGTAAGAATGAACCACACTATTGGACTAACTGCTTGCATCTTCATCGTCTTCAACCGCAGCTGCATCCGATAGCCTAGCATGGTACTGCTTGAACCTTTTCATGTATTTTATTTTGTTGTAGGGTGAATCGACAAGCACAACAGGTAGCTCTCTTCTAAATTTATCGATGTAGGCCTGCATGCGAGGATATGTTACTATCGTTCCATAAGTTTCAGAAAATGACAGGATTTTAGGTGTTACTCTACGTACTTGGTCATATTGCATCCTCAGTTTTTCTCCCGTAAATAATTCGATGTTCTTCAGCATGTACAGTGCACAACAAGAACTGCAACATTTTATTGTCAGATCAGCATTTCAAATATTAACAACCTAAAACAAAACCAAAAGCTAATATTGTTGACTGACGTCTCATCGGCTTTTCGCACTTTAATAAGCCGTACTGGCCACTGCGTTATGTTAATGTCTTCCCATGCATTGCTTTCTATCCCATTGACTCGCATCGCTGCTCTCAGATGTGCTTCCATCCCACGTACCTGCAAGCCCAATGGGATAAGAAGTTGCCTATGACTAATACTTACATACGATGTTAAATCCTTTGTTATAATTAAATATGTTGAAACTCTCACCACGTTATTTACTTCTCTGGGTACCATACAGTGGAAAAGTGAATCAACAACCCGAATCTCCTTCCTTCTGGGGTTTACGACCACAAGGAACCAGCGGACGTTTAAACTGTTCGTAGGTAGGAAAACCTGAAGTGCACAGATAATTAGATCAATGTGTAGAGTAATAAAAAAATTATGTTCTACGTCAGGTTAAAATACCATATCATGTTTCAGGTAGCTGGTGCCTTGTGTTGTTCCAGGAATGCCTGCCAAAGAGTCCTCGTAGCACTCCTCTATCCTACCATCTCTTTCGAGCTTAGCGACACCATCCGCCCTCTCAATGTAAACCAATTGGCCGTCCCTTGTGTCAATTGGTTCATCATGGCGCATGAGCTGGATCGCAGCATCGACCGCCTAAAACAATAACCAAGTTAATTGTATTGTACAAAAATGAAACTTCATAAACTAATTTGTGAAATATCTTACTTCGTCACCCAACCATACAACATCTTCAGATTCATCTTTTTGGGTGAGGCATTACAAATGCTTTGATAGCACGACAATGTCATCAACTAAGACCATTTGTTATTCACGATTTGTAGTGTTGATCAGTGACACCACGAAATCCTGTCGAACCACGTCTAGCTGGTCCCTCTGGGTTTCAGGAAATTCTAACCTCTTTTTTAAGTTGCTAGAGCCAATTTTTCTATTTTTATTATTCGTGTCCTCAGAATCATTTGTAGACTCTGATGGAGTCTTGTTTTTCCTTTTATTCTTCTCAGTATCGTACAAAACATACTCGTCATTCTTAAATAATTGCAATACCACCCTTTTCTTTTCGCCACCATGATTTGGTGGCGTCAATTCAACCACACTTACTTCTTGCTGCTTTCGAAAGGATTCATCACGGCTATCATCATCTGTGAAGGCACGGGGTTCTTCAGGCTCTTGCGATCCTGTAGTCTTCACAGAGTGATGGTTACTCCGTCTGTTGAACGGATTCTGTCATACGAAATAAACCGCGTGTTAGCCTTTAGAAGATTCTTGCTCAATTATAGGTAAAATGTGCATCACCTGGAAAGCTTCAAGGCTTGTCGTGGCTTTCGAATGCATTTGCGTATCCAAACTAGGAGCACCCTGGATATCACCCACCTCCTTAAAAAGCTTATGAACACCACTGAGATCATGTTTGATTTTTACAGCAACTCTTTGAAGGAAATATGCCCTAGAGGCAATAATAAAGTTATTATTTATTTCCTTATTTCATGATAAATGTTTATTATTCATGCTAGAATTGTATTAACCGGAAACACAATACATGTGTGAATACATAGACAAACATAGTGTCACTAGTATGCCTCTACTTGACTAGCTCGTGAATCAAAGATGGTTAAGTTTCCTAGCCATAGACATGAGTTGTCATTTGATTAACGGGATCACATCATTAGGAGAATGATCTGATTGACTTGACCCATTCCGTTAGCTTAGCACTTGATCGTTTAGTATGTTGCTATTGCTTTCTTCATGACTTATACATGTTCCTGTAACTATGAGATTATGCAACTCCGTTTACGGAGGAACACTTTGGTGCTACCAAACGTCACAACGAATCGGGTGATTATAAAGGAGTACTACAGGTGTCTCCGAACGTACATGTTGGGTTGGCGTATTTTGAGATTAGGTTTTGTCACTCCGATTGTCGGAGAGGTATCTCTGGGCCCTCTCGGTAATGCACATCACTATAAGCCTTGCAAGAAATGTAGCTAATGAGTTAGTTACGGAATGATGCATTACGGAACGAGTAAAGAGACTTGCCGGTAACGAGATTGAACTAGGTATTGGATACCGACGATCGAATCTCGGGCAAGTAACATACCGATGACAAAGGGAACAACGTATGTTGTTATGCGGTTTGACCGATAAAGATCTTCGTAGAATATGTAGGAGCCAATATGGGCATCCAGGTTCCGCTATTGGTTATTGACCGAGAACAGTTCTAGGTCATGCCTCGAACCCGTAGGGTCCGCACGCTTAACGTTACGATGACAGTTATATTATGAGTTTATGAGTTTTAATGTACCGTAGGAGTTCGGAGTCCCGGATGAGATCAGGGACATGATGAGGAGTCTCGAAATGGTCGAGACGTAAAGATCGATATATTGGACGACTATATTCGGACTTCGGAAAGGTTCCGAGTGATTCGGCTATTTTTCGGAGTACTGGAGAGTTACGGGAATTCGCCGGGGAGTATATCGGCCTTATTGGGCCATACGGGAATAGAGGAGAGAGGCCAAAAGGAAGGAGGCCTGCGCCCCCACTCTGGTCCGAATTGGACAAGGGGCGCAGCCCCCCTTTCCTTCTTCCTCTCCCCCTCTTTCCCCTTCTCCTACTCTAACAAGGGAGGTGGAATCCTACTAGGACTAGGGAGTCCTAGTAGGACTCCACACTTGGCGCGCCCCCTCCTAGGGCCGGCCTCCTCCTCCCTTGCTCCTTTATATACGGGGGCAGGAGGGCACCCCATGACACACAAGTTGATCTTCGTGATCGTTCCTTAGCCGTGTGCGGTGCCCCCCTCCACGATATTACACCTCGATCATATTGTAGCGGTGCTTAGGCGAAGCCCTGCGACGGTTGAACATCAAGATCGTCACCACACACCGTCGTGCTGACGGAACTCCTCCCTGAAGCTCTGCTGGATCGGAGCCCGCGGTGCGTCATCGAGCTGTACATGTGTCAAGAACTCAGAGGTGCCGGAGTAACGGTGCTTGGATCGGTTAGACCGGGAAGACGTATGACTACTTCCTCTATGTTGCGTCAACGCTTCCGCTTCGGTCTACGAGGGTACATAGACAACACTCTCCCCTCTCGTTGCTATGCATCACCATGATCTTGCGTGTGCGTAGGAATTTTTTTGAAATTACTACGTTCCCCAACAGTGGCATCCGAGCCTAGGTTTTATGCGTTGATGTTATATGCACGAGTAGAACACAAGTGAGTTGTGGGCGATACAAGTCATACTGCTTACCAGCATGTCATACTTTGGTTCGGCGTATTGTTGGATGAGGCGGCCCGGACCGACATTACGCATACGCTTACGCGAGACTGGTTTTACCGCCGTGCTTTGCACACAGGTGACTAGCGGGTGTCTGTTTCTCCAACTTTAGTTGAACCGAGTGTGGCTACGCTCGGTCCTTGCGAAGGTTAAAACAACACTAACTTGACGAACTATCGTTGTGGTTTTGATGCATAGGTTAGAACGGTTCTTGCAAAGCCCGTAGCAGCCACGTAAAATTTGCAACAAGGTAGAGGATGTCTAACTTGTTTTTGCAGGGCATGTTGTGATGTGATATGGTCAAGACGTGATGAGATATAAGTTGTTGTATGAGATGATCATGTTTTGTTGAAGTTATCAGCAACTGGCAGAAGCCCTATGGTTCTCTCTTTGTAGCATAAGATGCAAGTGCCAAATAATTGCTTTACTTTATCGCTATACGATAGCAATAGTTGCAAGAGCAATAGTTGGTGAGACAACCATGTAATGAAACATTGATATAGATCAAGATGATGAAGATCATGGTGTCGTGCCGTGACGATAGAGATCATGACAGTACTTTGGAGATGGAGATCAAAGGCGCAAGATGATCATGGCCATATCATGTCACATATTTTGATTGCATATGATGTTTATCTATTATACATCTTATTCTTGCTTTGATTGACGGTAGAATTTTAAGATGATCTCTCACTAAATTATCAAGAAGTGTTATCCCTGAGTATGCACCGTTGCCAAAGTTCGTCGTGCCCAGACACCACGTGATGATCGGGTGTGATAAGCTCTACGTCCATCTACAATGGGTGCAAGCCAGTTTTGCACAGGCGGAATACTCAGGTTAAACTTGACGAGCCTAGCATATGCAGATATGGCCTCGGAGCACGAAGACCAAAAGTTCGAGCGCGAATCATATAGTAGATATGATCAACATAGTGATGTTCACCATTGAAAACTACTCCATCTCACGTGATGATCGGTTATGGTTTAGTTCATTTGGATCACGTGATCACTTAGATGACTAGAGAGATGTCATCTAAGTGGGAGTTCTTAAGTAATATGATTAATTGAACTTAAATTTATCATGAACTTAGTCCCGTAGTATTTTGCAAATTATGTTGTAAGATCAATAGCTTGCGTTGTTGCTTTCATATATTTATTTTGATATGTTCCTAGAGAAAATTGTGTTGAAAAATGTTAATAGCAATGATGCGGATTGGATCCATGATCGAGGTTTATCCTCATTGCTGCCTGAAGAATTATGTCCTTAATGCACCGCTAGGTGACAGATCGATTGCAGGAGCGTATGCGGACGTTATGAACGTTTGGCTAGCTCAATATGATGACTACTTGATAGTTTTGTGCACCATGCTTTATGGCTTAGAATCGGGACTTCAAAGATGTTTTGAACATCATGGACCATATGAGATGTTCCAGAATTGAAGTTAATATTTCAAGCAAATACCGAGTTGAGAGATATGAAGTCTCCAACAAGTTCTATAGCTAAAAGATGGAGGAGAATCGCTCAACTAGTGAGCATGTGCTCAGATTGTGCGGATACTTCAATCGCTTGAATCAAGTGGGAGTTAATCTTCCAGATAAGATAGTGATTGACAGAATTCTCTAGTCACCATCACTAAGTTACTAGAACTTCGAGATAAACTATAGTATGCAAGGGATGACGAAAACGATTCCCGAGCTCTTCGTGATGTTGAAATCAACGAAGGTAGAAATCAAGAAAGAGCATCAAGTGTTGATGATTTACAAGACCACTAATTTCAAGAAAAGGGCAAAGGGAAAGAAAGGGAAACTTCAAGTAGAATGGCAAACAAGTTGTCACTCCTGTGAAGAAGACCAAAGCTGGACCAAAGCCTGAAACTGAGTGCTTACACTGCAAAGGAAATGGTCCTTTGGAAGCGGAAATGCCCTGAATATTTGGTGGACAAGAAGGATGGCAAAGTGAACAAGGGTATATTTGATATACAGGTTATTGATGTGTGCTTTACTAGTGTTTATAGTAGCCCCTGAGTATTTGATACTTGTTCGGTTGCTAAGATTACTCGAAACAGGAGTTACAGAATAAACAAAGACTAGTTGAAGGGGAAGTGACGATGAGTGTTGGAAGTAGTTCCAAGATTGATATGATCATCATCGCACACTCCCTATACTTTCGGGATTAGTGATAAACCTAAATAAATGTTATTTGGCGTTTGCGTTGAGCATGAATATGATTTGATCATGTTTTTATTGCAATACGGTTATTCATTTAAAATCAGAGAATAATTGTTGTTCTATTTAAATGAATAAAAGCTTCAATGTTCATACACCCAACGAAAACAGTTTGTTGGCTCTTGATCGTAGTGATGCACATATTCATAATATTGATGCCAAAAGATGCAAAGTTAATAATGATAGTGCAACTTATTTGTGGCACTGCTGTTTTGGTCATATCGGTGTAAAGCGCATGAAGAACCTCCATAAAGATGGATTTTCGGAATCACTTGGTTATGAATCATTTGATGCTTGCGAACCGTGCCTTTTGTGCAAGATGACTAAAACTCCGTTCTCCGGAACAATGGAACAAGCTACTGACTTGTTGGAAATAATACATACCGATGTATGCGATCCAATGAGTGTTGATGCTCGTGGCAAGTATCGTTATTTTCTGACCTTCACAAGATGATTTGAGTAGATATGGGTATATCTACTTGATGAAACATAAGTCTGGAATAGTTGAAAGATTCAAAGAATTTCAGAGTGAAGTGGAAAAATCATCGTAACAAGAAAATAAAGTTTCTGCGATCTGATCGCGGAGAAGAATATTTGAGTTATGAGTTTGGTCTTCAATTAAAACAATGTGGAATAGTTTCACAGCTCACGCCACCTGGAACACCACAACGTTATGGTGTGTCTAAACATCGTAACTGCACTTTATTGGATATAGTGCGATCTATGATGTCTCTTACTGATTTACCACTATTGTTTTTGGGTTATGCATTAGAGACAGCTGCATTCACGTTAAAAGGGCACCATCTAAATCCGTTGAGACGACACCATATGAACTGTGGTTTAGCAAGAAACCCAAGTTGTCGTTTCTTAAAGTTCAGCGCTGCAATGCTTATGTGAAAAAGTTTCATCTTGATAAGCTCGAACCCAAATCGGAGAAGTGCGTCTTCATAGAATACCCAAAGGAAATTGTTGGGTACACCTTCTATCACAGATCCGAAGGCAAGATATTCGTTGCTAAAAATGGATCCTTTCTAGAGAAGGAGTTTCTCTCGAAAGAAGTGAGTGGGAGAAAAGTAGAACTTGATGAGGTAACTGTACCTTCTCCCGAATTGGAAAATTGTTCATCACTGAAATCAGTTCCAGTGATTTCTACACCAATTAGTGAGGAAGCTAATGATGATGATCATGAAACTTCAGATCAAGTTACTACAGAACCTCGTAGGTCTTCCAGAGTACGGTCCGCACCAGAGTGGTACGGTAATCCTGTTCTAGAAGTCATGTTACTAGACCATGATGAACCTACGAACTATGAGGAAGCGATGATGAGCCCAGATTCCGCAAAATGGCTGGAGGCCATGAAATCTGAGATGGGATCCATGTATGAGAACAAAGTGTGGACTTTGGTGGAGTTGCCCGATGATCGGCAGGCCATATTGTATAAATGGATCTTCAAAAGGAAGACGGACGTTGATAGTAGTGTTACTATCTACAAAGCTCGACTTGTCGCAAAAAGGTTTTTGGCAAGTTCAAGGTGTTGACTACAATGAGATTTTCTCAACTGTAGCGGTGCTTAAGTCTATCCGAATCATGTTAGCAATTGCCACAATTTATGAAATCTGGCAAATGGATGTCAAAACTGCATTCCTTAATGGTTTTCTCAAAGAAGAGTTGTATATGATGCAACCAGAAGGTTTTGTCAATCCTAAAGGTACTAACAAAATGTGCATGCTCCAAATGATCCATCTATGGACTGGTGCAAGCATCTCGAGTTGGAATATACGCTTTGATGAGTTGATCAAAGCATATAGTTTTATCATGAGACTTACGGTGAAGCCTGTATTTACAAGAAAGTGAGTGGGAGCACTACAACATTTCTGATAGGTATATGTGAATGACATATTGTTGATCGGAAATAATGTAGAATTATTCTGCAAATCATAAAGGAGTGTTTGAAAGGAGTTCTTTAAAATAAAGACCTCAGTAAAGCTACTTACATATTGAGCATCAAGATCTATTGAGATAGATCAAGACGCTTGATAAGATTTTCAATGAGTACATACCTTGAGAAGATTTTGAAGTAGTTCAAAATGGAACAGTCAAAGAAGGAGTTCTTGCCTGTGTTGGAAGGTGTGAAGTTGAGTAAGACTCAAGACCCGACCATGGCAGAAAATAGAAAGAGAATGAAAAGTTATTCCCTATGCCTCAGTCATAGGTTCTATAAAGTATGCTATGCTGTGAACCAGACCTATTGTATACTCTGCCTTGGTTTGGCAAGGGAGTACAATAGTGATCTAGGAGTAGATCACTGGACATTGGTCAAAAATTATCCTTAGCGGAATATGGATATGTTTCTCAATTATGGAGGTGGCAAAAGGTTTGTCGTAAAAGGTTACGTCGATACAAGTTTTGGCACTGATCTAGATGACTCTAAGTCTTAATCTGGATACATATTGAAAGTGGGAGCAATTAGCTAGAGTAGCTCCGTGCAGAGTATTGTAGACATAGAATATTTGCAAAATACATACGGCTCTGAATGTGACAGACCCGTTGACTAAACTTCTCTCACGAGCAAAACATGGTTATACCTTTGTACTCTTTGGGTGTTAATCACATAGCAATGTGAACTAGATTATTGACTCTAGTAAACCCTTTGGGTGTTGGTCACATGAGGATGTGAACTATGGGTGTTAATCATATACAGATATGATTATTGGTGTTAAATCACATGGCGATGTGAACTAGATTATTGACTCTAGTGCAAGTGGGAGACAGAAGGAAATATGCCCTAGAGGCAATAATAAAGTTATTATTTATTTCCTTATTTCATGATAAATGTTTATTATACATGCTAGAATTGTATTAACCGGAAACATAATACATGTGTGAATACATAGACAAACATAGTGTCACTAGTATGCCTCTACTTGACTAGCTCGTGAATCAAAGATGGTTAAGTTTCCTAGCCATTGACATGAGTTGTCATTTGATTAATGGGATCACATCATTAGGAGAATGATGTGATTGACTTGACCCATTCCGTTACCTTAGCACTTGATCTTTTAGTATGTTGCTATTGCTTTCTTCATGACTTATACATGTTCCTGTAACTATGAGATTATGCAACTCCCGTTTACCGGAGGAACACTTTGGGTGCTACCAAATGTCACAACGTAACTGGGTGATTATAAAGGAGTACTACAGGTGTCTCCGAAGGTACATGTTGGGTTGGCGTATTTCGAGATTAGGTTTTGTCACTCCTATTGTCGGAGAGGTATCTCTGGGCCCTCTCGGGAATGCACATCACTATAAGCCTTGCAAGCAATGTAGCTAATGAGTTAGTTACGGAATGATGCATTACGGACGAGTAAAGAGACTTGCCGGTAACGAGATTGAACTAGGTATTGGATACCGACGATCGAATCTCGGGCAAGTAACATACCGATGACAAAGGGAACAACGTATGTTGTTATGCGGTTTGACCGATAAAGATCTTCGTAGAATATGTAGGAGCCAATATAGGCATCCAGGTTCCGCTATTGGTTATTGACCGAGAACAGTTCTAGGTCATGTCTCCATAGTTCTCGAACCCGTAGGTTCCGCACGCTTAACGTTACGATGACAGTTATATTATGAGTTTATGAGTTTTGATGTACCGAAGGAGTTTGAAGTCCCGGATGAGATCGGGGACATGACGAGGAGTTTTGAAATGGTCGATACGTAAAGATCGATATATTGGACGACTACATTCGGACTTCGGAAAGGTTCCGAGTGATTCGGGTATTTTTCGTAGTACCGGAGAGTTACGGGAATTCGCCGGGAAGTATATGGGCCTTTTTGGGCCATACGGGAATAGAGGAGAGAGGCCAAAAGGAAGGAGTCCTGCGCCCCCACTCTGGTCCGAATTGGACAAGGGGCGCAGCCCCCCTTTCCTTCTTCCTCTCCCCCTCTTTCCCCTTCTCCTGCTCTAACAAGGGAGGTGGAATCCTACTAGGACTAGGGAGTCCTAGTAGGACTCCACACTTGGCGCGCCCCCTCCTAGGGCCGGCCTCCTCCCCCCTTGATCCTTTATATACGGGGGCAGGGGGGCACCCCATGACACACAAGTTTATCTTCGTGATCGTTCCTTAGCCGTGTGCGGTGCCCTGCTCCACGATATTACACCTCAGTCATATTGTAGCGGTGCTTAGGCGAAGCCCAGCGACGGTTGAACATCAAGATCGTCACCACGCCGTCGTGCTGACGGAACTCCTCCCTGAAGCTCTGCTGGATCGGAGCCCGGGGTGCGTCATCGAGCTGTATGTGTGTCAAGAACTCGGAGGTGCCGGAGTAACGGTGCTTGGATCGGTTGGACCAGGAAGACGTACGACTACTTCCTCTATGTTGCGTCAACGCTTCTGCTTCGGTCTACGAGGGTACGTAGACAACACTCTCCCCTCTCGTTGCTATGCATCACCATGATCTTGCATGTGCGTAGGAAATTTTTTGAAATTACTATGTTCCCCAACACTCTTTCGAATGCTTCATCCTGTACGTGGAAGATCTTATGTTAGTTCTGAAATGACAATGATTGTTTCATAATTAAGTTAACATGCGTAGGTCAAAATCTTCATCAAGGTTCTTCATTGGGGGCTCCATGTCATCATTTTTTATTCCCTGCTTACAATGGTGCTTAGCAGCGACCTCCGTGACATCCTTTTGTTTCCCCTGGTCAGAAGCATGCTCAACATTCTCAACAGAGGCCTCCATTGGGTGTGAAGGTGCCCCGAGGTCAGAAAGATCTATGTTCTCCACTCCTGAAAATATTCCATCGCATTTTTTCTTAAAAAATACATGTTAGTCTGGGCTGTTTTCATAGTAAACTAATTTAGAAAAAACCTTGTACACGTAAATTTACAATTATATATACTAATCTCATAATTCTATGCTTACGTTCAATTCTTTGATAAGGTCCTCCGTGAGCTTGCCATTTGTACGGGTACGCCTAAGGCACTCATCCATTTTCTTTTCAAGGATGCACATCCTATCGACTTGTTCTACACTGACCTCCCGCACGAGGGAGGCAACTTCTTGCAAATCAGTCAATATACGTCTGATGATTACCTTAATCTGAGACTTTGAAACAGTTAGAATCATATAACTTCATACTAGTTGGAATGTTACAACATATATTTATGCCTGATGTAACTCATTTACCTGAGCGCTAGCCTTCGGTTTGGCCAGCGTACCATCTTGTGCTGGAATGAAATGCCTCTTCAGGTTCTCAACATACCGCAGTTTAGTGTCGTTGGTATGATTTAAAATATATATATATGTTACATAATCCAGGCAATGTGATGACATTTCACCTCTCCAACTCCCAGATATTTATTCTGGATTATATTGTCAGCCTTTTTTGCCTTCTGCTCGCTCCAGTTCTGGATCAGCGGCCTTAACCTTGATTCATACGAGATGCTAGAGTCCAATTGGTGCACTCTGAACTTCTCGTAGTATCATGTCTGCATGACAACAAAAGTAGTTTACAAAGATTCTCGTACATTATGTGATGTATGTTAGGTAACTGATAATTGTACTACTCGAATTACCTGCAGCAGTGGTAGATTCCCCTCCAGAATTGCCTCACCATTTAAAAAATTCTTCACGCTATCCATAAGATAGTCAAGCGCGCATTAGCTGTCCAAGATTTGTGCCCTTTATCGTCTCAACGTTTCTAAAAATCCCAATATATAATTCAGTAAAAAAACAATTCCAATATATTTGTTATCCACATACTCCTCTTTTGTTTGGCATACATATTTGCCTATGGTGTACAAGACAAATGGCCTGACAAAATTTGGTGTGCTGTCGCCTTTCATCTTGGCTAGCAATCCTTTGAAAGTTCTTTTGGTGTCATTACAGTCTTTCAGTTTCTTCCACAACTCCATATTATCATTAAGATTTGAAGGGACGTGCTTCTTCCCATCGCAGGTCATGCCTGTTATATGCGCTACATCTTATAGTGTGATCCTACATGGTCTCCCATTGATGATAAAGGCATCTGCTCTGCATCATATGAATTAGCGATGGCCAGGCACAGTACACGTCTAATTTTGATGCTAGGTGTCTTGAGAAGTCCACCCAGTCCTATCACCTGGATGTACATCCTTTGTTGCGTGTTTAATCCGTTTATGAACTCGTCATATGGCGGCAAAGAAGCATCATGGGTTCAATGGATGTGCAAGTGTGATTAGATTCGGCATGATATATAATTTAAACACTCATACAGACGACTACAGCTTATATATACCAACATAAAAATTGTGCTCTACACTACTGCATGTGGTAATTTGTTTACAAGCATGCTGAGTTCCATGAATGTGCAAATACTATCACTAGATTCAGCTTGATTATGTTTGAACAGTCATATAAGGTAATCTCCGTTGCAAGGCGCTTATCGAAAATAAAATAAAGAGTGGAAATAAAAAACTATCCAACCGTGGTCTCCTCAATTCTAGGCGCTAATCATGGTCAGTAGTATGGAATTAAAACATGGGTCATCGATGCCTTCCATAACTCGTGCGGAAGGAAAAAAGAAGGCAGTGCCTGCTGCAATAGTTGGCATCGACAAGACCAGACGCTGGGAATTAGCCTGGAATTAATCAACGAACTGCCAATCTGGTAGGAAACCAATCCTAGCGCCCCCCCCTAACGTCTCCCAAATTAATTTGTTTAAAAACATGCTGAGTTACATGAATATGCAAAAAACGAGTGGTGTTGCAACAAGAGATCTGAAGGAAATATGCCCTAGAGGCAATAATAAAGTTATTATTTATTTCCTTATATCATGATAAATGTTTATTATTCATGATAGAATTGTATTAACCGGAAACATAATACATGTGTGAATATATAAACAAACAGAGTGTCACTAGTATGCCTCTACTTGACTAGCTTGTTAATCAAAGATGGTTATGTTTCCTAACCATGAACAAGGAGTTGTTATTTGAGGTCACATCATTAGTTGAATGATCTGATTGACATGACCCATTCCGTTAGCTTAGCACCCGATCGTTTAGTATATTGCTATTGCTTCCTTCATGACTTATACATGTTCCTATGACTATGAGATTATGCAACTCCCGTTTACCGGAGGAACACTTTGTGTGCTACCAAACGTCACAATGTAACTGGGTGATTATAAAGGTGCTCTCTGGTGTCTCGAAGGTACTTGTTGAGTTGGCGATTTCGAGATTAGGATTTCTCCTCCAATGTCGGAGAGGTATCTCTGGGCCCTCTCGGTAATGCACATCACTTAAGCCTTGCAAGCATTTCAACTAATGAGTTAGTTGCGAGATGACGTACACGGAACGAGTAAAGAGACTTGCTGGTAACGAGATTGAACTACGTATTGATACCAACGATCGAATCTCGGGCAAGTAACATACCGATGACAAAGGAACAACGATGTTGTTGTGCGGTTTGACCGATAAAGATCTTCGTAGAATATGTAGGGACCAATATGGGCATCCAGGTCCCGCTATTGGTTATTGACCGGAAACGTGTCTCGGTCATGTCTACATTGTTCTCGAACCATAGGGTCCGCACGCTTAAGGTTTCGATGACAGTTATATTATGAGTTTATGTATTTTGATGTATCGAAGGTTGTTCGGAGTCCCGGATGTGATCACGGACATGACGAGGAGTCTTGAAATGGTTGAGACATTAAGATTGATATATTGGACGGATATATTTGGACACCGGAAAGGTTCTGGATGAGATTGGGATTATACCGGAGTTCCGGGAGGTTACCGAACCCCCGGTAAGTATATGGGCCTTATTGGGCCTTAGTGGAAAGGAGGAGAAGGAGCAGGAGGGCGCCCCCAAGTCCAATCCGACTGGGAGGGGGCCGCCCCCTTCCTTCTCTCCTCCCTCTTCCTTCCCTCTCCTACTCCTAATAGGAAGGGGGCCAAACCTACTTGGAGTAGGTTTGCCCCCTAGGGCGCCTCCCCTTAGGCGGCCTCCTCCTCCCTCCCTCCTTTATATACGGGGGCGGGGGGCACCCCATAGACACACAAGTTGATCATTGAGATAGTTCCTTAGTCGTGTGCGGTGCCCCCCTTCACGAGATTACACCTCGGTCATATTGTAGCGGTGCTTAGGCGAAGCCCTGCGATAGTAGAACATCAAGATCGTCACCACGCCGTCGTGCTGACGGAACTCCTCCCCGTGCCTCTGATGGATCGGAGATCGGGGTGCGTCCTCGAGCTGTACGTGTGTCAAGAACTCGGAGGTGCCGGAGTAACGGTGCTTGGATCGGTTGAACGGGGAGGACGTACGACTACTTCCTCTATGTTGCGTCAACGCTTCCGCTTCAGTCTACGAGGGTACGTAGACAACACTCTCCCCTCTCGTTGCTATGCATCACCATGATCTTGCGTGTGCGTAGGAATTTTTTTGAAATTACTACGTTCCCCAACAGTGGTATCCGAGCCTAGGTTTTATGGTTTGATGTTATATGCACGAGTAGAACACAAGTGAGTTGTGGGCGATATAAGTCATACCGCTTACCAAAGATGTCATACTTTGGTTCGGGCGGTATTGTTGGATGAAGCGGCCGGACCGACATTACGCCAGACGCTTACGCGAGACTGGTTTACCGCCGTGCTTTGCACACACGGTGACTAGCGGGTGTCAGCTTTTCCAACTTTAGTTGAACCGAGTGTGGCTACGCCCGGTCCTTGCGAAGGTAAAAACAGCATCAACTTGACAAACTATTGTTGTGGTTTTGATGCGTAGGTGAGATTGGTTCTTGCTTAAGCCCATAGCAGCCACGTAAAACTTGCAACAACAAAGTAGAGGACGTCTAACTTGTTTTTGCAGGGCATGTTGTGGTGTGATATGGCCAAGAAATGATGCTATATTTTATTGTATGAGATGATCATGTTTTGTAACCGGTTATCGCAATGGCTGGAGCCATATGGTTGTCGCTTATTGTATGAAATGCAACGCCTGTAATTGCTTTACTTTATCACTAAGCGGTAGCGATAGTCGTAGAAGCAATAGATGGCGTAAACGACAACGATGCTACGATGGAGATCAAGGTGTCGCGCCGGTGACGATGGTGATCATGATGCTGCTTCGGAGATGGAGATCACAAGCACAAGATGATGATGGCCATATCATATCACTTATATTGATTGCATGTGATGTTTATCCTTTATGCATCTTATCTTGCTTTGATTGACGGTAGCATTTTAAGATGATCTCTCACTAAAAATTATCAAGAAGTGCTCCCTGAGTATGCACCGTTGCCAAAGTTCGTCGTGCCCAGACACCACGTGATGATTGGGTGTGATAAGCTCTACGTTCATCTACAACGGCTGCAAGCCAGTTTTGCACACGCAGAATACTCAGGTTAAACTTGACGAGCCTAGCATATGCAGATATGGCCTCGGAACACGGAGACCGAAAGGTCGAGCGTGAATCATATAGTAGATATGATCAACATAAGATGTTCACCATTGAAAACTACTCCATCTCACGTGATGATCGGTTATGGTTTAGTTGATTTGGGTCACGTGATCACTTACATGACTAGAGAGATGTCTGTCTAAGTGGGAGTTCTTAAGTAATATGATTAATTGAACTTAAATTTATCATGAACTTAATACCTGATAGTATCTTGCTTGTCTATGTTGATTGTAGATAGATGGCCCGTGCTGTTGTTCTGTTGAATTTTAATGCGTTCCTTGAGAAAGCTAAGTTGAAATATGATGGTAGCAACTACGCGGACTGGGTCCGTAACTTGAGGATTATCCTCATTGCTGCACGAAAAATTACATCCCCGAAGCACCACCGGGTGCCAGGCCTGCTGCTTGATGTAACCGCGGCGTTGATAACGTCTGCGCGAGCAAAGTGATGACTACTCGATAGTTCAATGTGCCATGCTTTACGGCTTAGAACCGGGACTTCAACGATGTTTTGAACGTCATGGAGCATATGAGATGTTCCAGGAGTTGAAGTTAATATTCCAGAAGAATGCCCGGATTGAGAGATATGAAGTCTCCAATAAGTTCTATAGCTGCAAGATGGAGGAGAATAGTTCTGTCAGTGAGCACATACTCAAGATGTCTGGGTATTGTAATCACTTGATTCAACTGGGAGTTACTCTTTCGGATGATAGCGTCATTGACAGAATTCTCCAATCACTTCCACCAAGCTACAAGAGCTTCGTGATGAACTATAATATGCAAGGGATGGATAAGACGATTCCCGAGCTCTTCGCAATGCTAAAGGCTTCGGAGGTAGAAATCAAGAAGGAGCATCAAGTGTTGATGGTCAACAAGACCACTAGTTTCAAGAAAAAGGGCAAAGGGAAGAAGAAGGGGAACTTCAAGAACAACAGCAAACAAGTTGCTGCTCAAGTGAAGAAGCCCAAGTCTGGTCCTAAGCCTGAGACTAAGTGCTTCTACTACAAAAGGAATGGTCACTGGAAGCGGAAATGCCCTGAATATTTGGTGGATAAGAAGGATGGCAAAGTGAACAAGGGTATATTTGATATACAGATTATTAATGTGTGCCTTGCTAGTGTTTATAGTAGCCCCTGAGTATTTGATACTTGTTCGGTTGCTAAAATTAGTAACTCGAAACAGGAGTTACAGAATAAACAGAGACTAGTTGAAGGGGAAGTGACGATGGGCGTTGGAAGTAGTTCCAAGATTGATATGATCATCATCGCACACTCCCTATACTTTCGGGATTAGTGTTAAACCTAAATAAATGTTATTTGGTGTTTGCGTTGAGCATGAATATGATTTGATCATGTTTATTGCAATACGGTTATTCATTTAAAATCAGAGAATAATTGTTGTTCTATTTAAATGAATAAAACCTTCAATGGTCATACACCCAACGAAAATAGTTTGTTGGCTCTCGATCGTAGTGATGCACATATTCATAATATTGATGCCAAAAGATGCAAAGTTAATAATGATAGTGCAACTTATTTGTGGCACTGCCGTTTAGGTCATATCGGTGTAAACGCATGAAGAAACTCCATACTGATGGTCTTTTGGAACCACTTGATTATGAATCACTTGGTACTTGCGAACCGTGCCTCATGGGCAAGATGACCAAAATGCCGTTCTCCGGTACTATGGAGAGAGCAACAGATTTGTTGGAAATCATACATACAGATGTATGTGGTCCGATGAATGTTGAGGCTCATGGCGGATATCGTTATTTTCTCACCTTCACAGATGATTTAAGCAGATATGGGTATATCTACTTAATGAAGCATAAGTCTGAAACATTTGAAAAGTTCAAAGAATTTCAGAGTGAAGTTGAAAATCATCGTAACAAGAAAACAAAGTTTCTACGATCTGATCGTGGAGGAGAATATTTGAGTTACGAGTTTGGTTTACACTTAAAACAATGTGGAATAGTTTCGCAACTCACGCCACCCGGAACACCACAGCGTAATGGTGTGTCCGAACGTCGTAATCGTACTTTACTTGATATGGTGCGGTCTATGATGTCTCTTACAGATTTACCGCTATCATTTTTGGGTTATGCTTTAGAGACGGCCACATTCACGTTAAATAGGGCACCATCAAAATCCGTTGAGACAACACCTTATGAACTATGGTTTGGCAAGAAACCAAAGTTGCCGTTTCTTAAAGTTTGGGGCTGCAATGCTTATGTGAAAAAACTTCAACCTGATAAGCTCGAACCCAAATCGGAGAAATGTGTATTCATAGGATACCCAAAGGAGACAGTTGGGTACACCTTCTATCACAGATCCGAAGGCAAGACATTCGTTGCTAAGAATGGATCCTTTCTAGAGAAGGAGTTTCTCTCGAAAGAAGTGAGTGGGAGGAAAGTAGAACTTGATGAGGTAACTGTACCTACTCCCTTGTTGGAAAATAATACATCACAGGAACCGGTTTCTGTGACGTCAAAACCAACTAGTGAGGAAGTTGATGATGATGATCATAGAACTTCAGATCAAGTTAATACAGAACCTCGTAGGTCAAACAGAGTAAGATCCGCACCAGAGTGGTACGGTAATCCTATTCTGGAAGTCATGCTACTAGATCATGATGAACCTACGAACTATGAAGAAGCGATGGTGAGCCCAGATTCCGCAAAATGGTTTGAAGCCATGAAATCTGAGATGGGATCCATGTATGAGAACAAAGTATGGACTTTGGTTGACTTGCCCGATGGTCGGCAAGCAATTGAGAATAAATGGATCTTCAAGAAGAAGACTGACGCTGACGGTAATGTTACTGTCTACAAAGCTCGACTTGTTGCAAAAGGTTTTCAACAAGTTCAAGGGGTTGACTACGATGAGACCTTCTCACCGTAGCGATGCTTAAGTCCGTCCGAATCATGTTAGCAATTGCCGCATTTTATGATTATGAAATTTGGCAAATGGATGTAAAAACTGCATTCTGAATGGATTTCGGAGGAAGAGTTGTATATGATGCAACCGAAGGTTTTATCGATCCAAAGGGGCTAACAAAGTGTGCAAGCTCCAGCGATCCATTTATGGACTGGTACAAGCCTCTCGAGTTGGAATAAATGTTTTGATAGTGTGATCAAAGCATTTGGTTTTATCTGCACTTTTGGAGAAGCCTCAGATTTACAAGAAAGTGAGTGGGAGCTCTTTAGCATTTCGAATATTATATGTGGATGACATATTATTGATTGGAAATGATATAGAATTTTTGGAAAGCATAAAGGGATACTTGAATAAAAGTTTTTCAATGAAAGACCTCGGTGAAGCTGCTTACATATTGGGCATTAAGATCTATATAGAGATAGATCAAGACGCTTAATTGGATTTTCACAAAGCACATACCTTGACAAAGTTTTGAAGAAGTTCAAAATGGATCAAGCAAAGAAAGGGTTCTTGCTCAGATTGCAAGGTGTGAAGTTGAGTAAGACTCAAAGCCCGACCAACGCAGAAGATAGAGAGAAAATGAAAAGTGTTCCTATGCTTCAGCCATAGGCTCTATCATGTATGCAATGTTGTGTACAGACCTGATGTGTGCCTTGCTATAAGTCTAGCAGGAGGTACCAAAGTAATCCAGAGTGGATCATCGACAGCGGTCAAGAACATCCTGAAATACCGAAAAGGACTAAGGATATGTTTCTCGATATGGAGGTGACAAAGAGCTCATCGTAAATGGTTACGTTGATGCAAGCTTTGACACTGATCCGGACGATTCTAAATCGCAAACCGGATACGTGTTTACATTAAATGATAGAGCTGTCAGTTGGTGCAGTTCAAAGCAAAGCGTCATGGCGGGATCTACGTGTGAAGCGGAATACATAGCTGCTTCAGAAGCAGCCAATGAAGGAGTCTGGATGAAGGAGTTCATATCCGATCTAGGTGTCATACCTAGTGCATCGGGTGCAATGAAAATCTTTTGTGACAATACTGGAGCAATTGCCTTAGCAAAGGAATCCAGATTTCACAAGAGAACCAAACACATCAAGAGACGCTTCAATTCCATCCGGGATCTAGTCCAGGTGGGAGACATAGAGATTTGCAAGATACATACGGATCTGAATGTTGCAGACCCGTTGACTAAGCCTCTTCCACGAGAAAAACATGATCAACACCAAGACTCCAAGGGTGTTAGAATCATTACTATGTAATCTACATTATTGACTCTAGTGCAAGTGGGAGACTGAAGGAAATATGCCCTAGAGGCAATAATAAAGTTATTATCTATTTCCTTACATCATGATAAATGTTTATTATTCATGATAGAATTGTATTAACCGGAAACATAATACATGTGTGAATATATAAACAAACAGAGTGTCACTAGTATGCCTCTACTTGACTAGCTTGTTAATCAAAGATGGTTATGTTTCCTAACCATGAACAAGGAGTTGTTATTTGATTAACAAGGTCACATCATTAGTTGAATGATCTGATTGACATGACCCATTCCGTTAGCTTAGCACCCGATCGTTTAGTATGTTGCTATTGCTTCCTTCATGACTTATACATGTTCCTATGACTATGAGATTATGCAACTCCCATTTACCGGAGGAACACTTTGTGTGCTACCAAACGTCACAACGTAAGTGGGTGATTATAAAGTTGCTCTACAGGTGTCTCCGAAGGTACTTGTTGAGTTGGCGTATTTCGAGATTAGGATTTGTCACTCCGAATGTCGGAGAGGTATCTCTGGGCCCTCTCGGTAATGCACATCACTTAAGCCTTGCAAGAATTTCAACTAATGAGTTAGTTGCGAGATGATGTATTACGGAACGAGTAAAGAGGCTTGCCGGTAACGAGATTGAACTTGGTATTGGATACCGACGATCGAATCTCGGGCAAGTAACATACCGATGACAAAGGGAACAATGTATGTTGTTGTGCGGTTTGACCGATAAAGATCTTCGTAGAATATGTAGGAACCAATATGGGCATCCAGGTCCCGCTATTGGTTATTGACCGGAAACGTGTCTCGGTCATGTCTACATTGTTCTCGAACCGTAGGGTCCGCACGCTTAAGGTTTCGATGATAGTTATATTATGAGTTTATGTATTTTGATGTACCGAAGGTTGTTCAGAGTCTCGGATGTGATCACGGACATGACAAGGAGTCTCGAAATGGCCGAGACATAAAGATTGATATATTGGACGGATATATTTGGACACCGGAAAGGTTCCGGATGAGATTGGGATTATACCGGAGTTCCGGGAGGTTACCGGAACCCCCCGATAAGTATATGGGCCTTATTGGGCCTTAGTGGAAGGGAGGGAGAAGGAGCAAGGGAGGGGGCGCCCCCCCAAGCCCAATCCGAATTGGGAGGGGGGCCGGCCCCCCCTTTCCTTCTCTCCTCCCCCCTCTTCCTTCCCTCTCCTACTCCTAATAGGAAAGGGGGGCCAAACCTACTGAGTAGGTTTGCCCCTGCATGCCGCCTCCCCTTAGGCGGCCTCCTCCTCCCTCCCTCCTTTATATACGGGGCGAGGGCACCCATAGACACACAAGTTGATCATTGAGATCGCCTTAGCCGTGTGCGATGCCCCCTCCACGAGATTACACCTCGGTCATATTGTAGCGGTGCTTAGGCGAAGCCCCGCGACAAGAGAACATCAAGATCGTCACCACGCCGTCGTCTTGTGGAACTCCTCCCCGTGCCTCTGCTGGATCGGAGATTGGGGTGCGTCATCGAGCTGTACGTGTGTCAAGAACTGGGAGGTGTCGGAGTAACGGTGCTTGGATCGGTTGAACCGGGAGGACGTACGACTACTTCCTCTACGTTGCGCCAACGCTTCCGCTTCGGTCTACGAGGGTACGTAGACAACACTCTCCCCTCTCGTTGCTATGCATCACCATGATCTTGCGTGTGCGTAGGAAATTTTTTGAAATTACTACGTTCCCAACAAGATCATGGGAGGAAGATCGTGGCACGAAAAATGAAGTGGTTGCAGCAGGAGATCATGGGATGTTACCAGAGGATTCAAGTTTGGCTCCGTCCTTAGGTCTTGCTGGTTTGGGTGGTGCAGAAGGACGAACTAGGATCTACGAGGTTTCAAAGGATCCCTATTTATAGGGATCGTAACAACCCGTGCATATACCTATGTATAGTTTTCTTCGGTTGGAGGAAATCAAGGGAGGCGACCCACCTGGTTGAATATTATGGGGGGGGGGTGTGGAGAGTTTAGCTAACGTAAGTTATGGTGTAAAAAAAGCTAAGGTAAGTTGCGTAAAAACACGTAGGTCTCCTGAGAATCATGATTGTCAAAAAGATATAGTTCGCGTTTCTTTGAAAATCAGCCAAAAGAACTAGATTGCTTTTGTTATTGGTTACAAGTAAATCACTGGACCTCTTTTAGGATGAAAATTGGCTCTAATTCGACTAGGATTGAGTGTTCACACGTGAAGTATTTTAGTCTCTCTTGTGAAGCTATTTTATTGCCCATCCGATCTTGCATGCTCATGCTCATACCTTTTTTCCTCGTATATGTGATACCAAATTTTGTTGATAATACTAAATCATGTCTGGTGCCGCTCAAGATGACACAACACCATGGTTTTCACTTTCGGTGAGATTTTGATGAAATAACTAAATTTCATTCATTTTAGCACTCACTGCAATATTTGCCTTCCGACCAAAATATTTCAGCCTCACTGAATTTCGGCCAAAATATTTCAGCACTTGCTAAAATTTTTCTGAAATTTAGCGATGGATTTTTTTCTGAAACTTCTAACTACCGATGTAATTGTTCTGAATCTTGTCCAGATTCTGAAGAAACTTAAATATAAATTTAAGAATTCTGTTAACCTTCCAAAGCTTCAAAAGTTCTGCTTGTAAAAAACAAATATATGTTTCAGCGTCTCCCGTGCCACCACGGAAACAGAGGCCATGCTGGCGTCTGTAGTCTCGCAGCTGCCGCTCGCGCCCGAAGTCGTCCGGGGCTTGCTTAGGTGCCGGAATGACGTGGGGTACTGAAGTGGCAGGTGGCACTGATGGTGTTGGGGGAGGACGTCCCGACGCCGGTGGCAAGCTAGACAGTGGCAGTGGTCGTCCTGCAAAAGCGGGTCATAGGTGAGGGTGCTAAATGTCCAATTCCTCCTCCTGTATGCTTGCAAATACGGTGGCTCTGATAATGCTGGTCGGCGCTTGGATGCGCACCGCGGCTCCCAATTCGTCTTTGAGGCCAAGCAAAAATTGGGTGACAAAAAATTTGGAGCTCAATGTGGCATCGAGTGCGATCAGGTTGTACATGTGCGCCTCAAATTGCTGCCTGTACTCTGCGACTGCGCCTGTCTGTCGAAGCTGCAACAAATCATGCAACGCAGACTCGAACTCCTCAGGGACAAATTCCTCTTCCACTGCCCGGCGAAACAAATCCCAAGTGATCACAGGATGTGTCCGACGGAAGGCCCGAAGCCAAAGAGCGGCATGGCCTTTGACGTAGGGTGCTCCTGTTGCCACCCAGTTGTGTTGTGGCACATGGTAGAGCTCGAAGTAAGCCAAGCAACGATCCAGCCAAACACGGGGGGGCAGCACCATCGGGGAACTGATGTTTGGGCAGCCTGACGGAGTACTCCTCCCGTGGCGCTGGTGCTGACTGAAACCCCCGCTCTGGCAACCCGATATGGTCATTGCCACGTCTTGAGCTTGTTGGAAATATGCCCTAGAGGCAATAATAAAAGTATTATTATATTTCAATGTTCATGATAATTGTCTTTTGTTCATGCTATAACTGTGTTATCCGGAAATCGTAATACACGTGTGAACACTTAGACCCCAATATGTCCCTAGTGAGCCTCTAGTTGACTAGCCCGCAGATCGATAGATGGTCATGGTTTCGACTATGGACATTGGATGTCGTTGATAACGGGATCACATCATTAGGAGAATGATGTGATGGACAAGACCCAATCATAAGCATAGCATAAAAGATCGTATAGTTCGTTTGCTAGAAGCTTTGCCAATGTCAAGTATCTCTTCCTTCGACCATGAGATCGTAACTCCGCCACCGTAGGAGTGCCTTGGTGTATCAAACGCCACAACGAATCGGGTGACTATAAAGGTGCATTACAGGTATCTCCGAAAGTATCTGTTGGGTTGACATGGATCGAGATAGGATTTGTCACTCCGCATGACGGAGAGGTATCTCTGGGCCCACTCGGTAATGCATCATCATAATGAGCTCAATGTGACCAAGGTGTTGGTCACGGATCATGCATTACGGATGCGAGTAAAGTGACTTGCCGTAACGAGACTGAACAAGGTATTGGGATACCGACGATCAAGTCTCGCAAGTAACGCATCGATTGACAAAGGAATTGCATATGAGGTTTGATAGAATCCTCGACATCATGGTTCAACCGATGAAATCATCGAGGAGCATGTGGGAGCCAACATGGGTATCCAGATCCCGCTGTTGGTTATTGCCCGAGAGTCGCCTCGGTCATGTCTGCATGTCTCCCGAACCCGTAGGGTCTACACACTTAAGGTTCGGTGACGCTAGGGTTAGTAGGAAGACTAGTATGTGAATACCGAATGTTGTTCGAGTCCGGATGAGATCCCGGACGTCACGAGGAGTTCGGAAGGGTCCGGAGGTAAAGAATAATATATAGGAAGTGGTGTTTCGCCATCGGAAAGTTTGGGGTTTCGGTAAAATCTGGGACCACCGGAAGGGTCCCTGGGTCCACCGGTGGGGCCACCTATCCGGAGGGCCCCATGGGCCAAAGGGGAAGGAACCAGCCCACGGGGCTGGTGCGCCCCTAGGCCCACTCCCATGCGCCTAGGGTTGAAACCCTAGGGGGGGGCGCCCACCGGCTTGGGGCACTCCACCCCTTGGCCGCCCCCCGGAGATTGGATCTCGGGGCCGCCACTTCAGGGGCCTATATAAAGGGGGAGGGAGGGGGCTGCTGGACTAACTCCCAAGGCGCAGCCCTCCCTCCCAACACATCTCCTCCTCCGTAAGAGCTCGGTGAAGCCTCGCCGAGATCGCTTCTCCACCATCACCACGCGTCGTGCTGCCGGTGGAGCTGTCTTCCTCAACCTCTCCTTCCCCTTGCTGGATCAAGAAGGAGGAGACGCCGCCGTCCGCGTGTGTTGAACGCGGAGGTGCTGTCCGCTCAGCACTTGGCATCGGTGATCTGAATCACGCTCGAGTACGACTCCATCATCACCTTGCAAGCTTCCGCACGCGATCTACAAGTGGTATGTAGATGCAAACTCTCTCTCATTACTCGTTGCTTAGATGAACTCATAGATGGATCTTGGTGAAACCGTAGGAAAAATTTTAATTTTCTCGCAACGCTCCCCAACAAGTGGCATCATGAGCTAGGTCTATGCGTAGTTCTCTAATGCACGAGTAGAACACAATTTGTTGTGGGCGTTGATCTTGTCATCTTACTTGCCTCTACTAGTCTTTTCTTGCTCAACGGTATTGTGGGATGAAGCGGCCCGACCAACCTTACACGTGACGCTTACGTGAGACCGGTTCCACCGATCGACATGCACTAGTTGCATAAGGTGGCTGGCGGGTGTCTGCTCTCCCACTTTAGTTGGAGCGGATTCGATGAACAAGGCCCTTATGAAGGGTAAATAGAAGTTGACAAAATCACGTTGTGGTGATTCGTAGGTAAGAAAACGTTTTGCTAGAACCCAATCGCAGCCACGTAAAAGATGCAACAACAATTAGAGGACGCCTAACTTGTTTTTGCAGCGATTGATCATGTGATGTGATATGGCCAGAAGTTGTGATGAATGATGAATTGTTATGTATGAGATCATGTTGTTGTAATAGGATTCACGACTTGCATGTCGATGAGTATGACAACCGCAGGAGCCATAGGAGTTGTCTTTATTTTTGTATGACCTGCGTGTCATTGAAGAACACCATGTAAACTACTTTACTTCCTTACTAAACGCGTTAGTCATAGAAGTAGAAGTAGTCGTTGGCGTGACAACTTCATGAAGACACGATGATGGAGATCATGATGATGGAGATCATGGTGTCAAGCCGGTGACAAGATGATCATGGAGCCCAAGATGGAGATCAATGGAGCTTGATGATATTGGCCATATCATGTCACAACTATATAATTGCATGTGATGTTTATTATGTTTATGCATCTTGTTTACTTAGGACGACGGTAGTAAATAAGATGATCCTTACAAAATTTCAAGAAGTGTTCTCCCTAACGTGCACCGTTGCTACAGTTCGTCATTTCTAAGCACCACGTGATGATCGGGTGTGATGGATCCTTACGCTCACATACAACGGGTGTAAGACAGTTTTACACAGCGAAAACACTTAGGGTTAACTTGACGAGCCTAGCATGTGCGGACATGGCCTCGAACACGGAGACCGAAAGGTCGAACACGAGTCGTATGGAAGATACGATCAACATGAAGATGTTCACCGACGATGACTAGTCCGTCTCACGTGATGATCGGACACGGGCTAGTCGACTCGGATCGTGTAACACTTAGATGACTAGAGGATGTCTAATCTAAGTGGGAGTTCATAATTTTGATTAGAACTTTATTATCATGAACTTAGTCTAAAACCTTTGCAAATATGTCTTGTAGATCAATGGCCAACGCTAATGTCAACATGAACTTCAACGCGTTCCTAGAGAAAACCAAGCTGAAAGATGATGGCAGCAACTATACGGACGGGTCCGAACCCGAGGATCATCCTCATAGCTGCCAAGAAACAAGATGTCCTAGAAGCACCGTTAGGTGACCCACCTGTTCTCCCAAAGACGCAAGACGATTTGAACGTCTGGCGGACTCGCTCGATGATTACTCCCTCGTTCAAGGCGGCATGCTCTACAGCTTAGAACCGGGCTCCAAAAGCGTTTTGAGCATCACGGAGCATATGAGATGTTCAAGAGCTGAAACTAGTTTTCCAAGCTCATGCCCGGTCGAGAGATATGATGTCTCGACAAGTTCTACAGCTTGTAAGATGGAGGAAAACAGTTCGTCGGTGAGCACATCCTCAAGATGTGCAGGTTGCACAACCGTATGACCCACTGAACATAAACCTCCCTGATGAGGCGGTCATTGACAGAATCCTCCGATCGCTCCCACCAAGCTACAAGAGCTTTGTGATGAACTACAACATGCAGGGATGGTAAAGACCATTCTGAAGTGTTCTCGATGTCAAGTCAGCAGAGGCTGAAATCAAAAGGAACATCAAGTGTTGATGGTCAATAAGACCACTAAGTTCAAGAAGGGCAAGGGTAAGAAGAACTTCAAGAAGGACGGCAAAGATGTTGCCGCGCCCGTAAGTCTGTTGCCGGAAGAAGTCAAAGAATGGACCCAAGCCCGAGATCGAGTGCTTTTATTGCAAGGAAGGGTCATCGAAGCGGAACTGCCCCAAATACTTAGCGGATAAGAAGGCCGCAACACCAAAGGTATATTTGATATACATGTAATTGATGTGTACCTTACCAAGACCGTAGTAACTCCCGGTATTTGATACCGTGCCGTTGCTCATATTTGTAACTCACAGCAGGAGCTGCGGAATAAACGGAGACCGGCGAAGGACGAGGTGACGCGCGCGTCGGGAATGGTTCCAGAGTCGATGTGATCGCCGCCGCACGCTGCCTCTACATTTACCTACGGGATTAGTTTTGAACCTCAATAATTGTTATTTAGTGCCAAGTTTGAGCATGAACATTGTATCCGGATCTCGTTTGATACGAGATGGCTACTCATTTAAGTCTCGAGAATAATGGTTGTTCGATTTATATGAGAGATATGTTTTATGGTCATGCTCGATGGTCAATGGTTTATTCTTAATGAATCTCGAGCGTAATATTACACATGTTCATAGTGTGGATGCCAAAAGATGTAAAGTTGATAACGATAGTCCCACATACTTGTGGCATCGCCGCCTTGGTCACATTGGTGTCAAGCGCATGAAGAAGCTCCATGCTGATGGACTTTTAGAGTCTCTTGATTATGAATCGCTTGACACATGCTAACCTTGCCTCTTAGGCAAAATGACCAAAACTCCGTTCTCCGGAACAATGGAGCGAGCAACCAACTTGTTGGAAATCATACATACCGATGTGTGCGGTCCAATGAGCGTTGAGGCTCATGGAGGATATCGTTATGTTCTCACTCTCACCGATGACTTGAGTAGATATGGGTATGTCTACTTAATGAAACACAAGTCTGAGACCTTTGAAAAGTTCAAGGAATTTCAGAGTGAGGTAGAGAATCAACGTGACCGAAGATAAAGTTCCTACGATCGATCGTGGGGAGAATACTTAAGTCACGAATTTGGTACACACTTAAGAAAATGTGGAATCGTTTCACAACTCACGCTACCGAACACCTCAAATAAACGGTGTGTCCGAACGTCGAATCGCACTCTATTGGATATGGTGCGGTCTATGATGTCTCTTACCGATTTACCGCTATCATTTTGGGGATACGCCTAGAGACAGCTACATTCACTTTAAATAGGGCACCGTCTAAATCCGCTGAGACGACACCGTATGAATTATGGTTTGGGAAGAAACCTAAGCTGTCGTTTCTAAAAGTTTGGGGATGCGATGCTTATGTCAAGAAACTTCAACCTGAAAAGCTCGAACCCAAGTCGGAAAAATGTGTATTCATAGGATACCCTAAGGAAACTGTCGGGTATACCTTCTACTTAAGATCCAAGGCAAGATCTTTGTTGCTAAGAACGGATGCTTTTCGAGAAAGAGTTTCTCTCGAAAGAAGTAAGTGGGAGGAAAGTAGAACTCGATGAAGTACTACCTCTCGAACGGGAAAGTGGTGCGCGCAGAAACCGCTCTCGTAATGCCCACACCAATCAAGAGGAAATCATTGATGATGATCAAGATACTTGGATCAAGTTACTCTTGAACTTCAAGGTCCACAAGGACACGTTCCGCACTGCAGTGGTACGGCAACCCTGTCATGGAAATCATGTTGCTAGACAACAATGAACCTTCGAACTATGAAGAAGCAATGGCGGCCCAGATTCCAACAAATGGCTTGAGGCCATGAAACCGAGATAGAATCCATGTATGAAAACAAAGTATGGACTTTGACAGACTTGCCCGATGATCGGCGAGCAATAGAAAATAAATGGATTTTTAAGAAGAAGACGGACGCGGATGGTAATGTTACCATCTATAAAGCTCGACTTGTCGCTAAGGGTTATCGACAAGTTCAAGGGATTGACTACGACGAGACATTCTCTCCGTAGCGAAGCTTAAGTCCGTCCAATCATGTTAGCAATTGCCGCATACTATGATTATGAGATATGGCGATGGACGCCAAACGGCATTCCTTAACGGACATCTTAAGGAAGAGCTGTATATGATGCAGCCGGAAGGTTTTGTCGATCCTCGAATGCTAGCAAAGTATGCAAGCTCCAGCGATCCATTTATGGGCTGGTGCAAGCATCTCGAGTTGGAACATTCGCTTTGATGAGATGATCAAAGCGTTTGGGTTTATGCAGACTTATGGAGAAGCCTGCTTTACAAGAAAGTGAGTGGGAGCTCAGAGCATTTCTCCTATTATATGTAGATGACATACTCTTGATGGGAAATGATACAAAACTTCGGACAGCATTAAGGCCTACTTGAACAAGTGTTTTTCAATGAAGGACCTTGGAGAAGCTGCTTATATATTAGGCATCAAGAACTATAGGGATAGATCGAGACGCCTCATAGGTCTTTCACAAAGCACATACCTTGATAAGATTTTGAAGAGGTTCAAAATGGATCAGTCCAAGAAAGGGTTCTTGCCTATGTTACAAGGTGTGAAATTGAGCTCAGCTCACCACCCACCACGGCAAAAGATAAAGAAGAGATGAGTGTCATCCCCTATGCTTCAGCCATAGGATCTATTATGTATGCCATGTTGTGTACTGCACCGATGTAAACCTGGCCGTAAGTTTGGTTGCAAGATACCAAAGTAATCCCGCAAGGAACACCGGACAACGGTCAAGAATATCCTGAAGTACCGAAAAGGACAAAGGACATGTTTTCGCTTATGGAGGAGACGAAGAGCTCGTCAGAAGGGTTACGCCGACGCTTAGCTTCGACTCAGATCCGATGACTCTAAGTCACAAACCGGATACGTGTATATGTTGAATGGTGGAGCAAGAAGCTGGTGCAGCTGCAAGCAGAGCGCCGTGGCGGGATCTACGTGTGAAGCGGAGTACATGGCAGCCTCGAGGCAGCGATGAAGCGATTTGGGTGAAGGAGTTCATCACCGACCTAGGAGTCATACCCAATGCGTCGGGCCGATCAAACTCTTCTCGTGACAACACTGGAGCTATTGCCCTTGCCAAGGAGCCGGGTTTCACAAGAAGACCAGCACATCAAGCGCCGCTTCAACTCCATCCGTGAAAATGTTCAAGATGGAGACATAGAGATTTGCAAAGTGCACACGGATCTGAATGTCGCAGATCCGCTGACTAAACCTCTCTCGCGTGCAAAACATGATCAACACCGTAACTCTATGGGTGTTCGATTCATCACAATGTAACTAGATTAGTGACTCTAGTGCAAGTGGGAGACTGTTGGAAATATGCCCTAGAGGCAATAATAAAAGTATTATTATATTTCAATGTTCATGATAATTGTCTTTTGTTCATGCTATAACCGTGTTATCCGGAAATCGTAATACACGTGTGAACACTTAGACCCCAATATGTCCCTAGTGAGCCTCTAGTTGACTAGCCCGTGCAGATCGATAGATGGTCATGGTTTTCGACTATGGACATTGGATGTCGTTGATAACGGATCACATCATTAGGAGAATGATGTGATGGACAAGACCCAATCATAAGCATAGCATAAAAGATCGATAGTTCGTTTGTTAGAAGCTTTGCCAATGTCAAGTATCTCTTCCTTCGACCATGAGATCGTGTAACTCCCGGTTACATGTAGGAGTGCCTTGGGTGTATCAAACGTCACAACGAATCGGGTGACTATAAAGGTGCATTACGGTATCTCCGAAAGTATCATTGGGTTGACATGGATCGAGATCGATTTGTCACTCCGCATGACGGAGAGGTATCTCTGGGCCCACTCGGTAATGCATCATCATAATGAGCTCAATGTGACCAAGGTGTTGGTCACGGATCATGCATTACGGACGAGTAAAGTGACTTGCCGTAACGAGACTGAACAAGGTATTGGGATACCGACGATCAAGTCTCGGGCAAGTAACGCATCGATTGACAAAGGAATTGCATATGTGGTTTGATAGAATCCTCGACATCGTGGTTCAACCGATGAAATCATCGAGGAGCATGTGGGAGCCAACATGGGTATCCAGATCCCGCTGTTGGTTATTGCCCGAGAGTCGCCTCGGTCATGTCTGCGTGTCTCCGAACCCGTAGGGTCTACACACTTAAGGTTCGGTGACGCTTAGGGTTAGTAGGAAGACTAGTATGTGAATACCGAATGTTGTTCGAGTCCTGATGAGATCCCTGACGTCACGAGGAGTTCGGAAGGGTCCGGAGGTAAAGAATAATATATAGGAAGTGGTGTTTCGGCCATCGGGAAAGTTTCGGGGGTTTTCGGAAAAGTACCGGGACCACCGGAAGGGTCCCGTGGGTCCACCGGGTGGGGCCACCTATCCCGGAGGGCCCCATGGGCCAAAGGGGGAAAGGAACCAGCCCACAGGGGGCTGGTGCGCCCCTAGGCCCACCCCGCGCCTAGGGTTGAAACCCTAGGGGGGGGCGCCCACCGGCTTGGGGGCACTCCACCCCCTTGGCGGCCGCCCGGAGATTGGATCTCAGGTCCGCCACCTTCTGTGGGGCCTATATAAAGGGGGGGAGGGAGGGGCTGCTGGACTAACTCCCAAGGCGCAACCCCTCCCCTCCCCAACACATCTCCTCCTCCGTAAGAGCTCGGCGAAGCCCTGTCGGAGTACTGCTTCTCCACCATCACCACGCCGTCGTGCTGCCGGTGGAGCTGTCTTCCTCAACCTCTCCTTCCCCTTGCTGGATCAAGAAGGAGGAGACGCCGTCGTCCCGCACGTGTGTTGAACGCGGAGGTGCTGTCCGCTCAGCACTTGGCATCGGTGATCTGAATCACGCTCGAGTACGACTCCATCATCACCTTGCAAGCTTCGCACGCGATCTACAAGTGGTATGTAGATGCAAACTCTCTCGTTACTCGTTGCTTAGATGAACTCATAGATGGATCTTGGTGAAACCGTAGGAAAAATTTTAATTTTCTGCAACGTTCCCCAACAGAGCTAGCGTTGGTTTTCCTTGAAGAGGAAAGGGTGATGCAACAATAGTAGCGTAAGTATTTCCCTCAGTTTTTGAGAACCAAGGTATCAATCCAGTAGGAGGCTCCTCAAAAGTCCCATGCACCTACACAAACAAACAAAGAACTCGCAACCAACACAATAAAGGGGATGTCAATCCCTTCACGGCCACTTGCGGAAGTGAGATATAATAGAGATAGTATGATAAGATAAATATATTTTTGGTATTTTATAATATAGATGCAAAAAAGTAAAGATGCAAATAAAAGTAGATTTGAAGCATATATGATAAGAGATAGACCCGGGGGACATAGGTTTCACTAGAGGCTTCTCTCAAGATAGCAAATGTATTATAGTGGGTGAACAAATTACTGTCAAGCAATTGATAGAAAAGCAAATAATTATGAGATTTTCTAGGCATGATCATGTATATAGGTATCACGTCCGCAACAAGTAGATCGACTCCTGCCTGCATCTACTACTATTACTCCACACACCGACCGACTCCTGCCTGCATCTAGAGTATTAAGTTCATAAAGAACAGAGTAACACATTAAGCAAGATGACATGATGTAGAGGGATAAACTCATGCAATATGATATAAACCCCATCTTTTTATCCTCGATGGCAACAATACAATACGTGCTTTGCAACCCATTCTGTCACTGGGTAAGGATACCGCAAGATTGAACCCAAAGCTAAGCACTCTCCCATGCCAAGAAAGATCAATCTAGTAGGCCAAACCAAACTGATAATTCAAAGAGACTTGCAAAGATAACTCAATCATACATAAAACAATTCAGAGGAGATTAAAATATTTCTCATAGATAAACTTGATCATAAACCCACAATTCATCAGATCTCGACAAACACACCCCAAAAAGAGTTTACATCGAATAGATCTCCACAAGAGAGGGGGAGAACATTGTATTGAGATCCAAAAAGAGAGAAGAAGCCATCTAGCTAATAACTATGGACCCGAAGGTCTGTGGTAAACTACTCACAACTCATCGGAGAGGCTATGGTGTTGATATAGAAGCCCTCCGTGGTTGACTCCCCCTTCAGCAGAACGCCGGCGAAGGCTCCAAGATGGGATCTCGCGGATACAGAAGGTTACGGCGGTGGAAATTGTGTTTCGTTGGCTCCCTGGAAGTTTTCGGGGTATGTAGGCTTATATACGAGTAAGAAGTATGTCGGTGGTCACCCGAGGGGCCCACGAGACAGGGGGCGCGCCCTATAGGGGGGCGCTCCCTACCCTCTCGTGGCCGCCTCGGCTGCTTCTTGACTTGCACTCGAAGTCCCCTGGATCACGTTCGTTCCAAAAATCATGCTCCCGAAGATTTCATTCCGTTTGGACTCCGTTTGATATTCCTTTTCTTCGAAATACTAAAATAGGCAAAACAGCAATACGGGCTGGGCTCCGGTTAGTAGGCTAGTCCCAAAAATGATATAAATGTGTAAAATAAAGCCCATAAACATCCAAATGGGGTAATATAATAGCATGAAACAATCAAAAATTATAGATACGTTGGAGACATATGAAGCATCCCCATGCTTAATTCCTGCTCGTCCTCGAGTAGGTAATTGATAAAAACAGAATTTTTGATGTGGAATGCTACCTAGCATAATTCAATGTAATTTTGTTTATTGTGGCATGAATGTTCAGATCCAAATGATTCAAAGTAAAAGTTCATATTGACATAAGAATTGGTGATACTTCAAGGCATACTAACCAAAGTAATCATGTCTTATCAAAATAACATGGCCAAAAAAAGTTACCCCTACAAAATCATATAGTCTGGCTGTTGCTCTATCTTCATCACTCAAAGTATTTAATAATGCACAACCCCGATGACAAGCCAAGCAATTGTTTCATACTTTAATAATCTCAAACTTTTTCAACTTTCACGCAATATATGAGTGTGAGCCATGGACATAGCACTATATGTGGAATAGAATGGTGGTTGTGGAGAAGCCAAAAAAGGAGAAGATTGTCTCACATCAACTAGGTGTATCAACGGGCTATGGAGATGCCCATTAATAGATATCAATGTGAGTGAGTAGGGATTGCCATGCAACAGATGCACTAGAGCTATAAATATATGAAAGCTCAACAAAATAAACTAAGTGGGTGTGCATCCAACTTGCTTGACGAAGACCTAGGGCATTTTGAGGAAGCCCATCATTGAAATATACAAGCCAAGTTCTATAATGAAAAATTACCACTAGTATATGAAAGTGACAACATATGAGACTCTCTGTCATGAAGATCATGGTGCTAATTTAAAGCACAAGTGTGAAAAAGAGATAGTAGCATTGTCCCTTCTCTCTTTTTCTCTCATTTTATTTTTTTTCTTTTTCTTTTTTTTCTTTAGCCTTTCTTTTCTTCTTCTTTCTTGGCCTTTCTCTTTTTTTCCTTTTTTTTCTTTTGTAAAGTCCGAAGTCTCTTCCCAACTTGTGGGGGAATCATAGTCTTCATCATCCTTTCCTCACTAGGACAATGCTCTAATAATGAAGATCATCACACTTTTATGGATTTACAACTCAAGAATTACAACTCAAAGCTAGAACAAGATATGACTCTATATGAATGCCTCCGGTGGTGTACCGGGATATGCAATGAATCAAGAGCGACATGTATGAAAATTATGAAGGTGGCCTAGCCACAAATACAATGTCAACTACATGATCATGCAAAGAGCAATATGACAAAAGTAATGCATGTCATATGAACGGAACGATGGAAAGTTTCATGGCAATATATCTTGGAATGGCTATGGAAATGACATAATAGGTAGGTATGGTGGCTGTTTTGAGGAAGGTATATGGTGGGTGTATGGTACCGGCGAAAGTTGTGCGGCACAAGAGAGGCTAGCAATGGTGGAAGGGTGAGGGTGCGTATAATCCATGGACTCAACATTAGTCAAAAGAACTCATATACTTGTTGCAAAAATCTACAAGTCATAAAAAAAAGTACTACACGCATGCTCCTAGGGGTATACATTGGTAGGAAAAGACCACCGCTCGTCCCCGACCGCCACTCATAAGGAAGACAATCAATAAATAAAATTGTGCTCCAACTTCATCACAAAGCGGTTCACCATACGTGCATGCTACGGGAATCACAAACCTCAACACAAGTATTTTTCATAATCACCTCAACTAGCATGACTTTAATATCACTACCTCCATATCTCAAAACAATTATCAAGTATCAAATTGATCATAACATCCAATTCACTTTCTATGATAGTTTTTATTATACCCAATTTGGATGCTCATCATTCTAGGACCAACTTTGTAATCATAGCAAATACCATGCTGTTCTAAAAGACTCTCAAAATAATATAAGTGAATCATGAGAGACTAGCAATTTCTTCAAAATTAAGTCACCACCGTGCTCTAAAAGATATAAGTTAAGCACTAGAGCAAAAACTATCAAGCTCAAAAGATATAAGTGAAGCACATAGAGTATTCTAGCAAATTCTAATCAAGTGGGCTTCTCCCAAAAGGTGTGTACAACAAGGATGATTGTGGTAAACTAAAAAGCAAAGATTAATATAATACACGACGCTCCAAGCAAAACACATATCATGTGGCGAATAAAAATATAGCTCCAAATAAAGTTACCAATGAACGAAGATTTAAAGAGGGATGCCTTCCCGGGGCATCCCCAAGCTTAGGCTTTTGGATATTCTTGAATATCTTGGGGTGCCATGGGCATCCCCAAGCTTAGGCTCTTGCCACTCCTTATTCCATAGTCCATAAAAGCTTTACCCAAAACTTGAAAACTTCACAACACAAAACTCAACAGGAAATCTTATAAGCTCCGTTAGTGAAAGAAAACAAAACCACCACATAAGGTACTGTAATGAACTCATTCTTTATTTATTTTGGTGTTAAACTACTATATTCCAACTTCTCTATGGTTTATAAACTATTTTACTAGCCATAGATGCATCAAAATAAGCAAACAACACACAAAAAACATAATCTGTCAAAAACAGAACAGTCTGTAGCAATCTGTAACTAACGCAAACTTCTGGAACTCTAAAAATCCTACCAAAATAGGAAGTCCTGGAAACTTGTCTATTGATCAGCAGCAAAAACAATCAACGCAAAAGCACATTTCTGTGATTTAACAAAACTAAATTCGTGCACGCAAAGTTTCTGTTTTTCAGCAGAATCAAATCAACTATCATCATAGGTTATCCTATAGGTTCTACTTGGCACAAACACTAATTAAAAGATAAAAACACATCTAAACAGAAGGTAGATACAAGATTTATTACTAAACATGAACAAAAACAAAAAACACAAAGAAAATTGGGTTGCCTCCCAACTAGCACTATCGTTTAACGCCCCTAGCTAGGCATAAAAGCGAAGATAGATCTAAGTAGTGCCATCTTTGGCACTCAATTCCTCCATAGAGCACTTATAATCTTTAGGGGTCTCTCCCTTTTTAGTAATGATTAAACCTCTAGGCAAAAATTCAAGAAATTCGTTTGTAGCAAAAGGTTCATTAACGATAGAGAGACAATTGGGATGAACACTTATGGGTTTGAGATCCGCGTCTCCTTTACTAGAAGATTACCCCTTATTTTTAGGAACATAAATAAACTTGGCAGTTTTGGTAGGGGTTTTTGGAGTTTTTCATGGAAGAAAACGCGGAACCTAAGTTGGTAATGATATCCTCAAGTTTACCGATTCTTTCAGAATCTGGATCAATTTTTTCATTAACTATAGGTTCTTTCTCTTTAAGATTTTTCAAAGTAACTCCAACCCTAGATCCATATTGGGTAATGTGATTATGGATCTTTTTATCCAAATTTTCAATCAACTCAACAGTGGCCATTTTATTTTCAATAATATCAAGTCGTTGCATCACATGTTCTAAAGTTAAAACCGTTTCATTAACCAAAAGAGGTGGTGGGCCAAACAAATCTAACATAGCATTATAAGCATCAAACGTATGGCTACTCAAGAAATCCTCCTCAACACAAGATCAAGAACACATCTATTCCAAGGAGTAATGCCTACATAAAAATTGCGAAGAAGAACGGAAGTAGAAAGCTTCCTAGTAGATTTATTTTGAGCATTGCAAATTCTATGCCAAACGTCTTTTAAATTTTCACCCTCCCGTTGCTTAAAATTGAGAATTTCATGTTCGGGAGTAATAACAAGGATAGGAGGACTAGCCATAATGACAAGGTAAACGATCTAACACGCGAGCAAACAGAAAAAGGCAACCAAAAAGAGAGGAGGAGATTGGGAAAGAGAGGGCGAATAAAACGGCAAGGGTGAAGTGGGGGAGAGGAAAACGAGAGGCAAATGGCAAATAATGTAAATGCGAGGGAGATGAGTTTGTGATGGGTACTTGGTATGTCTTGATTTGAGCGAAGACCTCCCTGGCAACGGCGCCAGAAATCCTTCTTGCTATGTCTTGAGCTTGCGTTGGTTTTCCTTGAAGAGGAAAGGGTGATGCAGCAATAGTAGCGTAAGTAATTTCCCTCAGTTTTTGAGAACCAAGGTATCAATCCAGTAGGAGGCTCCTCAAAAGTCCCACGCACCTACACAAACAAACAAAGAACTCGCAACCAACGCAATAAAGGGATGCCAATCCTTCACTGCCACTTCATGTAAAGTGAGATCTAATAGAGATAGTATGATAAGATAAATATATTTTTGGTATTTTATAATATATATGCGAAAAAGTAAAGATGCAAATAAAAGTAGATTTGAAGCAAATATGATAAGAGATAGACCCGGGGGCCATAGGTTTCACTAGAGGCTTCTCTCAACATAGCATAAGTGTTACGGTGGGTGAACAAATTACTGTCGAGCAATTGATAGAAAGCGAATAATTATGAGATTATCTAGGCATGATCATGTATATAGGCATATATTGGGGAACGTTGCAGAAAAATAAAATTTTTCCTATGGCTTCACCAAGATCCATCTATGAGTTCATCTAAGCAACGAGTAATGGGAGAGAGATTGCATCTACATACCACTTGTAGATCGCGTATGAAGCTTGCAAGGTGATGATGGAGTCGCACTCGAACGTGATTCAGATCACCGATGCCCAAGTGCTGAACGGACAGCACCTCCGCGCTCAACACACGACGGGATGGATGAGCGACGCCTCCGCCTTGATCCAGCAAGGAGGAAGGAGAGGTTGAGGAAGACAGCTCCACCGGCAGACGACGCAAGCGTGGTGATGGTGGAGAAGCAAGATCTCGGCTGTGGCTTCACGAGCTCTTACGGAGGAGGAGATGTGTTGGGAGGGAGGGCTGCGCCTTGGGAATTGGTACAGCAGCCCCCTCCTCCCCCCTTTATATAGGCACTGGGGTGGCGCCCCCGAGATCCAATCTCCGGGGGCGGCGGCCAAGGGGTGGAGTGCCCCCAAGCCGGTGGGCGCCCACCCCTAGGGTTTCAACCCTAGGCGCAGGGGTGGGCCTAGGGGCGCACCAGCCCCTTGTGGGCTGGTTCCTTCCCTTTCAGCCCATGGGGCCCTCCGGATAGGTGGCCCCACCGGTGGACCCGGGACCTTCCCGTGGTCCCAGATTTTACCGGAGACCTCAAACTTTCCCGATGGTCAAACACCACTTCCTATATATTATTCTTTACCTCCGGACCCTTCCGAACTCCTCGTGACGTCCGGATCTCATCCGGACTCAACAACATTCGTGGTCACATACTTGACTTCCTACTAACCCTAGCGCCACCGAACCTTATGTGTAGACCCTACGGGTTCGGAGACACGCAGACATGACCGAGACGACTCTCGGGCAATAACCAACAGCGGATCTGGATACCCATGTTGGCTCCTACATGCTCCTCGATGATTTCATCGGTTGAACCACGATGTCGAGGATTCGATCAAACCCTCGTATGCAATTCCTTTGTCAATCGGTACGTTATTTGCCCGAGACTCGATCGTCGGTATCCCAATACCTTGTTCAGTCTCGTTATCGCAAGTCACTTTACTCGCATCAGTAATGCATGATCCCGTGGCCAACACCTTGGTCACATTGAGCTCATTATGATGATGCATTACCGAAAGGGCCCAGAGATACCTCTCCGTCATACGGAGTGACAAATCCAGCCTCGATCCGTGTCAACCCAACAGATACTTTCGGAGATACCCGTAATGCACCTTTATAGTCACCCGATTACGTTGTGACGTTTGATACACCCAAGGCACTCCTACGGTAACCGGAGTTACACGATCTCATGGTCGAAGGAAGAGATACTTGACATTGGCAAAGCTTCTAGCAAACGAACTATACGATCTTTTATGCTATGCTTAGGATTGGGTCTTGTCCATCACATCATTCTCCTAATGATGTGATCCCGTTATCAACGACATCCAATGTCCATAGTCAGGAAACCACGACTATCTATTGATCACAACGAGCTAGTCTACTAGAGGCTCACTAGGGACATTTGTGGTCTAAGTGTTCACACGTGTATTACGATTTCCGGATAATACAGTTATAGCATGAACAAAAGACAATTATCATGAACATTGAAATATAATAATACTTTTATTATTGCCTCTAGGGCATATTTCCAACAGTCTCCCACTTGCACTAGAGTCACCAATCTAGTTACATTGTGATGAATCGAACACCCATAGAGTTCTGGTGTTGATCATGTTTTGCACGCGAGAGAGGTTTAGTCAACGGATCTGCGACATTCAGATCTGTGTGCACTTTGCAAATCTCTATGTCTCCATCTTGAACATTTTCACGGATGGAGTTGAAACGGCGCTTGATGTGCTCGGTCTTCTGTGAAACCTGGGCTCCTTGGCAAGGGCAATAGCTCCAGTGTTGTCACAGAAGAGTTTGATCGGCCCCGACGCATTGGGTATGACTCCTAGGTCGGTGATGAACTCCTTCACCCAAATCGCTTCATGCGCTGCCTCCGAGGCTGCCATGTACTCCGCTTCACACGAGATCCCGCCACGACGCTCGCTTGCAGCTGCACCAGCCATCGCTCCACCATTCAACATATACACGATCCGGTTTGTGACTTAGAGTCATCCAGATCTGAGTCGGCTAGCATCGACGTAACCCTTTACGACGAGCTCTTCGTCTCCTCCATAAACGAGAAACATGTCCTTTGTCCTTTTCGGTACTTCAGATATTCTTGACCGCTGTCCGGTGTTCCTTGTCGGGTTACTTTGGTATCTTGCAACCAAACTTACGGCAAGGTTTACATCGGTCCGTACACAAAGATGGCATACATAATAGATCCTATGGCTGAAGCATAGGGATGACACTCATCTCTTCTTTATCTTTTGCCGTGGTCGGTGATCGAGCTGAGCTCAATTTTACACCTTGTAACATAGGCAAGAACCCTTCTTGGACTGATCCATTTTGAACCTCTTCAAAATCTTATCAAGGTATGTGCTTTGTGAAAGACCTATGAGGCGTCTCGATCTATCTCTATAGATCTTGATCCCTAATATATAAGCAGCTTCTCCAAGGTCCTTCATTGAAAAACACTTGTTCAAGTAGGCCTTAATGCTGTCCAGGAGTTTCGTATCATTTCCCATCAAGAGTATGTCATCTACATATAACAGGAGAAATGCTACGGAGCTCCCACTCACTTTCTTGTAAACGCAGGCTTCTCCATAAGTCTACATAAACCCAAACGCTTTGATCATCTCATCAAAGCAAATGTTCCAACTCCGAGATGCTTGCACCAGCCCATAAATGGATCGCTGGAGCTTGCATACTTTGCTAGCGTTCTGAGGATCGACAAAACCTTCCGGCTGCATCATATACAGCTCTTCCTTAAGATGCCCGTTAAGGAATGCCGTTTTGACGTCCATCTGCCATATCTCATAATCATAGTATGCGGCAATTGCTAACATGATTCGGACGGACTTAAGCTTCGCCACGGAGAGAATGTCTCGTCAGTAGTCAATCCCTTGAACTTGTCGATAACCCTTAGCGACAAGTCGAGCTTTATATATGGTAACATTACCATCCGCGTCCGTCTTCTTCTTAAAAATCCATTTATTTTCTATCGCTCGCCGATCATCGGGCAAGTCTGTCAAAGTCCATACTTTGTTTTCATACATGGATTCTATCTCGGATTTCATGGCCTCAAGCCATTTGTTGGAATCCGGGCCCGCCATTGCTTCTTCATAGTTCAAGGTTCATTGTTGTCTAGCAACATGATTTCCATGACAGGTTGCCGCACCACTCAGTGCGGAACGTGTCCTCGTGGACCTTCAAGCTCAAGAGTAACTTGATCCAAGTACCTTGATCATCATCATTGTTTTCCTCTTGGTTGGTGTGGGCATCACAGAACGGTTTCTCGCGCTGCACCACTATCCCGCTCGAGAGGTAGTACTTCATCGAAGTTCTACTTTCCTCCCACTTACTTCTTTCGAGAGAAACTCTTTTCCGTAAAGCATCCGTTCTTGGCAACAAAGATCTTGCCTTCGGATCTTAAGTAGAAGGTATACCCGACAGCTTCCTTGGGTATCCTATGAATACGCATTTTTCGACTTGGGTTCGAGCTTTTCAGGTTGAAGTTTCTTGACATAAGCATCGCATCCCCAAACTTTTAGAAACGACAGCTTAGGTTTCTTCCCAAACCATAATTCATACGGTGTCGCCTCAACGGATTTAGATGGTGCCCTATTTAAAGTGAATGTAGCTGTCTCTAGAGCGATCCCCAAAATGATAGCGGTAAATCGGTAAGAGACATCATAGACCGCACCATATACAATAGAGTGCGACACGACGCTCGGACACACCGTTTATTTGAGGTGTTCCAGCGGCGTGAGTTGTGAAACGATTCCACATTTTCTTAAGTGTGTGCCAAACTCGTGACTTAAATATTCTCCTCCACGATCCGATCGAGGAACTTTATCTTTCATCACGCTGATTCTCTACCTCACTCTGAAATTCCTTGAACTTTTCAAAGGTCTCAGACTTGTGTTTCATTATGTAGACATACCCATATCTACTCAAGTCATCGGTGAGAGTGAGAACATAACGATATCCTCCATGAGCCTCAACGCCATTGGACCGCACACATCGGTATGTATGATTTCCAACAAGTTGGTTGCTTGCTCCATTGTTCCGGAGAACGGAGTCTTGGTCATTTTGCCTAAGAGACAAGGTTCGCATGTGTCAAACGATTCATAATCAAGAGACTCTAAAAGTCCATCAGCATGGCGCTTCTTCATGCGCTTGACACCAATGTGACCAAGGCGGCAGTGCCACAAGTATGTGGGACTATCGTTATCAACTTTACATCTTTTCGCATCCACACTATGAACATGTGTAATATTACGCTCGAGATTCATTAAGAATAAACCATTGACCATCGGAGCATGACCATAAAACATATCTCTCATATAAATCGAACAACCATTATTCTCAGACTTAAATGAGTAGCCATCTCAGATTAAACGAGATCCAGATACAATGTTCATGCTCAAACATGGCACTAAATAACAATTATTAAGGTTCAAAACTAATCCCGAGGTAAATGTAGAGGCAGCGTGCCGACGGCGATCACATCGACCTCGAACCATTCCCGACGCAAGATCGTCACCTCGCCCTTCGCCATCTCCGCTTATTCCGCAGCTCTCGCTGTGAGTTACAAATATGAGCAACGGCACCGTATCAAATACCCAGGAGTTACTACGAGTCTCGGTAAGGTACACATCAATTACATGTATATCAAATATACCTTTGGTGTTGCCGCCTTCTTATCCGCTAAGTATTTGGGGCAGTTCCGCTCCAAATGTTCTTTCCCTTGCAATAAAAGCACTCGGCCTCGTGCTTGGGTCCATTCTTTGACTTCTTCCCGCAACAAAGCTTACGGGCGGCAACATCTTTGCCGTCCTTCTTGAAGTTCTTCTTACCCTTGCCCTTCTTGAACTTAGTGGTCTTATTGACCATCAACACTTGATGTTCCTTTTGATTTCAGCCTCTGCTGACTTCAAGATCGAGAACACTTCGGGAATGGTCTTTACCATCCCCGCATGTTGTAGTTCATCACGAAGCTCTTGTAGCTTGGTGGGAGCGATCGAGGATTCTGTCAATGACCGCCTCATCCGGGAGGTTAATGTTCATTTGGGTCATACGGTTGTGCAACCTGCACATCTTCGGATGTGCTCACCGATGTAACTATTTTCCTCCATCTTACAACTGTAGAACTTGTCGAGACATCATATCTCTCGACCGGGCATGAGCTTGGAAAACTAGTTTCAGCTCTTGAACATCTCATATGCTCCGTGATGCTCAAAACGCTTTTGGAGCCCGGTTCTAAGTGTAAAGCATGCCGCACCGAACGAGGGAGTAATCATCAAGACGAAGTTTGCAAGCGCTCATAACGCCTTGGTTCTTCGAACGGAGCGGCACCTAGCGGTCCTTCTAGGACATATTGCTTCTGGCAGCTATGAGGATGATCTCGTGTTCCGGACCCAGTCCAGATAGTTGCTGCCATCGCCTTTCAGCCTGGTTTTCTAGGAACGCTGAAGTTCATGTTGACATTAGCGCTGGCCATTGATCTACAAGACATATTTGCAAAGGTTTTAGACTAAGTTCATGATAATAAAGTTCTAATCAAATTATGAACTCCCACTTAGATTAGACATCCTCTAGTCATCTAAGTGTTACACAATCCGAGTCGACTAGCCCGTGTCCGATCATCACGTGAGACGGACTAGTCATCATCGGTGAACATCTTCATGTTGATCGATCTTCCATACGACTCGTGTTCGACCTTTCGGTCTCCGTGTTCCGAGGCCATGTCCGCACATGCTAGGCTCGCAAGTCAACCCTAAGTGTTTTCGCCGTAAAACTGTCTTACACCGTTGTATGTGAACGTAAGGATCCATCACACCCGATCATCACGTGGTGCTTAGAAACGATTTAACTGTAGCAACGGTGCACGTTAGGGAGAACACTTCTTGAAATTTTGTAAGGATCATCTTATTTACTACCGTCGTCCTAAGTAAACAAGATGCATAAACATAATAAACATCACATGCAATTATATAGTTGTGACATGATATGGCCAATATCATCAAGCTCCATTGATCTCCATCTTCGGGCTCCATGATCATCTTATTACCGCTTGACACCATGATCTCCATCATCATGATCTCCATCATCGTGTCTTCATGAAGTTGTCACGCTAACGACTACTTCTACTTCTATGACTAACGCGCTTAGTAATGAAGTAAAGTAGTTTACATGGCGCTCTTCAATGACACGCAGGTCATACAAAAAATAAAGACAACTCCTATGGCTCCTGCCGTTGTCATACTCATCGACATGCAAGTCGTGAATCCTATTACAAGAACATGATCTCATACATCACAATTCATCATTCATCACAACTTCTGGCCATATCACATCACTTGATCAATCGCTGCAAAAACAAGTTAGACATCCTCTAATTGTTGTTGCATCTTTTACGTGGCTGCGATTGGGTTCTAGCAAGAACGTTTTCTTACCTACGAATCACCACAACGTGATTTTGTCAACTTCTATTTACCCTTCATAAGGGCCCTGTTCATCGAATCCACCCAACTAAAGTGGGAGAGACAGACACCCGCCAGCCACCTTATGCAACTAGTGCATGTCACCGGTGGAACCGGTCTCACGAAGCGCACGTAAGGTTGGTCCGGCCGCTTCATCCCACAATACCGTTGAGCAAGAAAAGACTAGTAGAGGCAAGTAAGATGACAAGATCAACGCCCACAACAAATTGTGTTCTACTCGTGCATTAGAGAACTACGCATAGACCTAGCTCATGATGCCACTGTTGGGGAACGTTGCAGAAAATTAAAAATTTTCCTACGACTTAACCAAGATCCATCTATGAGTTCATCTAAGCAACGAGTAATGGAGAGAGATTGCATCTACATACCACTTGTAGATCGCGTGCGGAAGCTTGCAAGGTGATGATGGAGTCGTACTCGAACGTGATTCAGATCACCGATGCCCAAGTGCTGAACAGACAGCACCTCCGCGTTGAACACACGTACGGGATGAGCGACGTCTCCTCCGTCTTGATCCAGCAAGGAGGAAGGAGAGGTTGAGGAAGACAGCTCCACCGGCAGCACGACGGCGTGGTGATGGTGGAGAAGCAAGATCTCGGCAGGCTTCACGAGCTCTTACGGAGGAGGAGATGTGTTGGGAGGGAGGGCTGCGCCTTGGGAATTGGTACAGCAACCCCTCCTCCCCCTTTATATAGGCACCACTGGTGGCGGCCCCGGAGATCCAATCTCTGGGCGGCGCCAAGGGGTGGAGTGCCCCCCTGCCGGTGGGCGCCCCACCCCTAGGGTTTCAACCCTAGGCGCAGGGGTGGGCCCTAGGGGCGCACCAGCCCCTTGTGGGCTGGTTCCTTCCCTTTCAGCCCATGGGGCCCTCCGGATAGGTGGCACCACCGGTGGACCCCGGGACCCTTCCGGTGGTCGGTGATTTTACCGGAGACCCAAACTTTCCCGATGGTCAAACACCACTTCCTATATATTATTCTTTACCTCCGGACCCTTCCGAACTCCTCGTGACGTCCGGGATCTCATCCGGACTCAACAACATTCGTGGTCACATACTTGACTTCCTACTAACCCTAAGCGCCACCGAACCTTATGTGTAGACCCTACGGGTTCGGGAGACACGCAGACATGACCGAGACGACTCTCGGCAATAACCAACAGCGGATCTGGATACCCATGTTGGCTCCTACATGCTCCTCGATGATTTCATCGGTTGAACCACGATGTCGAGGATTCGATCAAACCTCGTATGCAATTCCCTTTGTCAATCGGTGCGTTATTTGCCCGAGACTCGATCGTCGGTATCCCAATACCTTGTTCAGCCTCGTTATCGCAAGTCACTTTACTCGCATCAGTAATGCATGATCCCGTACAACACCTTGGTCACATTGAGCTCATTATGATGATGCATTACCGAGTGGGCCCAGAGATACCTCTCCGTCATACGGAGTGACAAATCCCAGCCTCGATCCGTGTCAACCCAACAGATACTTTCGGAGATACCGTAATGCACCTTTATAGTCACCCGATTTACGTTGTGACGCTTGATACACCCAAGGCACTCCTACGGTAACCGGAGTTACACGATCTCATGGTCGAAGGAAGAGATACTTGACATTGGCAAAGCTTCTAGCAAACGAACTATACGATCTTTTATGCTATGCTTAGGATTGTCTTGTCCATCACATCATTCTCCTAATGATGTGATCCGTTATCAACGACATCCAATGTCCATAGTCAGGAAACCACGACTATCTATTGATCACAACGAGCTAGTCTACTAGAGGCTCACTAGGGACATTTGTGGTCTAAGTGTTCACACGTGTATTACGATTTCCGGATAATACAGTTATAGCATGAACAAAAGACAATTATCATGAACATTGAAATATAATAATACTTTTATTATTGCCTCTAGGGCATATTTCCAACAGCATCATGTCCGCAACAAGTAGACCGACTCCTACCTGCATCTACTACTATTATTCCACACATCGACCGACTCCTGCCTGCATCTAGAGTATTAAGTTCTTAAAGAATAGAGTAACGCATTAAGCAAGATGACATGATGTAGAGGGATAAACTCATGCAATATGATATAAGGCCCACCTTTTTATCCTCGATGGCAACAATACAATACGTGCCTTGCAACCCTTTCTGTCACTGGGTAAGGACACCGCAAGATTGAACCCAAAGCTAACCACTTCTCCCATGGCAAGAAAGATCAATCTAGTAGGCCAAACCAAACTGATAATTTGAAGAGACGTGCAAAGATAACTCAATCATACATAAAAGAATTCAGAGGAGATTCAAATATTTCTCATATATAAACTTGATCATAAACCCACAATTCATCGGATCTCGACAAACACAACGCAAAAAGAGTTTACATCAAATAGATCTCCACAAGAGAGGAGGAGAACATTGTATTGAGATCCAAAAAGAGAGAAGAAGCCATCTAGCTAATAATTATGGACCCGAAGGTCTGTGGTAAATTACTCACAACTCATCGGAGAGGCTATGGTGTTGATGTAGAAGCCCTCCATGGTCGACTCCCCCTCCGGCCGAATGCCGGCGAAGGCTCCAAGATGGGATCTCGCGGATACAGAAGGTTACGGCGGTGGAAATTGTGTTTCGTTGGCTCCCTAGATGTTTTCGGGGTACGTAGGCTTATATAGGAGGAAGAAGTACGTCGGTGGACGCCCGAGGGGCCCACGAGATAGGGGGAGCGCCCTATAGGGGGGGGCGCCCTATCCTCTCGTGGCCGCCTCGGCTGCTTCTTGTCTTGCACTCCAAGTCCCCTGGATCATGTTCGTTCCAAAAATCACGCTCCCAAAGGTTTCATTCCGTTTGGACTCCGTTTGATATTCCTTTTCTTCGAAATCCTGAAATAGGCAAAAAAACAGCAATATGGGTTGGGCCTCCGGTTAGTAGGTTAGTCCCAAAAATGATATAAATGTGTAAAATAAAGCCCATAAACATCCAAAAGGGGTAATATAATAGCATGAAACAATCAAAAATTATAGATATGTTGGAGACGTATTAGTCATCTGGCCTGGATAGAAGTGGCGGCCCTTTGTTTGTGAGCCGTGCGAGCGGCGCTGATCCCGTGATAGTCTGCGGTATGAGCAGGGCGCTTGGCTAAGGTGCGACGCGCGGATCGGCTAGTGGTGGTGGAGGCCCCGTCCGCACGGCAAGTGTGTGTAGCACCGCCGTTGATGGATCGTCCACCAGCGAACCCGTGGATGGGGTTGACGACGCCGATGGGGACGCAGCCTTACGCACGTCATCGATCTCTTCTTGAGTAAGGCCGATCTGCTTCGACAAGCTCTGCAACTCATGGGAGACCTGAGTGTTGAACGCCGTCTGCGCCTCTGCTCGCTTGTCCGCCAAGTCCTGCTCCTCGTTTAATCTGGACAAGAGCTTCTCCATCAAGGCGGTGAGGTTAGTTGTCTGAGTTTCCATGGCGGCTATCACCTGCCTTGCCGGTGCTGAGGGCTTGGAGGGCGCCGTGGCTCCAGTCCCAAGTAGATCTAACCCCGCCGAGGATTTCCAGCGACCTCATCGGAGTGAAATCGCACATGCGGCGGTGGACATTGCCATTCTGACCAAGGGAGTAAGAAGAACCGCGGAGGAAAAAATTAGGGAAAGTTTGATGGCTCTGAGATACCAAATGTGACGACCGAAGAGGGGATCGGCCTCACGGCCAGAGGTAGGGGACGAGGGGAGGAGCAGGGTAGGTGAGAAGGAGAGAAAGGGGATGAGGGCAACTAGACTTTTCTCATTTCATAAGAGCATCTCCAACAGGCGCCCAACGCGCGGCGCACTAAAAATCAGTTTGCAGCGCTAGAATGGCCAGCTTTTGCGCGCCGCGGTGCACTGGCTTCTGCGGCCGCTACAAAATGAAGCGTGCCCGAGTCGCTCCAGCAGGCGCGCTATATTTCATCTATTTTTAAACTACGAATTGATACACATTTGGCTCCGATAGTTCAAATGTGACATAGTTCGTCACATAGACTGCTTCTACAATACAAAATAGTGCACATAGTCTTCTTGTACGATAGATAAAAAACTACTACTACTCGTCATTCTCCAACTCGGACTCTGCCTCGGTGATGTACTCCTCCGATGTCTAAGCGTAGGCGTCAAGGAACCGCTCATCGTTGGAGTCCCAGGACGACGCATCTCCTAGCGCGATGTTCAATTTGGTGACCGCCTTCCGCGTTCGCTTGTCCTCGCGATAGGCAACTCGCTCGTGCCTCCTCTCCTCCCTCTCCGTCCTCTTCTCCGAGAAGAACTATTGCTCGTTGATGACGTCTTACGGGAAGCGTTGGCGCCACATCGCCATGTCTTCCTCATCCATCTCGGCCAGGCTGAGACGGCGCTCCCGCCTCCGATTCTCGTGACGATCCTCGTCGGTGAGAAGCCGCGGGGGAGGCGCCAACTCTTGCGCCTGCTCCTGCATCGCCACGTCCTGGAAGTTTATGTCCCAACGGGACCGCCAGAGGCGCCACACCGCAGCGTCATACACGCGGGCGCCCTTCTAGGCGGAGTCGAAGGTTCCGAGGCCGAGGCGCACATCGCCCGACCGAATCTCGGCGGAGTAGGTGCCGACGGACGCACGCGGACGCCGCGGTAGCCCGAAGCTCCCCGTTGGGACGGCGGCATGGTGGCATGGTGGTGGCGTGTCGGCGGAGAGGAGAGAAAGCTGTAGAGGGAGCGATGAGAGAGCGGCAGAGGGTGTTGTAATTTTATAGGCGCGCCGGATGCGGTGCACCAAATCTAGCGCGCGAGCTGCCGCTTTTTTCCCCGCGCGCTAGTTTCCCGCCTCCGCTGGAGCGCACGAAAACATCCCGCTCATGTTAAAATGCCAGTTTACCGCGCGCGCGTCTTTTTACACAGCTGTTGGAGATGCTTTAAGTCTCCACATTGTACAGGGTAGGTCTCTTATACTTGCACATACACACGCCTGGCCACATGTGGCTCATTGGCACACACGCTCAACCCTTTCTATCTATTTGACCTTCTAGGTCCATTGATACTCATTTATCAGGTGTGACATGAGGGGGCCATCCCCCCCCCCAACCCATGTGCAATTTTTTTTACTACGTATGTCATGGCACTAGTAGAAAACCACCCATTAGTCCCGGTTCGTAAGGGCCTTTAGTCCCAGTTCATGAACCGGGACTAATGGGTCATTACTAATGCCACCATTCATTAGTCCCGGTTCAAACACGAACCGGGACCAATGTGGCTCCATGTGGCCCTGTGCACCGAGCCCAGTCAGAGGGCCTTTGGTCCCGGTTGGTGGCTCCAACCGGGACCAAAAGTCATTTTTTTTACAAAAGTGGCTGCTTTAGGGGTTTTGGGGGTTATTTTTAGGTTGTTATTATTAGCTAGCTAATAGAGAGAAGTGTCCTCTCTTATCTTCGTCCTTGGTTTATCAACGCTGCTGCTATGTTCATTGCACCTGCAGATATGACATGCTCATGCATGCTTTGCATCATACATCATCATATATATGTATATAATAAAGTCCTACTAATCATGCATCATCATACAACTTCTACTCGTTATTAATAATAAGTCATACGATCATCATCCTCATATATAGTCATCGAACCCAACCCTACATAATTGTTCTTAGCACATGATCATCAGTATCAGTTATAGGACCTAAACACCCTTAAGGTAAAATAGCATAAAACAATATAGACCCTGACTCTCCATTATGAAGAATGGCGATCATTCTGTCTCTATTTCTTGTCTTTCGCTGCTTATTGCTTCCAAGAAGCTCCTTACGACTGTCCATACATTTTTTACATTCTTTGATTGTTATGTCTCCACTTTTTTTAGAAACCCGGTATGGACAGTTGAGATTCGTAGGACGACCTGGTCGTATGTTCAAAACATGAAGGCTACCACGCGTATACATCAGATGAGGCACACAATCATTCGGGATTATCTATTGAAAAACATAGTAATAACTTCGTAGTTAGCAATGATGTACTAGTTTTAGAAGTGTGCAAAAAGATGCACGGATATTGTAATAGTAAAAAATAATCTTACCAAGGTATCTCCATGGTAGTTACCGTAGTTCAACACGTGCACTAGTGGCACGTATTGACCATAATGTTGAGGAGTTTGATTGTAGATATTGTAATTCTCAAGATCAGTACAAAATCCGACCAGATGTTTTTTCTCCTGATAAGTTAATTCGGAGCCTTTGGTGTAGTATGTTCTGTCTACCATCTTCCGCACATTCTTTGAAGAATGAAAATAAGCTATCAATGAAGATAAGTTGTCAACTATATATTTTGAAATAAACAATATAAATTACTTAATAATTATGTTTAGCTCACATGAGGGAAGAACTGGAGGTGTATCCACAAAGACCCAAATCGAAGGTGTCTCTTGCTCGATTGTAGGATCACCAAGATCCATGGTGACAATCATACCCTCATCAAGACCATACATCTTGCAAAATGCATCCCAATTTTGGCAACCAAAATGGGTTACACTCTGAGCATTGTATAGCTTTACTTGAAAATCCACACCATGTTCGGTACTTAGGATAATTTTTTTGGTTTCAAAATTTTCATGGTCTTCAAAATCCATCCTCTCCAAGACATAGCGTCTTGCAAAGCATGGGATAAGCAAGTCGAATTGGAAAAGATGAAAAATACACATTAAAATAGTTGAAGTCGTGCTTAATTACGAAAAAAAAACTATTGTCGTCGTTGTGTACCGTATGAACATCGCAAGTCTCCTCGAGCTTAATGCTGAAGCGCCGATCTTCGTCCAGCTCAATGAATCTGTCGCACATACCTCGGTCGTCGTGGCACCAGTCGCACTCCCCCGGGCGATTTTCGTCGTCCGATGAGTACGACATTTCCGGCCTACATTCATAATTCAAATATTAAACTAGATCATTATTATTAATCACGGGTTGACTATTGATGATCGATGTACGTACGTAGCTCCTCTTTCATTCCCGAATGCATTATTATACCAAATTGTCTAGCACACGGGAATGAAGGAGAACTTATCCAATATGAGCATTCAATAAGCAAAACCAAATCACAGAATAAAATATAGTATTCAAATTAGCATGCATTCAATAATTATAAGCAAAAGTACATCATCTCTTGGTGTCCGTACATCATCGAATATTATCACTAATACAACTAGAACCGTACCGCCCGGACGGTATCGACGCTGGCGGTGGACACCCAAAGATAAGGAACCATCACAGGATCATAGCTCGGTGAGATCCTCAAGAACCTGTCGGTATTGTCAAACCTCCTCCAATGCAACCATGTAGCGACGGACGTGCTCGTCCTCCTCGCTGACACGGTGACGATACCACCTCCGCGGTGTCCGGATGCCTCACCACCGTCACTAGCCCACGCGACCGCCACCAAACAAGGATCGGGTCAACAACGGGCTGCCTCCTCACCAACCTACGTCCCCCGGAAGGTAGCACCTCCCAATACCAACCGGCGGAGCCAGGTCCGAACATGACCCCGATCAAGCAGCCTCCATCACGAAGTCGAGTCGGCGGCAGCGAGGATGCAGGATAGGCATCGCCGACATCGACACGGGAACTACTTCTATATATAGTTAAATAAAAGTAGTCTTATTAATTAAATCAACTATCTAGTTCAACTACTAAACATTTACTATAAATAAATAAGTAGTACTTACTAAAAACAAACTACTTCATTATATAGTAAAATAAATTAGTTTATTAAATCAGCTAGCTAGTTCAACTATATATAAACTACTTCTTTTTTTTCCTTTTTCTAAATACTATGAACAAAAAATCATTAAAATTACTACACATAATATAATACATATCTAAATTACGACACATCTAATCTAACAAAAAGATCTAAATTACACAATATGGACAAATCTAACAGAAAAAAATCTAACATAAAAAACATACATAAAAAGTCTATTTACAGTAAAAAATCTAACATAATATAATACATATCTAAATTACTACACATCTAATCTAACAAAAGATCTAAATTACACAATATGAACAAATCTAACAGAAAAAAATCTAACATAAAAAATCTATTTACAGAAAAAAAATCTAACATAATATGAACAAATTAATTACACAATCTACATTAACTACATATCTAAATTACTACACATCTAATTTAACAAAAAATCTATGAACTACAAAAAATCTAAAACAAATCTAACAAAATTAAAAAAGAGGCTCACAGGGGCGAAGGGCGGCGGCGACAGGCCGAGGCGGCGCTGGGCGGGCGAGGCGGCTTGGCGGCGACGGCGCCGAGGCTGCTGGCTGCAGGGCGGGCGGCGACGCGGCGCAAGGCGGGCGGGCGGGCGGGCGACAGGCGTCTGGGCGGGCGGCGACAGAGGTAGCGGCAGGGACGCGGCGACGGCGGAGGAGGAGAGGCCGAGAGATCAAGTCGGGAGAGGAGGACACTAAGTGCTGTATATATAGCATCAGCATTGGTCGGTTCGTGGCACAAACCGGGACCAATGCCTTTTAGTCTCCGGTTGGTGCCTCAACGGGGACCAAAGGCCTCTTTTCAAAGAGCCCAAAGGGCGGAAACGAACCTTTGGTCGGTTGGTGGCTCCAACCGACAAAAGAGATTGGTCCCGGTTGGTGCCACCAACCGGACAAAAAGGCATTGGTACCGGTTGTGCCACCAACCGGTACCAATGGACCGATCTAACTACTTTTTTATCTTCTGCACTGTTTTTTGTTGATTCTTCCTGCAGCTGTTATTTTAGTCCCACTCGCCAAGCGAGAGGCACTCGCAGCTGTTTATAAGCCCCGAGTGCGAGATACAATGACGAAGAGGCTCAATGCTCCTCAAGACGTTGGTTAGCTTCAAGCCTTGCGGAATACGGTAGACTGCATAGAGCTATGTGCAGTGCAGTTGACACTATTCCAAAAGGCTTGAAGCAAATTAACGAGCATTACGCTCTTTTTTTTAATGACTTACTACAACTCAAAAAAAAAGAAAAAAATAAATGTAGCAGAAAAGAAAACAATATATAAAAAACCACTCAGAAATAAATAGAAGGAAAAATATAACAGAAAAGAAAAATATATAGAAAACTACTCGAAATGAATAGAAGCAAAAAATAGTTGTGATTAACTGTACTAAAAAGGAGCATATATGCTTATTTTTAATGGCTTATTACAACTCGAAATAAAAAGAAAAAATAATATAGCAGAAAAAGAAAAAAAACTATATAAAAACTACTCAGAAATGAATAGAAGCAAAAAATAGTTGTGATTAACTATACTAAAAAGGAGCATATATGCTTATTTTTAATGGCTTATTACAACTCGAAATAAAAAGAAAAAATAATATAGCAGAAAAAAAAAAAAAACTATATAAAAACTACTCGTAAATGAATAGAAGCAAAAAATAGTTGTGATTAACTATACTAAAAAGGAGCATATATGCTTATTTTTAATGGCTTATTACAACTCAGAAATAAAAAGAAAAAATAATATTGCAGAAAAAGAAAAAAACTATATAAAAAACTACTCAGAAATGAATAGAAGCAAAAAATAGTTGTGATTAACTATACTAAAAAAGGAGCATATATGCTTATTTTTAATGGCTTATTACAACTCAGAAATAAAAAGAAAGAAAGAAATATAGCAGAAAAAGAAAAAAACTACTCAGAAATGAGTACAGATGCGCTTATAGAGGAAATTCAACTTAAATTCATAACGAATTTCAAGAGAAATCCGTATGAATTTATGCTAAATTACCTATATAAGCGCATCTATTTTCATTTTCGGAGGAGCTCAATAAGGTAGAGAGGGAGGGGCTTATAAACCGGTCCCGTTCCCCTTCGGTTGGCGAGGTGGGACTAAACTCTGGACGCAACGGGTACCAACCATTTAGTCCCGGTTGGTGGCTCGAACCGGGACTAATGGAAGCCCATTGGTCCCGGTTCAAGCCCCCAACCGGGACCAATGGTTTTGGGCCAGGAGCGAGGCCCATTGATCCCGGTTCGTCCCACCAACCGGGACCAATAGGTCCAGACGAACCGGGACCAATGGCCCACGTGGCCCGGCTGGCCCCCGGGGCTCACGAACCGGGTCCGATGCCCCCATTGGTCCCGGTTCTGGATTGAACCGGGACTAATGGGCTGGGCCGGCCTGGACCATTGGCCCGTTTTCTACTAGTGTGGCATGCCCTGCAGTTTTTGGATGGCACATGCACATATATGTAGAACCTGGATCAGATAAATTGATCTTCGACGGAGCGACTCTCTTGACGGAACTCACGTAAACCTAGCGAACGGGATGACTGATCGGAATTGTGGCAACAAACTTAGCATACTTGCTCCTATTCCTATCCTAACCCTACCTGACTACCTGTACTGAGCCAACGTGGTTAACTTCTACAGTACATTTCTGCGCACGAACCTGCTAGAGGATCGGCTGCTTCGCCTCTCTTTTCCCCAACCATGCTCACCGACCAGGCACAGCTTCTCGCCTCCGTCTCCTGCTGGCGTGTTCCATCCATGAACCAAGCGGCCGCACTGCCACGACACTCACGCCGAGGAGAAGACCGCCTCTGATCTGCGTGCACCAAGTAGTTTAAGACGGAGGAACAAGGGCACGCCTGAGATGGTCGTCTTTGTCTCTTCGCCACTGGCTGGTGGTCGTCGTTGTCGGCCGGCCGGCAGGCCACTCCTCGTCACAGGACGTCCCCCATACGAATTTGTCTACTAACACTGCTAACACTAGCCTTTAGAAAACCACCCATTAGTCCCGGTTCGTAAGGGCCTTTAGTCCCGGTTCATGAACCGGGACTAATGGGTCGTTACTAATGCCATCACCCATTAGTCCCGGTTCAAACACGAACCGGGACCAATGTGGCTCCACGTGGCCCCGTGCACCGAGCCCGGTCGAGAGGTTTTGGTCCCGGTTGGTGGCTCCAACCGGGACCAAAAGTCATTTTTTAAGAAAGTGGCTGCTTTAGGGTTTTGGGGTTTATTTTAGGTTGTTATTATAGCTAGCTAATAGAGAGAAGTGTCCTCTCTTATCTTCGTCCTTGGTTTATCAACGCTGCTGCTATATGTTCATTGCACCCTTGAGATATGACATGGCTCATGCATGCTTTGCATCATACATCATCATATATATGTATATAATAAAGTCCTACTAATCATGCATCATCATACTACTTCTACTCGTTATTAATAATAAGTCATACGATCATCATCCTCATATATAGTCATCGAACCCAACCCTACATAATTGTTCTTAGCACATGATCATCGATTACGGTATAGGACCTAAACACCCTTAAGGTAAAATAGCATAAAACAATATAGACCCCGACTCTCCATTATGATGAATGGCGATCATCCTGTCTCCAATTCTTGCCTTTCGCTGCTTATTGCTTCCAAGAAGCTCCTTACGACTATCCATACATTTTTCCATTCTTTGATTGTTATGTCTCCACTTCTTTTAGAAACCGGTATGGACAGTTGAGATTCAGAGGGACGACACGGCAGTATGTTCAAAACATGAAGGCTACCACGCGTATACATCAGATGAGGCACACACTCATTCGGGATTATCTGTTGAAAAACATAGTAATAACTTCGTAGTTAGCAATGATGTACTAGTTTTAGAAGTGTGCAAAAAGATGCACGGATGTTGTAATAGTAAAAAATAATCTTACCAAGGTATCTCCATGGTAGTTACCCTAGTTCAACACGTGCACTAGTGGCACGTATTGACCATAATGTTGAGCAGTTTGATTGTAGATATTGTAATTCTCAAGATCTCTACAAAATCCGACCAGATGTCGTTTCTCCTGATAAGTTAATTCGCAGCCTTGTGTAGTAATGCGTTACATCTACCATCTTCCGCACATTCTTTGAAGAATGAAAATAAGCTGTCAATGGAGATAAGTTGTCAACTATATATTTTGAAATAAACAATATAAATTACTTAATAACTATGTTTAGCTCACATGAGGGAAGAACTGGACGTGTATGCACAAAGACCCAAATCGTAGGTGTCTCTTGCTCGATTGTAGGATCACCAAGATCCATGGTGACAATCATACCCTCATCAAGACCATACATCTTGCAAAATGCATCCCAATTTTTGCAATCAAAATGGGTTACACTCTGAGCATTGTACAGCTTTACTTGAAAATCCACATAATGTTCGGTACTTAGGACAATTTTTTTGGTTTCGAAATTTTCATGGTTTTCAAAATCCATCCTCTCCAAGACATAGCGTCTTGCAAAGCATGGGATAAGCTAGTCGAATTGGAAAAGATGAAAAATACACGTTAAAATAGTTGAAGTCGTGCTTAATTACGAAAAAACTATTGTAAATGCGTTGCATACCGTATGAACATCGCAAGTCTCCTCGAGCTTAATTTGAAGCGCCGATCTTCCTCCAGCTCAATGAATCATCGCACATACCTCGGTCATCGTAGCACCAGTCGCACTCCCCCGGGCGATTTTCGTCGTCAGATGAGTACGACATTTCCGGCCTACGTTCATAATTCAAATATTAAACTAGATCATTATTATAAATCACGGATTGACTATCGATGATCGATGTACGTCTGGTTGAATATTATACCAAATTGTCTAGCACACGGAATGAAGGAGAACTTATCCAATATGAGCATTTAATAAGCAAAACCAAATCACAAAATAAAGTATAGTATTCAAATTAGCATGCATTCAATAATTATAAGCAAAAGTACATCATCTCTTGGTGTCCGTACATCATCGAATATTATCACTAATAAAACTAGAACCGTAGCGCCCGACGGTATCGACGCGGCGGTGGACACCAAAGATAAGGAACCATCACGGGATCATAGCTCCAATGAGATCCTGAAGAACCTGCGGTATTGTCGAACCTCCCTCAATGCAACCATGTAGCGACGGACGTGCTCGTCCTCCTCGCTGACACGATGACGTACCACCTCCGTGGTGTCCGGATGCCTCACCACCGTCACTGGCCCACGCGACCGCCACCAAACAAGGATCGGGTCAACAACGGGCTGCCTCCTCACCAACCTACGTCCCCCGAAAGGTAGCACCTCCCAATACCAACCCGGCGGAGCCCAGTCCCGAACATGACCCTGATCAAGCAGGCCTCCATCGCGACCGACTCGGCGGCAGCGAGGATGCGGGATAGGCATCGCCGACGTCGACGCAGGAACTACTTCTATATATAGTTAAATAAAAGTAGTCTTATTAATTAAATCTATCTAGTTCAACTACTAAACACTTACTATAAATAAATAAGTAGTACTTACTAAAAACAAACTACTTCATATATAAACTACTTCTTCTTTTTTTCCTTTTTCTAAATTACTACACATCTAATCCTACATAAAGATCTAAATTACTTCTTCTAAATTACAGAAAAAAATCTAACATAATATAATACATATCTAAATTACTACACATCTAATCCTACATAAAGATCTAAATTACACAATATGAACAAATTTTACAGAAAAAAATCTAACATAAAAAACTAACATAAAAAAAAATTACAGAAAAAAATCTAACATAATATAATACATATCTAAATTACGACACATCTAATCTACATAAAGATCTAAATTACACAATATGAACAAATTTTACAGAAAAAATCTAACATAAAAAACTAACATAATATAATACATATCTAAATTACTACACATCTAATCCTACATAAAGATCTAAATTACACAATATGAATAAATTTTACAGAAAAAAATCTAACATAAAAAACTAACATAAAAATCTTTTTACAAAAAAATCTAACATAATTTGAACAAATTAATTACACAATCTACATTAACTACATATCTAAATTACACAATCTAATCTAACAAAAAATCTATGAACTACAAAAAATCTAAAACAAATCTAACAAAACTTAAAAAGAGGCTCACTTGCGCGGCTGACGGCGAGTCTTGTGTGGTGAGCGCGGCCGAGGCGGCGTGGACGGGCGGCTGCAGTGTCGGGCGGGCGTATGGTGATGGACCTGGTAAGCAAGATGGCGGCGGCGGCAGCGGCAGGCGGCGACGCGCGGCAAGGCGGTGACGGCGTCGGGCGGGCGGGGCGGCGGCGGCGGCGGGCGGGCGGGCGGGGCGGCGATGGCGGCGGGCGCGGCGCAAGCGCGGGGAGAAGTAGAGGCCGAGAGATCGAAAAAGATGCTAAGTGTTGTATATATATAAACATTGGTCGGTTCGTGGCCAAAACGGGACTAATGTTATTTAGTCGGTTGACGCCACCAACCGGGACCAAAGGCCTCTTTTCAAGAGCCCAAAGGGCGGAACGAAGACCTTTGGTCGGTTGGTGGCTCCAACCGAGACAAAGAGGCATTGGTCGGTTGGAGCCTGAACAGGACTGAAGAGGTGCATTGGTACCGGTTGGTGCCACCAACCGGGACCAATGGACCCGTCTAACTACTTTTTTGTTTCTGCAGCTGTTTTTTTTATTCTTCGAGCAGCTTTCGTTTTAGTCCCACCTCGCCAAGCGAGAGGCACTCGCAGCTGTTTATAAGCCCTGAGTACAGATACAATGACGAAGAGGCTCAATGCTCCTGCACGTTGGTTGGCTTCAAGCCTTGCGGGATACGGTAGACTGCATAGAGCTATGTGCAGTGCAGTTGGCACTATCCCGAAAGGCTTGAAGCAGATTAACGAGCATTGCGACTCTTTTTTATTTTTAATGACTTATTACAACTCGAAAAAAAAGAAAAAAAAAATGTAGCAGAAATGAAACAAATATATAAAAAACCACTCAGAAATAAATAGAAGAAAAAATATAACAGAAAAGAAAAAATATATAGAAAACTACTCAGAAATGAATTGAAGCAAAAAATAGTTGTGATTAACTGTACTAAAAAAGGAGCATATATGCTTATTTTTAATGGCTTATTACAACACAGAAATAAAAAGAAAAAATAATATAGCAGAAAAAGAAAAAAACTATATAAAAAACTACTCAGAAATGAATAGAAGCCAAAAATAGTTGTGATTAACTAAACTAAAAAAGGAGCATATATGCTTATTTTTAATGGCTTATTACAACTCAGAAATAAAAAGAAAAAATAATATAGCAGAAAAAAAATACTATATAAAAAACTACTCAGAAATGAATAGAAGCAAAAAATAGTTGTGATTAACTGTACTAAAAAAGGAGCATATATGCTTATTTTTAATGGTTTATTACAACTCAGAAATAAAAAGAAAAAAATAAATATAGCAGAAAAGAAAAAATCTACTCAGAAATGAGACAGATATCGCTTATAGAGGAAATTCAACTTAAATTCATAACAATTTCAAGAGAAATCCGTATGAATTTATGCTAAATTACCTATATAAGCGCATCTATTTTCATTATCGGAGGAGCTCAATAAAGTAGAGAGGAGGGCTTATAAACCAGTCCGTTGCCCTTGATTGGCGAGGTGGGACTAAACTCGGTCGCAACGGTATTAACCATTTAGTCCCGGTTGACGGCTCGAACCGGACTAATGGCAGCCTTTGGTCCCAGTTAAAGCCACCAACCGGGACCAATGGGTTTGGGCCAGAGGCGAGACCATTGGTGGGTTCGTCCCACCAACCGGGACCAATAGGTCCAGATGAGCTGGGACCAATGGCCCACGTGGCCCGGCCGGCCCCCGGGGCTCACGAACCGGGTCCGATGCCCCCATTGGTCCCGATTCTGGATTGAACCGGGACTAATGGGCTGGACCGGCCTGGACCATTGGCCCCTTTTCTACTAGTGTAAGGTGTATCATGGAACTCTGCCATGCCCACCTAATTACAGTTCATAACCAAGGCTGCTAATGCTGATTCTGAATTTAACAATAATTAAGCATTAGGCTTGTCCCTCCGGTTGTACCAATTTTTACAGTCGTTGTGTTCGCTATATGTCCATTGCCCGGTGATCAGTAAGCTTCCACGTTTCCCTTCCCCATTCATCTCAAATGTAAGATTTTTTGGTACAAGGTATTGTGGTTGAGTTTCTAATTCACAATACTAATTAAGCAACTATTTTTTGTGCCGTGCAGATTCAGTTTCACATATGGTGACTCTAGTGTGGATATTTGATTTTCAGTTCATGTAATTGTAAGGGTTCCTTGTTGTATCACCATTTCTATCTACACGTACAACCAATTTCTAAGCAAAAGAGGCACACAGTCCAAGCCAAGGAATGAAGCTTAGTGTTCTTCACGTGTGCATGCTCCTTCGGCCATGGACGAAGTGGACATGGTAATTCAGCCAACTTTTTTCCAATTTGGAATCGGTTAGTCATGTATGATGACTAAGATCTGTGTACCATTTATAACATTAGTGTTGATAAGATCGCCACCCTGATGGACATGGGTCCAAGCAAAGGCGAGAGCTGTGGTGACTCTTCCAACACGCAATCCATGTTTTTGGTTGTCGGATCTGCACTAATAGGCATTTGTAGCCTCAGGATCTATTTCTTTAATCTCGCTTGGGCTTCAATGACGAAGAGAGGTGTGGTTTTGATTAGCTGCACCCTGCTCTCCCCGAAGTTTGTACATGGCTCCTGGGAGGTTAGCTTTGTTTATTCCCTGTACTTATTTATCTTTGTTCCTTCCAAAAAATATGCTCATTCTGTTGCAGTTAAGAGCGCATAGTATAGAACTATGTCATTAGGGATGTCTCATCAATGACATTTGGAATTTGGTGTCCAATCAGGCATATTAGATTTTGTAAATCGTCAAGGCCACAATGTTAAATGAAGGTATAATGTGCTCCGCAATTCTGCATAATTCAATTTGAAATCACATTTTCTGTATGGTTTGATTGCACTGCCTATTGTGCCATAAATTCCTAATTCTTCGGCATGTAATCTGCAAAATCACCATATGCTTTTTTTACGAGCTATTGGCCTTTGTTGATATGTATATTGCACGCGCTTGTTGTGAAATAAATGGGAGTTTTCATTCCTTGTGATTGGACGAGCACCAGATTTCTGAAAATAATTATGCCCAAAAAAGTGACAAAGATGCATACACCATTAAGTAGTTCATGAAAGGAGCATAGGCAAGGACATTATAGAATTATTTTATATTATATATGATGGTCCTTTAAGTGTACCACGGACAATATATTGAAGTGCTACAGCTAGGAGATGAATCTCCATATTCATTCAACATTTCTAAAGGTAAGAAAAGAGAAATACAGAATATACCTTAATGTGATATGCATAGTATACCCGCAGCAAGTTTGTGGCATTTGTTCCATCGTGATAACCATATTGTGCAATTGTAGCCTGATTTAGCTCTCTGTGCTATTCGACAGAAAGTTTTGGGAAACATCACCTTGGTCGCTAAATTATGACATGTCTATTCTGTTACATCAACCAGTGTTGTGATGTTGTACATGGATTACCTCTCTTCATTGTTTGCACATTTAGAACAGATTGTGATTGTTCATATATTTAGTAAAATTGTTCCTCCTTGAAGTCTATACTCATATGTGATACACACCAAGTAATTGGTCCTTTCACTCATTTGTGCTGATGCTTGTGTTATCTATGCAGCAAATCGTGTTAGGTAATTCAAACATTGTTGCTTTTTCTCGCACTTTACAAAATCAAATACTATGAAGGCCAGAGCTTTGGTCACATTGTTGTCATTCAAATTGCTAATAATAAACAACACAGGTTTCCAGCGAAAAAACAACAACACAGGTTGGTGATAAATCATGTATGATAATACTTTAACAGCAAACAATTGTGAAATATATATCCATATATTTTTATGAGTTCCAACCATCGTATTGAAAAAATAGACGGACGCAGCAACGTGCACCGTCATGATCTAGTAGGCATCATAGCATACATACATGGGTAGAACCAAAAGAAAATTTGCACGACAATTTTAAAAAGTAAAAAAAAAAAACTGTGAACACATGTTGTCCATGAAAACTTGAACCAAGATACATTCGCTTCTCCAACGACCAAGTGAGCTAGGGATCAATTTATATGTGTTGGAGTATTATTCTGCAAAGGTAGCGGCTGTAGGCAGACCGGGCTTAGTTCAGTCCAGGCAGCTTCTCCTTGATCTTGTCCATGAAGCTCTTCTTCTCACCGGTCCCATCGGTGCCGTGTGTCCCAGTGCCAGTTGTTACATTGTGTCCTTGCTGCCCGACGTCGGTGGCCGTGGTGCCATGTGTGTCTGTGCCGGTTATTCCAGTGTGTCCATGCTGCCCGTAGGTGCCAGCGCTCTGCTGGTGGTCACCGTGACCACCGGGGAGCTTCTCCTTGATGTTCTCCGTGGCATCCTTCTTCTCGTCATTGCCGTCGGTGCCCTCTGTTCCCTTATCGGTCACTCCGGTGTGCTCGGGCTGCTCGTAGGTGCCGCCAGTGGACGGGATGCCATGCGTCGCCGTGTAGGTGTGTCCGTGCTGCCCGTAGGTGTCACCGGTCTGCAGGCGGTCATTTTGACCCCCGGGGAGCTTCTCCTTGGTGTTCTCCATGATGCCCTTCTTCTCTCCTGTGCCGCCAGAGCCGTACGCCTCTGTGTCAGTCACTCCAGTGTGTCCGTGCTGCCCATAGGTGTCGTCGGTGGCCGGGGTGTCATGCGTCCCCGTACCGATGTGGTGCCCGTCGGTGCGAGCAGTCTGCTGGAGGTCATCATGGCCGTCGGAGAGCTTCTCCTTGAGGTTCTCCATGACACCCTTCCTCTCATCGGTGTCATGTGACACTGTGTCGGTCATTCCGGTGTGTCCCTGCTGACCATCTGTTCTGTCAGTAGCCGTGGTGCTATGCATCCCCATTCCAGCCATCTCGGTGTCTTCCTGGCTCCCATAGGTGCCACCAGTCTGTTGGTGGTCACCATGGCCACCAGGGAGCTTCTCCTTGATGTTCTCCATGGCGCCCTTCTTCTCGCCGGTGCCATACGTCCCCGTGTCGGTTATCCCGGTGTGTCCCTGCTGCCCATATGTGTCGTCGGTGGCAAGGGTGCCATGTGTTGTAGTGTCGGTGTGTCGCTGCTGCCCATAGGTGTCACCGGTCTGCTGGCGATCGTCATGGCCACCGGGGAGCTTGGCCTTGATGTCCTCCATGACGCCCTTTTTCTCGATGTTGTCGTGCGTCCCCCAGCCGGTCATTTCGGTGTGTCCCTGCTCGCCATAGGTGTCGCCCGTGGCTGAGGCGCCATGCATCGCCGTGCCGGTTTGTCCCTGCGGACTGTAAGTGCCACCGGTGTGCTGGTGGTCTTTGTCACCACTAGGCAGCTTGTCGTTGATGTTCTCTATGATGCCCTCCTTCTCGCCGGTGTCGGTGTCGTGCATCCTCGTGCCAATGGCTCCGGTGTGTCCGTGCTGCCCGTAGGCCCCATCGGTGACCGGGGCGCCATGTGTCCCCGTATTGGTGATTCCTTGTTGCACATGGGGGCCGCCAGTGGCTAATGCGCCATGCGTCGTCGCATCGGTGTGTCCCTGCTGCCCGTAGGTGCCACCAGGCTGCTGGTGATCCCTGTGGCCACCAGGGAGCTTGTCATTGAAGTTCTCGTTGACGCCCTTCTTCTCGCCCATGTCGGCGCCATGCATCCCCGCCACGATTGCCCCGGTGTGTCCGTGCTGCCCATAGGCACCATCAGTGGTAGGGGCGCCATGTGTCCCCATACCGGTGTTTTCCTGATGCCCATAGGTGCCGCTGGTGGCTGAGGCGCCATGCGTCGCCGCATCGGTGTGTCCGTGCTGCCCATAGGTGCCACCAGCCTGCTGGTGTTCCCCATGGACACCAGGGAGCTTGTCATTGATGTTCTGCATGACGCTCTTCTTCTCGCCCGTGTCAGCGTTGTGCATCCCCGTGCCGGTGGCACCGGTGTGTCCGTGCTGCCCATAGGCACCATTGGTGGCTGGTGCGGCATGTGTCTCCGTATCGGTGTTTCCCTGCTGCCCATACGTGTTGTCGGTGGCTGAGGCGCCATGCGTCACCGCAGCGGTGTGTCCCTGATGGCCGTAGGTGCCACCAGTCTGCTGGTGGTCCCCATGGCCACCAGGGTGATTGTCATTGATGTTCTCAATGACACCCTTCTTCTCGCCGGTGTTGGCGTCGTGCATCCCCGTGCCGATGGCCCCGGTGTGTCCGTGCTGCCCATAGGCACCATCGGTGGCTGGGGCGCCATGTGTCCCCGTACCGGTGTTTCCCTGCTGGCCATAGGTGCCGTCGGTGGCTGCGGCGCCATGCATTGTTGCGGTGGTGTGTTCCTGCTGCCCGTAGGTGCCACCAGCCTGCTGGTGGTCCCCATGGTCACCAGGAAACTTGTCATTGATGTTCTCAATGACACCCTTCTTCTCGCTGGTGTCGGCGCCATGCATCCCCGTGTCGGTGGCCCCGGTGTGTCCATGCTGCCCGTAGGCACCATCGGTGGCCGGGGCGCCTTCCGTCCCCGTACCAGTGTTTCCCTGACCATAGGTGCCACCGGTGACTGAGGCGCCATAGGTGCCACCAGTTTGCTGGTGGTCCCTGTGCTCATCAGGGAGCTTGTCATTGATGTTCTCAATGGCGCCCTTCTTCTCGCCGGTGTCGGCGCCGTGCATCCGCGTGCCGGTGGCTCCGGTGTGTCCGTGCTGCCCGTGGGCACCATCGGTGGCCGGGGTGCCATGCGTCCCCGTAGTGGTGTGTCCCTGCTGCCCGTGGGTGGCAGCGGCCTGCTGGTGATCACCGTGGCTGCTGGAGAGCTTCTCCTTGATCTTGCTCATGATGCTCTTCTTCTGGCCGGTGCCGTGTCCCTGGTGCTCCATCCTGCACCAAACTTGTCACTCGGGAAATCTACTAGTGCTGCTTGGAGCAGGTGGTTGTGTGAAGCAGGTGCTCCACGAGGCACTATTTATAGGCCGTTAGAGGATAGACGAAGCACGACGTGTTCTCTCGTGAGTGGATGGGCAGGTGACTGCCGACTAGCCCATAATGACGGGTGGTCAGATGGACGAATCGCCGTGGCAGGGGCGCTACGTGTGCTTGTATGAGTTGGTCGGCAGGTGGCTGCCGACTAGAGGAGCCGGGCCTCGGAAGGCAGCGGACGCGTCCCGGTCTCCACGTCCCACCTCATTCGTCCTCGTCCGGGAAGAAAATGATTCCCCGGAAAACATCCGATCCTTTTTTTCACTTGCAAAAATGGTATTGTTTGCTTAAGCCTTAAGGAGATGCAGATCGAAAGTGTCGGCATGTGACGACAACGAACGTAACTAGACGAAGCATACGAGAGGGCAAGTGCTTTCATTCAAAGAATTGTATAGGATCTTTTCTCTGTTGGCTACTCGATTCATAGATATGATTGAAATGCTTAGTAATTTTCCTTAGAATTCACTAGCACTTTATTTTGGAGAAAAATACGCATCCGCTAAAATCTCTTGATATATTCCTTTGCTTTTATGGTGGCATCAAACACTATTTTATCCGAATTCTCCTAGTTTTCTAATTGCCGAAAAAGGGTTTCCCCCGCTTGTATACAAAGCAACCAACCGAACCATACAGGGATAGGTGCTGGGCGGAAGCAGCACAGTCACGCCCAAAAAAAATGACAGAGAAAGATCAAAAGAAACAAATGCCGACAACGGCGGATCAACAAAGCGAAGAAGCCTCGCGATCGCTGCGCCCACCGGAATCTACCCCTAGGCTCCAAGACTCCGAAGCGCCGGCACCTATCAACACCTTCAAGAAGGATCGCGACGATGACGACGCTGCTGCCAAGGGTTTCCCCCGGTACACGACGAGGCGAGAGGTAGGGTAGCCCCCGGCGCCCTCCAGGAAGGTCAGGTGGCACCCTCAAGCGCCACCACGTCGGTGTCGGCCACGCCGACAGGGGTTTCCCCTGATCCCAACCCACACCTCGGGCGCTCCGGATCCATCCACCAAACCAACCACCACCCTGCGCCAACGCGGTCATGAGGCCCCCACGCCGTCTCACCACGGCACCACGAAATGAGGGCAGTGCGGCGAAGGATCAGAGCCGGGACTAGGGCATCAGCATCGTCGGCACGCGGGAGGGCCCCACCTCCACCGTCAGCGACGGTAGCCATCCGGACGCAATAGCAGGAGCACACCAGGCCCGTGGGCCCACAGGCCCGGCCGAGCCCTCGTGGGCCCGTAAAGCTCCCGCCTTCGCACTGCTGCCGGCGCGCCATCGGCGCCGACGCCCCAAATCCGAGCCGCTCCTCCTCCTCACGCGCGCGCGAACAGCGAGGCCACGACGGGGGCGGCCGCTAGGACCAGATGGGGCCCGCCAGGCCCAGATCTGGGTCGAAGCGCGACGTCGGACACCCAGCACCACCACGCCGCCCCGCCGCCAAGGAGCAGCGCCGCCACCACGTCTGCCGCCACCCCGCCGGGTCACCGGACCGCCACCAAGCCGAAGACGACGCGCCGCCCGCTGCCGGGCAGAGGGGCAGCGAGGAGGAGATCTGCCGCCGACACCCCGGCCGGGCGGGGCGCCCGGCGACGGCAGGGGAGAGGAAGAGGATCTGGCCGAGGAGAGGCGAGGCCGCCCCGCCGCCCCGAGGAGGCGCGCGAGGCGGAAGGAGGGCTGGGAAGGAAGGGCGGGTGAGGGGGAGCGGATTCGGGCCGTGCGCCGGCGAGGGCGGCTGGATCCCGCCGGAGACGGGCAGGGGAGGTGGCGGCGGCGAGGGTTTCGGGGGTGGGAGCGAGTCGCGGGAGCGGGACCGCGCGGCTGCTTTCCAGCGAGCGGTCACCTAGTTTTCTAATTCGGCGGGATTCAAGATGACATGTCACTACAATCCATGATTTTTTCTTCTATCCCGGCGTTTTGAGTATCAAAGAGGCATTGATTTGGCGCCCCAACCTAGCAACTCACCCGTCCCACTGCTCCCTCCTTCCCATCGCCGTAGGACGCCGTGAGGCAAAACCCATGGGTGCCATGGTTTTTTCATGGCGTCGCATGCGGTATGTGGTCAAATTGGCGTGGGATATGGGCTGGTGGCCATCGTTGTTGCGGGATACTTTCCCTGATGACGCGGCGACACATGCGAGCTAGTGCATGACCAACATGGACATGAGTACATGAGTGATTACTTGTTGGAGCTGCGTGCAAGAGGAGGATGACCACAACAGTGCGAGCTAGATCATGGACGGTGTGTCTGCTCCGGATCTTTGAAATTTCAAAATTTTGACATTCTGAATTTGTACTTTCAAAAACAAATTTCAGAAATCTTGACTCTCATTTTTTCCTTCTAAAACACTTTGAACTTTCAAACGTATTGCGAAATTCCAAACTTATATAATTTTGTAAACTATCATGCGAAAAACGTCTAGAAAAATAGCATCCTTTGTGGGGTATTTTTGTGACTTCCAACATTGATTCAACATGGTTATTATTTATTAAACTCGATTTGGATTGTTCATATTATTGATGCACATGACATAGAATAACGGACGCAAAATTATACTCAAGAAGTAATACTTGAGGTGCCGATGTAGCTGTAATTTCATTTGTGGAAGCAATACTCGAGGTGTCGAGGAGAACTATGCTGGAATACAATAGAGGGATTACTTGAGGTTGAATCTAGTGAAATTAATATGTATGTATGTTTATTATCATGGTGGAAGAGTTGGTTTCATTTTGCAGGGTTAGTTCTGCAAGGCGTTGACCCACATGCTTGGATTGGAACTTAATCTCATATACGCAGTGTGATCATGCGCATAACTCGCACAAGTATGCTAGAGGCTATAATATTAAACTCATAGAACTGTCGTGATTAATCATGGTCCATAAATAGGTTCCTACCCTCTAGGCTTAATATGCAATTATTAGCGGTACCACAAATAAGGTCAATTTAAGGGTAGACCGCATAACCCACAATCCAGCACCACCATGTGACATACAACTGAAGCACATTGTGCAGTGGGAAAACTTGTCTAGCCCAACATGTCGGTTACCACTTCTACAGGTCACACGACGTGAGAGACTCACGTGGCGCCTTTAAGAGAAATTCTATGAGAGTGGCTATATATGACCGATCGCCATAATAACCTGTATTATGGCAACTTTGGTCTAAAAGGCCCTTTGGCAAAGTTTCCATCTTGTCAGGGATCATCATATTTGATGGAGTGCCCTCCATATCTAGCATGTCATATATGGTGTCTCGGGGGTGCCTTTTGGAGCGTGCTCCATATGAAAATTACGTCTCGTTCCGTGTGGTGGGAAGGAAACTTTAGGTGCCCCCCACCTCACGTGGGATTGCAAGAAGGTTGGAAAAAAAGGGAATGTCCCATTGACGAGTGGGTCCCATGATTATAGAGGCAATAAATATGAGGATCGGTGACGACCATAATCCATAAGGAGCGCGCTATGGATATAGAGGCTGCAAATATGACTACTTTGCTAGAGTTTGTCTAAGAAAAATGCGCTTGTATGTGGTAGCCAATAGACCTATCCAAGGTTGTGAGAATTGCGGTTCTATTATACGATTTTACGATCCAAACTAACCCATCCAATTTTACGATTTTACTTCATAAAATCTACGTTTCTACGATCATGATAGTTAAGATTCTATGGTTTGCAATCCTACCATCAGAGTTCCTATCCGATTCTAAATCATGATTCTGGCAACCTTGGACCTATCGGAGCGCCTTCGAGCGTGTGTTGCCCACTCCCACGGGCTACCGGGCGTAGGATTCGATTCATAGTCAACCTTGAAGGAGTTCCAGTTTGACATAAAAGTCATGCACGTACATGAAAGGAACATTCGGTTTTGTTGTGAAGAAGAGCGCCAATTATTTTCTCAGCTAATGGGATGCGAAGTATCTACACCCGAGCTCAAATGCACCCTGATGAACAGTAAAATAAAAAAAATAGTAAAAAATAAAAAAACTGAATTATTTTAGTGCAAACTTTGACAAATGTTTTATGCTTGCAAAAAAATATCACAAAACAACATTCCTCGAAGTCTTGGTAAAAAAACAAAATCGAATCTCCAAAAAAGATATTTTTGAAAGCATTTTGGAGTGCTGATTTTCTTTTGCCACGCGTTCCACAAATGTTGTTTTGGGCTAGAAATTTCCATGCACTGAGAACATTTTTGAAAGTTTGCACCAATTTTTTGAGATTGTTTTGATTATTTTTGGAATTTACTGTTCATCCCAAGCTCAAATGAGCTCGGGAGTAGAAGGGTACTTTCGCAGCTAGTGCACCATCCATAGAGAAACTTTTAGATGGTTGTAATATTAGACTAATTCCTTACCTAAAATAAATGTCTGTTATTTTATTTTGCGTCATCATGACATGATGCCATCATTACACTATGCATAATTCCCAACACAGATAACAAAAATATCAAACACATAAAAGCAAATTATTTTACCATTTAATTTATTTGGGTTTTACCAAAACCATTTTCCCTTTTGTCCTTGTAGATTAAGATAGAGTCCCAACTTTTCACATGGACTTTGTACAATATTTGAAAGCACCAGAAAATATTTCACAATTTTGCACAAGCCTAGCACGCAGCCCTAGTTCAAATCACATTTATGTCATTTTTGTAATTTAATTTCAAACAAAAATTAAAAATTCTCCAAATGGGTCGCTTATTTTCTATGTTGTCTCATTATAGCCTAGAGAGGCTAACCTAAAATGTCATCTAACTCAGACCTCATATGATGTCCTATTTATTTATTATATGGAGATACATACATTTAATAAATATTTTTTTAATAAAACTATTATTTTGCCAACCCACTAAACACTAATTGCTATTCATTGTATGTGCTTTGTGTTAAGCATTACTATATTTTTTATCAGCCATTTTACTTCTTGCCGACCTCTTTTCGGGATACATAAGCAATTACACTAAGTGTCGCCTGATACTAGGACTCATGTGGTCCTCTTTGCTGGCATGCTCTTGAAGTTCTATCGATAACTTCCAAAACACATAATTTTGAGATGCTGATGCAGGTTTTTGGAAGGTGCTGAGATAGCGACATTGTAACGAGGTGCTGCAAGCTAAAGCACTTCTGATTAAGGTTGTGCCGCAAGCCCGCGACTCGGTAGTGGACCTATAGTAGGGTTGATCTGTAATTTGGTCATGTAGGATTAACTCGGAGTTTGATCTGACAATGTCGTTGCGTCTGTTTGTCAGATAAGATGGCCTAAAAAGTTCCCCAAGTGGGCCTCGAAGCTATTAAATAGCCAACTAGCTCAGTGCCTTTGGAGTGACTTTGAAGGAAATAGAAAATTACACATTTCCAATTGGAACTTAGTTTGTATGAAAAAAGAATATGGAGGATTAGGGGTGCCAAACATCAGAAATGTAAATCTCTGCCTCCTTGGAAGCTGGGTCAAGAGATAAATAAAAGATGGGGTGGGGGGGTGGGGATTGGAGATGTATAGTACTCCCTCGGTTCCTAAATGTAAGTCTTTGTAGAGATTCCACTATGAACCACATACGGATGTATATAGATGCATATTAAGTGTAGATTCATTCATTTTCCTTCGTATGTAGTCTATCTAGTGGAATCTCTAGAAAGACTTATATTTAGGAACCGAGGAAGTAGATGCTAAGTACATAAGGAACACGCCTAATATGTTTTCTTGTACCACACAAAACCCCTCTAGATTTTGGCAAGGAGTCATGTGGGCTGCCAAATCACTTAAACAAGGCTACAGATGGGTGGTTGGAGATGGTAGGATAATCAGATTTTGGGAAGATATATGCTTTGGCGCATCTGCATTATCAGTACAATTCTGGCCCCTTTAATTTGGCATCAACATGGTGTGACCCTAGTAGAGGCCTAGGATAAAGATAACATCAGATTGACTTGGGGGAGGGGGGGTCTTCACGCTGTTATGATGGAAAGTTGGTACTGCCTTGCGTTAGGAAACGTAGTATAAAACAAATTGGCCTTCCAACACCCGGGGACAATATGAAGGTGCATTAGGGAATTGGATCATGATCATTACCAATTCCGAGTATGTAGCGAAAGCAGACGAGCCATTGTAGATCGTACTTGGAGTCCCTCGAACCGTTGATGAACGATCCCGCGAACCGCCTCGAACTGAAGACCGAAAGCACGACCCCTCTACAGTTTGCAAGTGTACGACCTTCACGATCCGGCAGCGCTTCGCCGTCTGGAACTAATCGCCGCCAGAGAATTAGAGAAGATTAGAGCCACTCAAGGCTTCTAATTATGGGAATTAGAGGAATTAGATCTAGCTCTAATTATCTGAATTAGAACTAGTAGTATTGGTCTAGGGAGGCTCGTAAAACTTGTATGAAGAAAAGGGCCAATACCTCCACTAGTGGGGGAGAGAGGGGCAGCCAGCAAGGAGGGACAGCCTCCTTGGGGAGCCGGCCAAGGGGAGGAGGAGTCGGGCTCCTTCCCCACTCCAATTCGCCCCCCCCCCTCCCCCCACACACACACAAGGAAAGGGGGCGCCTCCTCCACTTAGGCCTTCGTGGCCCAAGTTGCCTTCCACCACTAGGCCTTTTAAGGCTCGTTGATATTTAAATAATTATAAAGGCCTCCAAAAATTACTAGAGCCTTTTATATATAATTTAACATCACCAGGAATATTTTCCACCTATATATTATATATCAGTAATACCCAATATTGCCCAATAAACTCTGAAACCCTTCCAATGACCCCGAAACGCTTCCGGTTCCTCTTGGAACTATTCCGAATATTAAAGAAACTATTTCATAGTTAAATCCTTGATACTCTCGTCCTACTAACACTCAGCAGATCGTAATTATCTTAAGCTTGTGACCCTATAGGTTCGGTAAACCATAGACATTCTAGTGAAACCCCTTCGTTCAATGACTGATAGCGGAACCGCGGACGTCCATATCGATCTCTATGATTACACGAATGACATTCGAGTGAACCTTTGCTTATTGCATGATGTTTCCTTTGCTTCTCTATACTTTACAAAACCCGAGGTGAGATATATTGTTATACTCTTGAGTCATACACATGCTCATTGTACCGGTCTTAGTGTTGCCGGTTTTGTTCTTCCTTCTCGTTGTCGTGTTTCGGCATCCCCGTGAGGAAGTGACATGTGTTTGGCCAGACGATGATGGATGCCGTCACACCGAGAGGACCCTAAGAATATCTCCCCAGCATCGGCGGAGCAAATTCCACTCTTGAGCTATCGTTTCCGTTGTCATACTTTCCGATGAACCTGTAAGTTGTCGTTATGATCACCAAATTACTAATGACGTTTGAGCAACCCCAAAGCTCATTGAGGGAGTCCTGGACTAGGGGGTGTCCGGATAGCCGAACTATCATCTTTGGCCGGACTCCTAGACTATGAAGATACAAGATTGAAGACTTTGTCCCGTGTCCGGATGGGACTTTCCTTGGCGTGGAAGGCAAGCTTGGCAATACGGATATGTAGATCTCCTACCATTGTAACCGACTCTGTGTAACCCTAGCCCTCTCCGGTGTCTATATAAATCGGAGGGTTTTAGTCCGTAGGACGAACAACAATCATACCATAGGCTAGCTTCTAGGGTTTAGCCTCTCTGATCTCGTGGTAGATCTACTCTTGTACTACCCATATCATCAATATTAATCAAGCGGGAGTAGGGTTTTACCTCCATCGAGAGGGCCGAACCTGGGTAAAACATCGTGTCCCTTGTCTCTGTTACCATCCGCCTAGACGCTTGATTCGGGACCCCTACCCAAGATCCGCGGTTTTGACACCGACATTGGTGCTTTCATTGAGAGTTCCTCTGTGTCGTCACCTTTAGGCCCGATGGCTCCTTCGATCATCAACAACGACGCAGTTCAAGGTGAGACTTTTCTCCCCAGGCAGATCTTCGATTGGCGCGCCGCTGCTGGGCCAACTCGCAGCCATCTGGAGAAGATCGAAAGCTACGCCCCTGGCCATCAGGTCAGATTTGGAAGTTTGAACTATACGGCTGACGTCCGCGAAGACTTGATTTTTGACTGGTTCGAGCCACAGCCAAGCGCGCCGCACTGTGACGATGGGCATGATCTAGCTCTGCTGCCGAACAGTGCCCTAGAGGCTGCACAAGTGTCCGCTCCGACCCTTAGCTTGAGGCCGACTGCGCCGATCGAGGACGGGTGGCTGGACACCGCCTCAGGGGCTGCTACCTCTACGGCGATAGAGCCGAATACCAACCATGTCCTTTGTGAAGCTCGTGACTTCAAGGTGCTGGACTCCTCTCTGGACTCCGAACCTCCCGCGCCCCTGTCAATCAAATCCGATTGGGCGCCGGTTATGGAGTTCACTGCCGCGGACATCTTTCAGCACTCGCCCTTTGGCGACATCCTGAATTCACTAAAGTCTCTCTCTTTATCAGGAGAGCCCTGGCCGGACTATGGTCAGGAAGGTTGGGATACGGACGACGAAGAAATTCAACGCCCACCCACCACCCACTTTGTAGCCACTGTCGATGATTTAACCGACATGCTCGACTTTGACTCCGAAGACATCGACAGTATGGACGACGATGCCCGAGACGACCAAGAACCAGCGCCTACAGGGCACTGGAGGGCCACCTCAACTCAAGATGTATATACGGTGGATACACCTAAAGGAAGCGATAACGAGGAACAACGGGATGCTGCGAAGGATAATTCCCTCGAAAAGCAGTCAAAACGAGGACGTAAGCGCCGCTCAAAGTCCCGCCTCGACAAAGACAGCACCCATACAGACCCAACCATAGAGCAGGGCGAACCGGTGGACGACGAACATGCCCTCGAGCAACCATCCGAGCAGAATAACTTGGATAAACAATCCGTCCCCGGCGAAGATAACAGTCCGGACGATCTCACGCTGGACTCATCGTTGGAGCAGAAAAACCTCCACAAAAGGCTCGTCGCCATTGCACGTAGCTTGAAGAAGCAGAAGCGGAAGCTCAAAACAGCGTTAGATGCACTCAGAATGAGATGGAGCAAAGTACTCAACACCGCAGACAAATACGGCGATAGCCGCCAAACAAAGAGCTACCCGAAGCGCAAACTACTGCCCGAATTTGACGAGGAGGCCATAGAGCCCCCACAATCAAAGAACAAAAAGGCCGCCCGGTCGGATAGAAGACCACATGGCAAACATAGAGCGGCAAGCGGCGCCGTACACAAGCCGACACGCGATCTGCATAAGGATCCGCACCAAAAGGATGGCCCAGGCAGGTCTATCTATGGGCCAAGAAAGCAATGCAACACGTCTAGTATTCGAACATCACGGCACACCCAAATACAGGGGCGCCGCACACCCCCTATGTTTCACCGATGAGGTGCTGGATCATGAGAATTTCCAGCGGGATTCAAGCCCGTAAACATAGAGGCATACGACGGAACAACAGACCCTGGAGTCTGGATTGAGGATTACATCCTGCACATACACATGGCTAGAGGAGATGACCTCCACGCCATAAAATACTTACCCCTCAAGCTCAAAGAGCCAGCCCGGCATTGGCTCAAAAGCCTCCCAGAAAATACCATTGGAAGTTGGGAAGAGCTCGAGGATGCGTTTCGGGCAAATTTTCAGGGGACTTTTGTCCGCCCTCCGGATGCAGACGATTTAAGTCACATAACTCAACAGCCCGGAGAGTCAGCCCGCAAATTCTGGAACAGGTTCCTCACCAAAAAGAACCAAATAGTCGACTGTCCGGACGTTGAAGCCTTAGCAACTTTCCGTCTGAGACGAATGGCTCGCCAGACACCTCGGCCAGGAAAAGCCAAGAACAATGGCCGCATTAACAAGCCTCATGACCCGCTTTTGCGCGGGAGAGGATAGCTGGCTGGCAAGGTGCAGTACCAGCGACCCAAGTACGTCCGAAGTCAGGGATGGAAATGGAAAACCACGACGCAGCAAGGACAAGCGCCGGACCAAGGGAAACAGTCCGAAGAGCACGGCAGTCAATGCCGGATTCAAAAGCTCTCGGCAGAACAACAAAAAACTGCCTCTTAAGGACAATAACAACGAGCTATCCAACCTAAAAAAAATCTTGGACAAGATATGCCAAATCCACAGTACCCCCGGGAAGCCTGCAAACCATACCCACAGAGATTGTTGGGTCTTCAAACAATTCGGCCAACTTAACGGCGAACACAAGGGGCTCCACACACCAAGTGAGGATGACGACGAACACCACAAGCAGAGCACCGGAAAACAAAAGAATTTCCCACAAGAGGTCAAAACGGTAAACTCACTTCAAGTGACGACATGGAAAAATAGAGCGGCGCCCGTTGAAATACGCAACGCATGGTCCACCCCAGCGGAGTTCCAACGCTGGATGTCAAAACCAATCACTTTCGACCATCAGGATTACTCCGGAAGTATCCGGAATGCAGGATGGACTGCTTTGATGTTAGATCCTATAATCGACGGACTACAATTTGCACAAGTCCTAATGGACAACGGCAGTGATCTAAACCTGCTATATCAGGACACAATCCGCAGAATGGGGATAGACCCAAGCAAAACTCGCCATAGCAACACTTCCTTTAAAGGAGTGATGCCAGGCCCATATGCCCATTGTACGGGCTCTCTACCACTAGAAGTTGTGTTCGGCTCATCCGACAACTTCCGTCGCGAAAAGTTAGTCTTCCACATCGCCCATTTAAAAGTAGCTATCAAGCACTATTGGGACGCAAAGCTTTCGCCCGCTTTAACGCAATACCGCAGTACGCATCTCTTACACTTAAAATGCCCGGTCCACGCGGCATCGTCTCATTAAAGGGAAACTTCGAGTGTTCCTTGAATACGGAAGAACATGAGACTACCTCGACAGCCACACACTAATCCGGCTTTGCTGGTCAAAGCACCTAAACAGGTCATTTAGACCCCGGACACGGTTAGGCGAGTCCGGCATAAATAAACAAGGGGCTTACTAGCCGCGTACCCCCTTACAAAGGGCTCCACGCATGTACAACAAGAGACAATAAAGCTCAATTTTATTCATTTTTCGAATCATACTCTGTTTATTTAATATAAATTTTTCGCACAACCTTTCTTCAACTAAGTTCTTCTCTTTTACAGATGAACACCGTGCTACACCCGTCCAGGATACGGCACAACGGAGACACAGGCGCAGACGTTTAGTAGGGACCCGTTGCAAGGATTCTTTTCAAATTAAGACCCTGCGTAAACCTTTTTTACTGTCTCTTGTTGATACACACCCCCTGGTTTCTTGCTATAACCAAGGAGGAGGTTGGCGTTTCGGCATCGGCCGCGTCAGAAATTTTTGCGCGTACCTGGACACTAGGGGCTTAGGGCATTGTTCTGCCCGTTTTCATAAAGACCGAATACCTCAGGGGGTGTTCGGCGTCTCGAGTTAGGCCTTATAAGCATCAGCTCCGAATCATGTCTTTGGTCAAATGTTGGGTTTGCCCAACTCCTTTGTTTTGCTGCCTTACGTTCCGCTCTATCGGCTAACGCGGCACCAGGAGAACTACTGCGATTGTGCCCCGGTTCGGCCTGGTGAGCACCTCAGTAGAGAAAGCCGAAAACTGACTGTCATGATATAGCGTGAGACTAGTCAACCACTCGATGACCCACCGGAATGTTTAGAATTCCTCCGCTTTAATGAAGGACCGTTTCCCGGTCAGTCACATACGCGCCCCGAATTCGGAGAGCGCGGTGCCTCTAGGGGCTATATAGTAGCCCCACTATCGAACTCCTATGGCTAAGTGAAAGTGATAAAGCATTATAGTCCAGTTGCCTAGTTTGCTACGCTATCACCTCCTTCACAGGACCAAGACGTTGGATTAAGTGTGAAAATGCGCTTTTTGGCAAACACCCCCGCACTATGTGCGTGGGGGTGAAGCCGAAGACTGCCATCTTTCAGGTTATATACACATATACATTAACGGCCGCACTGGAGGTATTTCAATACTTGAACGCACAAGTATAAAAAGCCCTTACATTATATTGAAACATGGTTTCACAAATCATACATGTCATTTGAACATAATATCCTTCGAGCACTGTGTCTCTATTAAACGAGCGCCCTGCAGGACTTCCTCAAAATAGTGCTCGGCAGGTACTCGGCTTCTGTCCGAATCATGGGATGCAACGTCAATGGCCTTCATCTCTGCCCAGTATGTTTTGACACGGGTGAGAGCCATCCGCGCACCCTCTATGCATGCTGACCGCTCATTGCATCTATATGCGGCACCGCACCAAGGAACTGCTGCACCAAGCCAAAATAACTCTTCGGCTCAGGCCTTTTCGGCCACAAATGAGTCACGACATCCTTCATGGCAAGTCCGGACAACCTATTCAGCTCAGCCCATTCGGCCAAACGATCGGTCAATGAAAGTGGACGCTCTGGACTATGGAACTGCGACCAAAAAAGCTCTTCCATTCCGTGATCCTTTTGGCCTCGGAAGTGTGCGACCGCGTCTGCGGCACTCGCCGCCAAATCTAGATAAGCATCCTCCGCACCCCACAGCTGGCCCAACTGAGCATACTTCGGATCCGTGAACTTCCTCCGCAGCAGAAAGGGCTTTCCAGCCGCGATATCCCCGGCTTGACGTAGCTCCTCCTTTATAGATCTCATCGCGGAGCGGGCATCCTTGGCTTCGGCGGCGGCCTTCTTCAGGTCCTCTTGCTCCGCTCGGCGTTCATTTCCAAGAAACTCGCAGCGGTCAGTAGCATTCTTCAACTTCCCAGCCATCTCGGCCATTTCCTCCCTGCTTCGGCAGTGAGCAGCCTGTTCGGCTTTTAGCTCCTCGGTCGCCCTCAAGATCCCCCGAAGATGAGCTCTGCTGAGAAGGGCTGAGATCCGAACTACAAGGTAAAACTTCGGTTATCTTCAGAAATAAAAACAGGGATGTCCCTTATTACAAAACTCCCCTTTCTACTTACGGCTTGCTGGAGGGCTGATTCCCTTGGGGAAATAGTGCGGCCGGAGCTTCCACGGCGCAGGACCCTCTCGTGAAGATTTCTTCCCCCGCTTTGAGGCCTTGGCCTTCGGATCTTCAGAAGCAGTCCTCTTCTCCCCCTGGAGCAAGGGATTCTCAATCCCCCCTTCCTTGAAGGCCTCCTTCACGAAGGCAGTAGCTTCCTTGTTCCCCCCTTCGCCTTCTTCAAAAGGCGCAACCGCGAGCATCTTGGTTAACACAGGATCCGGCGTGGTCTCAGGGAGGGGGGCCGGACACCTTATCAGCTTTGCTTTCGCTATCCACTCCTGTTCAAGGGACAACTCCTTAAAGGACAAGTTTATGATAAATGTACGGATAGCGTGTCCGGGTACATGACTACTTACTTGAGTATCTGGGTGATTGCAGCTCAGACATGCGTCCTCGGTCAAGTCCGGACACATCTCTTGTGATCCGAAGAAAAGTTTATGCATCTCCATGGGCGTCGCGCCCATGAAGTGTTGAAGAGCTCGTGGTCCCTCCGGATTAAATTCCCACAGACGGAGGGGGCGACGTTTGCAGGGCAGAATGCGCCGAATCAGCATGACCTGCGCCACTACGACCAGATTGATCTCTCTCTCTTGGAGGTCTCGAATACGGCCCTGCAGCAGAGGAACGTCCTTGGACGGCCCCCAGTCAAGCCCTTTGTTGACCCATGACGCCAGCCGTTGTGGAGGACCCGAGCGGAAGGCAGGTGGCGCCACCCATTTGGTGCCCCTGGGAGCGGTGATGTAAAACCACTCCTGTTGCCACAAACCAAGCTCCTTTTGAAAAGAGCCCTCGGGCCATGGAGCGTCAGCACTCTTGCTTATAACAGCCCCTCCGCACTCTGCCTGCTACCCCTTGATCATCTTCGGCTCCACTTTGAAGGTCTTGAGCCACAATCCGAAGTGAAGGGTAATGCGGAGGAAGGCTTCGCATACGACAATGAACAATGAGATGTGGAGGATGGACTCCGGATCCAAGTCATGGAATTCCAGCCCATAGTAAAACATGAGCCCCCTCACGAAGGGGTCCGTCGGGAAACTTAAACCCCGAAGGAAGTGAGACACGAACACCACGCTCTCACCAGGCTCGGGAGTAGGAATAACCTGCCCTTGCACATGCAGCCTATGCGAAATTTCGTCGGTTAGATACCTGGCGCCTCTCAGCTTTAACACGTCTTCTTCCGTGACGGAAGAAGGCATCCACCAGCCTTGCAGGTCGGAGCCGGACATTGTCAAAGGTCCGAAGCGCCTGAATCTGGAGCTTTGGGTGTTGGAACTCGAGGCGAAGGGCGGATTCGATTGAGATTGAGAGAAAGGAGCAGGCCTTGGTCTCGTTATAAAGAGGTTGAATACCAAGAGACCTCCCCGTGGCTGTTTGGGACTCGCCTTCGATAGAGGGGGCGTGCCAACGGGCACGGTTGGGTTACCCATGCCCGTATTGATGAGAATCCCGGAATAAGGGGACACAATCTCTGCTTTGACAAGACGTGCCAAGGAAACCGCTTCGCTAAATGCACTAAGGTGGAATAGTAAAAATGATTCGAATAAAGGCCTGGCCGTGGTGTGATGTCACGCCGCGGAATACGTCAGCAGATTGAACTTGTGTAATTGTTATTCTCTCTACAGTGGTATGTGGAACTTAGTTTGCAGAGCCAGACACTATCCTGGTGTTCAAAATCTTCTATGAAGTATTCGGAGAAGGAACCCGCCTTGCAATGCCGAAGACAATATGCGCGCCGGACTCATCGTCATTGAAGCCTGGTTAGAGGGCTCTTGAGGAGTCTGGACTAGGGGTGTCCGGATAGCGAACTATCATCTTTGGCCGGACTCCTAGACTATGAAGATACAAGATTGAAGACTTCGTCCCGTGTCCGGATGGGACTTTCCTTGGCGTGGAAGGCAAGCTTGGCAATACGGATATGTAGATCTCCTACCATTGTAACCGACTCTGTGTAACCCTAGCCCTCTCCAGTGTCTATATAAACCGGAGGGTTTTAGTCCGTAGGACGAACAACAATCATACCATAGGCTAGCTTCTAGGGTTTAGCCTCTCTGATCATGTGGTAGATCTACTCTTGTACTACCCATATCATCAATATTAATCAAGCAGGAGTAGGGTTTTACCTCCATCGAGAGGGCCGAACCTGGGTAAAAACATCGTGTCCCTTGTCTCCTGTTACCATCCGCCTAGACGCACAGTTCGGGACCCCCTACCCGAGATCCACCGGTTTTTACACCGACAATCATCGTACGATAAGTAGAGACTACGATACTCTCATGGTCTAGGGAACTAAAATCACAAGTTAACAGTCTGAGTTATAGCAATTGACTTATAACGATATTATCTCAAAGTATACCAAACAAGTTTGGGTCGATTCAATATGATTGTTCTTCTAACGGCATACCCTCAAGATTGTTTTGAGACTATTGTTATACACTTAACAATATCTCAAGATCTAGAAAACGTGGTCACCAATGATACTTGAGCAAGTCTTAGAGGCGGGAATAGGAATCTTATTTTTACCATTTATTGTTCTATACGTGCATATGAGTTATCCATTGAATCGCATATTCAGGGATCATATAGCAGTTATGGCATAGAATATAAACTCTAAATTAGCCTCTAGGGCATACTTCCAACACCTTAATCAAATCATTTTGAGTACCAACTTCCTACGTGGTGAAGACTCCCTTGTCTGGCAACATGATTCCAAGGGAGAATACACCACTAGATCTTTGTATAGTATAATAAACTTTAGGGGATATATACATACCCTCTGATTGGTATATTGTGGTTCCTCCCAGGGTGAAAGTTTTTCTATGGCTTCTCTAACACAACAAATTCGTGACTAGAGATAACCTTGCTAAAAGAGGGGTAGAAAATCTGTAGAATGTGTTTATTGTTCTGAGTAGGAATCAATACACAATTTATTCTTTGATTGTGTTGTTGCAAAACAAATTTGGTCTTCTGTATCAGAATTCCTCTCCTATGAACTAGGAAAAGATTACCTCTCCATTGCCAAATTCTTGCTAGCCCATAAGAAACACACTGCTTTAAATTCTACATGTGCTTGTGTGTTGTGGGCTATGTGGAAACATAGGAATTCATGTATTTTTATAACACTGTCTGGATTGATTTGAAACAGGTTTCGAACTTGACACTCGGGCTCATGAGGAGACGGGTGATATTATTTGAGGATGCCTCACTGTTGAAGATAGAGGAATTTTGTCTGAAAATTTCCTTGATCCTAAACACCCCTTTTCAGATCACAGTGGAGTAGTGGAGCTTGACCAAATTGTTGAAGGTGCTTTTAGTCAAGTGCTCCTAGACAAACTGAATCTGGGGCCGGGGGTGTTGGGGATATAACTATTTGTGTAAGCCACCCAGGAGGGGCCGGGTTACGCAAAGAAGACTCACCAGAAAGAGGCCCAAGACCAAGCATGAAGATGGCGGTTCAATAAAGCGCTTAAGGCCCACAGACGACTTAAGGCCCGTTGTAGTAAACCGCCACAATGGCATGACTTGTACCATAAGGTAGATTTAACTAGTCACCGAGCCGAATACTGTTGATAAGCCGGCCGGGACTCTGTAAGCCACAGGGCGTCAACCCGTGTATATAAGGGGCGACCTCTTTGGCGGCTAAGGGCAAGAAACAACTCATCGAGAGCCGGGCATAGCGTATCTCGCTCCCTGGTCATCGAAACATCAATACCAACCCAACTAGACGTAGGCCTTACCTTCACCGTAAGGGGCCGAACTAGTATAAACCTCTCGTGTCCCTTGTCCAAATTAACCCCTTCAAGCTTCCTAGTTGCGATGGCTCCACAACTAAGTCTTTTCACGAGGACATCTGACGTGACAATTCCACGACAGTTGGCGCCCACCGTGGGGCCAGCCCATGGTGGATTTGAGTTCTTGAAGGGCTACTTCGAAGGGCTCAAGGGATACGTAGTGGGCCGGATGACCAATAGTCGTCGCGGCAAGATCTACATCGACGATGAAGGCTGGGGCCCCGACACCGGCTCAATTGAGTATGGGTACCGGGTCCCCTTTGGCGGAATCCACGTCTTCATCGGCCGGATTGGTGAGCCGGGCCCTGAGCTGGACAGCTGCACCGACCTCGTCGAGACGGCTCAGCGTGTGAGGAAGACCCGAATTCAACCCGTCATGAAGCGTGCTTTCTTGGGCTGCATCCACGAAGAGGAACTTTCTGAAGGATCTGAAGATGGTCGTGAGACGGCCGTCCTCTCGGACGGTGATTCGTCCGCCGGTTCAACAGATTCATTGTACCAAGTGCAAGACAGCGTGCTCGGGGGCTGTTTCGATGGCACCAGTATTCCGGACCCCTGTGAGCCGCCAAGATGGGCAGGAGTCTTTATGGCTGGGACTCAGCCCGGCTCAAACTCTACAGCTGCTGCAGCAATAACGTCCGGGATAGGAGCAGCTGAGGCAGGCTGCCCTGTGCGCCCGCCGGCTCAGGTGCTGATAGATCTCATGGACAAGCTTACGACCCTGTTAACCGCAACGGTTATTCCCGCGAATAAAGATGAGCATGACGCGGAGGTGACAGGGTGCGTGAGGAAATAGCTCAGGCCAAGGAGGCCTTGGCAGCTGAGGACACTAGGTTAGCCACAGAGCGGGCGGCTCTAGATGCCCGGGCGCAGCGGCTACAGTTAGAAGCTTACCAGCTCACGATGAGCCTAAACGCGTCCAATGAGGTAATGAGGAGAAGACATCAGAAAACCCAGTCTCGTTTACCTCCAAATTACAACCCTCGGGTTCTTTTTGCTACACTTGGAGCCGGCCCAAGTAACCCGGCCGCCAGAGACCAATCAGTTTATGACAGCTGGAACAGGAGGACCGACTCAGCCTCGGGAGATGGCACCTCCTCATGTGAGCATGGCACCACCGCGTTATGTGCCGATACCGCCGGGTCTCTTTTCCAACCCCATGGAGAACTTAATCGCGGCTTCGACGCGTTTGGCGGCTCTTCCCGTGGACGGTGATGACCCGACAACGGTGGAGACCCGGAGGGTCAGAGAACTTCTCCACACGGCCTTAGCTCAGCAAGAGACCTATTCTTACAGCCGGGACAGGATTCATTCAACTCCTCCGCCTTGGTTAGCACCGCCTCGTCAGAACCGGAGCCCGAGTTACAGCAGGCACATGGAGTCTGAAGCTTTGTCAAGCAACGCCCAATGCCGTAACCATCCCGGTGGCTATAATCCGGTGCAAGACCGAGTATGTCAGGAGAATGAGCGGGCGGCTCAGCTAGCGGCTCAACAGACGGCACATCAAGATTTCCCAGAGTATCCAACGACTTCCGTTGAGACGGGAGTAGCCACTAGAATCGGCGGTGTTCCTTGTCTGGTACCGGCTTTGCGTAACGTGCGCCTACCCAAGGACTTCAAGGGACCTCAAAAGGTGTCGAATTACATGGCCGACTTGCAGCCCGGGGCTTGGATCGAAAGTTATGAGATGGCCATGGAGTTATTGGAAGTCAGCGGCGTGGCGATGGCTAGGTACTTCACCATGATGTTAGATGGAACAACCCGGTCCTGGTTAAAGGGCTTGCCACCCAATTCCATCCGTTCATGGGCAGAACTAAAAGCCTGTTTCATCCAGAACTTCAAAAACACTTGCAAGCAGTCTATGTCGATTGTGGACTTGACAAATTGTAAACAGGAGGAGGGTGAATCTACGACTCATTGGGTACGCCGGGTCAAAGAGATAATACGTTCATCTGACAAGATGGATGCCGGTTCGGCAGTCCTCATGTTGGAGAAGAATTGCCGTTTTGAGCCGCTGAGGCAGAAACTGGGGCGCCTTAAGCGTGATTGCAATGATATGGGTACGCTGATGGCGCTTTAGTCAAATATGCCTACTCTGAAAGTACCAAGGATCCCGTGTCTGATGAGGAAAAGACCGGCAAGGGAAAGAAGAACGGCAATGGAAAGGGTCAGTAGCATAACCCAATGAATCAAGGAGGCAATAAGCATAAGGCGGATGGTAACCCGGAGTTTGTGGCCAATGCCAATGTGCAAGGTAACAATCAGAGACGTAAGGGTAAGCCGCCTCGATCCGGCGGGTCAGGCCCATCTCTTGAGCAGCTACTCAATGAGCCCTGCCCAAGACACGGCACCCGGGAACGGCCCGCCACACACCTGTGGAAAGATTGTGCGATCATGAAAGCGTTTAAGAATTCCAACACCTTTGATGGCAATCATGGGTCTGGTGGCGGCTCAGGGGCTGGCGCTTTTCATGGCCCAGGTGGTGGTTCAAGTTCCGGCTTCCAGGGACATGAAGGCGGCTATAATCAACAGCAATCTGGTCAAGGAGAGCAGCAGCAGCAGTCGGGTTATCAAAGCAATCCGAAGCAGTTGAATAGTGGGCAGTACCACGTGTTTACCATTAGCTTATGCAAACGCGACCAGAAGATTCATAAGAGGGCCGTGAATTCTGTTGAGCCTGCAGTTCCTCGTTACTTGAGGTGGTCAGAACAGCCCATTGTATGGAGCAGAGAAGATCACCCTCCACGGGTCGATAATTCGGGTCAGTTAGCCTTGGTGGTAGCACCTCAGGTTGGTGGATATAAATTCACTAAGGTACTCATGGACGGAGGTAGTAGCATCAATATCCTCTATTATGAGACCTTCGGCGCATGGGGTTGGTGATAAGAATTTGAGGACATCCAACACTGTTTTCCATGGAGTGGTTCCTGGTAAGTCGGCTTACCTAGTTGGCAAGATTGAACTGGAAGTGGCCTTTGGAGACGAATATGAATCCAGGGCTGAGAAATTGACGTTTGAAGTGGTCAAAATTAGGAGCCCAAATCATGCTCTATTTGGGCGGCTGGCTTATGCTAAGTTCATGGCACGGCCGTGTTACGTTTATTTGCAGCTCAAGATGCCGGGTCACAAGGGCACCATCACTGTGCATGGAAGTCGAAAGGTAGCCTTGGAATGTGAAGAAGGTGACGCGGCTTATGCTGAGTCTACCTGTGCAGCGGAAGAGCTCAAATTTTATCAAGATAATGTTGACCCGACCGATATGACCTCCCTGAAGAAGCCAACTATAGAGCACGACCCAGCGTTGAAATTTAAATCGACCGCTGAGACGAAGCTTGTTAATTTCACCCCAGGCGACTCTTGTAAGCAATTCAGCATCAGTACCAATTTGGATCCTAAATAGCAAAGCGCACTCATCGAGTTCATCCGTGAGAACCGGGACATCTTTGCATGGAAACCTTCTAACATGCCGGGTGTACCGAGGGAACTCGCTGAGCACACTCTCAATATTGATCCGAAGTATAAGCCAGCCAGGCAGTTTCTTCGACGGTTTAACAAAGAGAGACGGAAAGCTATTGGAGAGGAAGTCGCCCGGCTCTTAGTGGTCGGGTTTATTATTGAAGTTTTTCACCCGGAGTGGTTGGCGAACCCGGTGCTTGTCCTGAAGAAGAACGGCACTTGGCGGATGTGTGTGGACTGCACGGACTTAAACAAGGCTTGTCCGGTTGATCCCTTTGCTCTCCCACGTATTGATCAAATCAATGATGCTACGGCGGGTTGTGAACGTTTGAGCTTCTTGGATGCTTACTCTGGTTATCATCAGATCAAAATGGCAGTTAAGGACCAGGAGAAGATGGCTTTCATCACTCCGTTTGGAGCCTTCTGTTATGTATCTATGCCATTTGGACTCAAGAGTGCTCAGGCGACTTATCAGCGATTTGTGCAGAACTGTCTACACGATCAAATCGGGTGCAATGTTCATGCTTATGTAGATGACATCATGGTGAAGTCAGAGAGAAGGAAACCTTGATATCCGACTTGAAAGAAACCTTTGATAATATCCGGGTTTATAAGATGATGCTTAACCCGGCCAAATGTGTGTTTGGTGTACCTGCAGGCAAGCTTTTGGGTTTTCTGGTATCAAACAGAGGCATTGAAGCTAATCCGGAGAAGATTAAGGCAATTACCTCTCTGGCTAAACCGGCGTGCATCAATGATGTTCAGCGGCTGGCGGGTTGTGTTGCCGCTTTAAGCCGGTTAGGTGAGAAGGCCCTACCGTTGTATCAGATGATGAAGAAAACATACACTTTTGTCTGGAGTGATGCTGCTGATGCTGCCTTTGAAGATTTGAAGAGACAGTTATCTGAGCCTCCGGTTCTTGCGGCCCCCATTGATAAAGAGCCGTTGCTGTTATATGTGGCTGCTAATTCATGAGCCGTCAGTGTTGCGATCGTGGTGGAGCGTAAGGAAGCCGGCAAAGAGCATCCAGTTCAACGGTCGGTTTATTATATCAGTGAGGTGCTTATTGAGTCTAAACAAAGGTATCCACATTGGCAAAAACTTGTTTATGGAGTGTTTATGGCCAACCGGAAGTTGAAGCAGTACTTTCAAAGTCATCATATAACTGTGGTAAGTTCTGCCCCCTTGGGAGACATCATCCAGAATAGGGAGGCCACAGGACGAGTCGCCAAGTGGGCTATCGAGCTTGGACCTCATGATTTGAGATACATGCCGCATACTGCCATTAAGTCTCAAGCCTTAGTGGACTTTATCAATGATTGGACAGAGTTGCAGGCACCTGAGGAGAAGCCGGATAACACATATTGGACTATTTACTTTGATGGGTCCAGGCAGTTAGAAGGCTCGGGGGCTGGAGTTGTTTGAACTTCCCCTCGAGGTGACAAATTTTGTTATGTGCTCCAGCTTATGTTTCCTTGTACTAACAATGCAGCTGAGTACGAGGCCTTACTCCATGGTCTCCGGATTGCCAAAGAGATGAATTTAAGCCAGGTAAGGTGATTAGGTGACTCGGATCTTGTGGCCCAACAAGTATCAGGCAAGTGGGACTCCAAGGATCCTCTCATGGCGGCTTATCGCCGTGAAGTAGATGTTGTGGCTAGGCATTTCAAGGGTTATCAAGTGGAGCACATTGATCGAAGGAAGAATGAGGCGGCTGATGCTTTAAGCCGGCTGGGATCTCAATGTAAGCCGGTGCCACCTAACATCTTTCTCAATATTTTGCATAACCCTTCTGTCAAGGTGCCTACTAAGGAAGAACTAGCGGTGCCAGACCCGGAGGCACAACTGGTGGCAGCTCTTCACGTCATCTCGGATTGGACAGTGTCATATTTGGCCTATATGACCCGGGGAGAGTTGCCTGAGGATGAGACTTTGGCAAGGCAAATTGTCTGGCGGTCCAAATCCATGACGATTGTTAATGGTGAGTTGCATCATTGCAGTGTAACAGGGGCGTTTCAACGCTATGTGTCGCCTGCGGAGGGACAAGAGATACTTCGCGAGATCCATGAAGGAGATTGTGGTCATCATGCCGGCTCAAAATCTCTTGTGGCCAAGGCTTTTCTTCATGGTTTCTACTTGCCGACGGCTCATGCTGACGCGGAGGATCTGGTCAGTAAATGTGACGGTTGTCAAAAGTTCTCACGACGAGCTCATGTGCCGGCTCAAGAATTGAGGATGATCCCAATTACTTGGCCGTTCGCAGTCTGGGGGCTTGACATGGTTGGGCCTTGTAAGAAGTCTAAGGATAAAAAGACACATCTCCTCGTGGCAGTGGATAAGTTTACAAAGTGGGTTGAGGCAAAGCCGGTCAGTAAGTGTGATGCAGCCACGGCGGTTCAGTTCATGAAAAAGGTGATCTTTCGTTTTGGTTTCCCACACAGCATTATAACTGATAATGGCACTAATCTCTCCAAGGGTGCCATGGAAGAGTTTTGTCAACGAGAACATATCCGTCTTGATGTTTCGGCTGTTGCCCATCCTCAGTCCAATGGTCAAGCAGAAAGAGCTAATCAAGAGATCCTGAAGGGTATCAAGCCCCGGCTCTTTGTCCCCTTACAGCGGACTCCGGGTTGTTGGGTGGAGGAGTTACCTTCTGTGTTGTGGAGCATCAACACTACGCCTAACAGATCTACAGGCTACACACCTTTATTTATGGTGTACGGTGTAGAGGTGGTCCTGCCAGGTGACATCCGGCACGATTCATGCCACGTGGCGGCTTATGTTGAGGCTGATAACGAAAAGGCTCGTCAGGATGCGCTTGACTTGTTGGATGAGGAGCGAGACTTGGCAATAGCCCGCTCAGCGATTTATCAACAAGACATGTGCCACTATCACAGCCGCCGGGTTAGGAGCAGAACCTTTCAGGAAGGCGATGTGGTGCTCCGGCTCATCCAGGATCAATCTGACATGCACAAGCTATCCCCACCTTGGGAAGGACCCTTTGTGGTCAGCAAGAATTTGCACAACAGATCATACTACCTCATTGATGTGCGAGAGCACAAAGACTCACGTAAGTCGGAGGAGGAGACCCACCGGCCGTGGAATATTGCTCATCTCCGGCCTTACTATACTTGAGCCACCGGCTCTCAAGATGTATATATTTTGTCAATGTATATATTATATAAGGAAATAAAGCAGGACCTCTGTCCTTTTCACCCTCAAAAGATTTATGTATCTTCTTTATCAGGTGGTGGAAACAACCAACAGGGAATGGATCACATTTGAATCCGGCTTTCCCTTTGGTCTGGCTCATGATCATGTCTGAATCTAGCCATGGTCACTTGGGGGCTTCCTGTTCAAACATAGGTCGCATTCGAACCAAAAAGAATATAGTTGTCGATACCCACTTGATCGGCATCGCCAAAGCCACTTGGGGGCTTCTTGATCATATTTGAATCACAGCTTAATCCCTTTGGGTCTGACGTGGATCGTATTCGAATCAGCGTCATTAAACAACTCTTACGGTCACTTGGGGGCTTCCTGTTCAAACATAGGTCGTATTCGAACCAAAAAGAACATAGCTGTCGATACCCACTTGATCGGCATCGCCAAAGCCACTAGGGGCTATATGATCGTATCCGAATCTTAGCTTAACCCCTTTGGAATGGTTTACTGATCGTATTTGAATCAGAAGCCTGTAAATGTTGTTTATTATCCATCATAACAATAATTATTTTGACTATCTTGAGACCTTCTTGAAAGCATTATGAGATGGTTTTTTGATTCTTCCGGTTTAATATTAATCACCCCAGGTTGTTAAGTGCCAGGTGAACATCATATAAGCAGGGAAGATTATCAAAGGGATCGCAGGTATGCTATTATGATTATGTTTGACAAATATGGTCATAAACCGGCTTGTATATGATGTCTTTGGTTCGTGTTCCGGGTTATCAATACTTTATGTGACCTCCAACGCGATAAACCGCCAAGGGAATTTTGCTTGTTTTATGTGCAGGATAAGGCAAGCAAATTTAAATGTCAAGGAAATAAACAATCAATATAAGCCAGAAATATATAGCGATCGCGGCTTACGAAAGTGTTAAGTGCTAGAAACATGAGCGAAGGCATGGCAAACATTGAGAAGTTTTTCTACCCTATTACAAGACTCCCCGAGTCTGAATAAATGAAGCATTGTTTTTTGCGAAACGTGTGGCGATTCACTCCTTTGGCGGGCTTGAAGATTCCGGGTTATCCTTCTCCGCCTCTCCGTCGGTTGCTTTGTCCTGGAAGGTTGACGAGGCCCAGTCAATGCCACTCAAGGCTTCAAACTCAGCTTCATCATCTATTAAACCGGCTGGGTCCACTTCAGGGGCAAAAGTATGCTTACGCGTTGGAGGGATCAGGCTGACTTGATCATATGGAGTGTTTGGAATTCGCCGGTTCTCACTGTCATAGCCCGGAGAATACTTGGTGAGGTCAGTATCGTTCCCAATAAGGGTGGCCACGGGATGTATGACTTTGACACAGGCGGTGAAATCATGATCATCAAATACGGTACCATCCTCCTTCAGACTCGAGTATCCAAGAGCAAGGTCGGCCGGGTCTAGTTCTGGCATCCATGCCTTTGCCCGGCTCAATGCGGCTACGGGCCCGGCTCTTGAAGATGCCCACCTTAAATCCTGGATCTGCTGAGGTAGCACAGCGAGACACTTCAGCACGTCTTGTACAAGGTGGGGAGTGGTATTTGATAAGGCTACAACAGCCAAAGCACGTTGTGACCCGGTGTACAACTGCTCCACTAGAGTGTAAACCGCCTTAAGTTTGACCAGCATGTTCTACTTGAGGTTGGTGCTCCTGGGGCCTGTGTGTTCACAAACATAAAAGTGAGCCGGAGATAACGATTACGGCAATAATCAAAGGAAGGATTGCAATGTTTGGGGTTATGAACAGTAACTTACCGAAGATGGCTGAGACCATTTGAGATATATGACGCCTTAAGTCGGACAGCTCGGTTGTTGCTTCTGCAAGTGAAGCCTCTGCCGTCTCAGCCCGGGTCACCAGTGAAGCCTTCTCATCAGCCCAGATTTTCTTCTCTGACTCAAAATTCTTCTTCAACTTCTCTTGTTCAGAGACGCTGAATTCAAATTTGGAGTTGGCTTTTTGAGTTTCAAGCTCTTGAGTTGTCAGACGGCTCTTCAAGTCAGCAATCTCCGACTCAAATTGACTTATGGTGACCTACATTGATACCGGGTTATGGTAAGAATCATGGTAAGATAATACTAAGTCCCAAGTACTTTGCAAGCAAAGGTTCTTGACACTTGGGGGCTAATGTATGCTGAAGAATTTTTAACCTACCATGCCGGGTCATGCATATTAAGTCTCAAGCACTTTACAAGTAAAGATACTTGACACTTGGGGGCTAATGTGTATCGCAAGTTCAAAACTATCATGCTATAACCGGGTTAAATATATACTCTTTAAACCGGACAAACTAACAGTAAAGCAGATTTCTAAGTCTACAACATATTTATTCATAAGCAATAGACTTGGGGGCTGGTACAGTAAGTAAGATTCAGGAAAATAGCATAAGTTATACCTCAGATTTGTGATGTATTTGTTTCACCATGTCAATTTCTAGGTCACGACTATTATGCACTTGATTCAGATGGCCCGAGACTATATCACCAATGCTTAAGTGAGTATAATCAGTAATGTCCTGCTTGGCCTTTCGGCATTCAACAAGTTCTTCCTTGGTAGTACATTTGGCAAGGACAGTAGGCCGCACCAGTTCAACAAATTGACTTTTCAGAAATTCAACTTCCGGGTCAGTCGTTTTGACCGGGCTAGGAGCTTCCGGGTTATCGGAGCTGTTAAGAGTATCTTCGGCAGGCGGGTCAGAGGTTGGCACCGGAATGTCAGAAGCCGTTTCAGGCGGCGGCTGATGGGTGGAGCTGTCAGGAGCAGACATATCAATCGTCGGTTCAATCACAATCGGATCTTGGGACGGCTTATTCTTCTTTGCCCTCTTGCTGGGCTTCACTTGCATGCTGTTAACAGAGGTAGAAGGATGAATATTAAAGCATGAGTAAGGTAAAGCCTAAAGTAACTAAAGTTACAGTACCCGGGAGCAGTTTTGAAATCCGGCATGTTTGATTGCATAGACTCACGGAGGAAGGAGAGGTATCTGATAATTGAGTCGATGAATTGAGAGGTTGGCGAATTAAACCCGCCAAAGGTAAAACGAGCGTAAATCGGAGATAACCTCGGTCGGCGCTTCCTAGTTCGTCGGGTAAGCGGAGGAGATTACGCATCCTTGTTGGTCCGGTCCGCCTCCGGTTTTCAAGTTGTTGTTGCTTCAAAAGAAATTGAGGATCTTGATAAGCTAGAGGATGTGAAAATCTTACTTTTCGGGTCACCCTTCGGATTTTTTGCTTTGGCAAAGGCTCTGAGTCGGAGGAGATTATAGTTACCTCTTCGCCAACCGCTTGGCTGTTCCCCGTATCCTCCTAAAAGGATGGAATGTCAATAAAATAATGACAAAGGAGTTAAGAGAATCAGCGATTACCTCTTCATCATCCGAAGAAGTGTCATCCGATTTGAGTAAATCGGAAGCGCTGGGTTTTTTCTTCTTTGAAGTTCCCGTTTTGGCGACTTTCCTTTTGGTTTTCTTGGCTGTCACGGCTTGTTTAGCAGCCTCATGGTCATACTGGACCTTCCAAAAGTTGTCATCGGCCTATGAAAAAAAGATAAGAAATTATGAGTACAAGTAAGGTGTGACATGGCAAGGAGTATTTATTGAGGTTGATGACTCACTGCAGGGGCCGGGTTCTTCTTGCAGAAGGGAAGTAAGCCGAAGGCATTACTATTTAACGTGCCCTCCTTCAGCAGCGACTGGGTCGTAGCTTCCACCACATCATCTGGTAAGTCGTCAGGGCTATGACGCAGTGGATCATCCTTTTCGCCTGAATAAGTACACATCAAGCCGGGACGGCGGCTTAACGGAAGTACTCGCCAAGCGACCCAAACTCAGACCAGATCACTGTTGTTTAGGCCATTTCCCAAAAGAGCTTTGATATTTTTGATGGTGGGATTGAGAGGTAGACGCTCAATAGAAGTTAGCTTTTCTGCTAGCGGATGGTTGGACTCAAGGCGCAGAGCGCGGAAGCCGGGCAAAGGGCTCTCGTTAGCCGGAGAAGTGTCCTGGCAATAGAACCACGTCTGATTCCAATCTTTCGGATGACTCGGCAGTTCAGCATAAGGGAAAAGGCAGTCTCTCCGCCGCTGAATTGAGATGCCGCCAAGTTCAAGACTGGGACCGTTGGCACGTTCATTCTGCTGGTTCAAATAGAAAAGCTCTCTGAACAAAAGCAGATTTGGCTCCTCTCCCAGGTACACCTCGCAGAAGACATGGAAATTGCAGATATTTGACACAGAATTGGGTCCAATATCTTGAGGTCTAAGGTCAAATAAATTCAAAACCTCCCTGAAGAATTTTGAGCCGGGAGGGGCAAATCCCCGGTTCATGTGATCCGTAAAAACTATCACCTCCCCTTCTTTGGGTTGAGGCCTTTCTTCAGACGGGTCAGGGGCACGATAAGACATGACCTCCTTCTTAGGCAGATGGCCAGACTTCACAAATTCAGACAGTTTACTCCTTGTGACTGTGGATGGAACCCAATTACAGGTCACAGGAGCCTTGGCCGCCTTAGGTGCCATGACGAAAATTGAGGCCTGTGACAAAATAAGAGGTTCCGGTTCAAATTTAACCCGGAGGAAAAAATTTAAAACTAGTCAAGGTTGCGGCTTAAGAAGGGGCCTAATGATATGAGGATAACTATGCAACAGTGTTTAAGCCGCTACATGTATCAAAAGCAGTTCAAACTTCTTAAAGTCATGAGAAGCAAGCAAGATCCACAGAACAGTGTTATTTATTTAAGCCGGTTACGTGAACAGTTGTGTTTAAGCGTATTCGACAGAAGTAGTTTTCCGGGTGATACAAACAGGTTGCATAATTTGTCACTATTATCTGGGATCAAAAGGTTGTTCTAACAAGAAAGTTTTCTAGGCCTAAGACTGGCACAGATGAAGCTCAAGGGCTCGAATGGGGCCTCTGTGTGACAGAAAGGGATCTATTTGCGTTCGAAATAGGTGCGGAATATCTACCGCATCAGTTTTTACCATCTTCAAGATCAAGAAGAGCGGGGGTGATGAAATTTATGAAAGGATCCTAATGAACAGCGAAGAACGCGAAGAACTCGAAGGTCCTAGTGTGGATCTAAGAAGCAGGAAAGAGGAGACTTACAGATGCAGGATCGCGGCGGAGGGTCGTCGCGTTTTTCTGGTCAAACCAAGTTGATGCAGCGGCCGAAGTTGGTGAAGACAAAGAGATCTGCGACGGCGTCGACGGCGGAGCTCGAGCGACAGGGACGCAACGAGAGGAAGAGGATGACTGGAAGGAGGAGAATGGGAAGACCTAGGTCACGCCTATTTATAAGGAAAGGATAACTGAGATGACGCGAGAAACGAGGAGATAAAAGTTATTATCCAGCGGCCCCGACGCCTCGGTTTTCGGAACAGTCAGTAAAGGCAAAGATCCGTTGGAGGATACGGTGGAATAAAGAAAGAATTTAAGTAAAGATGACGTCATGGCGGGTTAACACGGATTTGAAAGATGATGTCATGGCGGGTTAAAGAAAACCTTTGCGCAGTCAGAAGACTGAAGATTTATTTTTTAAGATATTTTAAGTTTGACATGAACATGTTCAAATCAATCTCGGGCCTAATGTTGGGGATATAACTATTTGTGTAAGCCGCCCAGGAGGGGCCGGGTTACGCAAAGGAGACTCACCAGAAAGAGGCCCAAGACCAAGCATGAAGATGGCGGTTCAATAAAGGGCTTAAGGCCCACAGGCGACTTATGGCCCGTTGTAGTAAACCGCCACAATGGCATGACTTGTACCATAAGGTAGATTTAACCAGTCACCGAGCCAGACACTGTTGATAAGCCGGCCGGGACTCTGTAAGCCATAGGGCGTCAACCCGTGTATGTAAGGGGACGACCTGCTGGCGGCTTAGGGCAAGAAACAACTCATCGAGAGCCGGGCATAGCGTATCTCGCTCCCTGGTCATCGAAACATCAATACCAACCCAACTAGACGTAGGCCTTACCTTCACCGTAAGGGGCCGAACTAGTATAAACCTCTCGTGTCCCTTGTCCCAATTAACCCCTTCAAGCTTCCTAGTTGTGATGGCTCCACAACTAAGTGAAGGAAATATGCCCTAGAGGCAATAATAAAGTTATTATTTATTTCCTTATTTCATGATAAATGTTTATTATTCATGCTAGAATTGTATTAACCGGAAACATGATACATGTGTGAATACATAGACAAACATATAGTCACTAGTATGCCTCTACTTGACTAGCTCATTAATCAAAGATGGCTATGTTTCCTGACCATAGACATGTGTTGTCATTTGATTAATGGGATCACATCATTAGGAGAATGATGTGATTGACATGACCCATTCCGTTAGCCTAGCACTTGATCGTTTAGTATACTGCTATTGCTTTCTTCATGACTTATACAAAGTTCCTGCAACTATGAGATTGTGCAACTCCGTTTACGGAAGAACACTTTGTGTGATACCAAAGCGTCACAACATAAGCTGGGTGATTATAAAGGTGCTCTCAGGTGTTTCGAAGGTACATGTTGGGTTGGCATAATTGAGATTAGGATTTGTCACTCCGATTGTCGGAGAGGTATCTCTGGGCCCTCTCGGTAATACTCATCACCTAAGCCTTGCAAGCATGTAACTAATGAGTTAGTTATGAGATGATGTATTACGGAGCGAGTAAAGAGACTTGCGGTAGCGAGATTGAACTAGGTATTGGATACCGACGATCAAATCTCGGGCAAGTAACATACCGATGACAAAGGGAACAACGTATGTTGTTATGCGGTTTGACCGATAAAGATCTTCATAGAATATGTAGGAACCAATATGGGCATCCAGGTCCCGCTATTGGTTATTGACCGAGAATGGTTTTAGGTCATGTCTACATAGTTCTCGAACCCGTAGGGTCTGCACGCTTAACGTTTCGATGACAGTTTTATTATGAGTTTATAAGTTTTAATGTACCGAAGTTTGTTCGGAGTCCCGGATGTGATCACGGGCAAGACGAGGAGTCTCGGAATGGTCGAGACATAAAGATTGATATATTGGAAGCCTATGTTTGGACATCGGAATGGTTCGGGTGAAATCGGCATTTTACGGAGTAGGGAGGTTACGGAACCCCGGGGTTAATGGGCCTACATGGGCCAGAGGGAGAAGAGGAAGGAGCCAGAGGGGGGCGCGCCTCCCCTCCTAGTCCGAATAGGACAAGGGAAGGGCGGCGCCCCCTTTCCTTCCCTCTTCCTCCTCTTTCCCTTTCTCTCCTACTCCTACTTGGAAAGGGAGTCCTACTCCCGGTGGGAGTAGGACTCCCCCTTAATCGCCCCTAGGGCGGCCTCCTCCCCTGGCTCCTTTATATACGGGGTGGGGGCACCCCATAGACACACAAGTTGATCTACGGATCGTTCCTTAGCCGTGTCGGTGCCCCTTCCACCATATTCCACCTTGGTCATATCGTCGCGGAGTTTAGGCGAAGCCCTGCGCCGGTAGAACATCATCATCATCCTGCCGCCGTCGTCTTGTGGAACTCATCTCTGGAGCTTGGCTGGATCGAAGACCAGAGATCGTCATCGAGCTGAACATGTGCTGAACTCGGAGGCTCCGTACGTTCGGTGCTTGGATCGGTCGGATCGTGAAGACGTACGACTACATCAACCGCGTTGTGCTAACACTTCCGCTTCATCGTCTCACGAGTGCGTGGGCGAACACTCTCCCTCTCGTTGCTATGCCATCACCATGATCTTGCGTGTGCGTAGGAATTTTTTGAAATTACTACATTCCCCAATGATGGCATCCGAGCCTAGGTTTTATGGTTTGATGTTATATGCGAGTAGAACACAAGTGAGTTGTGGGCGATATAAGTCATCTTGCTTACCGCATGTCATACTTTGGTTGGCGGTATTGTTGGATGAAGCGGCCGGACCGACATTACGTGTACGCTTACGCGATCTTGGTTCTACCGCCGTGCTTTGCACACGGTGGCTAGTGGGTGTCCGTTTCTCCAACTTTAGTTGAACCGAGTGTGGCTCGCCGGTCCTTGCGAAGGTTAAAACAGCACCAACTTGACAAACTATCGTTGTGGTTTTGATGCGTGAGGTGAGATTGGTTCTTGCTTAAGCCCGTAGCAGCCACGTAAAACTTGCAACAACAAAGTAGAGGACGTCTAACTTGTTTTTGCAGGGCATGTTGTAATGTGATATGGTCAAGACGTGATAAGATATAAGTTGTTGTATGAGATGATCATGTTTTGTTGAAGTTATCGGCAACTGGCAGAAGCCCTATGGATGTCTCTTTGTTGCATAAGATGCAAGTGCCAAATAATTGCTTTACTTCATCGCTATATGATAGCAATAGTTGCAAGAGCAATAGTTGGTGAGACAACCATGTGATGACACATTGATATAGATCAAGATGATGAAGATCATGGTGTCATGCCGGTGACGATAGAGATCATGACAGTTCTTTGGAGATGGAGATCAAAGGCGCAAGATGATCATCGCCACATCATGTTACATATTTTGATTGCATATGATGTTTATCTATTATACATCTTATTCTTGCTTTGATTGACGGTAGCATTTTAAGATGATCTCCCACTAAATTATCAAGAAGTGTTCTCCCTGAGTATGCTTTGTTGCCAAAGTTAAATCGTGCCCAGACACCACGTGATGATCGGGTGTGATAAGCTCTCGTCCATCTACAACGGGTGCAAGCCAATTTTGCACACGGGAATACTCGAGTTAAACTTGGCGAGCCTAGCCTATGCAGATATGGCCTCGGAACACGGAGACCGAAGGTCGGCGTGAATCATATAGTAGATATGATCAACATATTGATGTTCACCATTGAAAACTACTCCATCTCACGTGATGATCGGTTATGGTGTAGTTGATATGGATCACGTAATCACTTAGATGACTAGAGGGATGTCTGTCTAAGTGGGAGTTCTTAAGTAATATGATTAATTGAACTTCAATTTATCATGAACTTAGTCCTGGTAGTATTTTGCAAATTATGTTGTAAGATCATTAGCTTGTGTTGTTGCTTTCATATGTTTATTTTGATATGTTCCTAGAGAAATTGTGTTGAAAAATGTTAGTAGCAATGATGCGGATTTGATCCGCGATCTGAGGTTTATCCTCATTGCTACACAGAACAAATATGTCCTTAATGCACCGCTAGGTGACAGACCTATTGCATGAGCAGATGCAGACGTTATGAACGTTTGGCTAGCTCAATATGATGACTACTTGATAGTTTTGTGCACCATGCTTTTGAAGGAAATATGCCCTAGAGGCAATAATAAAGTTATTATTTATTTCCTTATTTCATGATAAATGTTTATCATTCATGCTAGAATTGTATTAACCGGAAACATGATACATGTGTGAATGCATAAACAAACAACATGTCACTAGTATGCCTCTACTAGACTAGCTTGTTAATCAAAGATGGTTATGTTTCCTAACCATGAACAAAGAGTTGTTATTTGATTAACAAGGTCACATCATTAGTAGAATGATCTGATTGACATGACCCATTCCATTAGCTTAGCACACGATCGTTTAATATGTTGCTACTGCTTTTATCCATGACATATACATGTTCCTGTAACTATGAGATTATGCAACTCCCGTTTACCGGAGGAACACTTTGGGTGCTACCAAACGTCACAACGTAACTGGGTGATTATAAAGGAGTACTACAGGTGTTTCCAAAGGCAGATGTTGGGTTGGCGTATTTCGAGATTAGGTTTTGTCACTCCGATTGTCGGAGAGGTATCTCTGGGCCCTCTCGGTAATACACATCACTTAAGCCTTGCAAGCATTACAACTAATGAGTTAGCTGTGAGATGATGTATTACGGAACGAGTAAAGAGACTTGCGTAGCGAGATTGAACTAGGTATTGGATACCGACGATCGAATCTCGGGCAAGTAACATACCGATGACAAAGGGAACAACGTATGTTGTTATCTTGGTCGACCGATAAAGATCTTCGTAGAACATGTAGGAACCAATATGGGCATCTAGGTCCCGCTATTGGTTATTGACCGAGAGGCGTGTCTCGGTCATGTCTACATTGTTCTCGAACCGTAGAATCCGCACGCTTAAGGTTTCGATGGCGAGTTATATTATGAGTTTATGTATTTTGATGTACCGAAGAAGTTGAGTCCGGATATGATCACGGACATGACGAGGAGTCTCGAAATGGTCGAGACATAAAGATTGATATATTGGAAGCCTATATTTGGAGTTGGAATGGTTCGGGTGAAATCGGGATTTCTAGGAACACCGGGGTTACGGAACCCTCCCGGAGGCTATTGGGCCTTAGTGGGCCACGAGGAGAAGAGGAAGGGCCGGCGGGGCAGGCGCGTGCCCCTCCCCTAGTCCGAATAGGACAAGGAGAGGCGGCGCCCCTTCCTCTTCCCTCCCCAATCCTACTCCAACTAGGAAGGGGGAGTCCTACTCGGTGGGAGTAGGACTCCTCCCGCCTCCTCCTAGGCGGCTGCACCCCCTTGCTCCTTTATATCTGAGGCAGGGGCACCCTAGAAGACACAAGTTTGATCTACGGATCGTTCCTTAGCCGTGTCGCGGTGCCCCCTCCACCATATTCCACCTCGGTCATATCATCGCAAAGCTTAGGCGAAGCCCTGCGCCGGTAGAACATCAAGATCGTCACCACGCCGTCATGCTGACGGAACTCTCCCTCGACACTCGGCTGGATCGGAGTTCGAGGGACATCATCGAGCTGTACGTGTGTCAAGAACTCGGGGGCGCCGGAGTAACGGCGCCGGGATCGGTCGGATCGCGAGGAGAACGTACGACTACTTCCTCTACGTTGTGATCGCTTCCGCTTCGGTCTACAAGGGTACGTAGACAAGACTCTCCCCTCTCGTTGCTATGCATCACCATGATCTTGCGTGTGCGTAGGAAAATTTTTGAAATTACTACGTTCCCCAACAGCTTTATGGCTTAGAATCGGGACTTCAAAGATGTTTTGAACATCATGGACCATATGAGATGTTTCAGGAGTTGAAGTTAATATTTCCAGCAAATATCCGAGTTGAGAGATATGAAGTCTCCAACAAGTTCTATAGCCAAAAGATGGAGGAGAATCGCTCAACTAGTGAGCATGTGCTCGATTATGCAGGTACTTCAATCGCTTGAATCAAGTGGGAGTTAATCTTCCTGATAAGATAGTGATTGACAGAATTCTCTAGTCACCTTCACTAAGTTACTAGGACTTTGTGATGAACTATAGTATGCAAGGGATGACGAAAACGGTTCCCGAGCTCTTCGTGATGTTGAAATCGACGAAGGTAGAAATCAAGAAAGAACATCAAGTGTTGATGATTGACAAGACCACTAGTTTCAAGAAAAGGGCAAAGGAAGGAAAGGAAACTTCAAGTAGAATGGCAAACAAGTTGTCACTCCGTGAAGAAGACCAAAGCTGGACCAAAGCACAAACCGAGTGCTTACATCGCAAAGGAAATGGTCCTTTGAAGCGGAAATGCCACGAAAATTTGGTGGATAAGAAGGATGGCAAAGTGAACAAGGGTATATTTGATATCTGAGTTATTGATATGTGCCTTACTAGTGTTTATAGTAGCCCCTGAATATTTGATACTTGTTAGGTTGCTAAGTTTAGTAACTCAAAAGCAGAGTTCTGAGAATAAGCAGAGACAAGTTGAAGGGGAAGTGACGATGAGTGTTGGAAGTAGTTCCAAGATTGATATGATCATCATCGCACACTCCTATACTTTCGGGATTAGTGTTAAACCTAAATAAATGTTATTTGGCGTTTGCGTTGAGCATGAATATGATTTGATCATGTTTATTGCAATACGGTTATTCATTTAAAGTCGAGAATAATTGTTGTTCATTTACATGAATAAAACCTTCAATGGTCATACACCCAATGAAAATAGTTTGTTGGATCTCGATCATAGTGATACACATATTCATAAAATTGATGCCAAAAGATGCAAAGTTAATAATGATAGTGCAACTTATTTGTGGCCTTGCCGTTTGGGTCATATCGGTGTAAAGCGCATGAAGAAACTCCATAAAGATGGATTTTGGAATCACTTGGTTATGAATCATTTGATGCTTGCGAACCGTGCCTTTTGGGCAAGATGACTAAAACTCGTTCTCGGAACAATGGAGCGAGCTCTTGACTTATTGGAAATAATACATACCGATGTATGCGATCCAATGAGTGTTGATGCTCGTGGCAAGTATCATTATTTTTCGACCTTCACAAGATGATTTGAGCAGATATGGGTATATCTACTTGATGAAACATAAGTCGAAATAGTTGAAAGGTTCAAAGAATTTCAGAGTGAAGTGGAAAAATCATCGTAACAAGAAAATAAAGTTTCGCGATCTGATCGCGGAGCGAATATTTGAGTTCTGAGTTTGGTCTTCAATTAAAACAATGTGGAATAGTTTCACAGCTCACGCCACCTAGAACACCACAGCGTTATGGTGTGTCCAAACATCGTAACCGCACTTTATTGGATATAGTGCGATCTATGATGTCTCTTACTGATTTACCACTATTGTTTTGGGTTATGCATTAGAGACAACTGCATTCACGTTAAAAGGGCACCATCTAAATCCGTTGAGGCGACACCATATGAGCTGTGGTTTAGCAAGAAACCCAAGTTGTCGTTTCTTAAAGCTTGGGGCTGCGATGCTTATGTGAAAAGTTTCATCTGATAAGCTCGAACCCAAATCGAGAAGTGCGTCTTCATAGAATACCCAAAGGAAATTGTTGGGTACACCTTCTATCACAGATCCGAAGGCAAGATATTCGTTGCTAAAAATGGATCCTTTCTAGAGAAGGAGTTTCTCTCGAAATAAGTGAGTGGGAGGAAAGTAGAGCTTGATAAGGTAATTTGTACCTTCTCCCAAATTGGAAAGTAGTTCATCACAGAAATCAGTTTCAGTGATTCCTACACCAATTAGTGAGGAAGCTAATGATGATGATCATAAAGCTTCAGATCAAGTTACTACCGAACTTTGTAGATCTTTTAGATTAAGATCCGCACCAGAGTGGTACGGTAATCCTATTCTGGAAGTCATGTTACTAGAACATGATGAAACCTACGAACTATGAGGAAGCGATGATGAGCCCAGATTCCGCGAAATGGCTTGAGGCCATGAAATTTGAGATGGGATCCATGTATGAGAACAAAGTGTGGACTTTGGTGGAGTTGTCCGATGATCGGCAAGCCATATTGTATAAATGGATCTTCAAGAGGAAGACAGATGCTGATAGTAGTGTTACTATCTACAAAGCTCGACTTGTCGCAAAAAGGTTTTTGACAAGTTCAAGGTGTTGACTACAATGAGATTTTCTCAACTATAGCGATACTTAAGTCTGTCCGAATCATGTTAGCAATTGCCACAATTTATGAAATCTGGCAAATAGATGTCAAAACTGCATTCCTTAATGGTTTTCTTAAAGAAGAGTTGTATATGATGCAACCAGAAGGTTTTGTCAATCCTAAAGGTGTTAACAAAATGTGCAAGCTCCAGCGATCCATCTATGGACTGGTGCAAGCATCTCAGAGTTGGAATATACATTTTGATATGTTGATCAAAGCATATAGTTTTGTACAGACTTACGGTGAAGCCTGTATTTACAAGAAAGTGAGTGGGAGCACTACAACATTTCTGATAAGTATATGTGAATGACATATTGTTGATCGGAAATAATGTAGAATTATTCTGCAAAGCATGAAAGGATACTTGAATAAAAGTTTTTCAAAGAAAGACTTCGGTGAAGCTGCTTACACATTGAGCATCAAGATCTATATAGATAGATCAAGGCGCTTGATAAGATTTTTCAATGAATACATACCTTGATAAATTTTTGAAATAGTTCAAAATGGAACAGTCAAAGAAGGAGTTCTTGCCTGTGTTGTAAGGTGTGAAATTGAATAAGACTCAAGACCCGACCATGGCAGAAAATAGAAAGAGAATGAAAAGTCATTCTCTATGCCTCAGTCATAGGTTCTATAAAGTATGCTATGCTGTGAACCATACATATTGTATACCTTGCCTGAGTTCGGCAAGGGAATACAATTTTGATCTAATAGTATATCACTGAACAGTGGTCAAGAATATCCTTAGTAAGGACTAAGGAGATGTTTCTTGATTATGGAGGTGATAAAAGAGTTCGTTGTAAAAGTTACATCGGTGCAAACTTTTACACCGATCCAGATGACTCTAAGTCTCAATCTGGATGCATATTGAAAGTGGGAGCAATTAGCTAGAGTAGCTCCGCGCAGAGCATTGTAGACATAGAATATTTGCAAAGTATATACGGCTCTGAATGTGACAGACCCGTTGACTAAGCTTCTCTCACGAGCAAAACATGATCATACCTTAGTACTCTTTGGGTGTTAATCACATAAGCGATGTGAACAAACCCTTTGGGTGTTGATCACATGATGATGTGAACTATGGGTATTAATCACATACAGATGTGAATATTGGTGTTAAATCACATGGCGATGTGAACTAGATTATTGACTCTAGTGCAAGTGGGAGACTGAAGGAAATATGCCCTAGAGGCAATAATAAAGTTATTATTTATTTCCTTATTTCATGATAAATGTTTATTATTCATGCTAGAATTGTATTAACCGGAAACATGATACATGTGTGAATACATAGACAAACATATAGTCACTAGTATGCCTCTACTTGACTAGCTCGTTAATCAAAGATGGTTATGTTTCCTGACCATAGACATGTGTTGTCATTTGATTAATGGGATCACATCATGGTTATGTTTCCTGATCACATCATTAGGAGAATGATGTGATTGACATGACCCATTCCGTTAGCCTAGCACTTGATCATTTAGTATACTGCTATTGCTTTCTTCATGACTTATACAAAGTTCCTGCAACTATGAGATTGTGCAACTCCATTTACGGAAGAACACTTTGTGTGCTACCAAATGTCTAGCATAATCTGGGTTATTATAAAGGTGCTCTCTGGTGTTTCCAAAGGTACATGTTGGGTTGGCATAATTCGAGATTAGGATTTATCACTCCGATTGTCGGAGAGGTATCTCTGGGCCCTCTCGGTAATACTCATCACCTAAGCCTTGCAAGCATGTAACTAATGAGTTAGTTATGAGATGATGTATTATGGAGCGAGTAAAGAGACTTGCGGTAGCGAGATTGAACTAGGTATTGGATATCGACGATCAAATCTCGGGCAAGTAACATACCGATGACAAAGGAACAACGTATGTTGTTATGCGGTTTGACCGATAAAGATCTTTGTAGAATATGTAGGAACCAATATGGGCATCCAGGTCCCGCTATTGGTTATTCACCGAGAATGGTTTTAGGTCATGTCTACATAGTTCTCGAACCGTAGGGTCCTTGCACGCTTAACGTTCGATGGCAGTTTTATTATGAGTTTATAAGTTTTGATGTACGAAGTTTGTTGAGTCCGGATGTGATCACGGGCATGACGAGGAGTCTCGGAATGGTCGAGACATAAAGATTGATATATTGGAAGCCTATGTTTGGACATCGGAATGGTTCGGTGAAATCGGCATTTACCGGAGTACCGGAGGTTACGGAACCCCGGGGTTAATGGGCCTACATGGGCCAAGAGGAGAAGAGGAAGGAGCCAGGAGGAGGGCGCGCGCCTCCCCTCCTAGTCCGAATAGGACAAGGGAAGAGGCGGCGCCCCCTTCCTTCCCTCTTCCTCCTCTTTCCCTTTATCTCCTACTCCTACTTGGAAAGGGAGTCCTACTCCCGGTGGGAGTAGGACTCCCCCCTGGCGCGCCCCTCAGGGCGGCCTCCTCCCCCGACTCCTTTATATCACAGGCGGGGGCACCCATAGACACACAAGTTGATCTACGGATCGTTCCTTAGCCGTGTGCGGTGCCCCTTCCACCATATTCCACCTCGGTCATATCGTCGCGGAGTTTAGGCGAAGCCTGCGCGATAGAACATCATCATCGTCCACCACGCCGTCGTCTTGTGGAACTCATCTCGAGCTCGGCTGGATCGGAGACCGGAGATCGTCATCGAGCTGAGCGTGTCTTTGAACACGGAGGCTCCGTGACGTTCGGTGCTTGGATCGGTCGGATCGTGAAGGCGTCGACTACATCAACCGTGTTGTGCTAACGCTTCCGCTTACGGTCTACGAGGGTACGTGGACGAACACTCTCCCCTCTCGTTGCTATGCCATCACCATGATCTTGCGTGTGCGTAGGAAATTTTTTTGAAATTACTACATTCCCCAACACTAAGTCCTTTCACGAGGACATCTGACGTGACAATTCCATGACAGGGGGGGATGCCAGGATTGTCTCTTGGGTTACTCTATCATCACGACCCAGGAGTCCTGGCAATGCCCCCCTGCAAACACTCCCTACCGAGCCCAGTCACACACTGGATCTGCCTAGTTCTCCAGCTCAACCTGCAAAGAAGCTCAAGCGGCCTGGAGTGGGGGTGGCCCGTGGTACTGCACTCTGGAGGATCGTGCTGAAAACCCAATGTTTTAAGTATCGGGCTATGCCATTTAGCGGCGGCTCGGCCAGATGCTATGAAAAGCTATAGCGAGGCTAAGCCCCGTTTAGTGTTTTCCTTTATTCATGCAAAATTGAAAAAAAAATAAGTATAAAATGAGGCATCATATATGATATATTGCATATACTCGACATATACACATGTTCGCACATCAAAACCCTAGCACCGATCTGGTGTCCTAATTCAATAACCAAGCTTCGCATCAATGCGTCAAATATATCATAAACAGGAACAAAAAATAATGCAGAAGGATGGTTTTGTATTGCGGCTCAGCGGGCTAAATAACTCCAAATGTAGCATTATAACGGGAAATTGCAGGCTATTTCCGTCATTTTAATTTAGCATTAAAAGTGCATAGCTTTAGCGAGAGAGGTCTCAAAGGCTATAGTTGAGCTACTTAAAACATTGTAAAACCATAGAATGGAAGAAAAGCAGAATGTATTCGACACTCTGAAGATACCCGTTTAGGGGATTCCTTGATAGTTGTACTAGTTGTACTAGGTTCCCTGGTTCAGTAGCAAAACTTAGTGGAGAGCAAACTGGGCCGTCGCATCCCCGTCCCCCCCTAATTCAGTCCATATGTCCAGTTAAAATCAGCCTAAAGTCATATTTCTCGCCCCTCCATAAATTCAGCCCAAGCTCCCCCACTGCCCTGGTTGTAATAAGTTTGCACCTTTCACTTTTTCGTGAGCGTTTTATGTAAGCTTTTACCTTCCTGAACATGCCTTTATGCATGATTTCGAACTCACTCTGGTTTCGTTATTTGATAATGGAACCGGGTGGCTTTGGCCCTCCTGATAGTCAAACAATAGATAGCCCAAAAAACAGAACAAAAAGGAAATTTGCACGACAAAGAGTGTAAACAAACGTAAACAGTGAACACATAAAACTTAAACCAGAGATACATTCGCTCCTCCAACGACCGAGTGAGCTAGGTGAACTAGACTCGATCAATTCATATACGGTGGAGTATTATTCTGCAAAGGTAGCGGCCGTGGGCAGACCGAGCTTAGTGCTGTCCAGGCAGCTTCTCCTTGACCTTGTCCATGAGGCTCTTCTTCTCGCCGATCCCGTCGGCGCCGTGTGTCCCAGTGCCGGTCGTTCCGGTGTGTCCCTGCTGCCCATAGGTGCCGCCGGTGGCCGTGGTGTCATGCATCTCCGTGCCGGTCATTCCAGTGTGTCCCTGCTGCCCGTGGGTACCGGCGGTCTGCTGGTGGCCACCGGGGAGCTTCTCCTTGATGTTCTCCATGATGCCCTTCTTCTCGCCGGTGCCTTGTCCCTGGTGCTCCATCTTGCGCTGAACTTGTCACTCGGGAAATCTACTAGTGCTGCTGTTTACTTGTCTTGGTTGTGTGAAGAACGTGGTTGTGTAAAGCAGGTGCAGCATGAGGCACTATTTATAGGCCGTTCGAGGGTGGACGAAGCTCCAGATGTGCTCTCGTGAGCGGATGGCAGGTGACTGCCGACTAGCTAGCCCATCAAGAGGGGTGGTTAGATGGACAAATCGCTGCGGCAGGGCGCTACGTGTGGTCGCATCAGTGGTCGGCAGATGGCTGCCGACTAGAGGAGCCGGACCCCTGAAGGCAAGGCAGCGGGCGCGTCCCGGTCACCACGTCCCAGCTCATTCATCCTCATCCGGGAAGAAAATGAGTTCCCCAAAACCATCTGATCCTTCTTTTTCTCTAGCTAAAATTGGCATTGTCTGCCTAAGAAGATAGATTGAAAGTGTCCGCATGCAACGACAAAGAAAATACATAGATGAAGCATATGAGAGGGTAAGGGTATTGATTCAAAGGAATTTTATAGGATTTTTAGACGATTTAGATCCTAGCTATTTTCCTATGTTGGCTATTTCATTCATAGGACAGATATGCTTGTTTTTTTTTTGGAGGGGATATGGTTGGTAATTTTCCTTAGAATTCATTTGCACTTTAATTTTTTGAGAATGTGCACCCACTAAAATATCTTTGGAGAATTCCTTTGCTTGGAGCAGGTGGGTCAGATGGACGAATCGCCGAGGCAGGGCGCTACGTGTGCTCGCAGGAGTGGATCGGCAGGTGGCTGCCGACTAGAGGGAAGAAGACAATTCCTCAAAAACATCTGATCTTCTTCTTTTCCTTTGCAAAACTGGCATTGCTTGCTCGAAAATAGCAGACCGAAAGTGTCGGCATGTGACCACAACGAAAGTAAGTAGACAAAGCATATGACAGGTTAATGGGTTTGATCCAAAAGAGTTTTATAGGATTTTTAGAGAATTTTTAGATCCTGGGCATTTTTTCTGTGTTGGCTGTTTGATTCATGGTATTGAAATGTTTAGGGCATCTTCGACGCGGACGCGGAAATCTTCCACATACGTCCAGACCGTGGAAGCCATGTAACGCGGGCTTGTATCGGTCCGCAGGGCGGTTCGGACGTGTCTTCTCTTGCATATCGGAGACAAGTGTGGGGGCTTTGCCGGAGTCCAGACCGCTCCTAAGCCCGCTTCTGACCACTCTAACCCACCGAAACCCCTCCTCCCTCGTCTGCGCGCGTTCTTGCCCGAAACAGTCAGCTAGTCAGTGCACGCATTCATGCGGGGCCAGAGTGGACGCGACCACTCACTGGCGTCGGCGTTAACGCGGCGTGCCGGCAGAGAGACCGCCACCCGCCCCGCTTACCGGTGCAGGCAACTGTTGCACGTTCAAACGACATGATGGCCGCCCGTCGCCCGCATTGATGGCACACGGTAGCCGAGGCGGTTCCTCCGGCGCCACCAGTTCGTCCCATTGCAGCCCACAATTGCTATGTAAACTGTTGCCCCGGCCATAGCCGCAATCATTTGCCTTCGACCCCTCTCTGCACCACTCCCCGCCATGGATTCCTCCACCGCCAAAGCTCTTTGGGACGGGCTGACGCCGGACCAGAAGACGGAGATGACCGCCATTGCTGTCGGCTGGCAGGCCGGCAGGCGGCCGGAGGAGGCCACCTCCGATGAAGAGCCAGCGCCTCCCTACTCCTCCTCAGCGCAGGCGGTCGGAGGAGGACACCAAGCTGCCATCCCGCATGCCCGCCGTCGTGCTAAGGAGACCCGCGTCTGCCCCATGACTCTTCCTCAGAGGGCCATACCACGCCAACCCAACCCCCGAGCAGAGAGAACACGAGCTCCGTTGGCACCTACGCCGGCCAGCCTTTGCCTGGTGGCACCACGTGGCGGCAGCAGGGGAGGGGAAAGCTGCGGCGCGCTAGGGCTCGCCCCCTGTCGCCTGCGGGGCGACCTGGGGCTCGAGCGGTTTTGTGTTTAGCTTTTTTGAAGTGGCATATAAGTTAGAAATCTGTGTTAGAACACTATTGTAGAGTGTGTTTCTTTTATTTTGAACATTTTAAAAGTAAAACTAAACTTGATCACCTAAAGTATTCTTCTGCTCCTGAGCTCAAATGAGCTCGGTGAACAGTAAAATCAAAAAAAAAATTAAAAAAATCTGAATTTTTTTATGGTAACCTTTGACAACAGTTTTCTATGCTTGAAAATTTTCATCACAAAATGACATTCCTGGAAGTCATGGCAAAAATAACAAGATCAATACTCCAAAATGCTTTCAAATATAGTATCTAGTTTTTTCACAGCTTCTATGAATGTTTATTCATGATAATTTTTTCCAAGCTCACAGAACGTTTGTCAAAGGTTACCACAAAAAAAACAGATTTTTTAAATGTTTTTACCTTTTTTTTATTTTACTGTTCATCGGGAGCATTTGAGCTCGGGTGCAAATATTCCACTTCTTATCACAGGCTTCTTTCGAGTAATGGAGAGTAATGGAGCCGGGGGTTATTCTAAAGACATACCACTTTGAATAAAAGTTCGGCAGCACGAAGCTACCATTTCTTTTACCGCTCCGAAGTACTCCCTCTGTCCCATAATATAAGAACTTTTTTGGCACAACATTAGTGTCAAAAACGTTCTTATATTATGGGACGGAGGGAGTACTTGCAAGATTTCTTTCAACATTGTTGACATGCCTGTTTGGCCATGTATTGCAAGGACAGTGGGTAAAAACAGCGAGGATTTGGAGGATGATTCTGTATTCATTGTATGTGCTTTGCGCTAAGAACTACTCCAATGTAGGATGCCTGGTTGGCCTCTCGGATAAGATGGACAAAAAAAGAAGAACGAAAACGAAATTTGCACTACATAGTGTAAACAGAAGAAAACTGTGAACACACTGTTGTCCGTGAAAACTTAAACCAAGATACATAATACATTCTCTCCTCCAACGACCAAGTGAGCTAGGTGAACTAGACTCAACCAATTTATACACGGTGGGGTTATTATTCTGCAAGGGTAGCGGCCGCGGACAGACCAGGCTGGCTCAGTGCTGTCCAGGCAGCTTGTCCTTGATCTTGTCCATGAGGCTCTTCTTCTCGCCGACCCCGTCGGTGCCGTGTGTCCCAGTGCCAGTCGTCCCGGTGTGTCCGTGCTGCCCATGGGTGCCGCCGGTGGCCGTGGTGCCATGCGTCGCCGCGCCGGTGTGTCCCTGCTGCCCGTAGGTGCCACCGGTCTGCTGGTGGTCACCGTGGCCACCAGGGAGCTTGTCCTTGATGTTCTCCATGACGCCCTTCTTCTCGCCAGTGCCGTGTGTCCCCGCGCCGGTCATCCCGGTGTGTTCGTGCTGCTCATAGGTGCCGCCGCCGGCCGGGGTGCCATGCGTCGCCGCGCCGGTGTGTCCCTGCTGCCCGTAGGTGCCACCGGTCTGCTGGTGGTCACCGTGGCCACCAGGGAGCTTGTCCTTGATGTTCTCCATGACGCCCTTCTTCTCGCCAGTGCCGTGTGTCCCCGTGCCGGTCATCCCGGTGTGTCCATGCTGCTCATAGGTGCCGCCGCCGGCCGGGGTGCCATGTGTCGCCGCGCCGGTGTGTCCCTGCTGCCCGTAGGTTCCACCGGTCTGCTGGTGGTCACCGTGGCTACCAGGGAGCTTGTCCTTGATGTTCTCCATGACACCCTTCTTCTCGCCGGTGCCGTGTGTTCCCGTGCCGGCCACTCCGGCGTGCTCGTGCTGCCCGTAGGCCCCGCCGGTGGCCGGGGCGCCATGCGTGCCCGTGCCGACGTGTCCCTGCTGCCCGTAGGTGCCAGCGGTCTGCTGGTGGTCAGCATGGCCACCAGGGAGCTTCTCCTTGATGTTCTCCATGAGGCCCTTCTTCTCGCCGATGCCGTGCGTCCCCGTGCCGGTCACTCCAGTGTGTCCCTGCTCCCCATAGGTGCCACCGGTCGCCATGCCGGTATGCCCCTGCTGCCCATAGGTGCCACCAGTCGCCGGGGTGCCATGTGTCGCCGTACCGGTATGTCCCTGCTGCCCATAGGTGCCACCAGTCTGCTGGTGGTCACCGTGGCCACCAGGGAGCTTGTCCTTGATGTTCTCCATCACGCCCTTCTTCTCGCCGGCGTGGGCGCCATGCAACCCCGTGCCGGCGGTTCCGGTGTGACCCTCCTGCCCGTAGGCACCACCAGTGGCCGGGGCGCCATGCGTCGCCGTGCCGGCGTGCCCGTGGGCGCCAGCGGTCTCCTTGTGGTCGCCGTGGCCGCCGGGGAGCTTCTCCTTGATCTTCTCCATGATGCCCTTCTTCTCGCCGGCGCCGTGTGCCTGGTGGTCCATCTTGCGCTGAGCTTCTCACTCGTGAAATCCACTAGTGCTGCTGTGTTTACTTCTCTTGCTTGTGTGAAGCAGGTGGTTGTGTAAAGTATGTGCAGCACGCGGCAGTATTTATAGGCCGTTGGGGATAGACGAAGCACGACGTGTGGTCTCGTGAGTGGACGGGCAGGTGAGTGCCGACTAGCCCATAAAGAGGGGTGGTCAGATGGACGAATCGCCGCGGCTGGGCGCTACGTGCGGTCGCATCAGTGGTCGGCAGATGGCTGCCGACTAGAGAAGCCAGTGGCGCGTCCCGGTCGCCACGTCCCAGCTCGTTCGTCCTCGTCCGGGAAGAAGATGATTCCCCGAAAGCATCTGATCCTTCTTTTCGCTTGCAAAAATGGTACTGTATTGTTTGCTTAAGAGGATGGAAGATCGAAAGTGTCGGCATATAAGACAATGAGACTATGAGAGTAACTAGATGAAGCATACGATTTTTATACAGTAGGATTTTTAGAATGACTTAGAGCATCTATAGCCGGACTTGACAATCCGCCTCAAACGCCATGACGCCGCCTCTGATTGGACTTGGCAAATCCGGTGGCTCAAGCGCCATGAGCAGACGTCACGATTAATCGATCGGGCAGTTCTCGTATTTTCTTCTCCACATTCAACTCCCTCATATTCATCCCCTAAATTCATACAAAAGCATGCAAAATATAGAGCTACGTACTACGTTTTATACTACTCAAATTTCGTCGTGGTCGGCGATGGCCGGAGCCGTTAGCGTTGGAGCCTGGGCCGCCTGCGCCGCCTCCATCTGTCGCCAACGGCGATGCCTGGGCTCCGCAGCCGACTCCGAGCGGATGGAGTTCAGGATGGCGTGCTGCTCCGGCCTCACGCCCACGTCCTCCTCCATCGCCGGTGCCTCCTCATTCCCCCACATCCAGCGGGGGCGCCTCCTCCTCTTCCTCCGCCGGCTTCTCGCTACTAGGGAAAACCCTAGTAGTAGCGCGGGTTTTGAGGCTAGCAGCAGCGCGGGCAGCCGCGCTACTACTACGGCGCTACAACTAACTGTTAATAGTAGGGCGGTCTGCACCCGCGCTACTATTGTTGACTATATTAGCAACGCTTTTCTGGAACGCGCTACTATTAGTTAGTTGTAGTGGTTTTCTAGCCCCTCACTACTGTTATATCTTTCATCATTTTCCCTCCACTTCCTACTCCGTTTCAGTTTCAATAAACTGCAATCTCCAGATACTAGGTACTACTAGATATCAATTTCATAAAGCATTATAGGTACTAGGTAGTACTCCCTCCGTTCCAAATTACTCGTCGTGGTTTTAGTTCAAACCACGACGAGTAATTTGGAACGGAAGGAGTACTAGATAACAATTTCATATATAGTCAACATGCATCCTCAAGCAATACTAGGTGATATCAACGACGATCATTATATGTAGTTCTAGATGATATCGACGACGATCATGATATTAGTTCTAGATGATATCGATGACGATCATCATATGTAGTTCTAAATGATATAGCCACATATGCATATGTAGTTCTAGATGATATCGAAGACGATCATCATCCTCAAGCCTGGGGCGGTGGGTGTTCCTGATAGTAATTAGGATGGCATGTCCAACACGAAGATTCTTGCCATGCATCGAGGAATCTCTTCCACCCAACCGAGTTTAAGTGTGTGCGATCGTCCGTGTCCATGCGGTAAGTACAGGTTGTGACTGAGCCCCTTGCGGTAAGGCGTAGTCCAGCTGAGCCTTCTTCATCAGGCTCGATACCATAACTCACCGATAGGCTCTTTGCCAATTTCTGAATAAGAAAAACATATCAATTAATAAATAGCCTCGCACATACTCGCGCATATATGAATTATCTACACTATTAATAGTTCCTTAGATTCTACACTAATAAGCATGTGATCGAACTCTACACTAAAGTATATCATTGACTAGATTCCACACAACATATCATTGGACTCTACACTAAGCATATCATCGGATAATTTGCATTTGTAAATATAACATACCATATCATGTCGATCGACCATGGTACTTGTCAGGCAGGTCACGAATGGCACCCCGACAAAGTCAGCACGTGGCGGAATTATGTCCCGTATGTTGCACACCTCCTCCCCGCTCAGCCTCATTCTTTGAGCTACGATGGCTTCGTGAAGTGGGTCCTCATCATCTTCATCGAGTGGGTCCTCATTATCTTTATCATCTTTGTCATCTTCATCATCTTCCACCAGGTTGATATAAATGACAGCCAGCTTGGGTCTTTCTGCTCTGAAGGAGAAACTGACCAAGTCACCACCAGTAAGACGCATGCGGGCGAGGAAACGGGCCCATCCATCTCCTTCAATCTGTGACATATTGCGTCCTTTCTCGACCTCCATAGCGCACGGCCCCCCAGGAGCCTCAAATGTCACAGTGTCTCCTGTTAGCTTGTTGAATTTAAACCTCACATTGCATGAGACGATATGTGTAAAAAAAGCAAAATGACACAATGCAGTAATGCCAATACTAAAAATAAAATAGTTGTTACATTTCATATAATATCTTACCGCCGCATGACGAAAACTCAGCTGGAAGTAGATCTCGAACAGCTTGCCAGTTGCAAGGCTGCTGGCGCACCTTGACTTGCACAGTCGACATGGTGGTGGCGGTGGTGGCGCCATTTTCCTAAAACAATATGAGCAAAGGATTAACGTTCCACTTCACAGGAAAGAAAAACAATAGCATGTGATCGTTTTGGTTCTTCTTCAGTTATATTTTTATAGCTTACTAACATCTTCTAGAATAGAACCAACAGCTAGCAGGCAAATGCCAAATCTTCCGTGGGAAGCAATTTGATTCTTCTTCCGCGAGAAGCAATTTGATGGACAATTATAATCCTAAGATCTAGCTAGGTGGTGACAAATCTTCAGAGCTATCAACTAGCATACTAAATCAAAATGTTCTATAAATCAACTAAATCAACTAGCCTACTAAATCAAAATGTTCTAAATCAATTAAATCAACTAGCCTACTAAATCAACTAAATCATATGAACTAAATCAAAATGTTGCATATGAACTAGCCTACTAAATCAAAATGTAGCAGGGAGGAGGGGTTGTGGATGGAGGAGGGAGGAGGGAAAAGGAGGGGCGACTGGAGGAGGGAGGAGAGAGTAGGACGGAGGAGGAAGGGCCGGCCGGCTGCGAGTCGAGGGGGGACGGAGGAGAAGGGCGGTATCGAGTCCAGCAAGGAGGAGGAGGTGACGGTGGCACAGAGGGAGGAGGGGTAGGCGACGGTGGCTGGCGGGGGCGACGACGGCCGGCGGGGGAGGACCCCCGTGGGGGGTTTGAGGGGGAGATCGAGTGAGTGTGAGTGTGAGTGGATCGGATAGAGGAGAGCGTGAGTGGTGGGACATAGCTAGTTTTAGCAGTAGCGCGCTATAGGTAAAGGCGCTACTGCTAAACTACCTAGCAGTAGCGCACTTCAAATTAACACGCTGCTGCTATAACTAGCTTCGCGGCGGGGTCGAGGGAATTATAGCAGTAGCGCGGCATATAGGAGACGCGCTACTGCTACATTGCAGCAGCGCCTTATTTTATAATGCGCTGCTGGTAAGATCCTGTGTATAGGCTTTTCCCTAGTAGTGCCTGCTCCTCCTCCTCTGCTGTCGGCTCCTGCTCACCCTCCTCCTCCTCCCCAGGCACCTCCTCCTCAACCTCCTCGAAATCCTCCTTCGGTTCCAGAGGTAGCTTCGGATCTGCTCAAGGAGGAAGAGATGGTGCTGGATCATGTAGTAGTGGCGGGGTGGGGGCATGGCTACGAGTGGCGGCGGAGGGAGGGAAGAGGCAGAGGTGCTAGGGATGGGGGCGCTGGCTGGCTTAAATAGCCGGCTATGGCCTCGAGCGGCGAGCCAGAGCGGCGCCACGCAACGGTCACACCACGGCGACGGTTGAGGCACCCGTCGGCCGTCGGGTTTCCCGGCAAGTCCTGTGGGGCCACGTCGTCAGGCCGATGTGGCGGGCCTGCCCTGGTGCCCCCATATCCGCCTCATATTTGGGCTGAATATGGGGGCGGTGCCGGTCAGCCCGGGCATTTGAGGGCCATTTGAGAAGGCCGTCCGAGTCAAAAAAATCATGACCGGGCAGTGGCCGGTCGGTCTGCCCGGGCGTATGAGACGGGTTTGAGAGGTCCGGTTGTAGATGCTCTTAGATACTAGTGATTTTTATACACAGTAGAAAACAGAATCCATGTCAATACATGCAGTATACCAAAAATGGTTTCCCCTGATTTAGCAGTAAAGAATCACAACCACAATGAGATCGAAACTGTGAAGCAGGAAATTTGCGAACACAAAAGCAGAGAGCAACGTCCTCAGAATTTCTGCATCAAACAAACTTGATTTGCTAGACCATAGATAGTTTCAGTGCAGTATTAAAATGGAGGTTGGGGATTCACACTAGATGAATGCTAGTGAGCCAAAGCAGAAGTAAGAACAGATTGTTGGAAACGATTGTTTTGGCAATACTTCACGATGTATTGATCGGTGCAAAGCGCACGTATATATGGAGTACAAAGTGGGCCACAACCTCAACTATACAAAGACTAGGAGGTGGGCCAGGCTATACAATATACATGCACAAACCATATATTAAACACCCCCTTGATCGAGCGTCACGGACGCAAAGACTGGACCTGAACTCCTCAAAAACAGAAGTAGGCAGTCCTTTCGTCATGACGTCGGCGAACTGTTGCGCCGTCGGGACGTGGAGGACCCGGATGCGCCCAAGAGCCACCTACTCACGAACAAAGTGTATATCGAGCTCAATATGCTTCGTTCGACGATGATGGACCGGGTTGGCGGAGAGGCAGACGGCGGAGACGTTGTCGCAGTAGACGAGCGTAGCCTTGTGAACATCACAAAGCAACTCCTGGAGCAGCTGATGAAGCCAAGAGCATTCAGCAACGGCGTTAGCCACTGCTCGATACTCAGCCTCGGCACTCGAGCGGGAGACGGTGGGCTGTCGCTTGGAAGACCAAGAGATCAGGGGCGACCCAAGGTAGACATAGTACCCGAGGTGGGCGCCGTGTGTCGGGCAGCCAGCCCGATCCGCATCGAGTAAGCGAAGAGGTCGGTGGAGGTGGAGGCCGTCAGCGTAAGTCCCAAAGACTGGGTGCAGCGATGTATCGGAGGATATGCTTCACGAGTCGGTGAGAGTCGCATGAGCATGCATGTGAAGACAGACCTGCTGAGCGGCATCCGCAAGTCGGTAGCGTCGGTCAGCATCGCAGGCGCCACGATGGAGCGGTAGAAGGCCGCATCGATGCTTGCGAACCCTCCAAAGCGGAGACCTTGGCCTTGGTGTCGACTGGCGTGGGAGCAGGCTTGCAGTTAAGCATGCCAGCTCGGTCGAGAAGCTCATGGGCATAGCGCTGCTGATGTAGGAAGAACCCATCTGGCCGTCGAACCACCTCAATGCCAAGGAAATAATGCAGAGGACCCAAATCCTTCAGGGCAAACTCATCGCGAAGACGAGCAGTGAGCCGCTGGAGGAGCGCGACAGTGGATGCCATCGAATGATGTCGCCGACATACAGCAGCAAGTAGGCGTGTCAACTCCGTGATGATACGAAGAGGGCGCGACGGAGCGAAGTCGATGTAAATCCGGCGTCTGCGCAGGAAGGCGGCGATCTTGTTGGTACCAGGCTCGAGGTGCCTGCTTCAGCCCGTAGAGAGAACGGGAGAGCAAGCACACATGATCTGGATGCGTGGCGTCGACGAAGTCGGTGGGCTGCTCACAGAACACCTGCTCAGCCAGTGGCGTGCAGAAGAAGCGTTGGACACGCGTCAAGCGATGCACGAGCCATGCTCGGGACACGGCTAGCTGGAGCACGGCGCGGATCGTGCCCGGTTTAACAACCGAGGCAAATATGTCAGTGAATTCCATGCGTGCGAGTTGCCGAAAACCCCGAACCACCCAGCGAGCTTTGTAGCGCTCGAGAGTGCCATCCGGGCGAGTTTTGTGTCGAAAGACCCACTTGCCGTGATAATGTTGGCACGGGCGGCGAGAACGAGCTGCAGTGCGGTTCGCTGGGCGCATCGAACTCTTCTGCATCGCAGCGAGCCAATGAGGATCGAAGGCGGCTCGGCGGCGATGGGAGAGGAGACGGCTCGGCGGCGGAAGCAGCGAAGATACTCATCAACGGGTACCGCGTGCTCGGGCAAAGGTGCTAGCCCGAGAGTGAGTCATCGGCGGGCGATGGGTTGGAGGGGAGGCGAACGAGGGCGAAGACGAGCCCGCCTCGATGGGACCGCCCGCGAGCAAGGTTGCTTGGAGGAGGAGGCAGCGGGCGGCGGGCGAGGCCGCTAGTGAAGCGGGCGGCGAGGCCGCTGCTGGCGGCGGGACGAGACCACCGGCGTGGCGGCGGACGAGGCCACCGGCAGTGGTCGAGGCCGGGACGCCGGGGCATCGCGGGCGTTGTCGTGGTTCTAAGTCGACGAAGAGAATGGGGGTAGGTATGGAGAGGCAAGATCTTAGCTATGGAGTAGTTATGCAGAAAGGATTTCTGAGTTCAGGCCCTTCTGAGGAAGTAACAGCCCTCGTCTCGGAGCCCAGAGGCGATGTTGGATTATGTGTACGGATTACGGTGCGAACCCCTCATACCGAGGAGGGGGTGGCCTATATAGTGTGTGCAGACCCTCCGGCCCTCGTTATCTGAGGTTTAAAGTACATTAAGGCTGGCGTTACGATAGAACGCCTTTACATAAAGTGTCATCATGACCATAAAGACTACTTAATTACAGACCGTTTGGATGCAGAGTGGCTCTTGACCTCCTGGTTGTCGAGTGAGTCTTCATGGTCGAGTCCTTCGAGTCCGTCGAGTGTAATCTCTCTTGGTCGACTGGAAGGCAGCTTCTTCTGAGGATGCCCTTGGGAAGGGTACTTAGGACAGGTCCGTGACCTTACCCTAGGTATGTGACTTCATCATTAGCCCCCGAATGGATCGAGGTTTGAGTGAGGAAGGAGTTGATAATTTTTCCGACCTGTTTTTGTGTTCTGAACGTGTCTTATTTTTGGTCCAATAATCTTTTCGATGATGGCAGCAACATTTCTTTCAGTCGCCTTGATCCATTCCTTTCTTCTGTCGAGTGAACTTTTGAACTTAGTAAACTTCCGGGCGACAGATAGCAGGAAATCTACCATCTGACAGATTGATCTGCTGTTAGCGGATTTTGTGGGATCCAAAATTTGGGAAGCGCGCGAAGCGGGGCGGACTGCGGCGCTCGGATGGGATAAGGCCTAGATGCCTCGATTTCCGTGCCGCCTTTTTCGCCACGTATCACGCGTGCGCGACTGTTTCGGGATGTGATATGATCGCCCAGGCCCACTCGTCAGCCACTCGGAAGCGTCCTTATATAAGGCACCGGGCGAGGGTTTTTGAACAGTGTTCTCCATTTCCCCCTCTGCCCTCTTCGCCTCCGCCCGCTGCGTCCGCTCTCGCCTCCGCCCATCCCCTCCTCGCGTGCTTCGCCGGCGACAATGGTGAAGGAGAAGACGGTGGCCTTGGAGCGCGCGAAGAAGGCAACGGCGACGGGGAAAGCGAAGGGAAGGGCGTCCAGTCGGGGCGGATCTTCGTCAAGGTCCCGCGTGCCGCAAGGTTGGGTCCAAGGGGATTGGATCCGCTCAACCATTACTGAGACAGATCTCAATGACCTGGCCAACGAGGGCCTGGTCCCCCACGGGGCAGCAAGGCTCCCGGGGACCGAGTGGCAACCGCAGCCGCAAGAGGGTGAGTGCGTTCTTCTAGCTACTCACGTAGACCGTGGTTTCTCTCTGCCGCCGAATGTTTTCTTCTGAGGGTTCCTGAATTTCTTTGGGGCGCAACTCCATCATTTCAATCCAAATTCCATTGCCTACCTTGCTGCCTTCGTGTCCATGTGCGAGAACTTCCTGGGTTGTCGACCACATTGGGGTCTCTTTAAGCACATATTCACCTGTCGCTCACAGACAGTGAAAAAGGCGAGTCCGGATGATGACAGGACTAAGGTTATTCAGATGTGCGGGGGCCTTAGGATTCAGATGAGGAGCAAGAGTACTTTTCCGACCATGACGCTTCCTGAGTCGGTCATGGCAGTCGACCTGGTTCTACTGCCAAGACGAGTCGACGCCGGGGCAGTCGACTGGTCTCCCTCCGTTCTCCATGGATTGAGTGAATAAGCCGTCTTCTCTGAAGGTGCTTCCCGAAGAGAAATCCCAAGTAAAGATGTTGATGGAGCGTGTAGTCCAGCTCGTTCGGGACAGAGTGACGGGTATGGACCTTCTGGAGGTCTTCCTTAGACGGCGCATCCAACCGCTTGATGCACGAGGCCACCCGATGTGGTTGTCTTGTGGAACCGAGGATGACACTCGGGTCCATCCAGAAGCAGTCGACGACGCCACACTGGAGAGGTGGATGACCGCAATCACAAGGAATAAGGACAACCCTCGAGGGGCTAGGAGGATTCCACCACTCGACCACACGTACACACCGGACACGGTATGCCCATTTATCCTCAATTGTAATCTTGCTTTATCATTCTGCTTTGCTGCAAATTGGTCGATTGACCTTTGTTTTGTTTTGTTGTCTGTCAGGCCACCATTGAGTTGTACTCGATGCCTAATGGAGCGCAGACGCCGATTGAGGAGGAGGAAGGGAGTGGTGGCGAAAGCCCGGAGGAGTGGGATTCGGATGCTGACGATGATGATGAGGGTGATGACTCTGGTGAGGAGGAAGAGGAGGAGGAGGAGGAGGAAGTTGTGCCTCCTCGCTCGGAAAGACGCTCGAAGCTTGTCCATGATCCTGCGACCAAGCGTGGTAAGGGGGTCGCGACTGTCGCGCAGTCGACCAAGCGCCCTCGGACTACTTCTCCGGCGCCGACTGAGAAAGCTCCGAAGCAATCTCGAGTGGCACCGTCGAAGCCGACGAAGGTCTTGCCGAAGATGAAGATGGTGATCCCCACTATCTCAGGGTAATGATGCTACTTGAGTTTTTCTGTTCCACATGAACTTATTCTTGGTCGACTCATGAGTCAACCGACTGACTTCTGGAATTGCAGTGCTGCTACTTCTGATACCTCGACCAAGGCTGAAGATCATGAGATGGAAGACGCCGTCACTTCAAAACCTGGTATGACTTTTATAGTTCCGTCTTCAGTGGATTGGCTCCTTGTCTCTAATTTTGATTCTTTTCTGTAGCTCCGTCTAACGTCGTTATTAACCTTCCTGACGACGATGATGAGGAACCACTGAGGCAAAGGAGGAGCAGGAAAGCGTCTGCCAGCAAGGCGACTCAAGACGTGCCAGCACCCGAGACACTGGTCACGGAGGGAGAGAACATCACTCGACCTACCGTATCTTTTGCGGTTCCGTTGACGAGTGCTCGCCCCTCGTCGTCGAGTGCAGCACAGCCGTCACTTTTCTCGACCCACTTCGTCCCAGAGGACCAAGCCAGTGCTGCGAAAGAAGCAATACGCCAGGCGGGAGTCATGATGGAGCAAGTGAAGGCCATCCGAGAAGCCAGCCAGGCAGCCTATGACGCTAGTTCACCTCTTCACAGTAATGTTCAGGTCAGTCGGTCACTGCCTGATCTGTTTGGATATGATATCTGAAAATTCTTCTTTCTGAAATTCATAGTGATTGTCCTACACCCACTGGGTGTGTCGATTGAAGTTCCTGGTTAGTGGGGGCACGCTGAGTGCACCCACTGGGTGTCGTCCCCAAGGCTATGGTGGACTGCTGGCAGTCGACCATAGTCTTTATGACTTAAGTTTTTCCTTCATTCGATTAGGTCGAATGGATTCACAGACCGGTGGGGGCACGCTGAGTGCACCCACTGGGTGTAGTCCCCGAGACTGTGGTCGACTGCTGGCAGTTGACTACAGTCTGAAGAACACCTCCTGTTTTTTTGTTGGTCGACTGGTCGACTCTAACTTGATAGAACTAGTGGGGGCACGCTGAGTGCACCCACTGGGTGTAGTCCCCGAGACTATGGTCGAATGTTTGTATTCGGCCGTAGTCTTAGAAACGCTTTGATTTTTCCTTAGTCACTCGGAAGTGAATTGTCTTTGACATCTGTCGATTGATTCTTCGTAGAAATCCTGCGACCTTGCGGCTCGTTATACCGAGTTGCAGAACAAACACATCCAGCTCGAGCTTGATCTGAAGCTGGCCCAGGAGAACTTAACGAAGGCGAAGGAGGAAGCTAAAGGTATGTTTGGTGAGGCCTTCGACAACTGCCTTTGCCCCTTGTTTGTTTCATAGTCTGACCTCGCTGTAACTTTGCAGGCAAAGTGAAGGATGCCCTGAAGAAGAAAGACCTTGAGCTGTCTGAAATGCAGAAAGCGGCTTTAGAGAAAACCAAGCTCGCAGATGAGAAGCTGGCTTCGGTCACCAAGCTTGAAGAAGAAAACACCAATATGAAAGCTGCTCTTGATGCTGCCAACAAAGAGGTCAGTCGACTGAAAAGTGATAAGATTGCCCTGAGTGACAAGGCCAGTGAGTTGGTGGGAAAGAAGAACGATCTGGAGGCTTATCTGGGCGGACTCGCCAAGAAGCTATTCCTCATGCTTGAAGGTAATCTTTTGTATCAAACAGATATTTTAACTATGATCTTTCCATCCGACTATCGTCTTGACTCGGTGGTTGTGCTTGCAGAATTTTGCCAGAACTTTGAAGAGGAGACTGGTCGACTGGAAATAAACCTAGATCCCATCAACTCTCCTGTGAAGGATGAAGTCGCCATGAACATGCTCCGGCTCGAATCTCGGGTTGCTGCCGTCGTCGATTATCTCGCAAGGCTGAAGGTCGCTACTTCCCGCATCGACACCACACTCTGGCCCAGAGAGACGCTCCAGAATGACCTCGAGTCTCTGATGACTCGACTGAACACAGTCCCAAGTCGAGTGCAGGAGTGGAAGAAGTCTTCTGCCAGGTGTGGCGCAGACATTGCCCTATGTCTGGCCCGCGTCCACTGCAAGGATGCACGAGAGGACAAGCTGGCGGCCCTCAGGGTGGCTAACACCAAGAAGTACGACTTCCGATCTTTCATGGAGACCTTTATCACCGCTGCCACTCGGATTGCAGACGGAATTGACCTGGATGAGTTCGTTCGCCTTCCAGCCCTCCACGGGAGGGTAAAAACTTCGAGCTTGATACTTTAAATTTGCCTCGGTATGCGAGTGATTTTGTAACCGTCAAACCTTAACAGGCTTAGTGCCTGAGCACTTTCGGTTCCGTTAGGTGTTATCCGAACTTGGATTCGACGTCGAATATGTTTGCATTTTGGTTTGAGGTGTCTTTTGCAGGCTAAAGCGAGGTGCTTATTGCAATCGACTTGTTCCCCAATACACTTAGGCGGGCACTGGGCTGCAGCTAATCCCCCGAGTGGGAGGTCTGCTCTCCACTCGGTAGGATTTCGAAACTTAGGCGAGCATTGGGCTGCAGCTAAGCCCCCGAGTGGGAGGTATGCTCTCCACTCGGTAGGATTTTCAAAACTTAGGCAAGCATTGGGCTGTAGCTAAGCCCCCGAGTGGGAGGTCTGCTCTCCACTCGGTAGGATTTTCAAAACTTAGGCGAGCGCTGGGCTGTAGCTAAGCCCCCGAGTGGGAGGTCTGCTCTCCACTCGGTAGGATTTTCAAAACTTAGGCGAGCACTAGGCTGCAGCTAAGCCCCCGATTGGGAGGTCTGCTCTCCACTCGGTAGGATTTTCAAAACTTAGGCGAGCGCTGGGCTGCAGCTAAGCCCCCGAGTGGGAGGTCTGCTCTCCACTCGGTAGGATTTTCAAAACTCAGGCGACGGCGCCTCTGTGAAGGATAAGGCGTTAATCGACCTTGTCTTTCTTATAGAGAGCACATTATACTTGTGGCGTAGCTCGAAGGAGAGGGTAGTAGTCGACCTGTACCTCGACTTACTTGCGGAGCGCACGTTGTACTTGTGGCGTAGCTCGGAGGAGAGGGTGGCGGTCGACCTGCACCTCGTCCTCCTTGCGGAGCGCACGTTGTACTTGTGGCGTAGCTCGGAGGAGAGGGTAGCAGTCGACCTGCACCTCGTCCTCCTTGCGGAGCGCACGTTGAATTTGAACTTAGGCGAGTGTTTAGACTGCAGCTAAGCCTCTGAGTGGGAGGCTAGCTCGCCATTCGGTAGGATTTTATCAAAACTTAGGCGAGTACTTGGACTGCAGCTAAGCCCCCGAGTGGGAGGCTGGCTCGCCACTCGGTAGGATTTTATTGAAACTTAGGCGAGTACATGGACTGCAGCTAAGCCTCCGAGTGGGAGGCTGGCTCGCCACTCGGTAGGATTTTATCGAAACTTAGGCGAGTACTTGGACTGCAGCTAAGCCCCTGAGTGGGAGGCTGGCTCGCCACTCGGTAGGATTTTATGGAAACTTAGGCGAGTACTTGGACTGCAGCTAAGCCCCTGAGTGGGAGGCTGGCTCGCCACTCGGTAGGATTTTATTGAAACTTAGGCGAGTACTTGGACTGCAGCTAAGCCCCCGAGTGGGAGGTTGGCTCGCCACTCGGTAGGATTTTATTGAAACTTAGGCGAGTACTTGGACTGCAGCTAAGCCCCCGAGTGGGAGGCTGGCTCGCCACCCGGTAGGATTTTATTGAAACTTAGGTGAAACAGATTCGCAGCTAAGCCCCTGAGTGGGAGGCTGGCTCTCCACTCGGCAAGGATTTTTTTTACAAACTTAGGTGAAACGGATTCGCAGCTAAGCCACCCACTGAGGGGGAATTTTATTGAACAAATAAAAGTGACAAAAATCATTGGGGAAATTATGACACTATTATCTTGGGAAACATGAACTACAGAAGTACTTTTATTACAACTCATCCGAGTGAATATTTAAGTGTAAAAGGGGCGGAGCAACTCCGCATTCCAAGCTCGGGGCTCGTCGATGTTGTACTCGACGTTGTAGAGACGGTATGCTCCGTTATGGAGAACCTTGGTGACGATGAAGGGAACTTCTCAAGAAGGAGCAAGCTTGTGTGGTTTCTGCTGATCAACTCGGAGAACCAAATCTCCTTCCTGGAAGGCTCGACTCTTCACGTTTTTGGCGTGGAAGCGACGCAAGTCTTGTTGGTAAATGGTCGATCGGATCAGAGCCATCTCCCTTTCTTCCTCTAATAAATCGACTGCATCCTTCCGTGCTTGTTCTGCCTCTGCTTCGGTGTAGAGCTCGACCCGAGGAGCATTGTGGAGCAGGTCACTCGGCAAGACAGCTTCAGCTCCGTAGACCAAGAAGAATGGAGTTCTCCCAGTCGACCGGTTAGGCGTAGTCCTTAACCCCCAAAGCACCGAGGGAAGTTCGTCGACCCATGCTCCAGATGCATGCTTGAGATCACGCATCAGTCGGGGTTTCAACCCTTTGAGAATCAAGCCATTGGCCCGTTCTGCTTGTCCATTCGACTGAGGATGGGCGACTGAAGCATAGTCGACTCGTGTGCCCGAGATGTGCGTAACGCCCGAATTCCTCCGAATCGAAGTTTGACCCGTTGTCGATGATGATCTTTGCGGGACTCCATATCTGAATATCAATTCTCGATGAAGGTGACAGCAAGATCTTGGCGTCAAGGTTCTTGATGGGTTTAGCTTCAATCCACTTAGTGAACTTGTCGATCGCTACCAAAGACATGTGTGAAACCGCTTCGCCTGTTCTCAAGGGCCCAACCATATCCAATCCCCATACTGCGAAGGGCCAGACGAGTGGTATGGTCTTCAGAGCTGATGCAGGCTTGTGCGGCATGTTGGAATAAAATTGACATCCCTCACACCTGTCGACAATCTCCTTTGCCATTTCATTCGCTCTTGGCCAGTAAAATCCGGCTCGGTATGCTTTGGCCACGATGGTCCGAGAGGTCGCATGATGGCCACAGGTCCCCGAGTGGATGTCATCAAGGATTATCCGACCTTCTTCTGGCGTTATGCACTTCTGAACAACTCCAGTCGCGCTCTCTCTGTACAGTTGCCCCTTGATCACACTAAAGGCCTTGGATCGGCGGACGATCTGTCGAGCCTCTTCCTCGTCCTCCGGGAGCTCTTTCTCAAGATATACGCGATATATGGTACTGTCCAATCGGGAGTGATCACTAAAGCCTCCATGACCAAGTCGACCATCGCTGGAACTTCAACCTCACCGATCTGTGGCACTCTTGGGCCGCGGAGCTTCTTGGTAAAAGGATCTTCTTTGATCGATGGAGTATGGATATGCTCCAAGAACACATCACCGGGAATGGTTTCTCTCTTGGAACCTATTTTGCCAAATCATTAGCCGCTTGATTTTTCGATCCGGGTATGTGATGGAGTTCTAACCCTTGAACTTCTTTTCAAGCTTCCTCACTACATTGCAAGATCCGGTCATGGCTGGGCTTCTAACGCCCCACTCCTTCATCACCGGTTGACCACCAAATCTGAGTCGCCATAAACCATAAGGCGAGCGGACACCGAGTGAAATGGCCATGCTAACCCATACAAAAGGGCCTCAGATTCTGCTTCATTGTTGGAGGAATCAAAGTGAATCTGGAGCACATATCCGAGCTTATCTCCTCCGGGGAAAGCAAAACTACTCCAGCACCGGAACCATTTAACATCTTGGAGCCATCGAAGAACATGGTCCAATGTTCCGAGTGAACTTGAGTCGGCTGCTGCTGTTCAATCCACTCGGCAAGGAAATCTGCTATTGCTTGGGACTTAATGACTTTCTTTGCCTCAAATTTGATATCAAGGGGAAGGAGTTCAATTGCCCATTTCGCCACTCGACCAGTTGCATCTCTCACAGTGCGAGAATCTCTAAAGTGGGCGTCACGACGGCTGTAATGGAATGATCAGAGAAATAATGAGCAACCTTCTTTGTGGTCATGTAGATCCCATACACAAGCTTCTGATAATGAGGATATCTTTGCTTTGACGGAGTCAGAACTTCGGAAAGATAATACACTGGGCACTGAACTTTGAAGGCTTTCCCTTCTTCTTCCCGCTCGATCGTAAGTACTGTACTGACGACTTGTCCTGTGGCTGCAATATAAAGCAACAGAGGCTCTTTGCTGATTGGAGCAGCAAGCACCGGTTGGGTGGAGAGCGAGCTTTTAGCTCGCAAACGCCGCATCAGCTTCTCGAGTCCACTCGAACATGCGCCTTCTTCATCGATCGGTAAAGAGGCAATGCCTTTTCACCGAAGTCGAGAGATGAATCGACTTAATGCGCCAAGCATCCAAAGAAGCTTTTGGACATCGTGCACGCGATGTATGCTTCATTCGGAGTATAGTGCCGACTTTTTACGGGTTAGTGTCGATTCCTCGCTCGAAACGAAAACCGAGTAACTTTCCACGGGAACTCCGAATGTGCACTTTGATGGATTGAGCTTGATATCATACCACTTGAGATTGGCAAATGTTTCAGCGAGGTCACCAACAGTGTCGGAACCTTTCGCGATTTGACCACAATATCATCCATGTATGCTTCCACGTTCCGACTGGTTTGAGTGAGTAAACACTTCTGAATCATTCTCATGAACGTGGCTCCGGCATTCTTGAGGCCGAATGGCATGGTGACATAGCAGAAGCACCCGAACAGAGTGATGAAAGCTGTTTTGATCTCATCGGGTCCATCTGCACGGATCGATGGTATCCGAATAGGCGCCTAAAAGACAATCTCACATCCCGCAATGAGTCGACAATTTGGTCGATGCGAGGGAGAGGAAAATGATCTTTCGGGCAGGCCCGATTGAGGTGTTTGAAATCAATGCACATGCGGAGTGACTTGTCCTTCTTGGGAACCATGACAATATTGGCGAGCCACTCGGAGTGGTATATCTCTCGGATAAATTCTGGCGCCAATAAATGAGCCACCTCCTCGCCAATGGCCTTTCTTCCGGATGGCGGACCGTCAAGATGTTCTTTGACAGGTTTCTTTGTCGAGTCGACTCTAAGGCGATGCTCAGCCAGCCCGTGGGAACACCCGACATGTCAAGAAGCTTCCATGCAAAGATGTCCCGTTCTCACGGAGGAACCGGATGAGCGCTTTCTTCCTATTTAGGGTCGAGTGTTGTGGAAATATGGGTCGGAGCGGCATTGGGGTCGGTCGGGTGAATGTGGACGGCTTCGCCTCACCGGACGATCGAAATGCTGATTCTGCGTGGCGAGCTTCTTGGCTCGCAACAAATCACTCGGATCTGCATTTTTGTTGTATCCCTCCAGCTCCACCATTGTTATCTGGGAATCGGCAATTTTCGAGCCTTTCTGAAAACACTCTTCTGCCTTCTTCCGATTGCCAGTGATAGTAATCATGCCCTTGGGGCCGAGCATCTTCAGTTTGAGGTACATGTAACATGGTCGAGCCATGAACCGTGCGTAAGCTAGTCGCCCCAAAATAGCGTGGTAAGCGCTCTGAAAATCCACGACTTCAAAGGTCAGCCTCTCCTTGCGGAAATGCTTCGACTCACCGAACACCACATCCAGAGCTATTTGACTGAGTGACTCGGCCTTCTTTCTAGGTATAACTCCGTGAAAACTCATGTTGTTGGCGCTTAATCTGGACATTGGAATGCCCATTCCCTTCAACGTCTCAGCGTACAATATGTTCAGTCCGCTACCACCATCCATTAGCACCTTCGTCAGTCGGGTGCCTTCAACGACCGGGTCGACCACCAAAGCTTGCCTCCCTGTGGTGGCTATATGAGTCGGGTGATCGGACTGGTCGAATGTAATGGGAGTTTGGGACCATCTCAAATAACTTGGTGTCGCCGGGGCGACCATGTTCACCTCACGGTTGATAACCTTCAATCGGCTTTTGCTTTCTACATTAGCAAAGATCATCAGAGTGGAGTTGACATTAGGATAACCTCCATCACTGTCCTCCTTGTCTTCAGCTTTGTCCGACTCCTTTTCCTTGTCCTTGGGCTGTTTACCTTGGAACTGCTGGATCAAGAGCCGGCACTGGCGAGTGGTATGCTTCGGGTAGATGAAATTTCCCTCTTCGTCTTTCTTCGTGTGGATGTGACACGGCAGATCCATCACGTCATTTCCTTCTTTGTCTTTCACCTTCTTGGGGTTCTAAGATCCTTTGGGTTTTCCTTTGAATTTACCCTGAGTCACGGCCAGAGCCTCTCCAGGAGCCGCTGGCTCGGCCTTCCGTTTCTGTTTCCTACTGGAGTTTCCTTTCTCCGACTGACTTGGCTTTTACTTGCCACTCCGGAGTCGGTCCTCCTCTTCACCATTAGCGTACTTGGTGGCAATTTCCATCATTCGACTCAGGGTCATATCTCCGGTTCGACCAAATTTCAAACTCAACTCTCTGTTCTTAACACCATCCTTGAAGGCGCAGACTGCCTGATGATCAGACACGTTCTCCACGGTATGATGCAAAGTGATCCATCTCTGAATGTAATCTCTCAAAGTTTCATTCGACTTCTGCACGCAAACTTGCAACTCTGTCAATCCAGCTGGTTGCTTGCAAGTTCCCTCGAATGTCCTGACGAACACTCGGGAAAGATCTTCCCAAGTGTAAATGCTGCTAGAGCTAACCGATTCAACCACATACGCCGAACCTTCCAAAGATGAGTGGTAAATGCTTCATAGCCACCTCATCATTCCCGCCGCCAATCTGTACCACCACTCGGTAGTCTTCAAGCCGGGTTTGTGCTTGACTCACCGTGAACTTACTTACTCTACCGCCAACCTGAAGTTGGGGGAATCACCGTGGCTCGATAGCCTTGTGAAACATTCGGACCAAACATGGACTCGGCTGCTAGTGGGCGATCTCGCCGTGGCCACCTCAATGAGCCCTGTTCGATCGACCGGACCTTGCACGATGATGGATCGCGTCAAAGCCTGGTTCCTCGGGTCGACCGAGCTCTTCGCCCCATTAATCGAGCCGGGCGCTGTCATCTAACCGCCGATGAGCGTAAGACCCACCCCTTGGGGGAGGAGTGGGCACTCGAGCATGTCATCACGATCGAATCGGTCACCATATTGGTCACGTCGACCCTCGCGTCCCTCACGTCGCGGAGGCGATCTCGGGCTGTGAGCCTACTGAACTGTATTCGCAGCGACGGATCGACTGTGAATCCTGTTGCATGACTGAGGCACAACTGAATTCTGATCTCCTGCTGCTCGGAGCAAATCTCGATCTGATCAAGCCTCGCCAGACCTCCGACCGAGAGGGCTGAATAGACTCGCTATACGGGCTGCAGCTGCTAAATTCTGAATCGGGTTCAATATACCGAGTCGGTTGCGGAAAGAGTTGACGCCGGCCGAATCGGTACTCGTTGCAAGGCTGCCGAAAGTGCTCGCCGGAGGTTCTCAATCGAGTGCATTCAGCCAAGTTGGCCAACGCGCTTCTTCCAAGGCACGAGCCTCGGGAGTTTCTCCGTGATGGGAGTATGCAGGCATCCACGCTCGCGGGTGAAGCTCTTCCTTTGCAGGAAGTAAGCGGCTCGGGTTGATATTCCTCATGGGCTCGGCGGGGTCGCTTCCACCGCCCATCCCGCTGTCGCGGGGAAGCGGGGAGGACTACGAGGCCCATTGACCATCAAGACCTCCACCGCCGGATCACTCTTCGTCAGACTCGGATGCGATCTTCTACGAGCCGGTCGACAGATCGAACAGCAGAGAGATTTGTCGGGCTCGATTGCCGCGACTTGGGTGGTGGCCGATTGGCGAACCACTGCGTGCCTCACCCACCGATGGTGCCTCGACCGACCAGAGCGCTTGCGCTGGCGGGAGACAGGGAGAGAGGACGACAGGGGAGTCGACCAATACGGAGTCGACGGTTACCGCAGCAGGACGCCGTGGACACACGCCCGAAAATACGTCGCACCGCGGACGGGGAGCGCGTCGATGTCGAGTGGAGCCTCCTGAAGCCAAGCGGAGTCGTCGGTGATGAAGGTGAGTGCGCCGAGATGGATCTCGCGGCCCTCGACCAAAACTCCACCAGAAACCATGATGAAAGCAATCAGAACAATTGCAACTTCTCCAAAAATTGCTAAGACACCTGCCCCACGGTGGGCGCCAACTGTCGTGGTTCTAAGTCTGACAGTAGAATGGGGGGTAGGTATGGAGGGGCAAGATCTTAGCTATGGAGTAGTTGTACAGACAAAGGATTTACGAGTTCAGGCCCTTCTCGGAGGAAGTAACAGCCCCACGCCTCGGAGCCCGGAGGCAATGATTGGATTATGTGTGTATGGATTACAGGTGCGAACCCCTCATACCGAGGAGGGGGTGGCTATATAGTGTCCGCTGCACCCTCCGTCCCTCGCTATGCAGGTTTAAAGTACATTAAGGCTGGCATTACCAAGAACGCCTTACATAGTGTCATCATGACCATAAAGACTACTTAATTACAGACCATTTGGATGCAGAGTGGCTCTTGACCTCCTGGTGGTCGAGTGAGTCTTCATGGTCGAGTCCTTCGAGTCCGTCGAGTGTAGTCTCTCTTGGTCGATTGGAAGGCAGCTTCTTCTGAGGATGCCCTTGGGAAGGGTACTTAGGACAGGTCCGTGACCCTAGGTATGTGACTTCATCAGGCGTCGAGGGGGGTGCAGCCCCTAGGGCAGCCAAACGGGGAGAGACTCGACCCGTGGCGCGGGGGGCACCCTCAAAGCCGGGAGGCGGCCCAACAGAGGCACGTGGGCGGCCATCACCGGGAGCGGGCAAGGCTGCATCGTCCAAAGGTACCTACTGGAACGGAAAAACCATCTCATCAAAGTAATGTGTCGTGAAGTGATCACCCGATGAGAGATAGGATCATAGCAGGTAGCCTTTGGTCTTAGGAGGATAGCCGAGAAAGATGCAGGCCATGCACCAAAAAGTAGCTTATGAGGAGCAAAGGAAGCGATGTGGGGTAGCACAGCAACCAAGATGCGGAGCTCAGATAGGAGGGTGGCGTACAAACAAGAGATGATGAGGTGCGAAATTCCATGAAAAGCGGCGAGGGACGAATGTTAATGAGTAGTGATGCGGTGGCAAGCGCGTCGGGCAAAAACGTGGTGGGACGTTGGCGTGAAATAGGAGGGTGTGAACGCAGTCATTGAGAGTGCGTAGCACGCGCTCAGCGTGGCCGTTTTGTTGCGAAGTGTACGGGCAAGTGAGACGAAAGATCGTGCCGTGTGTGGCGAGAAGGTTGCGGATCACAAGGTTATCGAACTCCTTCCCGTTGTCTGTTTGCAACGCATGGATGGGACGTCCAAACTGCGTGGAGACATAGGAGTAGAAGGCGGTGAGAGTGGCAACAGAGTCCGACTTTCGCCGCAACGGGAAGGTCCACACATAGTGCGAAAAATCATCAAGTATGACAAGATAATAAAGATAGCCCGTGTTACTTGCAACAGGAGAGGTCCAGACATCACTATGAATTAACTCAAACGGGTATGACGCGACATGCGAGGAATTGCTAATAGGAAGACGAACATGTTAGCCGAGGCGACAAGCATGACAAGTGTGATCGTCGATCTTATTACACGTGAATGAAAAACTCCGAAGAATGTAATGAAGGGTGGCGATGTTGGGATGACCGAGACGAGCATGCCAAAGGTCCACTCCGGCGGAAAGCGCCATGGGTGCAGCAACGGATGAGGTAGGTGATGTTGGAAATATGCCCTAGAGAAAATAATAAATTAGTTATTATTATATTTCCTTGTTCATGATAATCATTTATTATCCATTCTATAATTGTATTGATAGGAAACTCAGATACATGTGTGGGTAGATAGACAACACCAAGTCCCTAGTAAGCCTCTAGTTGACTAGTTCGTTGATCAACAGATGGTTACAGTTTCCTGACCATGGACATTAGATGTCATTGATAACGGGATCACATCATTAGCAGAATGATGTGATGGACAAGACCCAATCCTAAGCCTAGCACAAAGATCGTAGTTCGTATGCTAAAGCTTTTCTAATGTCAAGTATCATTTCCTTGGACCATGAGATTTTGCAACTCCCGGATACCGTAGGAATGCTTTGGGTGTACCAAACGCCACAACGAATCGGGTGGATATAAAGGTGCACTATGTATCTCCGAAAGTGTCTGGGTTGGTACGAATCGAGATCGATTTGTCACCCGTAAACGGAGAGGTATCTCTCGCCCACTCGGTAGGACATCATCATAATGTGCACAATGTGACCAAGGGGTTGATCACGGATGATGTGTTACGGAATGAGTAAAGAGACTTGCCGGTAACGAGATTGAACAAGGTATCGGTATATCGACGATCGAATCTCGGCAAGTACAATACCGTTAGACAAAGGGAATTGTATACGGATCGATTGAGTCCTTGACATCGGTTCATCCGATGAGATCATCGTGGAACATGTGGGAGCCAACATGGGTATCCAGATCCCGCTGTTGGTTATTGACCGGAGAACGCCTCGGTCATGTCTACATGTCTCCGAACCCGTAGGGTCTACACTTAAGGTTCGATGACGCTTAGGGTTATAAAGGAAGTTTGTATGTGGTTACCGAATGTTGTTTGAGTCCCTAAGAGATCCCGGATGTCACGAGGAGTTCCGGAATGGTCCGGAGGTAAATATTTATATATGGGAAGTCGATTTTGGCCACCAAAAATGTTCGGATTTTTCGGTATTGTACCGGAAGGTTCTAGAAGGTTCGGAGTGGGGCCCACCTGCATGGGGACCCACATGAACGTGGGTAGTGGGGTCATGGCCCCACACCCCTGGTCAAGGCGCACCAAGATCCCCCCTTAGAAGGAATAAGATCATATCCCGGAGGGATAAGATCAAGATCCCTAAAAAGGGGATAACAATCGGTGGGGAAGGAAATGATGGGATTTCTTTCCTCCCACCTTTGCTAACGCCCCAATGGACTTGGAGGGCAAGAAACTAGCCCCTCCACCCCTATATATAGTGGGAGGCGCATGGGAGCTACATGCTTCTCGGCGCAGCCCTCCCCTTCCCAAGTACTCCTCCTCTCCCGGTGCTTGGCCATGGCCTCGGGATTGCCACGCCTCCATCACCACCACGCCGCCATGCTGCTGCTGGATGGAGTCTTTCCCAACCTCTCCTCTCACCTTGCTGGATCAAGGCATGGGAGACGCCACCGGCTGTACGTGTGTTGAACGCGGAGGTGCCGTCTGCTCGCACTAGGATCTCCAAAGGATTTGGATCACGGCAGTAGCACGACTCCTTCAACCCCGTTCTCTTGAACGCTTCCGCTTAGCGATCTACAAGGGTATGTAGATGCACTCTCCTTCCCCTCGTTGCTAGGCTCTCCATAGATAGATCTTGGTGTTGCGTAGAAAATTTTGAATTTCTGCTACGTTCCCCAACAGTGGCATCATGAGCTAGGTCTATTGCGTAGATTCTATGCACGAGTAGAACACAAAGTAGTTGTGGGCGTTGATTTTGTTCAATATGCTCACCGTTACTAGTCCAATCTTGTTTCGACGGTATTGTGGGATGAAGCGGCCCGGACCGACCTTACACGCACACTTACGTGAGACAGTTCCACCGATCGACATGCACTTGTTGCATAAGGTGGCTAGCGGTGCCGCCTCCCACTTTAGTTGGATCGGATTCGATGAGAAGGGTCCTTATGAAGGGTAAATAGCAGTTGACATATCACGTTGTGGTTTTGCGAGGTAAGAAACGTTTTGCTCGAAACCCATAGCAGCCATCGTAAAACATGCAAACAACAATTAGAGGACGCCTAACTTGTTTTTGCAGTGGTATGCTATGTGATATGATATGGCCAATAAGAATGTGATGAATGATATGTGATGTATGAGATTGATCATGTTCTTGTAATAGGAATCACGACTTGCTTGTCGATGAGTATGACAACCGGCAGGAGCCATATGAGTTGTCTTTATTTATTGTATGACATGTGTGTCATTGAACAACGCCATGTAATTACTTTACTTTATTGCTAACCGGTAGCCATAGTAGTAGAAGTAATAAGTTGGCGAGACAACTTCATGGAGACACGATGATGGAGATCATGATGATGGAGATCATGGTGTCATGCCGGTGACGATGATGATCATGGAGCCCCGAAGATGGAGATCAAAAGGAGCAAAATGATATTGGCCATATCATGTCACTTTTTGATTGCATGTGATGTTTACCATGTTTATGCATCTTATTTGCTTAGAACAGCGGTAGTGAATAAGATGATCCCTCATTAAAATTTCAAGAAAGTGTTCCCCCTAATTGTGCACGCCAGAAAGTTCGCTGCTTCAAGCACCACGTGATGATCGGTGTGATAGATTCTTACGCTCACATACAACGGGTGTAAGCCAGATTTACACACGCCAAACACTTAGGTTGACTTGATGAGCCTAGCATGTATGCACATGGCCTTGGAACACAAGAGACCGAAAGGTCGAGCATGAGTCGATAGTAGATACGATCAACATGAAGATGTTCACCGATGATGACTAGTCCGTCTCACGTGATGATCGGACACGCCTAGTTGACTCGGATCATGTAATCACTTAGATGACTAGAGGGATGTCTATCTCGAGTGGGAGTTCATAAGATGAACTTAATTATCCTCCCGAACATAGTCAAAAGATCTTTGCAAATTATGTCGAAGCTCACGCTTTAGTTCCACTGCTTAGATATGCTCTAGAGAAAATATAGTTGAAAGTTGATGAGCGATTATGCGGACAAGAGAAAGCTTATGTCCTTAATGCACCGCCGGTGTGCTGAACCCCAAACGCCGCTTGTGGATGTTATAACATCGGACATACACGCTTTGATAACTACATGATAGTTCGCTTAAACGGTTTAGAGTTGAGGCACCAAAGACGTTTTGAAACGTCATGAACATATGAGATGTTTCGAGGGCTGAAATTGGGATTTCGTGCTCGTGCTCACGCCAAGAGGTATGAGACCTCCAACGATTTTCTTAGCCAAAGAACTAAGGAAGAAAAGCTCAATCGTTGAGCTTGTATTCAGATTGTCTCAGGCAACAATCACTTGAATCGAGGGAGTTGATCTTCCGATGAGATAGTGATGTTTCTCCAAAGTCATTGCCACCAAGGGGATGGAGGGACTGCGGCGGCACCGGTAGGGGAACCCGGCGGCGGTTCTCGAAGGGGCCCGAGGCGGGCATGTGGTGGGGGCGGGCGGTGGGCGGCGCACCACCACGGTGCCGGCGCGAGGGCTGTGTCGTGGGTCCGGGTGCGTGATATCCGTGATCCGCCTCTCCTCCGGCTTCAGTACGCTGACTTAACTTGGGGAAGGTCGGGTTGGTGATGAGGGGATGTTGAGGCGGCGTTCCCAAAGTCGCTGCTCAGTCCGGGCGATGAGGGTGCCGAGGAGAAGCTCATCGGAGACCTTCTCGCCGAGGTCACGGAGCTCGTCAACAAGCTTCTTGAGACGCATGCAATAATCGCCACCGACGACTAAGCCGCTGGCACCCAAAAACTCGCCAGGCAAGAAGACCTTGCGTTGGAGCGTGTTGTCGGTGAAGAGGAGGTTGAGCTTGGTCCAAACGGCGTGAGCGCCATCGCCGGGCAGAGACCACCGTGGTGGAAGAGGTCCTTCGAGATGGTGGTGTAGAACCAACGGATGAGGTGGCGCCGATGGCCGCCCACTCTCATCGCCCTCCATGAAGCGGAGTCCATGGAGCCATCGATGTGATCCCGGAGATTGTACTCACGGAACACAAGGGAGAAGTACGCCTTCCGCATAGTACGTGGAGGCGAGGTGGTCGAGGACGACGGGAACCCGGCGAGGATGTTGAGGTCGCGGATGACGACGGATCGGGACCGTCGAACAGGTTGGCGCGGGCGGCTGCGGAGGTGCCGTGGAACCGGGGAGGCTATGGCCGGGGGGGTGCTTGGGCGCGCGATGGTGGCGCGCAGGAAGAGTGAGGCGCGCGCGGTAAGCGCGACGGGAGAGAGGGCGCGCTTTGGGGCGCGCGCGGTGGTGGTGGAAGGAAGCGGCGGCGGTGGACCAGTATGGCGCAAGCGCTGGGCGGCTCGAGGCGGCGGCGGCGGCGGCGGCGGGCGATGATGATCGTGGCGGCGGCGGGCACGGGTTAGGGTTAGGATCGTAGGTATGATACCATGTTGGAAACTATTGTTTTGGCAGTGCTTCACGATGTGTTGATCGGTGCAAAGCGCACGCATACATGGAGTACAAAGTGGGCCACAACCTTAACTATACAAAGACTAGGAGGTGGGCCACGCTATACAATATACATGCACAAACCATATATTCAACACAGATGACCCAAAAGGAGGGGGGAAATCGATCTCAATTATCTTGTCTCCACTGAAACCTGTCCTAGAACGCTGCTGCAGAGCGCTTCTTCTGTTTGGAACGTTGTAAAAACTGAACCTGATGGCAGGCTTCTTTTGACCACAGGTTGGTCTTTAGAAGCGTTTTTTGGGGCTCTGTTTATCAGCATCCCCCTGCGTCTGTCTGTCGGGCCCAAAAATCATTAGAGAGTGCTGCACAGGAACCTGTAACTTGTACCACTACGGTTCAGAATGATGGGTGCCTGGCGATACTTTAGGTTCTGTCGGGTGAAATCTTCAATTCCTACTGAACCAGTTCATGAAATATTTGTTTCTGCTAATGCCGTTTTACCTTGGTTCTTACTACCTCCATAACTAACTAAATATAAGACGTTTTTGCAGTTCAATTGAAACAGCAAAAACGTGCGTACTCCTGCGCTCAGACTTCTCGAAATACCTTCAGTTAATCGTTGTTATCCTTGAGGGATTCAGCAAATAATTTTCTTATGCTGAACACTTGCAAGTTCGTCTCACTCTTGTAATGCCACCTGGTGACATGTCAGAGCATGGCACTACTGATCCATGCCACCGATGAACTGCGGAACGGTACAAAATTGAATACCAAGAACAAGATAGGAGAAAGAACAAACATTCATATGCTTCTTTTCAACACACTTGCATTGTACACGCGTGAAAATGATGTTTTCATTACACACACATAGAGAACACCACTCACTACACTATTGTCTGAACATTCAGAATGATGCCATACGTTTTATCAACAAGCAAATACGCAAGTCTAAAACCCCAAGAAAATAAGTACATGACTCTACATTCAAAAGGTCGCAAGAACCAAAAAAAATTAGACGAGTGACCAATCTGCACAGAGACACTATGGTTCAGAATCGAGAAACATCAGAATCAACGCCTGTTCGCGATGCTGAAGGAGCTGACTTTCATCGGCGTGGCGACCACCAGGGGAGCTTCAGGGGAGTCGGATCCCGCGAAGTTCTCGTGCATGAACCTGCTGTCGACGATGGACTCTTCCTTGAGGACGACCTTGTAGCAGTAGCAACTCTTGAGGCCCTCCTGGTCGCGGTAGCAGTGATGGTTGCTGTCCTTGACCTTTTGGAAGTTCCATATGAGGCTGAACTTGCCGACTGTCGCGACGAGATGCTTTTCTTGCTTCCCGTCCTCTGTTACCTGGGGGCAAAATCATAGAGGATAGCGGATCAGAGGATGTGCTTTTCAATAATGAAGAATTAAAGAAGCTGTAAGAAGCCATTTGCATACAAATGAACATACAGAGATATAACAATGGCATGACGAACAGACTATTGCATTCAAGTGTGTTATTTAGGAAGAACACTAATTCGTATGCTGCAGAAATTTCTACTTCCCAAACACTATACCCTATTTCCAATTGAAGAAACATGTTTATAACCCATGAAGACATGGAACCACAGAAAGTACGGAGAAATTTTATACTTCCAGTGGCCAAAGTCTTATATCTAGAGGCGTTAACTGACAAGTTAGTTTCATGTAAAAACAGATATTTCAGAAATAGTTCAATTGGTGTTGGTTCTGAATTGCATTTGTACTATGAACTGAACTTGTTCTCTACACATTAGTACCAAAACAGAGAGGAGTATCATGAAACTGTCTGCCTACTGATTACCCTAGAAGTCATCACACTACCATGTCGAGATGGATATGCTAATTAGTACCGCATATTCGTAGTTAATAATAGATGGCGTGCATGAATTTTCCTGTAAACTGGTATTTAATCATTACAGATTCCCATTAGAGCTATAACAAGTTCGTAAGTTAGCGAACTGCCATTATGGATAGCGAACATTTTGCATTAACTGATTACTAGCATAGTACCTTCACCGAATTCACATATAAGCAGGACTACATAAGTTTTGATGAACAGCTAGCTAATCTTGCACATTCGAGACAAAAGTTGGTTAATACCCAAAAGTAGATTAGCAAGTAGCAGCAGTAGGAACAGTAAATGGTTATGTGCCTGAACAAGGAAGAAAATGAGACTTACCCATGAAAATTGTCCACCATGGAATTTGTTGTCATTCCCAGCGAGGATTGAATCAAGCGGACTGAGCTTCAGCAACCTGGGCGCCGCGATCCTGCTTCCCATACGCCCACTGAACCCAGTCTTCTCCTTCCCATCCTTGTCCTTGAAGATGGTGCAGATCAAAACCAAGTATGTGTCTGTGGTGCCCAGGATCCACTTCCCATCGTAAGTAACATCCACATGCGTGATCGGCGACCCAAGCCCTGGGAACACCGTCTTGGCCATCCGCATCGAGCTCTTGGAGTAGAGCCTGATCTTGCCATCGACGGAGCCAACGACGATGGAGCCATCCCCGGTGCTCGCGAAGCACTGGAAGTTGGTGCCCCGCGAGAACTGGTGGCCCTGCGACCAGTGCAGCACCGGCGACTCGTCGGAGGAGTTGCCGATCGTCTGCACCCTGCCCCTCGCGTCGCGCATGTCCCACCTGCAAAGCCGGTTGTCGTCCAGCCCCAGGAAGGTTGATCCGGAGGGCTCGAGCTGCGCGCTCTTGCTGTCGTTGGCAATGTCCCGCATCGTGATGTCGGTGCCGTCCTTCTCGAACCGCCACTCGGTGACAACCTTGCCGGTCTCGATGTCGACGTGGTGGACGCCGTTGGAACGCGGCGCGCCGGTGTCCCCTGGGCTCATCAGCAGCATGTTGGTCTCGCCGCGCATCAGCAGGGCCTTCTTGGGCGTCGCGTAGTTGGTGCTGGTGGTGGTGCCGCCACCGCGGGCGCCCGAGATCCTGACTGACACGCCCTTGCCGTGCACGCCGTGGCGGAAGTTCTTGACCACCTGAATCCCGGCGCCGCCGACGAGGAAGCTGTTGTCGAGCGCGCCGAGCGCGAGGCTCTGGATGCCGCTGCCGTCCCCGGCCTCCTCCTCGAACTCCTCGAGCAGGTCCCTGGCGGCGGGGGCAGGGGCGAGGTCGTCCTCCGCGTCGGCCCAGACGGCGTCGTCGGCCTCGGCGGGGCGCGCCCAGGCGGCGAAGTCGGCGCCGAAGACCTCCCTGCGGCCCTCGTCCGTGGCCTCCACCCCGTACGTGTTCTCGAAGAGGCACCGGTCGTACTGCTCCCGGAAGCGGCGGAAGGAGGCGTCGTTGGGGAAGCGCAGCGCCCACACGGACCCCGCCGCGGCGAAGTCCGCCCGGCGCTGCCCCGGGAGCGCCTTGAGCTGCAGCTCCTGCCCCACGGGCGCCGACACCCGCCGGCCCGGGCCCACCTCGAGGACCCACCTGGGCCCCCGCGAGGCCGAGGACGAGGAGGAGGTGTAGCGACGGCCGCGGCGGTCGTCGTCGTAGCCGTCGTCGTCCTCCGCAGCAGCGGCGGCGGCCTTGTCGAGGAAGGCGTAGGTGGCGCGGCGCTCGGCGGGGACCCAGCGGGCGTCGGCGGAGGCGCCGCCGACGTGGAGATAGAGGCGGGCGGCGTTGTCGGGCTGCTTGTACTTGAGGTCGAGGGCCCGGAGCTTGGCGTCGAGGAACTCGATGGAGGAGGGGGTGGTGGCCCGGAGCGGGTCGTCCTTCCGCGGCCCGGACGCGGACCCGGGGTCGTACTCCTCGTCGGCGTCCGACTCCTCCTCGCCAGAGGAGGAGGTGAGGTCGAGGTCCTCGCGGCTGTTGGCGGCGCCCATGGCTTGCCGGCGGGGGTGGGTGGTTGGTTGAGTGAGTGAGTCGAGCGAGGGGAATTCGGCGGTGATCGGGAGGGAGGACGGATGGAGCGGGTGTGGGAGAGGAAAGCGATCGGGTCGGTCAGTCGGTGTGCCGCGGGGGAAGGATGGGGATTATATAAGCGGATGCGATCGTGTGGCGTTAGACGTGGCGGAGGAGGGGAGGGGAGGTCGGTGCGTGACTGCGTGGGACTGACGCGACGCGCTCCACATACGTACGCGGCCGGGGGCGGAGGAGGTACGGATGAATGATCGATCTGCCTGTCTGTCATCGGTTGCTTCGCCCACTGGTGATGGGGCCGGATTTAGCCGACTAGCTGCACACTCCAATCCAGTTTTTTCTTTAAAAAACTAATCAGAACCGATAAAAATCTGACGTCAGTTTTTTTAGGATTTTGGATCCAACGTCTTTATAGCAGTTGGATCCAGCGCACGGATCTTGGCGCAGGCAGCTTGGCATGTCATCAGCATGAACGAGGCATCATCCACTTTTGTTTCTCCCTCTCCCTCACTTGTCAAGCCAACCCCCCCCCTCCCTCACTTGTCAAGCCAACCCCCCTCACTTGTCAAGCCAACCCCCTCACTTGTCAAGCCAACCCTCCCCCAATTAGATCGACTTCACCAGATACCCGTCGGTTGTGGCGGCCAAATTTACGGTTCCCGACTAGATCCTCCTTGAATGGCGGAGGTTCGCAGCGGTGTGATTTGCGTGGCTGCTGGCGGCATCAACACAAGTACATGCGGCGGCCCATGCTGTGCGCCATGGCTAGCGGTTGGTGAGGGTTATGACAGTGAGGCATGTACCGGAGCTCGGCTCATGGGCTGCTATTTTCCTGATGTCTCCACATCCAACATAAACTCCTTGTATCGACTCAAGCGCACCCCCTCATACTCATCACTAACAACATAGCTAAGGATATCCCTAATCAAAAATTGATTCTTGAAACCCTCTAAACAAAATCCCACCGGCGAAAAGCCTCATGAGAGAAGCTACCGAGCGAGAGAGCGCCTGAGCACCACCCTCCCCGCCACGGCCGCCACCTGCCGCGGCGCCCACTCCCGGGCGCGTTTAGTCGTGCCCCACCCCATGTCGCCCGGCCCCACTCCGTCGGCTTTCGCTTTTCCCCCTCCATTCCGAGCGGCCGGTGGTGTCGGGCCTTGGCCTGTCCTCGAGCTTCGGCGTGGGCTCGGAGGAGTTGGGTCCTGCGCGTGGCCCCTCCGGACATGGCGGTGGCCGCTCCGGACATGGTGGCATGGAGGCAGCCCCCACCGACGCGCAAGGAGAAGTGGCGGCGCAGGCTCGACCGCCGGGGGCAGGGCGTGCGTGGCGAGCCCTCGGCGCACCCCAGGAGGGAGATCTCGGCGGAGATGGTCGGGCGGTGCTTCAGATGCTTTGAAGAAGGGCACTTCAGGAAGGATTGTACGAACGACATCGTCTGTTTTCAGTGCGGCGACGCGGGGCATGGTTCCAAGGACTGCAAGAGGCCTCGCGGCCCGTCCCCGAAGGAGGAGCTTCACGGCGGGCGGCAAGGTGGGCCAGCGGACCAGTGGACCGCGTCTTGGGAGGGAGCGGGCGCCGCCTCCTCCTCCACTCCCGCCTGGCCCCAGTGGCGCCCCCAGCTTGGCCCCGCCTGGATGCCCCACACTTGGCCGCTGGCCAGCCGGACGTGTTCGACCTGAGAGAGCTCTGCATCGTCCCCCGCTCGCCGGCTGTAAGGGCATATTTATCCCCTAGTGGTTTTGGTGATTGATGACAATGCTTTTGCGGACTAATCGTGTGCGTTAAGTTCTTTCAGAGAATCATCCATTAGCACGAGACGATTTTCTCCCCTCGGTGTTTTAGTCAAGACGGTGTAGCTCCTTCGCTTAGTTGTTGGTGGACTGCTTCAGAGGAGTCACCGCATTATTAAGAGGGATCCGCTTTGGTAAGACTAGGTGGAATCAACACGCACACATCCTTATCACACCCGTCGCCTTCCTTTCGCAACTCGAGCCGCAACTTTCTTCCATACCGCCGCCTGTGCTAGCGGTAGTACCGCGATCTCCAATGTAGTACCGCCCATGGAGTGGTAGTACAGCTCCCGGTAGTACCGCTCCAGAGCGGTAGTACTGCTGCTGGCTTCGCCAGAGTACCGCAGAAGAGAAGCGCTACTACGCCTCGATTCGAGACGGTGTTTTCTCGTGTCGGGTTTTGCGGCACTAAAAGCGGTAGTAGAAGCGGTAGTACCGCTACGAGCGGTAGCACCGCTCCTACTCCCGCGGTAGTACCGCTCTGGGGCCGATGGGTCTGGCTTCCTCTCCAAAGACGGTAGTACTGGCAGGAGCGGTAGTACCGCCTCGGCGGTAGTACCGCCCCGCCTCAAGTAGTACCGCTCTGTGGGCTGCAGTGTGAGGTAACGGTTGGATGTGTTCCCACACTATATAAAGGTGTCTTCTTTCTCGAAGTTGACTCACCTCTTTCCCCCAAAGCTCCATTGTTTCTCAAAGCTCCATTTTCGCCCGATCTCTCTCCCTAGCCAATCAAACTTGTTGATTTGCTCGGGATTGGTTGAGAAGGCCCAGATCTACACTTTCACCAAGAGAAATTTGATTCCCCCCACTTATCCCTTGCAGATCTTGTTACTCTTGGGTGTTGAGCACCCTAGACGGTTGAGGTCACCTCGAAGCCATACTCCATTGTGGTGAAGCTTCGTGGTGTTGTTGTTGTTGTTGGGAGCCTCCGATTGTTGTGGAGATTGCCCCAACCTTGCTTGTAAAGGTTCGGTCGCCGCCTTCAAGGGCACCAATAGTGGAATCACGACATCTCACATTGTGTGAGGGTGTGAGGAGAATATGGTGGGCCTAGTGGCTTCTTGGGGAGCATTGTGCCTCCACACCGCTCTAACGGAGACGTACTTCCCCTTAAAAGGAAGGAACTCCGGTAACACATCCTCGTCTCCACCGGCTCCACTCTTGGTTATTTCGTGCCTTTACTTTTGCAAGCTTACTTGTTGTTACATCCCTTGCTTGCTTGTGTACTAGTTGTTATTGCATCATATAGGTTGCTCACCTAGTTGCACATCTAGACAACCTATTTTGTTGCAAAGTTTAATTTGGTAAAGAAAAGGTTAAAAATTGTTAGTTGCCTATTCACCCCCCCTCTAGTCAACCATATCGATCCTTTCAATTGGTATCAGAGCCTCGTCTCTTTTTAAGGACTTTACCATCCAAAGAGTATGGTTGATGCCGTAGATGAGGTGCGAGAGCACTCCGGTGCGAATCCGGGGAGATGGGGGTAACTCGTTCTCACGTGAGGAATTCAATGTTGCTTTGGAAACATTGAAAACCTCCATGACGATCGAGGTCAAGGACATGTTTAAGGAATTCCTAGAAGGACTTAAACAATCTACCTCGTCGACGAAAGTGGGTGATCCCACCAACAAGGTGACAGATGCTCCCTCCGACAAGGGGGAAGCTAACATTGATAAGAGTCCTTCTATTAGTGGTAGAAATGGTACCGGCATCTTTGCCCATGTGGAACCCCGGTTTATGGAGGGCCAATTCCTCCACTCATTTGAATCATGCCGGTCCACCTCCTAAATATGAGAAACATGAAGATTTTGATTCTTGGATCTATCGCTTAAGCGCCATTTGAAACATGTGAACACTAACCTTTGGAGAATCATTGAAGAAGGTTTTATCCTCATGACCCAAGCAACTCCACCCCTCGAGAAGCCGTGGACAATCAATTCAATGAGAGTGCTCTTCATCATCCAAGATGCAATCCTTCCCGAAGATCTCCTCACCTTCGACCCCATGTCATGGCTAAAGAAGCATGGAAATGTGTCGAGGGTCTCTATCGTGGAAGTGCTAGCATTCAACGCTCCAACTATGAAGTGGTGCAAGATGAAGCCGATGAGTTTGCAATGAAAGAAGATGAAGAACCTCGTGAGCTCTTTCAAAGAGTGACTAAACTCATGGTCGCACTTCGAGCTCATGGAAGCAAGGACACGGATGACAATTGGATCAAGCGGAAGTTCCTCAAGGCCATGATGCCCTACAACAAGGCCATGTCCTCCGTCATTCGTCAACTAACCGGCTTCCACCCATGACCTCAAGTGAAGTGTTGGATGAGTTCGCTGTAATGAGCATCTTGGACAAGACCGCCGACAATGCGGTGCTCCGTTCTCAAAGAGCAAAGAAGCCTAACCTTGCTTTGAAGGCCAAGGTTACTATGGAAGAAGAGGAAGAAGTGGAAGATGAGGAAAGCAACCTCAAGACACCAAGTTTGACTACCATGAGCACATGGCCCTTGCTTCAAGACAATTTTGGAGCAAGAAGAGCTCAAGACCCAACTTCAACAAGAACAACTCAAGTGGCGTCAAGGGCAAGCAACGAGTTAGAACTTGCTTCAACTGTGGCAATCTGAGCCATTTCAAGTGATTGTCCTTACGAGAAGCGGGAAGACAATGGTGGCAAGTTCATTCGAAAAGACAAAGCCAAGTCCTTCCCCAACAAGAACAACTTCGCCAAGAAGACTCCCACTCGTGGGTTGGTGGTTCAAGAAGAATACCAAGAGGATGACGATGATGATGAAAATGAATAAGCAACGCCATGGCGTCCGCTGCCATTGCTACCACTCCCCGGTGTCTCTCTTGAATCACCCAACGAAAACATCACCGCTAGATGCCTCATGGCTAAAGCTTCAAACAAGGTAACCCCCAACATCACAACCACCATCATTACTAATCCCTCCTTGGAGGATTGCATTGATGGACATGTTGAGTCTAATGAGGAAGTGAATGAATTTGAGTCTTTTATGAGTAAGCTCAAGGGAAAGTCCAAGAAGCACTTTGTTGCTCTCTTGGAACAACTTGGTTAGGCCAATGACATGATCGAGGCTCATGAAGAAACCATCTCCAAGATGGAAGGTCATAGTCGTGACTATGCCGATGAGATATCGGATCTCTCTAATGCTCTTGAGGAAGAGCGTGTGCATCGTTTGACTCTTGAGGAGTCACACAATGATGACCATGCTAAGTTAAAGAAAGATCTTGATCATGCTCTTGTCAAGTCTCGTGTGCTAACCTCCGAGAAGGCTAAACTTGGTGTTGATCATGCTAGACTCAAAGAGGAGTTTGAGATACTTGACAAGGCCCACAAGGTCTTGAAGGGTACTCATGCTAGCCTCAAAGAGTCTCATGCTCAACTCCAAGTTAAGCTAATCAAGGAAAATGCCACCTTTCTGTTGGGGAATGTTGTAGAAAATTAAAAATTTTCCTACGGTTTCACCAAGATCCATCTATGAGTTCATCTAAGCAACGAGTCAAGGGAGTGAGTTTGCATCTACATACCACTTGTAGATCAAAAGGAAGCGTGCAAGGGATGGTGATGATGGAGTCGACTCACCGTGATTCAGATCACCGATGACCAAGTGCTTTGAACGGACAGCACCTCCGCGTTCAACACACGACGGACGGGAGACGTCTCCTCCTTCTTGATCCAGCAAGGGGAAGGAGAGGTTGATGATGATCCAAAGAAGACGACGGTGTGGTGGTGGATGCAAGAAAACTCAGCAGGCTTTGCCAAGCGACTCACGGAGGAGGACGAGGTGTAGCAGGGGGGGAGGCGCCAAGCACAAGGGCACCGCTGCCTCCCCCTGCCCTCCTTATATAGGCCCCTGTGGGGCGCCCCGGGAGATTGAATCTCCCAGGGGGGGCGGCCAAGGGGGAGGAGTGCCCCCAAGGCATGTTTTTGCCCCCACCCTAGGGTTTCAACCCTAGGCGCAGGGATGGGCCTAAGGCGCACCAGCCCACTATGGGCTGGCTCCTCCCACTTCAGCTCATGGGGCCCTCCAGATGGGTGGCCCCACCGGTGGACCCAGGACCCTTCCGTGGTCCCAGACATTACCAGTGACCCGAAATTCCCGATGGTCAAATACCACTTCCTATATATAATTCTTTACCTCCCGACCATTCCAAACTCCTCGTGACGCTCGGGATCTCATCCGGACTCAACAACATTCGTATGCTGCATACTCATATTCATACAACCCTAGCGCCACCGAACCTTATGTGTAGACCCTACGGGTTCGGGAGACACGCAGACATGATCGAGACGACTCTCGGGCAATAATCAACAGCGGGATCTGGATACCCATGTAGGCTCCCACATGCTCCTCGATGATTTCATCGGATGAACCACGATGTCGAGGATTAAACAACCCCAGATACGATTCCCTTTGTCAATCGGTACGTTATTTGCCCGAGACTCGATCGTCGGTATCCCAATACCTTGTTCGGTCTCGTTATCGCAAGTCACTTTACTCAGATCAGAATTCATGATCCCTGGCCAACCACTTGGTCACCTTGAGCTCATTATGATGATGCATTACCGAGTGGGCCCAGAGATACCTCTCCGTCATACGGAGTGACAAATCCAGCCTCGATCCGTGTCAACCCAATGACACTTTCGGAGATACCAGTAGTGCACCTTTATAGTCACCCGATACGTTGTGACGCTTGATACACCCAAAGCACTCCTACGACATCCGGGAGTTACACGATCTCATGGTCTAAGGAAGAGATACTTGACATAGGAAAAGCTCTAGCAAACGAACTACACGATCTTTATGTGATGCTTAGGATTGGGTCTTGTCCATCACATCATTCTCCTAATGATGTGATCCCGTTATCAACGACATCCAATGTCCATAGTCAGAAACCATGACTATCTGCTGATCACAACGAGCTAGTCAACTAGAGGCTCACTAGGGACATATTGTGGTCTATGTATTCACACGTATTACAATTTCCGGATAATACTGCTTATAGCATGAATAAAAGACAATTATCATGAACAATGAAATATAATAATACTTTTATTATTGCCTCTAGGGCATATTTCCAACAGTCTCAAGACTTGCACTAGAGTCACCAATCTAGTTACATTGTGATGAATCGAACACCCATAGAGTTCTGGTGTTGATCATGTTTTGCTCGCGAGAGAGGTTTAGTCAACGGATCTGCGACATTCAGATCCGTGTGTACTTTGCAAATATCTATGTCTCCATCTTGAACATTTTCACAGATGGAGTTGAAACGACGCTTGATGTGCCTGGTCTTCTTGTGAAACCTGGGCTCCTTGGCTAGTGCAATAGCTCCAGTGTTGTCACAGAAGAGTTTGATCGGCCCCGACGCATTGGGTATGACTCCTAGGTCGGTGATGAACTCCTTCACCCAAATCGCTTCATGCGCTGCCTCCGAGGCTGCCATGTATTCCGCTTCACATGTAGATCCCGCCACGACGCTTCGCTTGCACCGCATTCAGCCATCGCTCCGCCATTCAACATATACACGATCCGGTTTGTGACTTAGAGTCATCCAGATCTGAGTCGAAGCTAGCATCGACGTAACCCTTTACGACGAGCTCTTCGTCACCTCCATAAACGAGAAACATGTCCTTTGTCCTTCTCAGGTACTTCAGGATATTCTTGACCGCTGTCTAGTGTTCCTTGTCGGATTACTTTGGTACCTTGCTACCAAACTTACGGCAAGGTTTACATCAGTGTCCGTACACAAAGATGGCATACATAATAGATCCTATGGCTGAAGCATAGGGATGACACTCATCTCTTCTTTATCTTTTGTCGTGGTCGGGGGTGAGCCGAGCTCAATCTCACACCTTGTAACATAGGCAAGAACCCTTTCTTGGACTGATCCATTTTGAACCTCTTCAAAATCTTATCAAGGTATGTGCTTTGTGAAAGACCTATGAGGCGCCTCGATCTATCTCTATAGATCTTGATGCCTAATATATAAGCAGCTTCTCCAAGGTCCTTCATTGAAAAACACTTATTCAAGTAGGCCTTAATGTTGTCCGAAGTTCTATATCATTTCCCATCAAGAGTATGTCATCTACATATAATACGAGAAATGCTACTGAGCTCCCACTCACTTTCTTGTAAACGCAGCTTCTCCATAAGTCTCAAGATAAACCCAAACGCTTTGATCATCTCATCAAAGCGAATGTTCCAACTCCGAGATGCTTGCACCAGCCCATAAATGGATCGCTGGAGCTTGCATACTTTGTTAGCGTTCTTGGATCGACAAAACCTTCCGCTGCATCATATACATCTCTTCCTTAAGATGTCCGTTAAGGAATGCCGTTTTGACGCCCATCCGCCATATCTCATAATCATAGTATGCGGCAATTGCTAACATGATTCGGACGGACTTCAGCTTCGCTACGGGAGAGAATGTCTCGTCAGAAGTCAATCCCTTGAACTTGTCGATAACCCTTAGCGACAAGTCGAGCTTTATAGATGGTAACATTACCATCCGCGTCCGCCTTCTTCTTATAAATCCATTTGTTTTCTATCGTCGCCGATCATTGGGCAAGTCTCACAAAGTCCATACTTTGTTTTCATACATGGATTCTATCTCGGATTTCATGGCTTCAAGCCATTTGTTGGAATCTGGGCCCGCCATCGCTTCTTCATAGTTCAAGGTTCACCGTTGTCTAACAACATGATTTCCGAGACAGGGTTGCTGCATTCACTCTAGTGCGGAACGTGTCCTTGTGGACCTCACGGTTCAAGAGCAACTTGATCCAAGTATCTTGATCATCATCATTGTTTTCCTCTTCGTTGGTGTGGGCATCACAGAACATTTTCCGAGCTGCACTACTTTCCCGCTCGAGAGGTAGTACTTCATCGAGTTGTACTTTCCTCCCACTTACTTCTTTCGAGAGAAACTCTTTTCCGAAAGCATCCGTTCTTGGCAACAAAGATCTTGCCCTTGATCTTAAGTAGAAGGTATACCCGACAGTTTCCTTAGGGTATCCTATGAAGACGCTTTTTCCGACTTGGGTTCGAGCTTTTCAGGTTGAAGTTTCTTGACATAAGCATCGCATCCCCAAACTTTTAGAAACGACAGCTTAGGTTTCTTCCCAAACCATAATTCATATGGTGTTGTCTCAACGGATTTAGACGGTGCCCTATTTAAAGTGAATGTAGCTGTCTCTAGAGCGTATCCCCAAAATGATAGCGGTAAATCAGTAAGAGACATCATAGACCGCACCATATCCAATAGAGTGCGATTACGATGTTCGGACACACCGTTACGCCGAGGTGTTCCAGGCGGTGTGAGTTGTGAAACGATTCCACATTTCCTTAAGTGTGTACCAAATTCGTGACTTAAGTATTCTCCTCCACGATCTGATTGTAGGAACTTTATCTTTCGGTCACGTTGATTCTCCACCTCATTCTGAAATTCCTTGAACTTTTCAAAGGTCTCAGACTTGTGTTTCATTAAGTAGACATACCCATATCTACTCAAGTCATCAGTGAGAGTGAGAACATAACGATATCCTCCACGAGCCTCAATGCTCATTGGACCACACACATCGGTATGTATGATTTCCAACAAGTTGGTTGCTCGCTCCATTGTTCCGGAGAATGGAGTCCTGGTCATTTTGCCCATGAGGCATGGTTCGCATGTGTCAAACGATTCATAATAAAAGTCCATCAGCATGGAGTTTCTTCATGCGCTTGACACCAATGTGACCAAGGCGGCAGTGCCACAAGTATGTGGGACTATCGTTATCAACTTTACATCTTTTGGCATTCACACTATGAACATGTGTAATATTACGCTCGAGATTCATTAAGAACAAACCATTGACCATCGGAGCATGACCATAAAACATATCTCTCATATAAATAGAACAACCATTATTCTCGGATTTAAATGAGTAGCCATCTTGTATTAAACGAGATCCTGATACAATGTTCATGCTCAAACTTGGCACTAAATAACAATTATTAAGGTTCAAAACTAATCCCGTAGGTAAATGTAGAGGCAGTGTGCCAACGGCGATCACATCGACTCTGGAACCATTCCCGACGCAAGATCGTCACCTCGCCCTTCGCCAGTCTCCGCTTATTCCGCAGCTCCTGCTGTGAGTTACAAATATGAGCAACGGCACCGTATCAAATACCGTGATTTACTACGAGTACTTGGTAAGGTACACATCAATTACATGTATATCAAATATACCTTTGGTGTTGCCGGCCTTCTTATCCGCTAAGTATTTGGGGCAGTTCCGCAAAGGACCCTTCCCTTGCAATAAAAGCACTCACCTCGTGCTTGGGTCCATTCTTTGACTTCTTCCCGAATCGGCTTATCGGGCGCGGCAACATCCTTGCCGCCCTTCTTGAAGTTCTTCTTGCCCTTGCCCTTCTTGAACTTAGTGGTCTTATTGACCATCAACACTTGATGTTCTTTCTTGATTTCTACCTCTGCTGTCTTGAGCATTGAGAACACTTCAAGAATGGTCTTCACCATCCCCTGCATGTTGTAGTTCATCACAAAGCTCTTGTAGCTTGGTGGGAGCGATCGAGGATTCTCACAATGACCGCCTCATCCGGGAGGTTAATGTTCAGCTAGGTCATACGGTTGTGCAACCTGCATATCTTGAGTATGTGCTCACCGATGTAACTGTTTTCCTCCATCTTACAACTGAGAACTTGTCGGAGACATCATATCTCTCGACCGGGCATGAGCTTGGAAAACTAGTTGCAGCTCTTGAACATCTCATATGCTCCGTGATGCTCAAAATGCTTTTGGAGCCCCGGTTCTAAGTCAGTAAAGCATGCCGCATGAACAAGGGAGTAATCATCAAGACGAGACCGACGCCTTGGTTCTCTCGACGGAGCGCCACCTAGCGGTCCTTCTAGGACATATTGTTTCTGGCAGCTATGAGGATGATCCTCGTGTTCCGGACCCGATCCATATAGTTGCTGCCATCATCTTTCAGCTTGGTTTTCTCTAGGAACGCATTGAAGTTCATGTTGACATGAGCGTTGGCCATTTGATCTACAAGACATATTTGCAAAGGTTTTAGACTAAGTTCATGATAATTAAGTCCATCTAATAAAATTATTCAATGAACTCCCACTCAGATTAGACATCCCTCCAGTCATCTAAGTGTTACACGATCCGAGTCGGCTAGGACGTGTCCGATCATCACGTGAGACGGACTAGTCATCGTCGGTGAACATCTTCATGTTGATCGTATCTTCCATACGACTCGTGTTCGACCTTTCGGTCTCCGTGTTCCGAGGCCATGTCCGTACATGCTAGGCTCGCAAGTTAACCCTAAGTGTTTTATGTGTAAAACTGTCTTACACCCGTTGTATGTGAACGTAAGGATCTATCACACCCGATCATCACGTGGTGCTTCAAACGATTTAACTGTAGCAACGGTGCACGTTAGGGAGAACACTTCTTGAAATTGTTGTAAGGATCATCTTATTTACTACCGTCGTTCTAAGTAAACAAGATGCATAAACATAATAAACATCACATGCAATTATATAGTTGTGACATGATATGGCCAATATCATATAGCTCCATTGATCTCCATCTTCGGGCTCCATGATCATCTTGTCACCGCATGACACCATGATCTCCATCATCATGATCTCCATAATCGTGTCTTCATGAAGTTGTCACGCTAACGACTACTTCTACTTCTATGGCTAACGCGCTTAGCCATAAAGTAAAGTAGTTTACATGGCGTTCTTCAATGACACGCAGGTCATACAAAAATAAAGACAACTCCTATGGCTCTCGCCGTTGTCATACTCATCGACATGCAAGTCGTGAATCCTATTACAAGAACATGATCTCATACATCACAATTCATCATTCATCACAACTTCTGGCCATATCACATCACATGAACAATCGGTGCAAAAAACAAGTTAGACGTCCTCTAATTGTTGTTGCATCTTTTACGTGGCTGCAATTGGGTTCTAGCAAGAACGTTTTCTTACCTACGAATAACCACAATGTGATTTTGTCAACTTCTATTTACCCTTCATAAGGACCCTTTTCATCGAATCTGCTCCAACTAAAGTGGGAGAGACAGACACCCGCCAGCCACCTTATGCAACTAGTGCATGTCAATCGGTGGAACCGGTCTCACGAAGCATACGTAAGGTTGGTCCGGCCGCTTCATCCCACAATACCGCTGAAGCAAGAAAAGACTAGTAGTGGCAAGCAAGTTGACAAGATCCACGCCCACAACAAAATTGTGTTCTACTCTGCATTAGAGAACTACGATAGACCTAGCTCATGATGCCTTTGTTGGGGAACGTTGCAGAAAATTAAAATTTTCCTACGGTTTCACCAAGATCCATCTATGAGTTCATCTAAGCAACGAGTCAAGGAGTGAGTTTGCATCTACATACCACTTGTAGATCGGGTGCGGAAGCGTGCAAGGGATGGTGATGATGGAGTCGCATCGCCGTGATTCAGATCACCGATGACCAAGTGCTGAACAGACAAAGCACCTCCAAGATTCAACACACGACGGACGGAGACGTCTCCTCCTTCTTGATCCAGCAAGGGGAAGGAGAGGTTGATGATGATCCAAAGAAGACGACGGCATGGTGGTGGATGCAGTGAGAACTCCAGCAGGCTTTGCCAAGCGACTCACGGAGGAGGACGAGGTGTAGCAGGGGGAGGGAGGCGCCAAGCACAAGGGTACCGCTGCCCTCCCCCCTGCCCTCCTTTATATAGGCCCCCAGGGGGGGCGTCGGCCCTGGGAGATTGAATCTCCCAAGGGGGCGGCGGCCAAGGGAAGAGGAGTGCCTCCCAAGGCATGTGGTGCGCCCCCCCACCCTAGGGTTTCAACCCTAGGCGCAGGGGGTGGGCCTAGGGGGGTGCACCAGCCCACTATGGGATGGATCCCCTCCCACTTCAGCCCATGGGGCCCTCCGGGATGGGTGGCCCCACCCGGTGGACCCACGGGACCCTTCCGGTGGTCCCGGTACATTACCGGGTGACCCCGAAACTTTCCCGATGGCCGAAATACCACTTCCTATATATAATTCTTTACCTCCGGACCATTCCGAAACTCCTCGTGACGTCCAGGATCTCATCCGGGACTCCAAGCAACATTCAGTATGCTGCATATATTCATACAACCCTAGCGTCACCGAACCTTAAGTGTGTAGACCCTACGGGTTCGGGAGACACGCAGACATGACCGAGACGACTCTCGGGCAATAACCAACAGCGGGATCTGGATACCCATGTTGGATCCCACATGCTCCTCGATGATTTCATCGGATGAACCACGATGTTGAGGATTAAACAACCCCGTATACAATTCCCTTTGTCAATCGGTACGTTACTTGCCCGAGACTCGATCGTCGGTATCCCAATACCTTGTTCGGTCTCAAGCACGCAAGTAACTTTACTGCATCAGAATGCATGATCCCGTACAACCACTTGGTCACCTTGAGCTCATTATGATGCTACATTACCGAGTGGGCCCAGAGATACCTCTCCGTCATACGGAGTGACAAATCCCGCCTCGATCCGTGTCAACCCAATAGACACTTTCGAGATACCAGTAGTGCACCTTTATAGTCACCCGCCACGTTTTGACGCTTGATACACCCAAAGCACTCCTACGGCATCCGGAGTTGCACGATCTCATGGTCTAAGGAAGAGATACTTGACATAGGAAAAGCTCTAGCAAACTAACTACACGATCTTTATGCTATGCTTAGGATTGTCTTGTCCATCACATCATTCTCCTAATGATGTGATCCCGTTATCAACGACATCCAATGTCCATAGTCAGAAACCATGACTATCTGCTGATCACAACGAGCTAGTCAACTAGAGGCTCACTAGGGACATATTGTGGTCTATGTATTCACACGTGTATTACGATTTCCGGATAATACAGTTATAGCATGAATAAAAGACAATTATCATGAACAATGAAATATAATAATACTTTTATTATTGCCTCTAGGGCATATTTCCAACAGTCTCCCACTTGCACTAGAGTCACCAATCTAGTTACATTGTGATGAATCGAACACCCATAGAGTTCTGGTGTTGATCATGTTTTGCTCGCGAGAGAGGTTTAGTCAACGGATCTGCGACATTCAGATCCGTATGTACTTTGCAAATATCTATGTCTCCATCTTGAACATTTTCACGGATGGAATTGAAACGACGCTTGATGTGCCTGGTCTTCTTGTGAAACCTGGGCTCCTTGGCTAGTGCAATAGCTCCAGTGTTGTCACAGAAGAGTTTGATCGGCCCCGACGCATTGGGTATGACTCCTAGGTCGGTGATGAACTCCTTCACCCAAATCGCTTCATGCGCTGCCTCCGAGGCTGCCATGTATTCCGCTTCACATGTAGATCCCGCCACGACGCTCTGCTTAATTATCCGGGCGTCACACGGACGTTGATGGATGCGGCTAGGACCATGATGGCGGAGTTCAAGTCTCCATACAACTTTTGGGCCGAAGCCATCAACACCGCATGTCATGCATCCAATCGGCTCTATCTCTGCAAAGGCTTGAACAAGACTCCTTATGAGATACTCACCGGCAACAAGCCCAACCTCAAGTACTTCCGGGTGTTCGGTTGTAAGTGTTTCATTCTCAAGAAAGGTGTTCGTTTGTCTAAATTTGATGCTAGAGCTCATGAGGGCATATTTGTTGGTTATGCTACAAACTTTCATGCTTACCGTGTCCTCAACAAGTCCACCAGACACATTGAGGAGACGGTAACGGAGTTTGATTTAAAATAACGGCTCCCAAGTGGAGCAAAGTGGTACTTGTGATGTAGGTGATGAAATTCCTCCCCAAGCCATAAGAATAATGGGTATTGGTCAAATCCTACCCATTGAGGAACCCCTTGTGGCTGAAGGAGAAGGACAATGCTCTACTCAAGTAGAGCCATCACCTCATCAAGACCCACACGCTTCCGAAGAACAAAGTGAAGGCCCTCAACCTTGTGAAAAAGACCAAGGGAAAGATCAACCTCAAGATTGTGGTGAACCTCTAAATGATGCCCAAGGTCAAGTTCTCCCCCTCGAGCAAGTTCAAGATCAAGAGCAAACTCAAGCTCAAGAACAAACTCAAGATCAAGAACAAGCTCAAGACGGCACTCAAGATGATCAAGTCAACCCTCCTCCCTTCACATTCGAGGAGGAATTAGAGCGTCGTGCCGCGAAGATTGCTTCCAAGCTCACCACTCAAGGCCATCTCATGGAGAATGTAGTTGGAAGCCTAAGAAAGGGGGTAAGCACTCGTAGACAATTAGCAAACTATTGTGAACATCATGCGTTTGTCTCTTGTGTTGAACCCCAAAAGGTCTATGAGGCGCTCGAAGACTCGGATTGGCTCAATGCCATGCATGATGAACTCAACAACTTCGAGTACAACAAAGTATGGAGATTGGTGCCAAGGCCATCGGGGAACCACAATGTCATTGGAACCAAGTGGATCTTTAAGAACAAGCAAGATGCTCATGGGAACATCGTTCGCAACAAGGCAAGATTGGTAGCACAAGGCTACTCCCAAGTCGAGGGTATCGACTATGGTGAAACCTTTGCTCCTGTTGCTCGTCTTGAATCCATACGTTTGTTGATTGCCTATGCTTCTCATCACAACTTTAAGTTGCAACAAATGGATGTGAAAAGTGCTTTTCTTAATGGTCCTATTAATGAGTTGGTTTATGTCAGCAACCCCCGGTTCGAGGACCCCTACTTCCCGGATCATGTGTATCAACTCGATAAGGCACTCTATGGCCTTAAACAAGCCCCACGCATGCGTGGTATGACCACCTTACCGAAGTTGCTACAAGATCGTGGATTTGAAGTAGGACAAATCGATCCCACTCTTTTTACTAAGAAGGTCAACGGGAGTTGTTTGTATGCCAACTATATGTTGATGATATTATCTTTGGTTCTCCTAACAAAGCTTTCAATGAGGAATTTGCCTCTCTCATGACCTCCAAGTTTAAGATGTCTTCGATGGGAGAGTTGAAGTTCTTCCTTGGTTTTGACATCAAACAAAGAAGAGAAGGAACCTTCATCAACCAAGCCAAATACACTCAAGACATGCTTAAAAGATTCAAGCTAAGTGATGTCAAGCCGGCTTCTACACCAATGCCTACCAAGTGCCAACTTGACATCGATCCCAATGGTAAAGCGGTGGATCAAAAGGTATATCGCCCATGATTGGCTCCTTGCTTTACCTTTGTGCATCTAGACCGGATATCATGTTGAGTGTGGGGATGTGTGCGTTTTCAAGCCGCACTAAAGGAAAGTCACTTTGTGGCGGTCAAGTTTAATCTTTCGATATTTGGCTCATACCCCAAACTTTGGCTTATGGTACCCAAGAGGAGCAAACTTCAAGCTTGAAGGTTTCACGTTCGATTCCGACATGGAGACAAAGTGGATAGGAAGTCCACTTCTAGAGGGTGCCAATTTCTTGGTTGCTCTTTGGTAAGTTGGTCTTCCAAGAAGCAAAGTTGTGTGTCTCTCTCATCCACCGAAGCGGAGTATGTGGCGGCCGGTAGTTGTTGTGCTCAACTCCTATGGATGAGGCAAACTTTAAAGGAGTACGGTGTCATTTGTGACAAAGTGCCTCTTTGGTGTGATAATGAAAGTGCCATCAAGATTTCTCTCAACTCGGTGCAACACTTCAAGACAAAGCACATTGAGATTCGGTATCACTTCATCCGGGATCACATTAGGCAAGGGGAGATCGAGCTCAAGTATGTCAACACTCATGATAACCTTGCAGATATTTTCACGAAGCCCTTGGATGAAGCAAGATTTCGCGAGTTAAGGCATGAGCTAAATATCATTGATTTGAGCAATGTGACTTGAAACCGTGCACCCCCCACCACACTCATCTTGTTGTCTAGTTTAGGTGTAGGCATGGACATAGGGGGAGTGTTGTTCTCTCAATGAACTCTCCCTCCCCCCATTATGCATAAAACGATCAACTCTTTCACATTAGCCATTTTTGATGGTACTTGTGCTTCAAAGACGAGTTTTGGTCATGGGCCCAAGGATAATTCTTCGCGGTGCCATACCAATTGACTCAAACATAGGTGGCTCCGGCCACCGCGCTCTCTTGAGAGAGGCCAGAGCTCGCTCTTCTTTTGTTTGGTTGCTTTGAAGGAGTGGGTTCCGGTTCGGTGTTCATGTGTGTGTTCTCTTGTTGGTCCTTTTCTTGTCTTCGCCTTGGTTGCTTTGCTTTTTGGGTGCTTTGAAGGAGTTTTTGTCTAGAAGCATGTTTTTCTGGTTGCTAGTGGTACTACCGCCGCTGGCGAGCGGTACTACTGCTCCAAGCGGTACTACCGCTCCCCAGCGCGGTACTACTGCTGAGAGGCGCGGGCGAGGGTTATATCGGGGGCAGGGGGAGTTTCTTCTCCCCCATACCCATTCGCATGCCCACACGCATGTTCCTCTCTCTCTCCAGCAACCGGCGCCGTGGGAGGGCTCCGGCGGATCTCCCTCTCCGGGCCGTCCCTCTCCATTCCCTTCGGTGGAGACGATCCCCACCTTGTCCTCTTGCCATGGATGCGGTATGCCCCTGCGTTCTCTTGTTCTTTTTTCTAGGTTTCCAATCTAGCATCTTAGGGGCAGTAGCAGTTGCATCTCTAGATTCTTGGCCAAATCTAGGCTTGAGTTGGATGGAGAATGCTTCTAGGCAGTTTGGATTGATGTTTGGTTGGAGTATTTCTGAATTTGGTAGGATGGTAGTGCTGGATCTGACCACGGTAGTAGGAAACTGCTGTTTCCCCGCCCCGAGCGGTACTACCGCCCTCTCCAGGGCGGTACTACCGCTTGGAGCGGTACTACCACTCCCTGTGGAGCGGTACTACCGCTCATGGCGGTACTACCGCTAGCAGGTCACGGTACCACCACTCTCTACCAAATTCCACTCTACTTCTACCTTTCAGTGATCTTTTTGCTCGTGTTTTGTGGCTTATGCTTGTGCTTTCTGGTTGTTTGCGTGTTCTTGTGTGTGGTTCTAGGTGATGAGGTCCCTGAGCATCAGGCTCGTCGTGTCAATCCCGGACGTGCCACGTCCAAGCGCTACCATACCACCGAGCGTGCCGGAGGATCCTCAAGTGCTCCACCTCCACCTCAACTCCAGAAGAAGTCAGGGGTCAAGCCAAAGCCCGGCAAAACAGTGCCAGAAATGCCGCCAAAGGAGTTCTGGGTGAGGCGCTGCCGCAACCCTTATGAAGCTGACCAAGATCCCACTTTGGTCAACCGTCCGTTCAGGAACAGGTTCCAGTTTGTCATCTTCTTCGATGTTCTCAAAGCAAAGAAGAATTTCTTTGTCAAAGTGCACTCCATCGACACCGACCATATGGAGCAAGATCCTGACTACTTTGGTGAAGCTCTTCAGATGTGCACTCAACTAAACATTCTTGGGATCATGAAATTCAACAAGGACTTTGATGCTGATATGGTGGCCCAATTCTATGCCACGGTTCACCTTGGGACTGATGAGGACAGAACACTCACCTGGATGACCAATGGCAAGTTGCTTTCTGTCAAGTGGAGAGCGTTCATGCAGTTGATTGGGGTGCAAGACCTCGGTCTTGAGTCTCCTGTTGGCTTTCGCCCGCACGCCCGCGCCCATTGCACTCACAAGCAAGCTCTCTAGCCATATCGCACTCAAGATCAACCAGAGACATGAAGGAAACCTATGAGCTGCTCGCCTATCTCGATATCCTTCATCGCATCTTCAGAGAGACCCTTTTCCCTCGCATTGGGAATCTGGACCAGGTTCACTCTTATCTCATGGACATGCTTCTTTTCTGCTAGCGTGAGAAGGAAAATCCCACCGGAGAGTCTTTGGATATCTCTCATGTTATGTGGTCTGAGTTGCTATCTGCTATCTCTGAGTGCAAGTGCCCGATATATGGTCCGTTCATCATGCTGCTCATTGAGAAGGACTGGGATCATGTATATCCTAAGGTGCCACTGGAGTCTGGAGAGTTGATCTCTCACGATGTCAAGCGTCTGAGGAAGAAGGATAACTGGGGCACTCAGGCCCCTAAGACTGGAGTTCCTTCGTCTGCTGCTGCCATGGAGACAGAGGATGAGCCTGCAGCTGATGATGATGATGATGATGACTACATGCCTTCTGAGGCAGAGCCCTCTTGGGCTAAGAAGCTCAAGTCTAAGATGAAGAAGTTGTTCTGCATGGAGGCTCACGGTCAGTACATGACTCATGTGGCTGGGAAGAAGGCTCGAGGTCGTCACAAGGAGCTCATGCGACAGTTGGGTGCTACAGTCAAGAGTGGATCTGAGGACCAGCTTACTGAGGAGGAGGAGTGGATTCAGCAGCACTGCCCGTGGACCGATTCTGAGGCCGAGCATTTCCAGACTGACGACGGTGGTGCCGATGATTCCGCTGGGCTCTGATGCGTGTGTCCCTCATTTGCTCTCACCTGGAGCCATAGCAACACTCCCTCTCCTTTTTGGTGTCTCGATGCCAAAGGGGGAGAGAGTTTAGGGATTTGCGAGTTGTGTCTTTCGTCTCTTATTTGTGTCTTGTTCGTGTTTTCCTCGCATTTGCTTTGGTTGGTTTGTCTGTGAGACCTAAGTTCGAGTGAGACTTAAGTACGAGTCATATGGTGTGAGACATATGCTACCTTACTTTTCCAGTATCATTATCTATGTCACTCTAGCTTATGAGTTGCGTTGTTTTCTTGTTATATCATCTATGCTGCTCTTATACACCATGCTTAGATTGTTGGTCTCTAAAATGTAGGGGGAGCTTTGATCCTAGTATGTGTGTTGTGCAGTCCAAAGCACTTATCTAAATAGCACACATCTAGGGGGAGCCCATCTACATGTTAGGACCGTGGGGTTTGTATGCTTACTCTATATCTTGTTTATGCAAATCAGATTGTCATCAATCCACCAAAAGGGGAGATTGTAAGGGCATATTTATCCCCTAGTGGTTTTGGTGATTGATGACAATGCTTTTGCAGACTAATCGTGTGTGTTAAGTTCTTTCAGAGAATCATCCATTGGCACGAGACGATTTTCTCCCCTCGGTGTTTTAGTCAAGATGGTGTAGCTCCTTCGTTTCGTTGTTGGTGGACTAGTTTCGTAGGAGTCACCGTACTATTAAGAGGGGATCCGCTTTGGTAAGACTAGGGTGGAATCAACACGTACACATCCTTATCACACCCGTCGTCTTCCTTTCGCAACTATGGAGCCGCAACTTCTCTTCCATACCTGCTTCGCCCTGTTCCAGCGGTAGTACCGCGATCTCCAGCGGTAGTACCGCCGAAGCCCTCTAGCGGTAGTACCGCTCCCAGCGGTAGTACCGCTCCGTAGAGCGGTAGTACCGCTCATGGCTTCGTCAGAGTACCGCCAGCAGATGCGATGCGTACTCTTGCCGCCTCGATTCGAGACGGTGTTTTCTCGTGTCGGGTTTTGCGGCACTAAAAGCGGTAGTAGAAGCGGTAGTACCGCTAGCGGTAGTACCGCTCTGGGGCCAGTGGCCTGGCTTCCTCTCCAGCACGGTAGTACCGCTGGGCAGGGAGCAGTAGTACCGTTCTCAGCGGTAGTACCTTCCTGCCCCAGCGGTAGTACCGCTCTGTGCGGGGCTGCACAGTGAGGTAACGATTGGATGTGTTCCCACACTATATAAAGGTGTCTTCTTCCTCCAAGTTGACTCACCTCTTTCCCCCAAAGCTCCATTGTTGCTCAAAGCTCCATTTTCGCCCAATCTCTCTCCCTAGCCAATCAAACTTGTTTATTTGCTCGGGATTGGTTGAGAAGGCCCAGATCTACACTTTCACCAAGAGAAATTTGATTCCCCCCACTTATTCCTTGCGGATCTTGTTACTCTTGGGTGTTGAGCACCCTAGACGGTTGAGGTCACCTCGAAGCCATACTCCATTGTGGTGAAGCTTCGAGTTGTTGTTGTTGTTGTTGTTGTTGTTGTTGTTGTTGTTGTTGTTGTTGTTGTTGTTGTTGTTGTTGTTGTTGTTGTTGTTGTTGTTGTTGTTGTTGTTGTTGTTGTTGTTGTTGTTGTTGTTGTTGTTGTTGTTGTTGTTGTTGTTGTTGTTGTTGTTGTTGTTGTTGTTGTTGTTGTTGTTGTTGTTGTTGTTGGGAGCCTCCGATTGTTGTGGAGATTGCCCCAACCTTGCTTGTGAAGGTTCGGTCGCCGCCTTCAAGGGCACCAATAGTGGAATCACGGCATCTCACATTGTGTGAGGGCGTGAGGAGAATCTGATGGCCCTAGTGGCTTCTTGGGAAGCATTGTGCCTCCACACCGCCTAACGGAGACGTATTTCCCTTAAAAGGAAGGAACTCCGTAACACATCCTCGTCTCCACCGGCTCCACTCTTGGTTATTTCAGGTGCCTTTACTTTTGCAAGCTTACTTGTTGTTACATCCCTTGCTTGCTTGTGTACTAGTTGTTATTGCATCATATAGGTTGCTCACCTAGTTGCACATCTAGACAACCTATTTTGTTGCAAAGTTTAATTTGGTAAAGAAAAGGTTAAAAATTGTTAGTTGCCTATTCACCCCCCTCTAGTCAACCATATCGATCCTTTCACCGGCGATGGCAGGCCTGGAGCGAAAGCTGCAATTTGCGATGGCCGCATACGCGGCCTGCGCCCATCACGAAATCACGCCTGAGTTCGTGCTGGAGGCGCTAGAGGTGGTAGCCGGCGTCGGGAGGGAATGGGTCTCGGTGCACAGCCACCGCCCGGAGGACTTCCTCGTCGTCTTCGACCGCCAGGATCACCACAGCAGGGTCGCGACACTGCCGTTCGTCGAGTTCCAGGGGGTCAGGCTCTACCTCAGGCAGTGGAATAGGCAAGCCCAGGCGGTGCACGCCATGTTCAGCTTCAAGGCCTCCCTCGTGCTGGAGGGCATTCCGCCGCACGCGTGGAAGCGGGACGTGGTCGAGAGCCTTCTGGGCTCCTCTTGCATCGTCGACATGGTGGCACCGGAGTCAAGCTCAAGGCACGATCTCTCCGCGTTCAAGGTCACGGCATGGACGGCAGCGCCGGAGGCCATTCTCACACTCCGGTGGCTTGCGGTTCCGGAGCCACGGTTGGTTGTACCGATGAGGGAGCCCACTCTGCTGCAATACAAGGTTTTGATTCATCTGGATTCTGTGATGGATTTCTCGGATCGTGATGAGCCGTTCTTCCATGGGGTTTCATCGGGCAGTGAGCAGAGTGGCGTCCCCTCCGATGGCCGTATCAGTGGAGAAGGGAGAAGCAGGAGCAGCCCCTATCGAAGGCGGTGGCAGTATGGAGTGTGTGATGATCTCGGAATGGGTGCTGGCCATGGCGCCGCTGCCCTGGCTGGCTGCTCCGGCGTCGATGGTGGTTGGCGCCTCCCGGCCATGGTGGAAAGAGGCCACGTCACCCAGGAGGGCCTCGCTGGCCCGGTCACGGATCGGCTTTCGGTCAGATTGACCGCTTTTGACCGTTTGACTGTTCTGCCGAGCGCGGCTGCGGCATCCGAGGGGGAGGGAAAATTCAAATCTGCAATGGAGACCTGCCTCACCCGCAACCAATGTGGCCGACAGCTCAGCACAAAGATCGAGGGAGCAGCGCTCCAGAATGGTGGGGCCGCGTCCGGGGTTGGTGGCAGATAAGGTTTCTGGAGATGCCACTGGCCTGCAGGAAAGGGATGGTGGCCCCACGGTGGATACGGCAACACATGATGTGCAAATCTTGGAGAGGACGGTTGGTTCTATGGACCGTACCATCGTTTCTCGTGTCAAGACAGATGGCGCCAGCACCAACGGAAGGGAACTGCGCGCACTGATCCATAGTGATTCGATGGAGGACCCGGCAAGGTTGTCTGGCTCGGGTGGCAGAGAGGCAGGTGGCGCAGTCGCTCCGGTGGAGCCGTTGCCTCTGGATGAGGGGACGAGTGCCACCCTGGCTGGCCCGCAGCAGGGCTTAGTGGTGGGCCAGGACGCCCCAATCATTGCGCTGGTGGGGGGCGCGGCTTCGGACCGCCCAATGGATGAGATCCTGGTGGCCATGGATGGGCACTGTAGCACGGATGGATCCCATGCAGATCAGCCTGTACTGCATGCACGTACGGACGTGCTGGACGTAGGGGGCGCGATCGCGGAGACTGCTGTTGTGGTGGAGCTAGAGGATGCTACGCAGGAGGGAGATGTGGCTGACCAGGCTAGATGCTTGGTCGCCACCAACGGCACTATGACTCCGGAGGAGGCCCTGGCATTCGCGAAGATGAAGACATTTTGTTCCAACATAGTGAAGAAACTGGCACCCCCGCTCCTAAAGGAAGTCCAGGCTTCATCCCTGAGACCTGAAGCCGAGCCATTTACTCCGAAGCGCACTACCCGTGCGGCGAAGCGCAACCTGAGCTCTTGCACCGGCAAGTCAAAGACCGCAGAGAACATGCTGTTGCGCACCCTGGGTCTCGTCGTGGATGACATGGTGGTCGATGACGATGCGGTGAAGAATCTTCAAAGGCTCTTTGACTCGCCACTGGGAAGCAGCACGTGAGAGTCATTGCCGCCCTATTCAGCAAGACAGTACCCCCACCCCAAGACCTTGAGGGACGATGGGGGAGAGCATTGCAGCATAGTTGTAGCTGCGAGACGGTGTTGGAGATGTCCTTTGTTCTCCATGGATTACAACCCAGAGGTCTTGTGTTAGTCTACTAGAGGCTTACTAGGGACATGGTGTTGCTATGTACCCACACATGTACCTGAGTTTCCTATCAATACAATTATAGCATGGATAATAAACAATTATCATGAACAAGGAAATATAATAATGACTAATTTATTATTGCCTCTAGAGCATATTTCCAATAGTCTCCCACTTGCACTAGAGTCAATAATCTAGTTCACATCGCCATGTGATTAACACTCACAGGTCACATCGCCATGTGACCAACATCCAAAGAGTTTACTAGTGTCAATAAACTAGTTCACATCATCATGTGGTTAAGACTCAATGAGTTCTGGGGTTTGATCATGTTTTGCTTGTGAGAGAGGTTTTAGTCAACGGGTCTGCAACATTCAGATCCGTATGTACTTCGCAAATCTCTAGGTCATATTGTAAATGCTGCTTCCACGATCAACTTGGAGCTATTCCAAATGGTTGCTCTACTATACGTATCCGGTTTGCTACTCAGAGTCATTCAAATAGGTGTTAAAGCTTGCATCGACGTAACCTTTTACGCCGAACTCTTCATCACCTCCATAATCGAGAAACATGTCCTTATTACTCCAAGGACAATTTTGACCGCTGTCCAATGATCCATTCCTGGATCACTCTTGTACCCCCTTGCCAGACACGTGGTAAAGCACATATCAGGTGCGATACAAAGCATGACATACTGTATAGAGCCTATGGCTAAGGCATAGGGGACAACATTCGTCCCTTCTCTTTCTTCTGCCGTGGTCGAGCTTTAAGTCTTAACTTCATACCTTACAACTCAGGCAAGAACTCCTTCTTTGACTGATCCATCTTGAACACCTTCAAGATCATGTCAAGGTATGTGCTCATTTGAAAGTACTATTAAGCATTTTGATCTATCTTATAGATCTTGATGCTTATTGTTCAAGTAGCCTAATCCAGGTTTTCCATTGAAAAACACTTGTCAAATAACCCTATATGCTTTCTAGAAATTCTACATCATTTCTGATCAACAATATGTTTATTACATCTACTTATCAGAAATTCTATAGTGCTCCCACTCACTTCTTTGGAAATACAAGTTTCTCATAAACTTTGTATAAACCCAAAATCTTTGATCATCTCATCAAAGTGTATATTCCATCTCCGAGATGCTTACTCCGATCCTCGGAAGGACTCTTTGGAGCTTTGCATACTTGTTAGCATCTTTCAGGATTGACAAAACCTTCTGGTTGTATCTCATACAAACTTTCCTCAAGAAAATCGTCGAGGAAACAATGTTTTGACATCCTATCTGCAAGATCTCATAAATAATGTAGTAACTGCTAATCCAATTCCAACAGACTCTTAGCATCGCTACGAGTGAGAAAGCCTCACTGTAGTCAACTCCTTGAACTTGTCAGAAAACATCTTAACGACAAGTCGAGCTTTCTTAATGGTGATACTTACCATCATTGTCCGTCTTCCTTTTAAAATCCATCTGTAACTAATAGCCTTACGACCATCAAGTAGTTCTTCCAAAGTCTATACTTTGTTTTTACACATGGATCCTCTCAGATTTTGTGGCCTCGAGCCATTTTTGGAATCCGTGCAGCTTGTAGGTTCATCGTTGTCTAGCAACATGACTTCCAAGACAGGATTACGTACCACTCTGAAGTAGTACGCATCCTTGTCGTCCTACGAGGTTTGGTAGTGACTTGATCTGAAGTTTCATGATCACTATCATTAGCTTCCACTTCAATTGGTGTAGGCGCCATAGGAACAACTTCCTGTGCCCTGCTACACACTAGTTGAAGTGATAGTTCAATAACCTCATCAAGTCTCCACCATCCTCCCACTCAATTCTTTCAAGAGAAACTTTTCCTCGAGAAAGGACCCGATTCTAGAAACAATCACTTTTGCTTCCGGATCTGAAATAGGAGGTATACCCAACTGTTTTGGGTGTCCTATGAAGATGTATTTATCCGCTTTGGGTTTGAGCTTATCAGGATGAAACTTTTCCACATAAGCGTCGCAGCCCCAAACTTTCAAGAAACGACAGCTTAGGTTTCTCTAAACCATAGTCCATACGGTGTCATCTCAACGGAATTACGTGGTGCCCTATTTAAAGTGAATGCGGTTGTCTCTAATGCCTAACCCATAAACGATAGTGGTGATTCGATAAGAGACATCATGGTATGCACCATATCCAATAGGGTGCAGTTATGATGTTCGGACACACCATCACACTATGGTGTTCCAGGAGGTATTGGTTGTGAAACAATTCCCACAATGTCTTAATTATGTGCCAAACTTGTAACTTAGATATTCATCTCTATGATCATATCATAGACATCTTATCCTCTTGTCACGACGATCTTCAACATCACTCTGAAATTACTTGAACCTTTCAATAATTCAGACTTGTGTTTCATCAAGTAAATATACTTAGCATCTACTCAAATCATCTGTGAAGCAAGAACATAACGATATCCACTGCGTGCCTCAGCACTCATTGGACTGCACACACATCAAATGTATTACTTCCAACAAGTTGCTTTCTTGTTCCATTTTACTGAAAACGAGGCTTTTCAGCCATCTTGCCCATGTGGTATGATTTGCATGTCTCAAGTGATTCAAAATCAAGTGAGTCCAAACGGTCCATCTGCATGGAGTTTCTTCATGCATATATACCAATAGACATGGTTCACATGTCTCAATCTTTTCAAAAACGAGTGAGTCCAAAGATCCATCAATATGGAGCTTCTTCATGCGTTTTATACCAATATGACTTAAGTGGCAGCGCCACAAGTATGTGGTACTATCATTACTATCTTATATCTTTTGGCACGAACATGTGTATCACTACGATCGAGATTCAATAAACCATTCATTTTAGGTGCAAGACCGTTGAAGGTATTATTCAAATAAACAGAGTAACCATTATTCTCCTTAAATGAATAACCGCATTGCGATAAACATAATCCAATCATGTTTATGCTCAACGCAAACACCAAATAACAATTATTTAGGTTTAACACCAATCTCGATGGTAGAGGGAGCACGCGATGCTTGATCACATCAACCTTGGAAACACTTCCAACACACATCGTCATCTCACCTTTAGCTAGTCTCCGTTTATTCCGTAGCTCTTTTATTTCGAGTTACTAACACTTAGCAATCGAGCCGGTATCTTAATACCCTGGAGCTACTAGGAGTACTAGTAAATTACACATATAATACAATGTATATCCAATATACTTCTATCGACCTTGCCAGCCTTCTCATCTACCAAGTATCTAGGGTGGTTCTGCTTCAGTGACCGTTCGTCTTATTACAGAAGCACTTAGTCTTGGGCTTGGGTTCAACTTTGGGTTTCTTCACTCGAGCAGCAACTGATTTGTCGTTTCATGAAGTATCCCTTTCTTGCCCTTGCCCTTCTTGAAATTAGTGGTTTTAACTAACCATCAACCATTGATGCTCCTACTTGACTTCTACTTTCACGGTGTCAAACATCGCGAATAGCTCAAGGATCATCATATCTATCCCTGATATGTTATAGTTCATCACGAAGCTCTAGTAACTTGGTGGAAATGCTTTTGGAGAAACATCACTATCTCGTCTGGAAGATTAACTCCCACTCGATTCAAGTGATTGTTGTACTTAGACAATCTGAGCACTAGCTCAACGACTGAGCTTTTCTCCCTTAGTTTGCAGGCTAAGAAACTCGTCGGAGGTCATATACCTCTGGACGTGGGCACGAGCCTGAAATCCCAATTTCAGCTCTCGAAACATCTCATATGTTCTGCGACGTTTTGAAATCGTCTTCGGTGCCTCAACTCTAAACCGTTTAACATTACTGAACTATCACGTAGTTATCAAAATGTGTATGTCAGATGTTCGCAACATCCACAGACGACGTTCGAGGTTCAGCACACCGAGCGGTGCATTAAGGACATAAGCCTTCTATGAAGCAATGAGGACAATCCTCAGTTTACGGACCTAGTCCGCATAATTGCTACTATCAACTTTCAACTAAATTTTCTCTGGGAACATATCTAAAACAATAGAACTAAAGCACGAGCTATGACATAATTTGCAAAAACCTTTTGATTATGTTCAGGATAATTAAGTTCATCTTATGAACTCCCACTCAGATAGACATCCCTCTAGTCATCTAAGTGATTACATGATCCGAGTCAACTAGGCCGTGTCCGATCATCATGTGAGACGGACTAGTCATCATCGGTGAACATCTTCATGTTGATCGTATCTACCATACGACTCATGCTCGACCTTTCGGTCTCTTGTGTTCCGAGGCCATGTCTGTACATGCTAGGCTCGTTAAGTCAACAAGTGTTTCGTGTGTGTAAATCTAGATTACACCCGCTGTATGTGAACGTTAGAATCTATCACACCCGATCATCACGTGGTGCTTCGAAACAACGAACTTTCGCAATGGTGCACAGTTAGGGGGAACACTTTCTTGAAATTATTATGAGGGATCATCTTATTTACTACCGTCGTTGTAAGCAAATAAGATGCATAAACATGATAAAAATCATATGCAATCAAATAGTGACATGATATGGCCAATATCATTTTGCTCCTTTTGATCTCCATCTTCGGGGCTCCATGATCATCATCATCACCGGCATGACACCATGATCTCCATCATCATGATCTCCATCATCATGTCTCCATGAAGTTGTCTCGCCAACTATTACTTCTACTACTATGGCTAACAGTTTAGCAATAAAGTAAAGTAATTACATGGCGTTGTTCATTGACACACAGGTCATACAATAAATTAAGACAACTCCTATGGCTCCTGCCGGTTGTCATACTCATCGACATGCAAGTCGTGATTCCTATTACAAGAGCATGATCAATCTCATAAATCACATATCATTCATCACATTCTTTTAGCCATATCACATCACATAGCATACCCTGCAAAAACAAGTTAGACATCCTCTAATTGTTGTTTGCATGTTTTACGTGGTTGCTATGGGTTTCTAGCAAGAACTTTTCTTACCTACGCAAAAACCACAACATGATATGTCAATTGCTATTTACCCTTCATAAGGACCCTTTTCATCGAATCCGATCTGACTAAAGTGGAGAGGCGGCACCGCTAGCCACCTTATGCAACAAGTGCATGTCATCGGTGGAACACATCTCACGTAAGCGTACGTGTAAGGTCGGTCCGGGCCGCTTCATCCCACGATGCCGCCGAATCAAGATCAGACTAGTAACGGCAAGTAAATTGACAATATCGATGCCCACAACTGCTTTGTGTTCTACTCGTGCATAGAAACTACGCATAGACCTAGCTCATGATGCCACTGTTGGGGATCGTAGCAGAAATTTAAATTTTTTTACGCATCACCAAGATCAATCTATGGAGTAATCTAGCAACGAGGGAAGGGGAGTGCATCTACATACCCTTGTAGATCGCTAAGCGGAAGCATTCAAGTGAACGGGGTTGATGGAGTCGTACTCGTCGTGATCCAAATCACCGATGATCCTAGCGCCAAACGGACGGCACCTCCGTGTTCAACACACACATGGTTGGGAGAGACATCTCCTCCTTCTTGATCCAGTAAGGGGAGGAGAGGTTGATGGAGATCCAGCAGCACGACGGCGTGGTGGTGGAAGTAGCGGGATCCCGGCAGGGCTTCGCCAAGCGCAAGCGGGGAGGAAGAGGTGTCACGGGAGGGAGGGATGCGCCAGGGACTCAGGTGCAGCTGCCCTCCCTCCCCTCCACTATATATAGGGGCCTAGGGGGGCGCCGGCCCCTTGTAGATCCCATCTAGAGAGGGGGGCTGCCCTAGGGGTGGCTTGGCCTCCAAGCCAAGTGGAGGCGCCCCCACCCCTTAGGGTTTCTAACCCTAGGCGCATGGGAGGCCCAAGGGGGGGTGCACCAGCCCACCAGGGGCTGGTTCCCACGCCCCTTCAGCCCATGGGGCCCTCCAGGATAGGTGGCCCCACCCGGTGGACCCCCGGGACCCTTCTGGTGGTCCCGATACAATACCGATGACCCCCGAAACTTTCCCGGTGGCCAAAACTGGACTTCCTATATATAAATCTTTACCTCCAGACCACTCCGGAACTCATCGTGACATCCGGGACTCCGAACAACTTTCGGGTTACCGTATACTAATATCTCTACAACCCTAGCGTCACTGAACCTTAAGTGTGTAGACCCTACGGGTTCGGGAACCATGCAGACATGACCGAGACAACTCTCCGGCCAATAACCAACAGCGGGATATGGATACCCATGTTGGTTCCCACATGTTACACGATGATCTCATCGGATGAACCACGATGTCGAGGATCCAATCAATCCCGTATTAAATTCCCTTTGTCTACCGGTATAGTACTTGACCGAGATTCGATCGTCGGTATCCCGATACCTTGTTCAATCTCGTTACCGGCAAGTCTCTTTACTCGTTCTGTAACACATCATCCCGTGATCAACTCCTTGGTCACATTGCGCACGTTATGATGATGTCCTACCGAGTGGGCCCAGAGATACCTCTCCGTCACACGGAGTGACAAATCCCAGTCTTGATTCGTGCCAACCCAACAGATACTTTCGGAGATACCCGTAGTGCACCTTTATAGCCACCCAGTTACGTTGTGACATTTGGTACACCCAAAGCATTCCTACGGTATCCGGGAGTTGCACAATCTCTTGGTCTAAGGAAATGATACTTGACATTAGAAAAGCTTTAGCATACGAACTACACGATCTTTGTGCTAGGCTTAGGATTGGGTCTTGTCCATCACATCATTCTCCTAATGATGTGATCCCGTTATCAACGACATCCAATGTCCATGGTCAGGAAACCGTAGCCATCTATTGATCAACGAGCTAGTCTAGTAGAGGCTTACTAGGGACATGGTGTTGTCTATGTACCCACACATGTACCCGAGTTTCCTATCAATACAATTATAGCATGGATAATAAACGATCATCATGAACAAGGAAATATATTAATAACTAATTTATTATTGCCTCTAGAGCATATTTCCAACAAAGGGCCCTTCCCAAGGTGGGGATAGCTTATGCGCATCAGTTTGATCCTGGATGAGCCAGAGCACCAAATCACCTTCCTAAAAGGCTCTGGACTTAACCCGACGGCTGTGATATCGGCGCAAGTCCTATTGGTAAATCGCTGAACGAGCTGCTGCCAAGTCCCGCTGTTCATCTAACAGGCCAAGAGCATCCCGATGCGCCTGTTCATTGCCCGCTTCAACATAAGCCGCCACACGAGGCGAGTCATGACGAATGTCGCTAGGGAGAACCGCCTCAGCTCCGTAGAGCATGAAGAGAGGCGTATAACCCATAGATCTATTGGGAGTAGTGTTAATGCTCCATAACACAGAAGGTAACACCTCAACCCAGCAACCCGGTGTCCGCTGCAAAGGGACCAAAAGCCGGGGCTTGATGCCTTTCAAGATCTCCTGATTGGCTCTGTCGGCTTGACCGTTGGATTGGGGGTGAGCCACTGATGAAAAATCAAGTCGAATATGCTCACGCTGACAAAATTCTTCCATGGCGCCTTTAGACAGATTAGTTCCATTGTTAGCTATAATGCTGTGTGGAAAGCCGAAGCGAAATATCACCTTCTTCATGAATTGAAATGCCGTAGCTGCATCACACTTACTGACTGGCTCTGCTTCAACCCACTTTGTAAATTTATCAACCGCCACCAAGAGGTGGGTCTTTTTATCTTTGGACCTTTTAAAAGGCCCAAACATATCAAGCCCCCAGACTGCAAATGTCCATGTAATTGGAATCATCCTCAATTCTTGAGCCGGCACATGAGCCCCTCTTGAGAACTTCTGACAACCATCACATTTACTGACCAAGTCCTCTGCATCGGCATGAGCCGTCAGCCAATAGAATCCGTGACGGAAAGCCTTAGCCACGAGGGATTTTGACCCGGCGTGATGACCACAATCCCCTTCATGAATCTCACGAAGAATTTCTTGGCCTTCTTGAGGAGAGACGCAACACTGAAACACCCCTATAACACTGCGATGATGCAACTCGCCATCGACAATCATCATAGACTTAGACCACCGGTTTATCTGCCTGGCCAAGGTTTCATCCTCAGGCAACTCGCCCCGAGTCATGTAAGCCAGATATGGCACCGTCTAATCTGGAATGACATGAAGAGCCACCATAAATTGTGCTTCCAGGTTAGGAACAACCAAGTCTTCCTCTATGGGTAGCCTGACAGAAGGGTTATGCAGAATATCCAAGAAAGTATTAGGCGGCACCGGCTTATGCTGAGATCCCAGCCGGCTTAAAGCATCAGCCGCCTCGTTCTTTCTGCGGTCAATGTGCTCCACCTGATAACCCTTAAAATGTCCAGCAATTGCGTCAACTTCACGGCGATAAGCCGCCATGAGAGGATCCTTAGAATCCCACTTGCCTGATACCTGCTGAGCCACCAGATCTGAGTCGCCGACTCCTTAGCCATCCGGAGACCATGGAGTAAGGATTCATACTCAGCTGCATTGTTAGTATAGGGAAACATCAACCGTAACATATAACAAAATTTTTCACCTCAAGGGGAAGCCAAAACAACTCCAGCCCCTGAGCCCTCCAATTGCCTGGACCCGTCAAATTGAATTGTCCAATATGTGTTGTCCGGCTTTTCTTCAGGCATCTGCAGCTCTGTCGAATCATTGATGAATCCACTAGTGCTTGAGATTTAATAGCTATGCATGGCACATACTTTAAGCCATGAGGCCCAAGCTCAATGGCCCACTTGGCGACTCGTCTTCTGGCCTCTCTGTTTTGAATGATATCCCCCAAAGGAGCAGAACTAACCACAATGATGGGGTGGCCCAAGAAGTATTGCTTGAGCTTCCGGCTTGCCATGAACACCCCATAAACGAGCTTCTACCAATGCGGATACCATTGCTTGGACTCAATAAGCACCTCGCTGATGTAGTAAACCGGCCGTTGAACCGGGTGTTCCTTGCCAGCCTCCTTGCGCTCCACCATGATGGCCACGCTGATGGCGCACATGTTAGCAGCCACATATAATAACAAGGGCTCCTTATGAATGGGAGCAGCAAGAACTGGCGGCTCAGCCAGCTGTCTCTTCAGATCTTCAAAAGCAGCATTGGCAGCGTCACTCCAGGTGAAGTTATCGGTCTTCTTCAGCATTTGATATAGTGGTATGGCCTTCTCACCCAACCGGCTTATGAACCGGCTTAGAGCAGCGATACGACCTGCCAAACGCTGAACGTCATTGATACAGAGGTGATGGCCTTGATCTTCTCCGGGTTAGCCTCGATGCCCCTGTTAGAAACCAGAAAACCCAAAAGCTTGCCTGCAGGCACACCAAAAACACACTTTGCCAGGTTAAGCATCATTTTGTAAACCCGAAGATTGTCAAAGGTTTCCTTAAGATCATCAATCAAGGTCTCCTTCTCTCTGGATTTCACCACTATGTCATCCACATAAGCAAGAAAATTGCGCCCAATTTGATTATGAAGACAATTCTGCACACATCGCTGGTATGTCGCCTGGGCACTCTTGAGCCCAAAAGGCATTGATACATAGCAGAAGGCTCCAAACGGGGTAATGAATGCTGAGGGAGTCCTGGACTAGGGGGTGTCCGGATAGCCAGACTATCAATATCCGTCGGACTCCCGGACTACGAAGATAGAAGATTGAAGACTCCGGCTCGTGTCCGGAAGGTACTTTCCTTGGCGTGGAAGGCAAGCTTGGCAATATGGATATGTAGATCTCCTACCATTGTAACCGACTCTGTGTAACCCTAGCCTCTCCGGTGTCTATATAAACTGGAGGGCCTTAGTCCATAGGACGAACATTACATCTCAACAATCATACCATAGGCTAGCTTCTAGGGTTTAGCCTCCTTGATCTCGTGGTAGATCTACTCTTGTACTACCCATATCATCAATATTAATCAAGCGGGGCGAGGGTTTTACCTCCATCGAGAGGGCACGAACACAGGTAAAAACATTGTGTCCTCGTCTCTTGTTACCATCCGCCTAGACGCACAGTTCGGGACCCCCTACCCGAGATCCGCCGGTTTTGACACCGAAATTGGTGCTTTCATTGAGAGTTCCTCTGTGTCGTCCCCGATAGGCTCGATGGCATCTTCAACCATCAACGCTGTCTGGGGTGAGACCTTTCTCCCCGGACAGATCTTCATATTCGGCGGCTTTGCACTGCGGGCCAATTCTCTTGGCCATCTGGAGCAGATCAAAAGCCACGCCCCTGGCCGTCAGGTCAGATTCGGAAGCTTAAACTTCGCGGCCGATGACCGCAGAGACTTGATCTTCGACGGACTCGAGCCACAGCCAAGCGCGTCGCACTGCGACGATGGGCATGATCTAGCTCTGCCGCCGGGCAGTGCTTTGGTGGCGCTTTTCGGATCGCTTGGCCACTAGCCCGGGCCGATTGCCCATATCGAGGGCGGTGGATGAAGACGCCGCCACAGGGGCTTCAACATCCACGGCGATGGGCGAATACCAATCTTGTCCCTGCGAAATCCGTGATCGGCGCCGGACTCCTCGCGGACTCGAGCCTCCTGCGCCTACCAATTAATCCAGTTAGGCGCGGTTATGGATTTCACCGCCGCGGACACCTTCGGCCTTCGCCCTTTGGCGATATCCTGAATTCCTGAAGCATCTCTCGCTATCGGGAGAATCTGGCGGACTATGGCGGGGCGGTTGGAGTTCGGACGATGGAGAAATTGAGCCCACCCACCACCCACTTTGTAGCCACCGCCGAGTATCTAACCGACATGCTAGACTACGACTCCGGCGACATCGGCGCCATGGGCGGCGATCTTTGAGGCGAGCGCAAACCCGGCGCCTCTGAGGCATCGAAAGCCACCTCGTCATATAGCGTTTACATGGTGGACACCCCAAAAGAAGGGATGGCGAAGATGCAATGGAGGCGAGACTCTCTAAAAAGCAGCCCAAACGCGCCGTCGGTGGCGCGCTCTAATCAAAGGTGCATCGTCTCCTCGGCCACTTGTTCCGGACACGAGTCTTTGGATCACGAATTCCCAGCAGGTTTAAACCCATAAACATAGAAGCCTACGATGGAACAACAGACCACAGAGTGCGGATAGAAGACTATATATTGCATATACATATGGCGGAGGAGGCGATCTCACGCCATAAAATATCTACCCTCAAGCTCAAAGGGCCAGCCCGTCATTGGCTCAAAAGCCTCCCGAAAACACTGTTGGAAGTTGGGAAGAGCTCGAGGAAGCGTTTGAGCAAATTTTCAAGGGACTTATGTCCGGCCTCCGGATCAGATGACCTAAGTCACATAACTCAACAGCCGGAGAGTCGCCATGAAGTGCAGAACAGGTTCCTTACCAAAAGAACCAAATAGTCATTGTCCGGACGCCGAAGCCTTAGCAGCTTTCAAGCACAATGTCCGAGACGAATGGCTCTTGAACACCTCGGTCAAGAGAAACCGAGGACAATGACCGCATTAACAAGCCTCATGACCCGCTTTGCGCGGGGGAGGATAGCTGGTCGGCACGGAAGCGCACCGGCGACCCAAGTACATCGAGATAAGAGATGGAAATGGAAAATCGCGGTAGAGAAAAGAACGGCGCCGAATAAAGAGAAAAGCCCAAAAACACGGCGGTCAACGCCAGATTTAAAAGCTCACGGCCAAATAATAAAGCTCATCCCCTCAAGGATGAGCGGTGAATGACTATCTAACCTACACAAAATTTCGGGTCGGGTATGTCAAATCCACAAGATACCCGGAAGGCCATAAATCACACCCATAGGGATTGTTGGGTTTTCAAACAGTCCGGCCAGTTAAACGCCGAACACAAGGGGCTCGACGCGTCAAGCGAAGAAGATAAACCCCGCCAGCAGGGCACCGGAAAACAAAAAACTTTCCCACAAGGGGTCAAAGCAGTAAACTCACTTCATGTGAGGACACGGAAAAATAGTGCGGCACTTTCTAAAAAGAGCCTCGCACGGTCCAACCCAGCAGACCGTAGAGATTGGATATCAAAACCAATCACTTTCGACCACCTGGACTACTCCAGAAGCGTTCGAAGCGCGGGACGGACTCCCCTGATATTGAATCCGATAATAGACGGATTGCAATTCACAAACGTCCTAATGGACGGAGGCAGTGACTTAAACCTGCTATATTCAAACACAATCCGTCGGATGGGGATAGACCCTTGTTATATCTACTTGCAGCTCAAAATGCCGGGTTACAAAGGAACGATAACGGTGCATGGAAGCCGCCGAGTCGCTTTGGAATGTGAGGAAGGAGATGCAGCTTATGCAGAGGCGGTCTGTGCCACGGAGGAGTTGAAATTTTATAAGGACAATGTTGATCCGCAGATATGACCCTTTGAAGAAGCCCACTCTGAGCATGAATCGGATCTGAAGTTTAAATCGGCGGTGAGACCAAGCTTGTTGACTTTGTGCCGGCGATTCGTCCAAGCAGTTCCTTTGTCGGTGCCAACTGGATCCCAAATAGGAAGGCGCGCTCATCGAGTTCATCTGTGAGAACGGGACATCTTTGCATGGAAGCCATCGACATGCGGGTGTACCGAGGAACTCGCTGAGCACACACTTAATGTGGATCCTAAGTATAAACCGGTGAAACAGTTTCTCCGCCGGTTTAATGAAGAAAGGCGCAAGGCCATTGGGAAAAAGTAGCCGAGCTTGGCGGCTGGCTTTATCATTGAGGTGTTTCATCCGGGTGGCTTGCTAATCCGGTGCTGGTCCTTAAGAAAACGGCACTGGCGTATGTGTGTAGACTACACAGATCTCAACAAGGCTTGCCCAGCCAGATCCTTTGCTCTCCCCGCATCGATCAGATTATTGATGCCACGGCGGAGATGTGGCGTTTAAGTTTTTGGGCGCATACTACTGGATATCATCGATCAAAATGGCGGTTAAGGACCAGGAGAAAGCGGCGTTCATAACTCCCTTTGGAGCCTTACGCTATGTATCTATGCCTTTTGGGCTCAAGAGTTCCCGAGCTACTTATCGGCGGTGTGTGCGAAATTGCTTGCATACGTGATTGGCGCAATGTGCATGCTTATGTAGATGACATTGTGGTGAAATCAAGACAAAGGAGACACGGTGGAAGATTTGAAGGAGACCTTCGACAACTTGCGCATTTATAAGATGATGCTTAATCGGCCAAGTGCGTTTTTGGTGTTCGGTGGCAAGTTATTGGGGTTCTGGTGTCTAACGAGAGGAATCGAGGCTAATCCGGAGAAAATTAAAGCCATCACTTCCTTGGCTAAACGAAGTGTATCAGCGATGTTCAACGCTGGCGGGCGGATTGCTGCGTTGAGCGGTTTATCACCGCCTCGGAGAAGTCCATCCCCTATACGGATGTTGAGGAAGGCGGATAATTTTATGCAGAGTCCGGTGCTGATGAAGCCTTTGAGGATCTAAAGCGGCAATTGGCCAACCCGCTTTGTTCTTGCGGCTCCGGTTGACAAGGAACCGATGTTGTTATATGTGGCAGCCAATGCCCGGCGATGGCGTAGCCATTGTGGTAGAACGCAAGGAGGCGGAAAAGAATATCGGTTCAGCGGCGGTTTATTATATCGATGAGGTGCTTCTTGAGTCAGCGAGATATCCGCATTGGCAAAAGCTAGTCTATGGTGTTTTTATGGCGGTAGGAAGCTGAAACAATATTTCCAAGGGCATCCTATTACGATGGTTAGTTCAGCTCCTTTGGGTGATATCATACAAAACCGGAGGCGGCGGCGGATTGCAAAATGGGCCATCGAGCTTGGGCGCATGGGCTAAAAGTATATACCGCGCCGCAATGATAAAGTCACAAGCCCTTGTTGATTTCATTAATGACCGGACGAGCTACAAGCACGGAGGAAGCGGATCACACATCTTGGACTATTCATTTTGGCGGATCGAGACAATTGGAAGGCTCGGGCTGGAGTCGTTTAACTTCCCCACGGGGTGATAAGTTTTATTCGTTCTCCGTCTAATGTTCCCTTGTACTAATAATGCAGCTGAGTCTGAAGCCTTGCTCCATGGTCTCCGGATGGCTAAGGAGATGAACTTAAGCGGGTTAAATGCTTTGGTGACTTCGGACTGGTGGCTCGGCAAGTATCGGCACTTGGGATTCTAAGGACCCCTCATGGCTGCATATCGTCGAGAAGTGGACAATATTGCAGGTTGCTTCAAGGGCTATCAAGTGGATCATGTGGATCGCGGAAGAACGAAGCGGCGGGCGCTTTAAGCCGTTTGGGTTCTCGGCGTAAACGGTTCCACCTAATGTCTTTTCTGGGCGTCTTGCACAACCCGTCGGTTCGGCTCCACTGGTGAAGCGGTTGGCAATTCTGATCCGGAGGCTCGGTTGGTGGCAACATTACATGCTATTCCGGATTGGGCGGTTCCTTACCTTGCGTATATGACTCGAGGAGAGTTGCGGACGATGAGGTTACGGCGAGATGATAATCCGGCGCTCCAAATCTATAGCGATTCTTAATGGGGAGTTGCATCATTGCGGTGTTTGAGGCGTTTCAACGCTGTGTTTCCCGAGGAAGGTTGTGAAATTTTAAAAGAAATCCATGAAGGGATTGCGGGCATCACGCCGGTTCAAAGTCCACAGTGGCGAAGGCATTCCGTCATGGATTTTCTTGGTTAACTGCTCATCTTGATCACGGAGGACTTGGTCAAACGGTGCGATGGATGTCGAAATTCTCGAGCGTGCTCATGTACGGCACAGAGGTGCGGATGATCCCAATAACGTGGCCGTTTGCGACATATGGGGCTGGATATGGTTGGGCCCTTTAGCGATCCAACGATAAGAAGACCCACTGTTGGTGGCGGTGGACAAGTTCACCAAGTGGGTTGAAGCGGAACTGTCGATAAGTGTGATGCGGCGGCGGCGGTGCGTTCATCAAAAGGTGATTTTCGGTTTGGCTTTCCACACGGTATCATTCTTGACAATGGCACTAATCTGTCCAAGGAGCTATGAAAGAATTACGTGAGCGTGAGCATATCCGCAGCGACGATCGTCGATGGCCCACCCCATCCAACGGGCAGGCGAGCGTGCTAATCGAAATCTTGCGAGGCATCAAACCCGACTTCGGTTCCATTACGAGAGAACACCGTGGTGCTGGGTTGAAGAGCTCCCATCGGTGCTATGGAGTATCAATACTCGCCAAACCGGTCTACTGGTTACACACCTTTCTTCATGGTTTATGGAGCAGAAGCAGTTCTCCCCAGTGATATCAGGCACGATTCGCCCCGTGTAGCGGCTTATGTTGAAGCGGACAACGAGGTGGCACGACAGGCGCTTTGGACCTATTGGATGAGGGCGTGATTTGGCAGCCGCTCGTTCGGCGATTTACCGGCAAGATCTTCGTCGTTATCACAGCCGCCGGGTTAAGACCAGAGCCTTTCAGGAAGGAGATTTGGTGCTTCGTCTCTTCCAAGACCAGACATATATGCACAAGCTATCCCGCCTTGGGAAGGACCCTTTGTGGTCGACAGAATCTACACAATGGTTCCTACTATCGGTTGATATTCGAGGCGTAAAGACTCACGTACATCGAGGAGGAGACCAATCGGCCGTGGAATATAGCTCATCTTCGACCTTACTACACTTGAGTCATCAGCTCGGTTTATGTACATAGCATGACAATGTATATATTATCTTGATATAATAAAAATCAGGGCCTCGGCTAAGCGGGGTCTCTGTCTTTCTTTTCATGTGTGGTTACATGGAGTGCTTTTGTTTTTAAAGCGGCCTCGGTTTACCCCTTGTGATTATATTTATCACTTGGGGGCTTGGTGGTGTCCGAACCAATGCAACACCTCTTGATAGGCGAAAGCCACGGATCATTGGGGACACGGTCACGTCTGAACAGTCACGCCTCTTGGTCGGCCAATAGGGCCAGCGTCACTTGGAGGCTTGGTGAACCCGAACCAATGTCATGCCACTTGGCGGCGTACTCGCCAAGAGTCTTTGGGGACTGGCCGACTAGCACCATCGCTTCGCCTTGGGGCTTGGTTGCGTCTGACCATGGTAATGCCATCTGACCAGCTCCATGAAGCTTTACTTTTGCAAAGAGTTATTGCCTTTGTTGCCATATTTTGACATAGTTGGTATTCGATTTTTGTGGCGTTTTTCAACCCGACGAATATTTTTTATCCGGTTTAGCTGTCAGTAACAAACTGGCAAGACCCGGTTTGCTATTACGCCGCAGTTTTTATCTGCCCGGTTTACCTTCATCCGGTTTATCTTTATGGAGTAGCACGGGGGCTTATGCTGTTTCAGCACGCCTATGTGGGAGTTATTGTCTCCCCAGACGGTCATGGTTTTTAACAGGCCTCCGCTTCAAGATTGGCTATGCCAGCCTCATGCCCAGATACGGCAGGTATTTGTATCGCATACTAATTGATTTTTCGATACACAAAATATATTGGATGCCATAAACCGGCTGGTGGTGTCACCGCCGCCGAGGTTCAGTTTTTGGTTGCAGGGAGTAGGAATCAAACAAAAGTTTCATCGATGCACGAAGGCATCTCCAGGCAGCAAGTTTTGACTAAGGCTATTACAAGGCAACACAGTGCCCAAATGAGATAATTGTTCTTTGGGTTAAACCGGCTACCGGTTCAAGACTGTTCTTCATCTCCTGCCGCTTCAGCATCGTCATCTCTACCCATCGGCTGGAAATCCACAGTAGTCCAGTCGATTCCCATTAGCGCTTGGAAAACAGCCTCTTCGTGAATCAGAGATGACGGTTCAATGTCAGGAGCGTAAGTGTGCTTACGGATTGGAGGGATCAAGTTTTCCGGTTCAAAGGTTGGAGCGGGCACACGCTTGTTCTGCTCATTGTATTGGGCTTGGTAGTGCTCCAAATCGGCTTCTTCCGCCAATTGACAAGCCAGCGGGCGTACCGCACGGTTTATCGCACGCAAGTCCTCTTCATTAAAGTCCGAGCCGTCTTCCTTCACGCTGGGATAGCCTTGAGCTGCTTCCACAGGATCAAAATCCGGCACCCAGGCTTTGGCTCGGATCAAGGCATTGATGGCTCCGGTTCGTGCAGCAGATTTCTTCACCTCTTCAATCCGGGAAGGAAGGATGGATAGCCGGTTCAGGGTATCTTGGATCAGGGACGGCGCTGGATTGTTATGTGACATTGTGGTAATCACACGCTGGGCTCCGGTATACAACTGCTCCACTAAAGTGTAGACAGCCTTCAGTTTCTTCCGCACGTCATCTCCCAAGTGCCCAACGCGTGTGCCTGCATTTGATAACGGGATAGTTTTAAACCAGAATAATGGTGCAGCAGGAAAAGCATATTACACTTATTCACAAGGAGCTTACCGAAGATGGCGGCCGTCATAGAATGTACTTGCCGCTTCACGGCTGTCAGATCATCCACCACCGGTTTAAGGGCAGCTTCAGCATTTTCTGCCCGTTTGAGCAAGTTAGCCTTTTCGGTGGCCCAGACCGCCTGCTCCTTCTTCATGTTTTCCTTCACCTGCTCAGCAGCAGTCAAGGCGCTGGTTAGCTCCTTCTTGGCTTTTTCTGTCTCCGCCTGCTGGGTTTTCAAAGCTGCCTGTAAATCGGCAATCCGATCATCCTTGATTTTCCCCTCAGCCGGCACATTGATAGTATGATCAGCCAACAATTGAAGTTAAAGTCTCAAACATACAACACAGTTATATGCTTGACACTTGGGGGCTAATGTACCTTCAACCTTTCTACTGCTAATACATGGCAAAGTCCCAAGTTGAATACGAGTATTCAACTCGGCACTTGGGGGCTAATGGCTATTTGATTCTATTACAGTGTTGTCAGGAAATTTTTGGAGTACCGGTTTAAGTATGCATCGTTAAACCGGCCCTGGTGGCTATGAGGGAAGATTGCAAAGTCTATCAAAGAGAATTATCAAGTCCCAGTTTGATCAAAGATTGCAAACCGGCCCTTGGAGGCTACAAGGACTACTATACTGGTAATAAGGAAAGGAGTGTTACCTCAAACTTGTCTCTCATTAGTTTCACCAAGCCAGCTTCATAATCACGGCTACTGTAAAGCCGGTTCAGGTATCCAGAATGAAGATCTTGGGCACTTAAAGCGGCATATGTTTCCAGCTCGGCAGCCCACTTTCCTTTGTTCCAAGTTGAAGAATCCTCCTTCACAGTATGCCGGGTTAGAGTTGCAGCGTTCCCCGGTTCAGAGTGGCCTGTTCCATTAATTACAACGTCGTCATCTTTCGATTCGACGAATCGTGTGGGCACGATTGTTTGATAGGGCTATGAGGCTTTTCAGATTTGGGCGATGCGGGCAGGTGGATCAACAGACATTGAAACATTCACAGGCCTCTCCTCAGGAATAACATCTTCTTGAACCGGAGGGTCATTTGGAATATCTTGAGGCAGCATTTTGAGATCGGCACCGCTCATGATCGAAGCGGCAGCCTCTTCAGCTTTTTTCCAAGCGAGCTTTCTTGCTAGGTTTGGTTTGGTTACGAAGAAGCAAAGATTCGTGAGCAAGGCGTATCTGATCTGAAGAAATCGAAAAGTATATGGCTGTATGAACTTACCCGGCAGCTATCTTCAGCGGTGGTAGCTGGTGGTGACGATTCACCGGAGGATGAATGGGAGGTGACGATAATCGGTCGGACGGATTAAGAGGTTGTGGAACAAACCCGCTTTGGAATTTAAGGCAATAAAAGGTTGGAAACCTCGGTGCGGCGCTTTCGAGCGGGCTGTTTGGTAAACCGGCAGAGGTAACTACATCATTGTGTGCGGGTTGTGCGACGAGCTTCATGTTCTTTGTGTCTTCATAAAGAGTTTGGGATCCAAGTAAGCAAGAGGGTGAGAAAAGTTAACTTTCCGGTTTGCCGGCGAAATTTTAGTGAAGGCAAATTTGTTGAATCGGAAGAAAGAATGGTTACCTCGGCAAATCCTGCGTTCTTGGCTTCGGCGTCATCGACAAGCATCGTCATCAATAAGGCGTGTAAAAACAAGCCAAGAGAATCAAGTTCGGATTACCCACATCATCATCAATGGCGGATCGCATTTAAGCGGTAATCTTCCTCTTGTGGGCGGACTTCTTGACAACTTTTGTTTTGGGCCGAATTGGCCGCCCGGCTTTGTCCGCTTTGTCTTGAGAGAGTTTTTTGCTCCAAAACGGATTATCACCCTGGATCAGAAATAATTGAGAGTTGGACATATGAAAGTAACAACGGGTTTTTATAATGACACAGTCAGAGACTTACCGCAGGTGGTGCGTTGGTGGTGCAGTAAGGAGCTAAGCCGGTTTGAGCACAGAGGTGCTCCGGTTCATTCAGCATTCTCCTTACTGAATCCGTAACTTCATCTTCAGACAGTTCCAGTTTGGTGTGTCGGAGTGGGTCATCGACGCTGCCGGTATACTGGCACATCAAACCGGAACGCCGGCTCAAAGGCAATATGCCCCAAGATAACCAGCAGCGTGCCAGATCGATCCCAGTCAAACCGTTGGCCATAAAGGCTCGAAGCTTGGACAGTTGTGGGGCATATCTGCTCCTCTCTTTGGCGATCAATCGTTGCGGAAAGGATGAGTGTTGCTTAGCCGCTACGGGCGAAAGCCGGTAAAGGATTTTCACCTTTGGGAAGTGTCTTTCTGATAGAACCAAGTCGCGTTCCACTCTTTGGGGTGAGTATGGAGTTTGGCGTGAGGATAAGTGATCTCCTTCCTCTTCGGATAGCCATACCGCCTAATTACGTATTGGGGCCGTCGGTGAATTCGGTCTGACGGTTTAGGTGGAAAGATCCTGAACAGTTCAACGAAGGTTCCTCTTGCGAGATATGCTTGGACAAAGACTTGAAAGTGGCACGAGGTTGGTAATGAGTTGGGGCGATGTCTTGGGGGCGGAGCTGAAAATTGGCCATCACATCCCGGTAAAATTTTGACCCGGGCGGTTTGAAACCCCGGGCCAGGTGATCCGCGAACACTACAACTTCTCCTTCCTGAGGCGTGGGAGGACATTCCTCTTCAGGAACCCTCCAATGGATTGTGTTTTGATCGTCTAAAGCGCCGATCGATACCAGTTCTTTCAACTGTGTCTCGGAGACACGGGAAGGAACCCAGTTGCACTCGTACACCTGTTTGGCCATCATAAGATCTACAAAGGAGAAAGATCCGGTTTAAGAAGGTGCTTATTACAGAGTGATTGATTTAAGTTATGATAAACCGGAGGCGGTTCCTATAAATCAGCTTGTTATCAGATGATGTCAGATATGTTCTGGCGGTTCAACAAGGGGACTAATGGTGGGCCGATGCCGGTTTAGCAACTTTTTACTATGATGAGTTAAACCGCCTAATCTTGGCTTCGAAGGTAATTGAAGTCATGGACAGAAACAGGTTTCACAAAAATTCATGTTTACTACGGATCAAACGCGGGTTTTCAGAAAACAGGAAAAGCGTCGTGGAAGTAAAGAAAAGCAGAAATGCACTATAAGGTGTATGTATATATGCGAGAAGGTCTATGGGATTAAGATGAGAGAATGCAGCGGATACGAAGGAGTCATTTGAGTGCGAGCAGGATTCATAGCATGACTCAAGGCTAGAAAGATGAAAATATCGAAGAACAGGGCATGAAGCTCGAACCTAAAGCAGATCTAAAATGAAGGAACAGGCGAAGAAGGGCAAGAAGCTTACGGAAGCGGAGGAGATGCGGAGAAAGGCCGCAGTGTTACGGTCCGTACTGAGTTGATCAGCTGACCTAGGGCGGAGCGAAGTTGATGACGACAGCGGAGCTCCAAAGGCAGCGGCGCGAGGAAGAAGAAGAAGAGGAAGCGAAGGAGAAAGCAGAATGACCCTTCGGTCCTATTTATAAAACAAGTAAAGCTAGGTCAGCGCATGAATCCGTGGGTGTCATTAAGGAAGGCGTTATAAAGGATAAACTTCAAGATAGCGTCATGCGGTTCTGATGATCGAAGCAACGATGTCATGCCGGTTTACAGTGATCAGAAGCAACGGCGACGTGGCAGTTTGCTAGGTAAAAGAAGATGTCCAAGATGCAGGTTCTGTGAAGGATTGACATGAACCAGTTCAAATCAATCTGGGGCCTAATGTTGGGGATATTACCACTAGGGGTAAACCGGCCGTGCTTGGGCCGGGTTAGCTCCGCTAGTGGTGTAATCATGGAAAGGCCCAAGGCCTGTAGTTGGTTTAGAACTTGTGGCCGTAAACCGGCCTGATGTATGACTTGTATTGTAAGTTAGGAATAGAGAGATACCAACCGGGATACGAGTATGAACCGGTTGGGACTCTGCAAACCGACGGGCGTCACTCGTGTATATAAGGGGACGACCCGGCGGCGGTTCAAGGACAGACAACGACAACTCGAGCCTAGGCGAAGCTTGTTTGCTCCCTAGCCATCGAGGCTACATCAATTCCATCACAACTAGACGTAGGCTTTTACCTTCATCGAAGGGGCCGAACTAGTATAAACCCTTGTGTCTTTGTGTCCGCTTTAACCCCTGCAAGTAAACCCGTAGCGATGGCTCCATGACTAAGTCCTTACGCTAGGACATCTGCCGTGACAAATCCACGACAGCCTTGGTATTGGAGTGGCTGAATGCACCGTCGAAGGAAAACCTCCAGAAGATCCATGCCAGTCACTCCGTCACGAATGAGCTGGACTACACGTTCCATCAACATTTTAACCTGAGCCTTCTCCTCCGGAAGCACCTTTAGAGAAGACGGCTTGTTCACTCAGTCCATGGAGAACGGAGGGAGGCCAGTCGACTGCCCTGGTGTCGACTCGTCTTGGCAATAGAACCAGGCCGACTGCCACCCTCTAACTGACTCGGGAAGGGTCATGGCTGGAAAGGCACTCTTACTCCTCATCTGGATCCCAAGACCCCCGCACATCTAGATTACTTGGGTTTTCTCTTCATTCGGACTAGCCTTTTTCACCGTCTAAGAGCGACAAGTGAATATGTGTTTGAAGAGGCCCCAGTGCGGTTGGCAACCCAAGAAGTTTTCGCACAAAGACACGAAAGCAGCGAGATAGGCAATGGAGTTGGGTGTGAAGTGATGAAGTTGTGCCCCAAAGAAATTCAGAAACCCCCGAAAGAAAAGATTCGGCGGCAGAGAAAACCCGCGATCGATATGGGTGGCTAAGAGCACACACTCACACTCCTGCGGCTGCGGCTGCCACTCCGTCCCCGGAAGCCTTGCTGACCCGTGGGAGATCAGCCCTTCATTGGCCAGGTCGTCGAGATCCTTCTGGGTGATGGTCAAGCGGATCCAGTCCCCCTGGATCCAACCTTGCGGCAGGCTGGACCGCGACGAGGATCCACCCCGACTGGTCGCTCTCCCCTTCACCTTCGCCCTCGCCTTCTTCGCCTGCTCCAAAGCCGTCGTCTTCTCCTTCACCATTGTTGCCGACGAGGCAGGCACGGAGCAGCGGCGCTGAGCAGGCAGCAAGCGCAGCAGATGAATCTGAAGACGGGGGAGGGGAAAATGGGGGCGCACTGTTCAAAAAACCTCCGCCCGGCGCCTTATATGGAGTCGCTTCTGAGCGGCTGACTGGTAGGCCCGGGCAATCCTGTCAAATCCCGCAACAGTCGCGCGAGCGATACGTGGCGAAAAAGGCGTCGTGGAAATTGAGGCATCTTTACCTTATCCCATCCGAGTACCGCGGCCTTCTCCGCTTCGCGCGCTTCCCGAAATTCGGATCCCACTAAATCCGCTAACAGCAGAGCAACTTGTCAGACGGAAGATCTCCTGCGATCTCGCTCGGAAATCTCCGAGCTCATAAAGTTCACTCAACAGATATAAAGAATGGATCAAGGCGACTGAAAGAGAAGTTGACACCATCATTAAGAAGTCATTGATCCAGAGTCACACACACTCGCAGCACAAAAAGCAGGTCGGAAAGATTATCAACTCCTTCCTCACTCAAACCTCGATCCATTCGGGGGCTAATGATGAAGTCATGTACCTAGGGTAGGGTCATGGACCTGTCCAAGGTACCCTCCCCAAGGACATCTTTAGAAGAAACTCCCTTCCTGTCAACCTGGAAGGATTCCACTCGACGGACTCGAAGACACTCGACCATGAAGACTCACTCGACCACCAGGAGTTCAAGAGCCACTCTGTATCCAAACAGTCTATAATTAAGTAGTCTTAATGGTCATGATGACACTTTATGTAAGGCTTACGATGCTTGAGCCTTAATGTACTTTAAACCCTCCTCACGGGCTGGCTGGGGTCTGGCAGCTCTATATAAGCCACCCCTCCTTGGCGAAGGGTTCGCACCCTATAACTCATCGCATATAATCCAGTTGACCGCCTCCAGGCTCCGAGACGTAGGGCTGTTACTTCCTCCGAGAAGGGCCTGAACTCGTAAATCACTTGCGTATACAACTATTTCATAGCTAGGATCTTGCCTCTCCATACCTACCCCCCTATTCTACTGTCAGTCTTAGTACCACGTCAATGGGTATATGTGTAAGGAGGCCATATCAGTGGACTGAACTGCAGAATGCCAGAACAAGAGGGGGATAGCTAGTCCTATCGAAGACTACGCTTCTGGCAGCCTCCGTCTTGCAGCATGTATAAGAGAGTAGATTGAAGTCCTCCAAGTAGCATCGCATAGCATAATCCTACCCGCGATCCTCCCTCGCCGCATACAAAAGCGATCACCGGGTTGTCTGTGGAACTTGTCAGGTGTGTTTTATTAAGTATCCGGTTCTAGTTGTCATAAGGTCAAGGTACAACTCCGGGTCGTCCTTTTACCGAGGGACACGGCTATTGAATAGATAAACTTCCTGCAGGGTGCACCACATAACCCAACACGCTCGATCCCATTTGGCGGACACACTTTCTGGGTCATGCCCGCCTCGGAAGATCAACACGCCGCAACCCCACCTAGGCTGTGAGAGGTCAAGACGCCGGTCCTAAATCCTATCGCGCAAGGGTGGGCCCATCGCCCATTGCACACTGCATGTTGCGAGGGCGGCCGGAAGCGACCTAGCAACCTCCATTACAAAGGAAGTTGCATTCTGATCCAACCCGGTAGCAGCGCCGCTCGTCGTGATGTCAAGAAGGCTTGGTGATACCACGACGTCGAGTGCCCATATCTTTCCCGCATAGTTGGTTAGTGCGTATAGGCGGTGGCGGACTCGAGATCAAATACCAAGATCTCATTAAGCGTGTTATTATGAAGTAACATGACGCCGACCAAGGCCGGGCCCACCTCTCGCCTAGGTGGTCTCAACCTGCCTGTCGCTCCGCCACATAGTAACGATCGGGGCCGTCGGGAACCCGGGCCCACCTCTCTGGGATGGAGCCACTGTCCTTTCAGCCCCCACATCGGAAACACTTGCGGGTACTCAACGAGCCAACCCGACTTTAGTCACCATCTGTATACTATGTATATATGTATAGTATATACCCGTGATCACCTCCCAAGTGATCACGGCCCGATAGTATAGCGAGGCAGACTAACAAGAATGTAGGGCCAATGATGATAAACTAGCATCCTATACTAGGCATTTAGGATTGCGGGTAAGGTATCAATGACTGTAGCAACAATGACAGGCTATGCAACGGAATAGGAGTAACCGAACAGTAACATGCTACACTACTCTAATGCAAGAAGTATAGAGAAGAATAGGCAATATCTGGCGATCAAGGGGGGCTTGCTGGTTGCTCGCAAGGAGGGTCGTCAACTCCGTAGTCGAGCTGGGGTCGCCGGCGATCTCGGGGTCTCTAGGAAAGAAATAACGGAGGGTAACACAATAAATATCGAGCAATCAAAGCATCACAAAGCGTAACAAGACAATACGCGGTGTTCGGTGTGCCCTAACGCGGTAGTAGGTGATACCGGCGAAAGGGGGAAACATCCGGGAAAGTATCCCCGGTGTTTCGCGTTTTTGGACAGGTGATCCGGAGGGAGAAAGTTGCATGTTCGCTATGCTAGGGATGTGTGGCGGACGAACGGCTGCTTATCCGGATTCGTCTCGTCGTTGTGAGCAACTTTCATGTACAGAGTTTTCCAACCGAGCTACGGTTTATTTTATATTGATTTTAAAAAGGATTTTATCATTTTCTAGAATTAACATATTATTTTAATTCGAAATTGCATTTATGACGTCAACATGACATCAGCAGTCAACTCTGACCGTTGACTGATCAACCTGACAGGTGGGTCCCACCTGTCAGGGATTGTTTAGCTAACTATAGTGGTTAATTAGGTTAACTAGTTATTAGGTTAATTAATCTTAATTAGTTAACTTAAACAGGATTACTTAAGTTAATTAATTAATTAATTGATATTTTTATTTATTTTTATCTTTTCATAATTTTCTTTTCTGTTTCTTTTAATAATTAATTTATTTTAGTTTTTGTAAAATTTAATTTCAAAACCTAAATTAGTATTTAGGAATACAACACTGCCACATTAATTTGGACAGCTAAATAAAATAGTTTAATATTTTATTAGTTTGAAAAAGGTATTAAAGTAAATGTTTTGCTGCTGCTTTAATTACCTTAGTGCTTCTAAACACTTTACAAAAATATGGTTTCTGCATCAATATTATTGATGATTTATTTTCTACAACTTGAACTTTTTAGTTTTAAAGTTTGAAAACTTTTGATGTTTGCTTTTAACTCAATTTGAATTTGAATCAGTTTTGAACTAACGCGAGATTATCAACAGTCATCGAGGTGACATGGTATCATTAGCAGGGGATTACTGTAGTCTAATTATCCGGGCGTCACAATTCTGCTCCACTATAAGAAATCTCGTCCCGAGATTTAAGAGGTAGTGAAAGGGGGAAAGGTTTTGGTTACGAATCTAGAGGGACTTCTCATCCTAGCTTGCTGTTCGCGAAGAAGTTGATCCCTGTCGTTGATGTCTTCATTTCTCTACTTCAGGTCATCTTGACGAAGTCGCATCCTTTCTTCGGGGTCTGTCTCATAATTACGAATAGGTAAGGGGCAGTTCGGTTACAACAGAATGCTTATGAGGGAAACAATTTGGGGTTAACCCATGAATGAGCATAAGATTATCTCTCGAGTTGAACATATAAAATACATCGAGAGTAAGGTACGAAGGTACAATAAGAGGTTCCAAGCGGATAGATAGCTGCTCAAAGTCTGAACCAGAGTGTGAAAGGGGTTTAGAGCAGCGAGAGTAAGTATTGTGTCTGGTACCAGAGTAGAGCACTAGGAAGGTGGCCCGTGAATTAAATACGAAGCCAAGCGTGGGGAATAACCATTAGTAACAGGGCTGTATAGGAGAGTCAGGTTTTGATCCTGTGGAACTGTGGGTTATGGGCCCACCATGTGGTTAAAAGTAGGAAGGGTGTTGACATCCTGCACGGTCAAGATAGCAAGACATGTCAGAGGGTAGCCTATCAGTTATGTCAACAACAATGTCGGTACCAAGGGCGAGGGACGAAGAGAACCATTTTCCTGCTCGTTGAACGAGGCGAACCAATAGGCAAAGTTCTCGTCCATCGGTGCTTACCAGAATGTCATCAACAATAAACAGGGTCTTGCTGACAGAAATGTACACCGAGGTGTTTACATAAGCAGGAGAATATTTCTGCTTGGATCATATAGATCACAAGAAGGGTTAAACAAATCAATGGAAAGGAAAAGTGATTATCAGGTTTAAACAGAACAATGGAAAGGAAAAGGTGTTTAAACACATATTTCAAGGGTATATCTTCCCAAGGACAAGTAGAGCATGATATCCATGACAAGATATAACGTAGCAAACCCTTTAGGAAAGGGGCGAGAAATATCATGACATTACCCATGCAACGGTGTTTGGATAATTGAGCAAGAAACATTTAGCATTGGGCTTCAAATGTTCTTGAAAACTGGAGTACCATAGACATGCTTCGAGATAGCATTGACATGGTCATCAGGTGAAGATCAGACTTTGGAAACACACAGGATCCATCAGGAACAACTTATAGAATAAGTCTTACAATTTCCTCACGGAAGAATGACTAACCTTGCCAAAATGGAAATTATAACAATAGGTCCTCCGGCCAGGTGTGCTAGGCATGACATCACCTCACCGAGTCATATAGAGACCAATGTTATAACTCTTGGAAATATGTTCCAACCATCACACCTGACCGAGATTCAGATCTGATTGGTGTCAGGATACCTCAGACTCAGGATGTCTGAGAAGAAAAGGTGCAACACCAATTGACGGGATGACATTGTAAGATTCGCGGCAAATGAACTATGGAAGCGAGTTCCAAAACAAGAGTTCATCAGTAAACCCAGGAGAGGATGAAGAGGTGGTTGATGGACACAGCAACAACTCATCGAGAATTTCAAAGGATGGATTTCCATAGTTATGTGAGCAAGGAGATAACATTTGTCAGATCAAATGATATAATGAGATATGCTCGAGGAATACATACCCAATTAAACATCAGTTGAAAGGTGCACCCGAAATATGGGCTTATGTAGCATGACCGATGTTAGAATGGTGATTCGATAACCAATGGTCTAAGAATGAAATGTCGACCATTAACTTCAACGCAATAGGGTTACTAGAAGTTTTGAATTCACACCTCATAGTTCAATGGTTGTTAATCCTGTTAGAAACAACACGGGACCAAGATATGAACAGAGATGGCAAGAAGTATTATTGCATCAAGAATTCTTAAGAGGTGGAGTAATCCACACGACATTCTTGTCATAAAAGATGGTAATCCTCCAAGGTAAAGAAGAACAAATACTGGATAGCAAGGAACTCAAGGTATAACACCAAACACGAACAAACTTGTGTTGGTGGGAAGGCAATAAAGTGGTCGATGATAACACAGATCATCGAGGGCAAGGATGATATTTCTCATCATGAACTCAATTGATATCCTGGAAGAACTCGGAATGTTGATGATGACCACGTTACATTTGTCAAGAAATTTCATGAAGATGTAATCGATCGGCGATGACATCCAGTCAAAGGAATGATGAAGCGAAAGGTTATTGGAACCATGGGTATGACACAAACTCGAAATCAAGTTTGTTGTTCAAAGAGAAATGATATGACGAGGGAGATCAACGTAAGATTAGCACATCGTCAAAATTGTGCTCCGGGAAGGACCATGTAGCACAGTAAAAATTTAGCATGATAATGGTACAACCAAACAAGCTAGGAATGGCGTGATCGGGTACAAACTCGTACTTAAAGAAGATTACTAAGAGTTGTTGAACCATAGTGCGGACTCGGTTCAGTTATTGGTGTCTTTGAGTGTTTAATAACTCAGAGCCAATGAAAAATTGTAATCAGTGAGAATGTAGTACTTGATGAAGAACTCATAAGGATTTATGCCGTTCCAAGATAATCTCGAGATACCAGGGGGGTAATACTCGACGACAATCCAAAGTAGAGTCTGGACTGGGGTATTGCTCTAAAGAAAATAAGTGCTTAAACATGCACGAGAAATGGTATTTCAAGGAGATCATGGTCGGAACCACGATTGCAAAAGGCCAGATCCCAAATATAAGAACTTATACCAAGGGAATAATTAATTTAAGAGAAGCATTAATGATAAGATCTACATTGTGTCCATGGGCATGAACACAAAGTTCAAGGTCGACTCCCACTTCTTCAATGCATAACCTTTCATTCACTGCTCTAGATAAAAATGATTTCAGTGTCAAAACCTACCTAGTGAATTACCACAGGAGTATGACCCATGAAAACTGTCAAGTTCACATAGATTAAGGAAGGCATAGGTTCAACCCATCGGGGCTTCTTAGAACATATACCATGAACTTCAAGAGTAAATAACATAAGCTCAAAAGTAGAGCATGGTTGACAAAAGTAGAGGATACAATTTACCAAAGGCATTATGTATCGGGTAAAGAACTCATAAGAATTTTGGCTATGAAGGACACTGTCGGATAATAACCCGGCAATGGGTATGGCGGTCCACAATAGGGCTGATGTGAGTATCGGTACTCAATCAGAGGAAGAAAGAATGCAAATGCATCGGATTATAGAACATCGGAATAATTTGATGCTTAGATAACAAAGGAATTATGATTTCCAAAACGAAGGATCAGAAGCAGACGCTCCGATCATAGATGAATAGCCGAATAGACATAGGGGGTTACAATCAACGGCAACTTGATTGGTCGAGACCCAGCTCATGTTTAAAAATGGCGTCTGAGCCGGAAGGATGAATTCTAGGATCTGATTGAGGATTGCAAGCATTCGCAACATATTGAATCAACGGACTCAAATGATAATGACAATGGATGCCAATAAGATTACCAGACTTATGGGATTAATCATAATGAAAGCAAACAAGAAATTCCAGAGCAATAGGTTGCTGAGGATTTTCAGAAGATTGAATGGTATTTCAAAGACTTTTGTGAAACACATGAACAACTGGGGATGAGCGGATACTCGACAAGTGCGAGGATTTATTTGTAGGGGTATTCATGTGGCAAAGAACTGCAAGGCAGTAGGCACAAGATATTCTCGGATCAATAGAGAGAATTTCGGGGTATCTTGTAATAACAAGATCAACTGGGAATAAAAGTAGGAACGACAAGTGCATGTATTTATCCATAGGGATATTTCGATGGTAGGGAATTGAAAAGGCGACGGGCACAAAGTCTCGAGAGAACATCAGAGAGTATCTTCTAAATCCTCTAGTGCAGCAGGCGGTCGTCGGTAATAAGGGGCTCTCCGGGTGGATGCGATCACGAGATCCTAATGTCAGAGTTAGCAAATTCATTTAACCCAAATAGTAGAAAGATCAGAGTCCCAGAGTATAGATGAGGAATAAAAGATCCTAATACCACCCAATGGCGACATGGGCCCATGGGCCGCACAGCCATGTTAGTAAAAGTTTTGCAATGTCTAGACTCGACTTCGTCCAAGGAGTTGGAAAGGGGGATTCCTACAGGCAGTCGGCTCTGATACCAACTTGTGACGCCCCCGATTCAATTGTACACTAATCATACACGCAAACGTGTATGATCAAGATCAGGGACTAACGGGAAGATATCACAACACAACTCTAAAACAGAAATAAGTCATACAAGCATCATATTACAAGCCAGTGGCTCGAGGGCTCGAATACAAGTGCTTGATCATAGACGAGTCAGCGGAAGCAACAATATCTGAGTACAGACATAAGTTAAACAAATTGCCATAAGATGGCTAGCACAAACTGGGATACGTATCGAAAGAGGCATAGGCCTCCTGCCTGGGATCCTCCTAACTACTCACGGTGGTAAATCGACAAGAACTTGCGTAGTAGTAGGCACCACCAGTGGAGGAGTCGTCATCGACGGTGGCGTCTGGCTCCTGGGCTCCAACGTCTGGTTGCGACATCCGAGAAGAAGAGGAAAACAGGGGAAAGAGGGAGCAAAGCAACCGTGAGTACTCATCCAAAGTACTCGCAAGCAAGGAGCTACACTACATATGCATGGGTAAATGTGTAAGGAGGCCATATCGGTGGATGAACTGCAGAATGCCGTAACAAGAGGGGATAGCTAGTCCTATCGAAGACTACGCTTCGCAGCCCTCGTCTTGCAAACATGTAGAAGAGAGTAGATTGAAGTCCTCCAAGTAGCATCGCATAGCATAATCCTACCCAGCGATCCTCCCTCGTCGCCTGTGGAAAAGCGATCACCGGGTTGTCTGTGGAACTTGTCTGGGTGTGTTTTATTAAGTATCCGGTTCTAGTTGTCATAAGGTCAAGGTACAACTCCAGGTTGTCCTTTTACCGTGGGACACGGCTATTCGAATAGATAAACTTCCCTACAGGGGTGCACCACATAACCCAACACGCTCGATCCCATTTGGCCGGACACACTTTCCTGGGTCATGCCCGGCCTCGGAAGATCAACACGTCGCAGCCCCACCTAGGCACAACAGAGAGGTCAGCACGCCGGTCTAAATCCTATGTGCGCAGGGGTCTAGGCCCATCGCCCATTGCACACCTGCATGCTGTGAGGGCGGCCGGAAGCAGACCTAGCAACCTCCATTACAAAGGAAGTTGTGTTACGCAGTCCAACCCGGCGCGCGCCGCTCTGTCGCTGACGTCAAGAAGGCTTCGGCTAATACCACGACGTCGAGTGCCCATATCTTTCCTGCGTAGTTGGTTAGTGCGTATAGGCTAGTGGCCAGACTCAGATCAAATACCAAGATCGCGTTAAGCGTGTTATTATGAAGTAACCGCGAACGCCAACCAGGGCCAGGCCCACCTCTCGCCTAGGTGGTCTCAACCTGCCCTGTCGCTCCGCCACATAGTAATAGTCGGGGGCCCAGGCCCACCTCTACCGGGATGGAACCACCTGTCCTTTCAGCCCCCACATCAGAATCACTTGCGTGTACTCAACGAGCCAACCCGACTTTAGTCACCATCTGTATACTATGTATATATGTATAGTATATACCCGTGATCACCTCCCAAGTGATCACGGCCCGATAGTATAGCAAGGCAGACTGACAAGAATGTAGGGCCAATGATGATAAACTAGCATCCTATACTAGGCATTTAGGATTGCGGGTAAGGTATCAATGACTATAGCAACAATGACAGGCTATGCAACAGAATAGGAGTAACCGAACAGTAACATGCAACACTACTCTAATGCAAGCAGTATAGAGAAGAATAGGCGATATCTGGTGATCAAGGGGGGGCTTGCCTGGTTGCTCTGGCGAGGAGGGGTCGTCAACTCCGTAGTCGAACTGGGGTCGCCGGCAGTCTCGGGGTCTACCGGAAAGAAGTAACGGAGGGGTAACACGATAAATAACAGAGCAATCAAAGCATCACAAAGCGTAACAAGACAATACGCAGTGTTCGGTGTGCCCTAACGCGGTAGTAGGTGATACCGGCGAAAGGGGGAAACATCCGAGAATGTATCCCCGGTGTTTCGCGTTTTCGGACAAGTGATCCGAAGGGGGAAAGTTGCGTGTTTGCTATGCTAGGGATGTGTGGCGGACGAATGGGCTGCGTATCCGGATTCGTCTCGTCGTTCTGAGCAACTTTCATGTACAAAGTTTTTCCAATCGAGCTATGGTTTATTTTATATTGATTTTAAAAGGATTTTATCATTTTCTAGAATTAAGAGATTATTTTAATTCGAAATTGCATTTATGACGTCAACATGACATCAAGATCAACTCGACCATTGGTGAGTCAACTGACAGTGGGTCCCACATCGAGTGATTGTTTAGCTAACTAACAGTGGTTAATTAGTTTAACTAGTTATTAGGTTAATTAATCTTAATTAGTTAATTTAAACAGGATTACTTAAGTTAATTATTTAATTAATTAATTAATTAATTGATATTTTTATTTATTTATATTTTTTCATAATTTTCTTTTCTTTTTCTTTTAATAATTAATTTATTTTAGTTTTTGTAAAATTTAATTTCAAAACCTAAATTAGTATTTAGGAATACAACACTGCCACATTAATTTGGACAGCTAAATAAAATAGTTTAATATTTTATTAATTTGAAAAAGGTATTAAATTAAATGTTTTGATGCTGCTTTAATTACCTTAGTACATCTAAATACTTTACAAAAATATGGTTTCTGCATCAATATTATTTATGATTTATTTTCTACAACTTGAACATTTTAGTTTTAAAGTTTGAAAACTTTTGATGTTTGCTTTTAATTCAATTTGAATTTGAATCAGTTTTGAACTAATGCGAGATTATCAACAGTAATCGAGGTGACGTGGTATCATTAGCAGGGGATTACTGTAGTCTAATTATCCGGGCGTCACATGAACACAAGAGATGAACTAGGGTTTGAGAGGAGATGATGTTGTTGAAGATGTTGATGGAGATTGCCCTCCCCAAGATGGGAGAGTTGTTGGTGATGATGATGACAACGATATCCCCCTCCGGGAGGGAAGTTCGTCCGGCGGAGGGAAAAAGTTCTCCTGCCCAAGTTCCGCCTCGAGACGACGGCGCTTCGTTCCGAAAATTCTCTCCTGATTTTCTTTAGGTCAAGATGACTTATATACCAGAAGATGGGCACCAGAGGTGGGCTGAGGAGGGCACAACCCACCTGGTGGGCCCCCTCTAATAGTTATTTGCTCCAATAATTCTTATTTATTGCATAAAAAATCCCCGTGAAGTTTCAGCTCATTTGGAGTTGTGCAAAATAGGTGGTCTGATGTAGTTTTTTTAGGTCCAGAATTCCAGCTGCCGGTATTCTTCCCTTTGTGTGAACCTTGCATATTATGAGAGAAAATACATTAAAATTACTCCAAAAAGCATTATTATGCATAAAAACATTATAAATAACAGTCGGAAAACATGATGCAAAATGGACGTATCAACAACTGAATCGTCATTAACCAGCAGTGGAATTGTGCGAAGAGCCATCCCGAGGCTGACCGTGGAGCTGAATGTCGAGACCTATTATCGAGGTAGTGAAGCCGACTGCTTTCTCTTTAGCTCGCCCAAGTATAACTACTTATCCTCCCCTTCCCTCCTTAATTTTAGTTTTGTGGTTGCACGAATTGACATGAATACAGTATAATTTGAGTTGTATTTTCTTATAAATATGTAATATCGTGTACATAAATTATCTTAGTTGAACGAACAATTTTTTATTTAGCTGTACGTATGCGCCTTAACTTAACGTGCATGTGACTTAGTTGGGACATGAGCTCGCTAGCTTGCACTATAAGGGCTGACTAGAGCTCCCGGTTGACGCTCCCTCGCTACATGAATGGGGTGGCCCAAGTAGCGCAGGCTCCTCTTCCGTTATTTTGTTTTTCTCATTTTTATTTGTTTTTTTCTTCTCTTTTTCAATTTTCATTTTCTTTTCTTCATGTCCGTTTTTTCTTTTCTTTTGCTTTCCTTTTTCTTTTTTCATTTTGCAAATGTCTTTTCAAATTCGCAAACATTCTCTGAAATGGTGAACTTTTTTTTGAAATTATAAACATATTTCATTTTGCAAACATTTTTGAATTGTCCACTTTGTTTTAAATCTTAAACTTGTAATAGCGAACATTTTTCAAATTCGAGAACATTTGGTTTACAAATTTGTAACATTTTGCAAAATTATGAACATTCTTTTACAAATTCACAAACTTTTTTTGCAACCGTGATATTTTTTCAAATTTGCGAACAATATATGAAATCATGAACATTTTTATAAGTCACAAACTTTTTTTTTGAAATCATGAACATTTTTTAAATCGCAGCCATTTTTTAAATTCATGAACAAATTTTGAAATTCATAAACATTTTTTGAATTAGCTTCACGAACTTCTTTCAAATTTGGGGATACTTTTTGAATTCATGAACATTTTTAAAAATTACTAATATATTTTTAATTCGCCAACATTTTTCGAATTCATGAACATTTTTTGAAGAGGGCATTTTTAAAATTTGGGAAGATTTTAAAATTTGTTTTGTTGAAATCTTGAACATTTTTAATGAAGAAAATAAATAAAAAATGAAAGGAAAAAATTGGGGGGGGGGGGGATCTCACGCCCCACACAAGGTCCAGCCTAAAAGCATGCGTGAGAGGGGGGGTGTTTGCCCGCCGTGCAGATCAATGAATAGGAGGTCCTGCCGGACAGTCCAGACAGTCCGGGTGAATGCCTGGACGCTGAAAACAAGTTAGCCCATATATGCCAGCTACCACCCTTCGTCCCTTACCTATACATACATTTCCTTGTGTTAGTAATAACATAAACTAAGAACTTGATAGAGCTTTGGTCATTTAACTTCTGAAATTGGGATCAAGAACTCCTAGGGGAGAAGACTCTGTGAGGAGTACAAGCCCGCCCATGGGAGAAGACTCCATTCAACTACAAGACCCCCACGGGTAAAGGATTCCATGAAGCACAAGACCTCCATCTCTAAAATTTGGGGATGAACCATGTTTCCTCGCTTTACCTTTCTCCCTCGGAGTTGTTGGATCAATTGTACCTCGTTTAGTAGAATTGGCCGTGAGATGTATGGTCGGTTAGAGGATCTTATGTTTCTTGAGTGAATCCTACTTGTATCTATGTGCTTGACTAGTGTTTTCTCTTGTTCTTTGTGTCTCTTATGTTCTTACAGTCCTCTACCTTCAATTTGTGAAATCGGACACACGTTGTTTGGTGCTAGTTATGATGTTGCCATTTTTTTATATAATAACACCTACCCTCACACCCCTTAGCAAAAGTGCTAGTAAATCTTCCCACATCTTAGTTGATATATTTTGTTGAGTAAAAGTCTTTTTGCTTAGTACAGTAAGCTGAGAGTTACTATTCACTTATGAAGGATTGATTATTGTGACAAGAGGAATAATTTGAGTGGGGCTGAGCAGTGGCGGAGCTTGAGAATAATTCAAGAGGGGGCCATTAGTCAAAAGGAACCAAGTTAATAGGGAAGGAGGGGCTAATTTGTAGTTTAAACACTAATTAGGCTCATGATGTAGCTTGTTCTTCAATGGATGCAAAAAATAAGGGGGGGCCATGGCCCCTGTTGGTCTCCACTAAGCTCCGCCACTGGGGCTGAGGATGAGTGAGGTAGCAGACTTGAATGTTCGAGAATCCACTTTGGTATATCTTTGCCTTTTCTTGTTCCTCATGGCAATTCATTCATGCTTCACACACAAACATGAAGAATCCATCCTCACTTTCCTTCCAGCACCGGCAGAATGCAGAGGGAGATCACATAGCTAGCTTCCTACTTTGTGAAAAGCAAGAAGAGAAAGGTGGAAAGGTTGCTTTCCTTCTCCCCCTTTCCTAGATTATATGATGGTCATGATGATTACCAGCTTCCTTAATCACCTTTGCTCCCTCTTGTCTGATCTTAAGTCTTAACTGCTAGCTAATTCACCAGCCATGGATATACACATGCATCTTCCTTGGCAACTTTAGCATCTTGTGATGTAGCCTAGCCAGCCATGGACGTCTCCATCAGGGCAGGCAGGCAGGCAGGCAGAGCCGCAGAGGGAGGTGCTTTTCTTCTCCTCAGGCCAAAGGGGAAAATGGAGTGGAAAGACAACATGATGGTTGATGCAGCAGCAAGCAAGAAACCATACATTTTCAATCATCATAATCACCCATGTAACAACTAAAATGATGTTTACAAAGTCTCAAAGTTTATTAGTGGTTATATCAATCAACTACACTAACTACTCCAGAGAAAATATATACTGGCAGTGCCACCCACAAACCTTATCTCAGCTCACCCGCACGACCTCTCTCTCCTCTTGTGCACCACCATGTCCCGCATCACGGACGACCCCGAGCACTCCCCGAGGGACTGCGCCACCAAGCACCGCCACCACCACTCGGCTGGGCGGCGCCGGCTGCTGATCGGGGCGTTGTCGGCGGCGGCCTCGCTGCTGGCCCTGGCCATCATACTCTGGCTCACCCTCCGCCCTTCCAGCCCGCGCTTCACGCTGCTGGCAGCCACGGCCACCGCGCCCAACGCCACCGCCGGCGGCATCGTGCGGCTCGACGCGGCCTTCGTCGCGCACAACCCCAACGCGCACGCTGCCGTGCTCTACGACCGGCTCCAGGCGCACGCGTCCTACGCCGGGGTCCAGCTCGTCGCCGCCGCGCCGCTCCCGCCTTTCCAGCAGGCCCAGGGCGACGCCGTGCTCACCGCCTCGCTCTCGTCGTCGTCTGCGGCGGCATCGACGGCCGAAACTGCAGAGGCCCGGCAGTCGACGCTACTGCTGAGGGTGCGCGTGGAGGGGAAGCTCCGGTGGAAGGTGTCCGCCTGGGTGTCCGGCAGCCGCGCCCTCGCCGCGGAGTGCGTCGCTGTCGTCGTGCCGTCGCAGCTGACGGCCGTCGTCGTGCAGGGTTCCCAGTGCGCCACCACCCTCCAGTGAATGAATAATAAATCTACATATGTGCACATATGTATGCATCAGTCGATAAATTACTTTTGCAATTAGCGTCTGTGTTTAGCTTAATTGCACTATTGTTCTTGTACTTCTGAGACATACTTCGTCCTCTGCTTATTTTTAAAGAAGATCCACGAAACGTGCATGTTATGGTTGCCGCGCGTTTGCTAAATCTCAGGTTTCTGAAAAAATTATGGGAATGGTGCACCCACGCAAAAAAACATAGCAAAATAATTTAAAAAATCTGAAACTTTATGAAAATGATCATCAACAAATGTTATGGGAGCTTGCAAAGCTTGGTGGTCAAATAACATTCGAGTAGCTCTGTACAAAAAAGACAAAATCAGTGAAAATTAGTCAAAATGTAAGTGCATTGTTTGAGCTGATTTTGTAGTTTTGTCTTTCTTATATGGAGCTCCTCGAATATTATTTGACCACCAAACTTTGCAAGCACTCATAACATTTGTTGATAATCATTCCCACAAAGTTTCAGAATATTTTTGAAATGTTTTGCTATGATTTTTTGCCTGGGTGCACCGTGGGTGCACCGAAGGTGGGTGCAGCCACTACTTTCGCAAAAATTATAGCGTCAGTCATTTGTGCTTCCCCTGAGGCCAAAGGAGAGGAGGAGGTGAGGAGCGACATGAACTAGCGTCGGCCATGGCGAGGCCAAGCCATGAACGAGGAGGAGCCGGTGGGTGTGCGACAAAAACTTGACAGGTATATGCCGGGACGAGGACGGGGATGCAGGGGTTACCAGAGTTGTTGTAGATTGGGGGGTTTTAGAGGGATGGCCGTGGCGATGGCTATCACAGTGGGGTGGGTGGGGAGTTGAGAGAAGGCCGAGGTGGCAAGGTGATGTGTGGTAGCGCCCGTCAACCGCAAGGGAGGGAGGCCGGTGGTTAGGGCTGGGTCAGAACGAGGGCGTCTGCGCGAGGAGGAAGATGAACATGGATGCTTGAGGAGGAAGAAGCAACAGGAGCCGTTGGACGTCGACCCGATGGTGGCCAGGAAAAAAAGGTGACTTGCACAAGTCAATTTTTTCCAAGTTGTTTAGGCGCGCTTTTTTAAAAAAACACAGTACAATCGCAGACATTCACCTTATGGCCACGCACATGCACACCCTATCTTTATGAGCACCTCTCAGCCAACACAACATTTTAAGATTGACGAAGTCACCCCATGCGCCATTTGGCGACGTGAAGTACAATCACAAATGTTCACATACAAGCACATACACTCACCCTATAAACACACACACGTACACCTTACCCTTAAAGCATGGCTAATAACATAGTCGGGGATGACTATATACCAACGCCATGTCACTTAAAGCCTTCTTAAAAGCCCACTAGCATAATAGATTGGCTAGTAGATTGATGTAACAATTAGTGCTTGCATGTAAAGGAAGGCAGGGAAAAGCATGTGATTCGAAGAGATGAAGTAATGCCAGCCTTTTATCTCTCACGCCGCTGCATGCAACTTCCCTTTTCTCGTTTGTTGTGTTGTAGTCGGGCGACTAGCGGAGCGGCCGCTTTCTTTGGGCGGTCGTAATGGAAGTATCATAGGTAGTATCATGCATGCCAACTAGATAAGTTTGATGAGGTGGCATAGAACTAAATAAAGAAAGAGAGGGTTGAGTATCATATCATGATACCGTATCATATTAAATGTTGTGCTACTATGTGTCATGCATACTAATAAATGAAGTCATCCATGATACTAACACATGATACTATGCACTACGGATGTAGTATCATACACTAGTATCACATGCATGATACTAGTATATTATACTTGCCATTACAACCAGCCTTCTCTTTCATCCATTCTCTCTCCTCTAGCTGGGATTTTGATGACCTGGGATGCCTTATAGCCTGTTGATTGTGTGCTATTATACTTGCTCTTATGAGCACAGCTTGAGCCGGCATTACATCTTGAAATTGACGAAGTCATAGACATCTCGTAATCAATAAGAACGTCTCCTCCCATTGAACGAACGTCGCCCATTGAACGAACGTCGCCAGAAAAGCTGAAATAAATCCAGGAAAAGCATCGGTGACAAGTCTAGGACTAGAACCATGGTGGGCTGGTTCCACCACAAGGAACACAACCATCTAAGCTACACACAATTTCTGGCGTTCCCTTATTTTATACTACAAACATCTAGCTATATACTCTCTCTGTCCCAAAATATAGTAAGTACTATTATTAGTTTAAATCAAACTATGCAAACTTTAACCGAATTTACAGAAAAATTTATGAACATCAAGAATGCCAAATCAATACCTTTATATCCATCTTGATATATATTTTCATAAGGTATACATTTGTTACTGTAGACATACACACAATTTTCTCTATAAACTTGATTAAAGTTTGTGAAGCTTAACTTTTGCGAAAACTAACGCACACTATATTAAGGGACAAAAAGAATACTGTGTCATCATGAAGAGATAGTACCAACACTGCATTGCAGAAAAGATAACAACGACACTACATTGGACTTCTTCCAGAAAAGATAACAACAACACTACATTGCACTTATCCTTACAATTACTAAGCTCCCTAGGGATAGAGGCCTACGAGAGATTCAAAGTGTTTTCCTATAAGTGGATCCTGCCTATAAGGGTCTGATAACATCATGGGACCCGCGTGACGATATCGGAACCGACATTTCATTCATACACTTCTAAAAAAACATGTTTTTTTTTTCATTTTTTATGTATTTTAAAAAATGTTCACAAATTTCAAAAGGCATTCTTTAATTTTAAACAATGTTCATAAATTTGAAAATCCTTCACGAACATGGAAAAAATATTCATGAATTCTAAAAAATGTCTACAAGTTTCATAATTGTTCATGTTTTAAAAAAATGTTTATGAATTAATAGTTTCAAAAAATATTTCTAAGTTTTAAAATGTTCATCAATATGAACAAATATTCATGTATTTTAAATATGCTCACAATTTTGAAGAAAACATTCTAGTATTACGAAAAGTGTTTAAGAACTTAAATTATGTTCCAAAATTTTCAAAAATGTTAATAATTTGAAAAAAGTTCATGAATAAAAAATAAAATTACTAAGCTCCCTAGGAATAGAGGCCTAGGAGTGCTTCAAATTTTTTTCCTGGAAGTGGACCCCGCCTATAAGGGTTTAGTAGGGTCATGGGTCCTGCATAACAATATCAAAACCGACATTCCATTTAGACACTTTTAAAAAAACTTCCAGGAATTTTCATCTTTGTGTATTTCCAAAAAAGGTCATAATTTTTCAAAGAACATCTTGAATTTAAGCAATTTTTGTAAATTTAAAAATCCTTCATGGACATGAAAAAATATTCATGAATTTTAGAAATGGTTTACGTGTTTCATAGTTGTTCACATTTTTTGAAATGGTCATGAGTTCACAAATTTAGAAAAATATTTATAGATTTAAAAAAAATCATGAATATGAATTTATATTCAGCGATTTGGAAAAAAGTTCACCAATTTGAAGAAAACGTTTCAGAATATGAAAAAATGTTTAAGAACTTAAATTATGTTCCTAAATTCTATAAAGTATGCATAAATTTGAAAATATGCATGAATCCAGAAAACACACACACACACACACACACACACACACACACACACCATATATATATAAATGAACATGAAAAAAACCAATAGAGAAAAAAGAAAAAATTAAAACCAAACCCGTCCCAAAACCAAAAGGATTGGCCTACATGGCCAGCCCAATATGCCTGCGGGGGTCCGCATTTGCTCGCCCGCCTCCGCTGTATGCTTGGAATGTGAGTTGCTAAAATAAACTTTGAGAAAAAATATAATTAATTTCAAAACCGAATAACAGAGCGGGAAAACACGTGTTATCCTCTAGTGATGGTTGAAGGTTGTTTTTTTTCTATCGCCGAAAGGTTGACTAGAGTGGCGAGCATTCTCTCGGTAGTTTACTTGCGGAAACTAGAAGACATCTTCTCTCATCTCCAGAACTTTACATGTATGATGATGAAGTTAAGGTTGATGTTACACCATTCAATGTGAGTGCCCTGAGTTATCGTTCCTGCTTCAAAGCTTTTTTGAATTGCTTTTTGCGGGATACCTGACTTGGCCATTATTGCTTGTATAGGCGAGTTCATCCAACAATGTAAAAGCTAGTACCCTTGTAAGGGCATCAACCGAAAATAACTTTTTTTTAACAATTTGATATATGAACATCACTAAACATTGTAGAGTGTGGGATTACCGTGCTATCCGCATAGGTCAGTGAACACATTATTGAAGAATCAATGCTAAAATACCAGACTAATCCCATGAAATTGAGCCACAACACTCACAAGAATTGTGTTATCGAGTATAAATTGATATATCGACAACTCAATGACTAGAGCTGCTTAATTTTGCGTTGAACAACATAATCCACTATATAGTTTAATGCATGAGCATTCTCTTATTAGTTCCTTCGCAAAGGAGAGAAGCCAATCTTACACAAGTTTGATGTGGCCATGCTATCCGGGCTAGCTAGTTTCTTTATATTGACATTTTTTTCGAGAGTACGCCAATGGCGTACCTTAACTTTATAGAAGGGAGAGAGTATAATTACAAGAGCCTAGTGTGGGTGCGAACACCAACCTAGGTACACCAACACCTTACACCACTGAAACAAAACCGAAGGTTCACTCTCTCACAAAATGATCTAAACCTCCTACTTCGAACCCTGCGTCCCTCCAAGTCTTCACCTCCTCGAGGGCCATGTCTGCCAGCTGTGTGGCCGATCTCTGTTGTGATTGTCTGTTAAAGACCCTCGCATTCCGCTGCTTCCAAATCAGCCAGGAGGTACCGATGACGAAGGAAGCAAATCCTCGTCGCACTTTGCAGGATAAGTGTCTCATTTGCCCGAGCCACCTGTCTTGCAATGTGCCCACATCTGAGGGGAGGCTTATGTTGATATGCAGCCTTTCCGCACATCCCTGCCACACTTCTCTCGCATACACACGATGCCCAAAGATGTGGTCTACATTATCTTCTTCCTGCAAGCAAAGGTAGCAAGGAGACGGCCCGTCCTGCAGTCCATGTCTCGCCCTTCTGTCAGAAGTCCATAGCCGATACTTGGTAGCCAACCACGCAAAGATCTTGCACTTCAACGGTGCCCAGCTCCTCCATATGCAGTAGTCAGTGGGAGAACGCTCAAGCCCCATGCACAATCTCTTATAGACGGATCTAGCCGTGTATCTTCCAGAGGGGTCAGCCGGCCAATGAAACTCATCGTGCGCCTGCTCGTCTCTAGGCACAGTTGCAATCATGAGGCATAGGTTAGCCACCTGCATATGGGCCATGAATGATAGATCACCTTCCACGTCTTGTGCCCAAGCATTGTCAACTAGGGCCTGCTCCACCGTCCTTGTGTTCCTGATGCGGTTGCACACCATGGGAGCGATCAAAGGTGCGATCTCATCCACTTTGAATCCGTGCACCCAACGGTCCTTCCAGAATAGGGTACTGGCCCCATTACCCATGGTGATCTTGATCAGGTTGTCGAAGACCATTTCAACCTCCTTGTCCACGGCCATCCTTATCCCTTGCCATGACCTTGCCGGATCAGTTCGCCGCAACCACTCCCATCTAAATCTGAGCGCAAGGGCCTACAGATGTAGGTTTTTGATGCCCAAACCTCAATAACAGGTCGGCCTGCAAATCGTGTCCCATGCAACCAAACATTGCCCGCCATTGATCTTCTCCTTTCCCGCCCAAAAGAAAGCCCGGATGCATTTGTCAATCTCCTCCAGCACCCATCCAGGGGCATTGAGCACCAAAAGCTGATGGATCGGTTTCGCAAAGATCACAGACTTGGAAAGAATCAACCTGCCCGATCTCTAAGTAAGGCCGCGCTGCCATGCTGGGACTAACTTCCTGACCTGCTCTAACATGGGCTGCCAGTCCACTCTCCTCATCTTCTTAATCGCTAGAGAGATCCCCAGATAGCGGCAAGGGAAACTGCCCATAGCACAATGCATCAAAGTAGCAACTCTTTGATTGTCTTGCTCGTCCCCTCGGATGAGAATGGCCTCAGACTTGCCAAAGTTGATGCGTAACCCCGAAGCTTCCCAAAGGCCACTAGCATCTCACGCATCGCGACCAGGTCCTGCGTGGACGGCATTATGAAAAGCGTGACATTGTCGGCGTAGATAGAATGAAGGAAATATGCCCTCAAGGCAATAATAAAGTTATTATTTATTTCCTTATTTCATGATAAATGTTTATTATTCATGCTAGAATTGTATTAACTGGAAACATAATACATGTGTGAATACATAGACAAACATAGTGTCACTAGTATGCCTCTACTTGACTAGCTTGTTGATCAAAGATGGTTAAGTTTCCTAACCATAGACATGAGTTGCCATTTGATTAACGGGATCACATCATTAGGAGAATGATGTGATTGACTTGACCCGTTCCGTTAGCTTAGCACTTGATCGTTTAGTATGTTGCTATTGCTTTCTTCATGACTTATACATGTTCCTATGACTATGAGATTATGCAACTCCCGTTTACCGGAGGAACACTTTGTGTGCTACCAAACGTCACAAAATAACTGGGTGATTATAAAGGTGCTCTACAGGTGTCTCCGAAGGTACTTGTTGGGTTGGCGTATCTCGAGGTTAGGATTTGTCACTCCGATTGTCGGAGAGGTATCTCTGGGCCCACTCGAGTAATGCACATCACTATAAGCCTTGCAAGCATTGTAACTAATGAGTTAGTTACATGATGATGTATTACGGAACGAGTAAATAGACTTGCCGGTAACAAGATTGAACTAGGTATTGAGATACCGATGATCGAATCTCGGGCAAGTAACATACCGATGACAAAGGGAACAACGTATGTTGTTATGCGGTTTGACCGATAAAGATCTTCGCAGAACACTAGTAGAAAAGGGGGCAATGGTCCAGGCCGGTCCAGCGCATTAGTCCCGGTTCAATCCGAACCGGGACCAATGAAACATCGGACCGGTTCGTGAGCCCCGGGCCGGCCGGGCCACGTGGGCCATTGGTCCCGTTCGTCTCGACCTTTGGTCCGGTTGGTAGGATGAACCGGGACCAATGATCCCCGCTCTGGCCAACAACCATTCGCCCCGGTTCTTGGCACAAACCGGGACCAAAGGAATCCATTAGTCCCGGTTCAGACGACCAACCGGGACCAATGGTGGTGCTATATATACCCCAGCAAGAAGAGAGCACACCGCCTGCTTTTTTTGGCCGAGGGGAGAGGGCTTGGTGGTGCTCTAGCTCACCTCATATGCACACAAGGTGTTCGATGGAATGCCCGAGCCACACTACTTAAGGTTTCTCCTCTCCAAGCTCGACCGCCAAGCTCCATTTTCCTCCATATTTGTCTAGGTTTAGCGGTCCGTCACGCCCCATCCCGTCTTCAACGTCGTCGATCACCCGCACCGATCTCATCGGCGGCACCACCGTGGTGAGCCTCTTGTTCTTATCTTCTTTCGAAAGGAAAAATATTCTTATTTGTATGTTTAGATAGATATATACTTGTATAATTTTCTTACTTTTATTATTGCATCTTATATAGTGCGATGGTTTTGGTATCCGCCCGTCGGCCCTCGCCCCTGCATCTATGATTCGGATGTGGTATATATTATCTTTTCATAACTATTGGTTCATTTATTGTTTATGACAATTATGCCGACCAACGTGACATAGATTTTATTCATCTAGGAGGTTGTTGAACCGAAATTCCAACCGACCCTATTGTCGAGAGGTTAAATTTAGTTGAAGAAGAAAACAATTTGTTGAAGGAAAAATTAGAAAAATTGAGGAGGAGAAGATGATATTGGAGTTGCATGTTGCGGATGTAAATCGATGATCACAAGATCAAGATGGATGCAATGCGCTTGAAGATTAGAAAGATTAGAAAATATGCCATTCATACCGAGGCTTGGTATCATTATGTCGTTGGATCGGTTGTTACATTGGTTGCGATTATGATCGCATTTGTTTTCGCATTGAAATGTTTTACATAGTTTCAGATGTATGGTTTAATTAATTTAGATGCTCGCAGAGCTTTATGTTGTTAGATGAGAACTATGTATGTACTTTGGTTTTAATGTGATGATGAACTTCTATTAATTTGGTCACTTAATTAATTATCTATTCATGATCTCTCTAATGATTTTTGACACACTTAATTATATATAATGCACAGATGAACCGCAATGGATGTACGGTTCAAGACACACCTCCGAGTACATTAAGGCGTGCATAATTTTCTCGAAGTGGCTGAGGCAAACAAGAGAATGGTTTTATGTGTTGTCCATGCCCTATATGTGGGAATCTGAAGTCTTACTCGACCGGAAAATCCTGCACACCCACCGCTTTACAAGGGTTTCATGCCACACTATAATGTTTGGACGAGGCACGGAGAAATAGGGGTTATGATGGAAGACGGCGAAGAAGAAGAGTACGATGACAACTATGTGCCCCTGAATACGGTGATGCTCCGGAAGATCAAGAGGAACCAGACGATGTGCGCGATGATCTTTGCAACGGAGAAGCTGCTGAAGATCAAGAGGAACCAGATGATGTGCCCGATGATGATGATCTCCGCCGGTCATTGTCGATGCAAGGACGCAATGCGAAAGTCAAAAGAGAAGATGAAGTTCGATCGCATGCTAGAGGACCACAAAAAGGGTTGTACCCCAATTGCGAAGATGGCAACACAAAGCTAGGTACCGTCTTTGGAATTGCTGCGATGGAAGGCAGAGAATCTTGTGCTCGATAAAGGATTTGAGAAGCTACTTAAAATATTGAAGAAGAAGCTTCCAAAGGATAACGAATTGCCCGACGGTACATACGCAGCAAAGAAGGTCGTATGCCCTCTAGGATTGGAGGTGCGAAGATACATGCATGCCCTAATGATTGCATCCTCTACATGGTGCGTACAAGGATCTGAACGCATGCCCGGTATGCGGTGCATTACGGTATAAGATCGACGAGATGACCTGGTGATGTTGTGGCGAGCCCCCGGAAGAGGGTTCTGCGAAGGTGATGTGGTATGCTCCTATAATACCACGGTTGAAAGCGTCTGCTCGAAACGGAGAGCATGCCAAGTTGATGCGATGGCACAGTGAGGACCGTAAGAAAGGCGGAAGTTGAGAGCACCCACGACGGGTCGCAGATGGAGAAAAATCGAGAGAAAGTCTTTGGGATGAGTTTGCAAGTGAGCCAAGGAACGTATGGTTTGCTTTAAGCGCGGATGGCATTAATCCTTTCGGGAGCAGAGCAGCAATCACAGCACTGGCCCGTGACTCTATGTATGTATAACCTTCCTCCTTGGATGTGCATGAAGCGGAAGTTCATTATGATGCAGTTCTCATCCAAGGCCCTAAGCAACCCGGCAATGACATTGATGTGTACCTAAGGCCATTAGTTGAAGAACTTTTACAGCTGTGGAATGGAAACGGTGTACGACGTGGGATGAGCACAAACAGGAGAATTTAACCTAAAGGCGTTGCTGTTCGTGACCATCAACGATTGGCCCGCTCTCGGTAACCTTCGTGACGGACAAACAAGGGATACCACGATGCACGCTTGCTTACTTGACATCGATAGTATATACCGCAAGCTGCGGGAAGAATGTGTACATGGGCCATCGTCGATTTCTTCCGACCAACCATCAATGTCGAAAGAAAGGCAAGCATTTCAAAGCGAGGCAGATCACCGGAAGAAGCCCGCCATGCGCATCGGTGATCACGTACTTGCTATGGTCAATGATTTACACGTAATCTTTGGAAAGGGTCGGCGGACTAGCTGTTCCGAGTGACGCCGAGGGACACGCACCCATGTGGAAGAAGAAATCTATATTTTGGGACCTACCCTCTTTGGAAAGACCTAGAGGTCCGCTCTTCGATCGACGTGATGCACGTGACGAAGAACCTTTGCGTGAACCTGCTAGGCTTCTTGGGCGTGTATGGGAAGACAAAAGATACTGGTGAGGCACGAGAGGACCTGCAACGTTTGCACGAAAAAGACGGCATGCCTCCAAAGCAAGTATGAAGGTCCCGCCAGCTATGCTCTTACCAAAGAAGAGAAGGAAATCTTCTTTGAATGCCTGCTTAGTATGAAGGTCCCGGTGGCTTTCGTCGAATATAAAAGGAATAATAAATATGGCAGAGAAAAGTTTGAACCTAAAGTCTCATGATCGCCACGTGATTATGACGCAAGCGCTTCCGGTTGCATTGAGGGGCTTCTAGGAAAACGTCCGATTAGCCATTGTGAAGCTATGTGCATTCCTCAATGCAATATCTCGAAGGTGATCGATCCGAAACCATACCAAGGCTAAGGAGTGATGTGGTGCAATGTCTTGTCGGTTCGAGCTGGTGTTCCCACCATCCTTCTTCAATATCATGGACGACGTTCTTGTTCATCTAGTTGACGAGATTGTCATTACGGGACCCGTATTTCTACACAATATGTACCCCTTTGAGAGGTTCATGGAGTCCTAAAGAAATATGTCCGTAATCGCGCTAGGCCGAAGGAAGCATCTCCATGGGCCATCAAGCGAGAGGATGTCATCGGGTTTTGTGTTGACTTCATTCCTGGCCTTAAGAAGATAGGTCTCCCTAAATCGCGGTATGAGGGGATTTGACCGAAAAGGCACGCTTGGAAAGGACTCAATAATATGCGAGGACGGATATTCTTGGTCTCAAGCCCACTACACGCTTCTACGAACTCTACCTTGGTGACCCGTATGTCGATGAACACAAGAACGATCTGCGCTTCAAACACCGGAGGCGGGCGACGATTGGATTACATGTGAACACATCGGGACTTTCAGCAGTTGGTTGGAAGCACGTCGAGGTGACAAGACTGTTTGTGAGGAGCTGTACTTGTTATCCAGGGACCATCTTTGACCGTATTGATTTGGAAAGGATCTGAGATAAATGGGAATACATTTTACACGATTGACCAAGATCAAAAGAGCACCAACCAAAACAGCGGTGTCGCTTTGATGCAACAACCGAGAGGGAAAGGACACATATTATGGTTACATAGTGGACATATGGGAACTTGACTACGGACATGATTTTAAGGTCCCTTTGTTTAAGTGCAAATGGGTCAATCTGTCAGAGGCGGAGTGTGTGTAGACCCACGAGACGGAATGACAACAGTGGATCTGAAAAATCTTGGGTACAGCGACGAACCGTTCGTACTAGCCAATGATGTGGCACAAGTTATCTATGTGAAGGACATGTCCGAGAGACCGAGAAAGAGAAAAGATAAGGAAGCAAATACATCATACGATGAGCCAAAGCGCCACATAGTTCTTTCAGGAAAAAGGGACATCGTGGGAGTGGAGGACAAGGCGGACATGTCTCAAGATTATGAAAAGTTTCATGAAATTCCTCCTTTAAAGTCAAGGCTGACTGACATCCTCGATAAGCGATGAAGATTATCCATGGTTACTGGCGCAATAAGCAAATGACACAAGCGAAGAAAAAGTGAAGACTTTCTCCGCAACTATTGTTCGTTTATGATACCATTATATTATGGCGATGAGTATGATACCATTTTTCGTTTTGTACATGCACATGCTATGTGTGGGTCAATTTATGATATACCATGCCAACTTTCAACTTTTTCAGAGTTCATTTGAAATGTCTTATGGTTCGCCCTCGTAATAATTAAAAATAGCAACAATAAGTATTTTGTTGTAAGTAGAAACAAAATAAATTAAATAAAGCAAGAAAGAAAACAAAAAAAAGTGTTTTCAAATTTGAAAATTAGTAATGGCACTAACAGAAAGTTTATAATTTTCCTAAAACTAGAAGCAAAAAGATTTTAAAAATAGAGCAAAAACAAAAGAAAATAAATAATGCAGAAAACAAAACAAAAAACAACAATAAGTATTTTGTTGTAAGTAGAAACAAAATAAATTAAATAAAGCAAGAAAGAAAACAAAAAAAAGTGTTTTCAAATTTGAAAATTAGTAATGGCACTAACAGAAAGTTTATAATTTTCCTAAAACTAGAAGCAAAAAGATTTAAAAATAGAGCAAAAACAAAAGAAAATAAATAATGCAGAAAACAAAACAAAAAACAACAATAAGTATTTTGTTGTAAGTAGAAACAAAATAAATTAAATAAAGCAAGAAAGAAAACAAAAAAAGTGTTTTCAAATTTGAAAATTAGTAATGGCACTAACAGAAAGTTTATAATTTTCCTAAAACTAGAAGCAAAAAGATTTAAAAATAGAGCAAAAACAAAAGAAAATAAATAATGCAGAAAACAAAACAAAAAAACAACAATAAGTATTTTGTTGTAAGTAGAAACAAAATAAATTAAATAAAGCAAGAAAGAAAACAAAAAAAGTGTTTTCAAATTTGAAAATTAGTAATGGCACTAACAGAAAGTTTATAATTTTCCTAAAACTAGAAGCAAAAAGATTTAAAAATAGAGCAAAAACAAAAGAAAATAAATAATGCAGAAAACAAAACAAAAAACAACAATAAGTATTTTGTTGTAAGTAGAAACAATATAAATTAAATAAAGCAAGAAAAAAATGCCACCTCTTGGGCGCCACGGCTTGAATACGATCAGTATCCCTATTTGGGCCAGATTCAGCCCGCAGATGGCCAGAAGGTCCAACAGCAACGAAGGAGCAAATAGGCCCGTAAGCTGCAGTTAAAGGAGTTCAAGAGGGAGGCGGCGAGGGCTTATAAACCACTGCGCTCCCTCTCAACTAGCGAGTGGGACTAAACTTTGGCCCCGACGCAGGCGTGTGAGGCCTTTGGTCCCGGTTGGTGGCTCCAACCGGGACTAAAGAGAACTTTAGTCGGTTGTAGCCACCAACGGGACCAAAGGTCGCAGACTTCCCGCCCTTTGGGCTGCCGAAAAGAGGCCTTTGGTCGGTTGGTGGCACCAACCGGGACTAGCAGCATTAGTCGGTTGGTGCCACCAACGGGACTAAAGGATGTGCTTATAAGCAGACTTGGCGCTTCGCCAATCGGCCACTTCTCCCCGACGCCCTGCTCCTCCTCGTCATTGCCGCCGCCCGACGCCTTTACTCCACCTTGCGTCGCCGCCGCCGCCGACGCCGTCGAGCTACTCGCCATCGCCGTCGCCGCCGCCCCTGTGAGCATAGCTTGCTCCGCGCCCCTCCGTCCGCGCCCTGCGTCCACCGCTGCGCCTGCCTGCCGCCGCCGCCGCCGCCCTGCCTCAGGCGGCCAGCTGCGCCGCCGCCTGTCCTCTGTGGCGGTCGCCGCCGCCTCCTGCCCACGTGCTGTGCCGCCCCCCGCCCGCCTGCCCTGCATTTTTTGTTCATTGCATTTTTTCATATGTATAATGTATATATGTATGTGGTATACCTATATATATATGTGATGAATGGTCGATGTGGCTATATATGTATGTATGAATATAATGTTCATAGCATTTTTTTGTTTATATATGTTTTTCATATATGTATTAATTTTATATTTAGGTTGTTAGTAGATATCGATCGATTTTAGGTTAGTGCATTTTAGGTTAGTGTAGAGGAGAAAGTAAAATAAGGAAAAGGAAGAAAAGAGGAAGAAGGAAGAAGGAAGAAGAAGAAGAAGAAGAAAAGAAGAAAAAAAGAGGAGAAGAAGTGTGTTATATGTGTTTGTATGTATATATATGTGTACATATTCATAGTATTTTTTTCATAAGTGTATTTTTTTGTTCATTGCATTTTTTCATATGTATAATGTATATATGTATGTGGTAGCTATATATATATGTGATGAATGGATGTGGCTATATATGTATGCATGTATGAATATAATGTTCATATAGCATTTTTTTGTTTATATATGTTTTTTCATATATGTATTAATTTTATATTTAGGTTGTTAGTAGATATCGATCGATTTTAGGTTAGTGCATTTTAGGTTAGTGTAGAGGAGAAAGTAAAATAAGGAAAAGGAAGAAAAGAGGAAGAAGGAAGAAGGAAGAAGAAGAAGAAAAGAATGAGAGGAAGTAAAATAAGAAGAGGAAGAAAGGAGAAAAGAGGAGAGGAAGAAGAGGAGAAATAAATAAGAAGAGGAAAAAGAAGAAAAGAAGAGGAGAAGAAGAAAGGAATAGAGGAGAAGAAGAAAAATAGAAGAAAAAATTCTATTTTTCTTCTTCTCCTCTATTCCTTTCTTCTTCTTCTCTTTTTTTCTTTCTTTCTTCTTCTTCTTCCTTCTTCCTTCTTCCTCTTTTCTTCCTTTTCTTAATTATTTTCCTTTCTCGAGGGAGAAGAAGAAAAGAAGAGGAGAAGAAGAAAGAAAGGAAAGGAGAAAGAAGAAACTTAAACACGAGGGGTGGTACCGATACCCCTCCCGATATGTATATGTATGTCGCGTCGTTGTCGATATAATTAACCCCTCTAGATACAACTGCAGCAGCCCCTCGGCCCTCTCGCTCGACCAAAACTCTCGAGGACACCCAAACCCTAGAGAGAAAGCGATGTTGAATAATAATTGACATGTTGTCAATATTTGCGAAACTATGGAGCACTCCGAGACGAAGAAAGCGAAGCGATGTTGGGGAAATAATCGCAAATGGAAGTGATGATGTTGCGTCATTTCTCATCGACACCGTTGGTCGATGGATGAAGAAGAGGGCTATGATTATGATGGCCGACCTGCATTAATGCGGTACAAGAGGAGGACTATGTTCATGATGGCTCCGGTGACACAATGGAGGTACAAGACGAAGGAGACCGTGCGAGCCGAGTCACCGAACCGAGTCCGCCAGGTATATATATATTAGTTAAGCCCGTGTTGACAAGTTAATTGATGCATCCATTGTTTTGGTATATGTACACATATTAAGTATCTGTCGTCTTTCTTCCTTATAATTTCTAGCCCTCCGGATCGAGCACAACTTGATGCGGAGGCGAGGCCCGAAGAAAAGTTGAGCTCGGATGAAAAGTTTGAGATCATAGAAATCGCGCCCGACGGCGAACCGATTGAACCCATCCGGACAAAGAAGGCATTTTACGCTCGGTCACGGGGTTCTTGTTAGGAAAGGATCGATCGGCATCCAAGCAATGGTATAAGCTGCTAAGGATGAAGACCACGAGGTGTCTTATGTCAATGATTTGCGAAAGAAGATCTTTGGAATGAGTGAAGGCAAATTTCACCCTACCGCCAGAGGAGGATCCGGAGAAGCCGTTAAAGAGCAATTAATCAAGTCTTGTGCTCTTAAGAAGATGGCTGGCCTAATGAGGAGGTGGAGGAAAGAGCTGAACCAGTTTGTCGAGAAAAAGAGACACCAGAATTCATCGGCAAATATGAGAAGATCAAAGATCATCGCCCGCATTTGTGGCCCACAAGACATCGGAAAAGAGTAAGAAGATGTCGGAGACAAACAAGAAAAATGCTGCGAAGAAGACGCTTCACCATCGCACAGGTCGGTGGCTACCTCAAAGCCCGCCTAAGTGGTCCAAGGCTGAGCATGATCTGCTTGAAAAAGGGATCGAACCGAGAGGCGATCGCTGGCGGACCGTTGCGGACTTGGTTCTTCGGGCTGGCGGAACCTTGGACCTGTTACAGGCAAAGTGTCGATGGACGAACGAGCAATCGCAAACACCAGTCAAGAAACTTCGACAATATATTGCTGCTTGCGCTTGGCGAGGGACGTTCCTTCCAAACAGGAGAAGGACGAGCTCACAATGGCCCTTGGGAATCCCGAGCACCCCGGACGGACACGAGGCACGCCGGGCTCGCTTCCGTGGAAGGTTGGTTTTCGGACGCAGGGGTTACAAAACCCACGAGAGGAGGAAGAAAGTGGAGCATGACCAAATGCAGCGCTGCTTGGAAGGGTAATGGGGCTAGAGGATCGAGAAGAGGACCGAGAAGCGGCAGATCGCAACAAACGACATGCGAAGCTTCCCGAAGCCCGCCATCTCAGTATGAAGCAGCGTTGCTTCCACCGAGCTGCTTCACCGGAGCATGTCTTGACGGCTCTGCCAGCTATCCGTGGATGGTATCACGAGTCTCAAAATTGCCACATTATGGCGCGATGCATGAATTTGAAGGTCAAGGCTGCTGTTGGCCAAGTTTATCCTAGTGGACCCGCACAACTTATCACCGCCACCGATTCGGAAGGATTTGCTAAGGTGATGGTTGATGAAATAACGGAGGGATTTGAGGACCTCGGCTTGAGCACCCTACCGGTGAAGGGGAGACTAGGCTGGGTTACGCTCAAGACTCCATGCCTATGGCGGAAGGAGCTCATCGACCTTCAGGCTGGACGCCTCCGCCTCCTCCTCCTCATCCGTGAGTCGGGCACTCCGCCTCCTCCACCGCCTCCTCCTCCGTGAGTGAAGATCGGGCACGTGGCGGCACTCCGCCCCTTCTCCGGGCGTGGCGGCACTCCGCCTCCTCCTTCTCCGCCTCGCCCAGCAAGGGCGGAAGAGACCCGCCCCCCCGGCTGCTCCGACGCGTCGTAGTCCTTCTCCTCCGCCTCGTAAGCAAGCACGAAGGAAGACAGACGCCGCAGCCGCTCCGTCTGCTCCGGCGTCTAGCAGCACAAGAAGAGAGAGGCAATACAGATACGGTCCACCTCTAAAGCCTGTAGAGAAGTTACCGTATGAGAGGAGCAAGGAGGAAAACGACACGATCGTGCAGAGCCAAGTGAAGGAGTTCTTTGAAGGGTTAAAGCAAAGATACATCCACCTCCGGAGGAGAAGGTCGATCCGGTGAAAGCAAAGCGCTCTCGATGCCCCGAGGAAACCACCAAAGTCTCCGCCGAGAACCAACTATGAGCGCACATCTTGAGCAGACATATCTCCAAGCCAAGCGGTGGGAACTACTGTTAGGGATAAAAGGTCAAAAGAACAACGGGCAAAGGGAAAAAAATTGCCCAGCTCGGCGAACAAGCACAGCAATCGTGCCCCGCTGAATGTGTCTAATCCTCCGGGACGGTGGCGGTTATGGCAATCTTGAAGATTACCCACTGACGATGCACTTCTGATTTCATGGAGGTGGACTTATTCAGATCTGAGCACGGAAGCCTCTCGTCAAAGATGAAAAGTCTCTGACAACAATGATGCGAAGATTCCACAGTTGGTACATGAAAACCTGCAGAGAGTCTGAGGGGACGAACACTTTGTATCTGAATATTAAAGAGGAGCACGACCTCGTCTCAAATGATCTGTTGTCTATTCCATTTGAGGAGTTCTTCGAGTTCTTCAATCAAAAGGCCCTCGATAAATTAATGGTCTTTTGCTACTGCTGTAAGTACTATTTCATCATTAGTCTTTATATATAGCTCGGCTCTTTCATTGCATGTATTTATAATTAATTATCCTCAATATATTATGCAGATTGAAGATCGTCGAGTGCAAAAAGAATGAAATCTATGATATTGGGTTCATTAACACAAATATCATAGATGTTTTTCTGGTTGAAAAGGACGCCCAAGAGGCCGAGGACAACTTGCTACAATCATTGATCAAAAATCAAAACAAAGATACCATACTCTTTCCTTACCACGGCCCGTGAGTGTTACTATCGTGTGCATATTCGGTTTTCCTTATTACTCGGCGAGGTTAATGTAATTGATGAGTTATGCTTGCGTGTAGGTACCACTATATTCTTACGGAGATTAAGCTTGAGCGTGGACTAGTAACCGTCTTAGACTGCAGACGGAAAGATCCCAGCACCTATGCGGACTTGGTGACATGCTCGGCAAGTAAGTTCAATCGATCATTATCGCACCATATCGGCAACTTTTTATTCATTTCTTGATATCTCAAGTAATAACAAATATTTTCTTTGTCTTGCAGGGTTTGGAAACAGTTCACCGCACAAGCTCCGGATGCCGAAGGAGCTGCGATATACATACCCGAAAGTAAGTACTCTTGGCGCGCATCTCCGTTGATTCTATAGCTATACTTTCATCAATGCCATTTATATAATGCTTCATTATCAGTTTGATTGACCTCTATTTCTCGTAAAGTGCTTGTGGCAGGAGGAAGGGAATGATTTTGTGGATACTACGTGTGCGAGTTCATCCACAACGCGACATTGAAAAACAAGCGGGCTACTCTAGAAGACAATATGAAGTGCGTAAGCAATAATATTCGCAATTTCATTTTATTACACCATCATTTCTGTTGAGTTTCATTCATATATATGTATTAATTAACCCCTTCTTCAAATTAATTAGACTTGGCGGATCGGGATGAACTCCTACCACCAGATCGCATGAAAGCAATTCAAGAGGAATTGGCGGGATTCTTTCTTGATCACGTCATCAAGAAAGCGGAGAATACCATGTGGAACTTGAATTCAAATCCTAGTGGTTTGTAATTAAGAGATCTTATATAGATTGTACATGTATGTAGCCAGTAAAACTTGTTGTTCGACCAATCTCTCGTAGAAGGAGAGGTCGATCGATCACTTCTCTCGGTATGCATGACGAACTTCATCTTGAATGGTTCTCTCGATCACTTATGTATATTTACTACGAAGCGTCGAGCAAGCACGGACATAATTAAGAGAGGACACTTCTCTCTATTAATTAGCTAGCTAACGAAACACCTAAATTAACCCCCCAAAACCCCCAACCCCTCCTTTCAAAAAAAACAAAAACCAGGCCTTTGGAATGCGACACGTGGACGCCTTTTGGTCCGGTTGGAGCCTCCAACGGGACCAAAGGCCTCGACCTCGGCGCCACAGGGCCACGTGGAGGCTCATTGGTCCCGGTTCGTTTTGAACCGGGACTAATGGGTTAAGGTATTAGTAACGACCCATTAGTCCCGGTTCCCGAACCGGGACTAAAGGCCCTTACGAACCGGGACTGATTGGTGGTTTTCTACTAGTGGAATATGTGGGAGCCAATATGAGCATCCAGGTTCCGCTATTGGTTATTGACCGGAGACGTGTCTCGGTCATTTCTACATAGTTCTCGAACCCGTAGGGTCCGCACGCTTAAAGTTCGATGACGGTTATATTATGAATTTATGTGTTTTGATGTACCGAAGGTAGTTCGGAGTCCTGGATGAGATCGGGGACATGACGAGGAGTCTCTAAATGGTCGAGATGTAAAGATCAATATATTGGACGACTATATTCGAACATCGGAAAGGTTTCGAGTGATTCAGGTATTTATCGGAGTGCCGGGGGGTTATCGGAAACCCCGGGGGGACTATTGGGCCTACATGGGCCATAGGGAAGAGGGAAGGCAGCCCACAAGGGGCAGCTGCGCCCCCTCCCTATAGGGGGTCCGAATTGGACTAGGGAGGGGGGCGTGCCCCCCCCCCTTTCCTTCTCCTTTCCCTCTCCTTCCTTCCCCCTTCCTTTTCCTAGTTGGACTAGGAAAGAGGGGAGTCCTACTCCTACTAGGAGGAGGACTCCTCCCCTCCTTGGTGCATCCCAAGGCTGGCCGGCCTCCCCCTTGCTCCTTTATATACGAGGGCAGGGGGCACCTCTAGACACAACAATTGATCATTGATCTCTTAGCCATGTGCGGTGCCCCCCTCCACCATAGTCCTCCTCGATAATATCGTAGCAGTGCTTAGGCGAAGCCTTGCAACGGTAGAACATCATCATCGTCACCATGCCGCTGTGATGATGGAACTCTCCCACGACACTCGGCTGGATCGAAGTTCAAGGGACGTCATCGAGCTGAACAAGTGCAAGAACTCGGAGGCGCCGTGCTTTCGGTGCTTGATCGGTCGGGCCATGAAGACATACGACTACATCAACTGTGTTGTGCTAACGCTTCCGCTTACGGTCTACGAGGGTACGTAGACAACACTCTTCCCTCTCGTTGCTATGCATCACCATGATCTTGCGTGTGAGTAGGAATTTTTTTGAAATTACTACGTTCTCCAACAGTGGCATCCGAGCCAGGGTTTATGCGTTGATGTTATATGCACGAGTAGAACACAAGTGAGTTGTGGGTGATACAAGTCATATTGCTTACCAGTATGTCACACTTTGGTTCGGCGGTATTGTTGGATGAAGCGGCCCGAACCGACATTACGTGTACGCTTACGCGAGACTGGTTCTACCGACGTGCTTTGCACACAGGTGGCTGGCGGGTGTCAATTTCTCCAATTTTACTTGAACCGAGTGTGGCTACGCCCGGTCCTTGACAAGGTTAAAACAACACTAACTTGATGAACTGTCGTTGTGGTTTTGATGCGTAGGTAAGAACGGTTCTTGTTCAGCTCGTAGCAGCCAAGTAAAACTTGCAACAACAAACTAGAGGACGCCTAACTTGTTTTTGCAGGGCATGTTGTGATGTGATATGGTGAAGACGTGATGCTATATTTTATTGTATGAGATGATCATGTTTTGTAACTGAGTTATCAGCAACTGGCAGGAGCCATATGGTTCTCGCTTTATTGTATGCAATGCATTCGCCCTGCAATTGCTTTACTTTATCACTAAGCGGTAGCGATAGTTGTAGAAACAATAGTTGGCGAGACGACAACGATGCTATGATGGAGATCAAGGTGTCGCGCTGGTGACGATGGTGATCATGGCGGTGCTTCGGAGATGGAGATCACAAGCACAAGATGATGATGGCCATATCATATCACTTATATTGGTTGCATGTGATGTTTATCTTTTATGCATCTTATCTTGCTTTGATTGACGGTAGCATTATAAGATGATCTCTCACTAAATTTCAAGATAAAAGTGTTCTCCCTGAGTATGCACCATTGCCAAAGTTCGTCGTGCCCAGACACCATGTGATGATCGGGTGTGATAAGCTCTACGTCCATCTACAACGGGTGCAAGCCAGTTTTGCACACGCAAAATACTCAGGTTAAACTTGACGAGCCTAGCATATGCAGATATGGCCTCGGAACACTAAGACCAAAAGGTCGAGCATGAATAATATAGTAGATATGATCAACATAATGATGTTCACCATTGAAAACTACTCCATTTCACGTGATGACCGGTTATGGTTTACTTGATTTGGATCACGTAATCACTTAGATGATTAGAGGGATGTCTATCTAAGTGGGAGTTCTTAAGTAATATGATTAATTGAACTTAAATTTATCATGAACTTAGTCCTGGTAGTATTTTGCAAATTATGTTGTAGATCAATAGCTCGCGTTGTTGCTTTCATATGTTTATTTTGATATGTTCCTAGAGAAAACTGTGTTGAAATATGTTAGTAGCAATGATGCGGATTGGATCCGTGATCGAGGATTGTCCTCATTGTTGCCTGTAAGAATTATGTCCTTGATGCACCGCTAGGTGACGGACCTATTGCAGGAGCAGATGCAGACGTTATTGAAAGCACAGGTGCTCCCTAGGTGGTTTTGGTAATTAATGTCAACATATCTCTTGTTGGACTAACACTTTTATCTAGTATGTTTCAGATAAGTTCAACAATGGAGTGGCATGGACTAAAGGATGTGGGAACTCCTTCAAGATGCTAAGGACAAAGGATTGGCTCAAGCTTCAAGCTCAAGACTCTTCATTTTACATTTTAGTGATCCAAGATCACATTGAGTCTACAGGAAAAGGCAATACTATCAAGGAGGGATGAGGTGTTGCTTAATGAGCCTCTTGCTTCATGTGCTTAGTGATATGCTCCAAATACCCTCAACTACTTTCTCACATCCACATATGACCTAAACCCAAAGTCAAAATCGGTCCCACCGGTTCTTTCTATCTGGCGACACTGAGTTCAAATGTCATAGCCACTGCCACAAACCCTAGGCAAATCGGTCTTACCAATAGGGATCTCGGTCTCACCGAGATGGGGTTGTAATCTCTCTATTTCCCTTCGTAACGTTTCGGTCTAACCGAAGTGAGCGATCGGTCCCACCGAGATTGCAATGTAAACTCCCTGTTTCCTTTTTGTAACATTTCGGTCTCACCGAAATGAGCGAATCGGCCCCACCGAGTTTACCTGACCAACTCTCTGGAAAGCTTATTACCAAAATCGGTCTCACCGAGTTTGTGTAATCGGTCTCACCGAGATTACGTTATGCCCTAACCCTAACCATATCGGTCCTACCGAGTTGCATGTCGGTACCACCAAAAATCCTAACGGTCACTAGGTTTACTAAATCGGTCTGACCGAGTCTGTTGAATCGGTCACACCGAGTTTGGTAAATTGTGTGTAACGGTTAGATTTTGTGTGGAGGCTATATATACCCCTCCACCTCCTCTTCATTCGTGGAGAGAGCCATCAGACTGAACCTACACTTCTAGCATACATTTTCTGAGAGAGAACTACCTACTCATGTGTTGAGGCCAAGATATTCCATTCCTACCATATGAATCTTGATCTCTAGCCTTCCCCAAGTTGCTTTCCACTCAAATCTTCTTTCCACCAGATCCAAATCCTATGAGAGAGAGAGTTGAGTGTTGGGGAGACTATCATTTGAAGCACAAGAGCAAGGAGTTCATCATGAACGCACCATTTGTTACTTCTTGGAGAGTGGTGTCTCCTAGATTGGCTAGGTGTCACTTGGGACCCTCCGACAAGATTGTGGAGTTGACCCAAGGAGTTTGTAAGGGCAAGGAGATCGCCTACTTCGTGAAGATCTACCGCTAGTGAGGCAAGTCCTTCGTGGGCGACGGCCATGGTGGGATAGACAAGGTTGCTTCTTCGTGGATCCTTCGTGGGTGGAGCCCTCCGTGGACTCGTGCAACCGTTACCCTTCGTGGGTTGAAGTCTCCATCAACGTGGATGTACGATAGCACCACCTATCGGAACCACGCCAAAAACATCCATGTATCCAATTGCGTTTGAATCCTCCAAAACCCTTCCCTTTACATTCTTGCAAGTTGCATGCTTTACTTTCCGCTGCTCATATACTCTTTGCATGCTTGCTTGTTATGTATTGTGAATGCTAAACTTGTGCCTAAACTCCACTTAAACTTAAAGAAGTTAAAAACTGCAACTTTGATACTTAGTGTCTAATCACCCCCCCCCCCTCTAGACACCTCTTCTCAAGGTCCTACAAGTGGTATCAGAGCATTGGTTTCCATTGCCTTGGTTTAATCACCATTGGAGGAAGATGGATGAGTCTACTTCGGGGAGTCTTAGACATAGAGTGCCTATACTTGATGGAGAGTATTTTTATGAGTGAAAAAATGAGATGCTTGTAATTTTCAATCAATATCATTTGAACAAGTACATTGCTAGCCCTTGTGCACCTCATGTTGACCCTATGCATCCTACTCTTAATGAGTCAATTGACATGATTAGGAATCTTAGAACTGCCGAACTTATCATTAGAGGATTGCCTAGAAACTTGATTGGATGTTTGCCTACTCTTAAGTGTGCCTACACTATATGGAAATTTCTTGAGGAACGATTTCCAAATTATTCCTTGAAAATCTAGATGAAATTCTCCATAAGTCTATTGCTTTGAGTAAGATGAATAATAGTGATCCTATGTTTGGTGATCGTCTATTTGAGCTTACAAACCTTATGCGTGCCAAAGAAGATGTTGGAATTATTAGTGATATTATTTCCGAAGCTATAAAAATTCATAAGCAAGATCATTGTCAAACTCACTCTAACGAATCACCCTCTCTAGGATTTGATCCACCACATGACGATGTTGAACATGGATACTATGATGAGGATGATGATAGTGACTTCGATCTTGATGATGCAATGAGACATTTTGGTCTTATGGCAAATCTTCGGGGATATATGTCAGGAGGAAAGGAATGGGTTCTTGATAGTGGATGTACCGATCACATGACCGGAGATAAAGACATGTTTCGTGAGCTTGCTGAAAATGATAGTCCTCGAAAGTATGTCACTTTCGGTGACAACTCAAAGGGTAAGGTGGTTGGCCTCGGTAAGGTGGCCATATCACATGATAGCTCCATACAAAATGTCATGCTCGTTGAATCTCTTGGATACAACTTACTTTCAGTATCTAGACTTGCTGATTTCGGTTTCAATGTTCTATTTACCGAAGTAGATTGTCAAGTGTTTTGTCGAGATAATCATAAAATGGTCTTTACCGGTGTGCGTAGAGGTGATCTATACATTGTTGATTTCACTAAAAAGGCTCAACCTAAAACTTGCTTCATCGCTAAATCCTCAAAAGGTTGGTTATGGCATAGACGATTAGGTCATGTTGGTATGCGAAACCTTGACAAGCTTATTAAAGGAAATGATATCCTTGGTGTTAACAATGTCATATTTGATAAGGATAGACTTTGCAGCACTTGTCAGGCAGGTAAACAGGTTGGAGGAAGGCATCCCGTGAAGAACATCATGACCACAAGGAGGCCACTCAAGCTACTTCACATGGATCTCTTTGGTCCCAACTCCTACAAGAGTCTCGGTGGAAATTTTTTTGGTCTAGTTATAGTTGATGATTTTTCAAGATTTACGTGGGTGTTCTTTCTCGATGATAAATCGCAGGTCCAAAAGATCTTCAAAAACTTCGCTAGGAAGGCCCAAAATCAATTTGAAGTGAAGATCAAGAAGGTTCGCAGCGACAACGGAACGGAGTTCAAGAACGCAAATGTGGACACCTTTCTTGATGAAGAAGGGATCTCACACGAGTTCTCGGCTATGTACACACCTCAACAAAATGGAGTTGTTGAGAGGAAGAACCGGACACTCATCAAAATGGCGAGAACGATGCTTGATGAATACAAGACATCGAAGCACTTTTCAGCAGAAGCGGTTGAAACAGCTTGTCATGCAACAAATCTCTTGTATCTTCACAAGATACTCGGCAAGATGGCATACGAGCTCCTCACCGGTAAAAAACCCCAAGTTGGATACTTTCGAGTATTCGGCTCAAAGTGCTACATTCTTGATAAGCATCGTTGTTCTAAATTTGCTCCTAAGTCTCATGAAGGTTTCCTACTAGGCTATGGCTCAAACCCTAGGCAAATCGGTCTTACCGATAGGGATCTCGGTCTCACCGAGATGGGGTTGTAATCTCTCTGTTTCCCTTTGTAATGTTTCGGTCTAACCGAAGTGAGCGATTGGTCCCACCGAGATTGCAATGTAAACTCCCTGTTTCCTTTTCGTAACATTTCGGTCTCACCGAAATGAGCGAATCGGTCCCACCGAGTTTACCTGACCAACTCTCTGGAAAGCTTATTACCAAAATCGGTCTCACCGAGTTTGTGTAATCGGTCTCACCGAGATTACGTTATGCCCTAACCCTAACCATATCGGTCCTACCAAGTTGCATGTCGGTCCCACTGAAAATCCTAACGGTCACCAGGTTTACTAAATCGGTCTGACCGAGTCTGTTGAATCGGTCCCACCGAGTTTGGTAAATTGTGTGTAACGGTTAGATTTTGTGTGGAGGCTATATATACCCCTCCACCTCCTCTTCATTCGTGGAGAGAGCCATCGGTGAACCTACACTTCCAAAGATACATTTTCCGAGAGAGAACTACCTACTCATGTGTTGAGGCCAAGATATTCCATTCCTACCATATGAATCTTGATCTCTAGCCTTCCCCAAGTTGCTTTCCACTCAAATCTTCTTTCCACCAGATCCAAATCCTATGAGAGAGAGAGTTGAGTGTTGGGGAGACTATCATTTGAAGCACAAGAGCAAGGAGCTCATCATCAACGCACCATTTGTTACTTCTTGGAGAGTGGTGTCTCCTAGATTGGCTAGGTGTCACTTGGGAGCCTCCGACAAGATTGTGGAGTTGAACCAAGGAGTTTGTAAGGGCAAGGAGATCGCCTACTTCGTGAAGATCTACCGCTAGTGAGGCAAGTCCTTAGTGGGCGACGGCCATGGTGGGATAGACAAGGTTGCTTCTTCGTGGACCCTTCGTGGGTGGAGCCCCCCGTAGACTCGCGCAACCGTTACCCTTCATGGGTTGAAGTCTCCATCAACGTGGATGTACGATAGCACCACCTATCGGAACCACGCCAAAAACATCCGTGTCTCCAATTACGTTTGAAACCTCCAAAACCCTTCCCTTTACATTCTTGCAAGTTGCATGCTTTACTTTCCGCTGCTCATATACTCTTTGCATGCTTGCTTGTTATGTATTGTGAATGCTAAACTTGTGCCTAAACTCCACTTAAACTTAAAGAAGTAAAAACTGCAACTTTGATACTTAATGTCTAATCACCCCCCTCTAGACACCTCTTCTCAAGGTCCTACAGTTATGAATGTTTGGCTAGCTCAATATGATGACTACTTGATAGTTTAGTGCACCATGTTTAACGGCTTAGAATCGGGACTTCAAAGACGTTTTGAACGTCATGGGCCATATGAGATGTTTCAGGAGTTGTAGTTAATATTTCAAGCAAATACCCGAGTTGAGAGATATGAAGTCTCCAACAAGTTCTATAGCTAAAAGATGGAGGAGAATTGCTCAACTAGTGAGCATGTGCTCAGATTGTCTGGGTACTACAATCGCTTGAATCAAGTGGGAGTTAATCTTCCAGATAAGATAGTGATTGACAGAGTTCTCTAGTCACCATCACCAAGTTAGTAGAACTTGTGATGAACTATAGTATGCAATGGATGACAAAAACGATTCCCGAGCTCTTCGCGATGTTGAAATCAACGAAGGTAGAAATCAAGAAAGAGCATCAAGGGTTGATGATTGACAAGACCACTAGTTTCAAGAAAAGGGCAAATGGGAAGAAAGGGAACTTCAAGTAGAATGACAAGCAAGTTGTCACTCCCGCAACGAAGCCTAAAGTTGGACCATAGCCTAAAACTGAGTGCTTACACTGCAAAGGAAATGGTCACTAGAAACGGAAATGCCCTGAATATTTGGTGGATAAGAAGGATGACAAAGTGAACAAGGGTATATTTGATATACAGGTTATGGATGTGTGCCTTACTAGTGTTTATAGTAGCCCCTGAGTATTTGATACTTGTCCGGTTGCTAAGATTAGTAACTCGAAACAGGAGTTACATAATAAACAGAGACTAGTTGAGGGGAGGTGACGATGAGTGTTGGAAGTAGTTCCAAGATTGATATGATCATCATCACGCACTCCCTATACTTTCGGGATTAGTGTTAAACCTAAATAAATGTTATTTGGCGTTTGCGTTGAGCATGAATATGATTTGATCATGTTTATTGCAATACGGTTATTCATTTAAAGTCAGAGAATAATTGTTGTTTCGTTTACATGAATAAAACCTTCAATGGTCATACACCCAATGAAAATAGTTTGTTGGATCTCGATCGTAGTGATACACATATTCATAATATTGATGCCAACAGATGCAAAGTTGATAATGATAGTGCAACTTATTTGTGGCACTGTCGTTTGGGTCATATCGGTGTAAAGCGCATGAAGAAACTCCATAAAGATGGATTTTTGGAATCACTTGGTTATGAATCATTTGATGCTTGCGAACCATGCTTTTTGGGCAAGATGACTAAAACTCGGTTCTCCGGAACAATGGAATGAGCTACTGACTTGTTGGAAATAATACATACCGATGTATGCGGTCCAATGAGTGTTGATGCTCGTGGCGAGTATCGTTATTTTCTAACCTTCACAGATGATTGGAGCAGATATGGGTATATCTACTTGATGAAACATAAGTCTAAAACAGTTGAAAGGTTCAAAGAATTTCAGAGTGAAGTAGAAAATCAGCGTAACAAGAAAATAAAATTTCTACGATCTAATCGTGGAGATGAATATTTGAGTTACGAGTTTGGCCTTCAGTTAAAATAATGTGGAATAGTTTCACAAACTCATGCCACCTGGAACACCACAGCGTAACGGTGTGTCCGAACGTCATAACCGCACTTTATTTGATATAGTGCGATCAATGATGTATCTTACTGATTTACCAATATTGTTTTGGGGTTATGCATTAGAGATAGCTGCATTCACATTAAAATAGGGCACCATATAAATCCGTTGAGACGACACCGTATGAACTATGGTTTAGCAATAAACCTAAGCTGTCGTTTCTTAAAGTTTGGGGTTGCGATGCTTATGTGAAAAAGTTTCATCCTGATAAGCTCAAACCCAAATCGGAGAAATGTGGCTTCATAGAATACCCAAAGGAGACAGTTGGGTACACCATCTATCACAGATCCGAAGGCAAGACATTCATTGCTAAGAATGGATCCTTTCTAAGGAAGGAGTTTCTCTCGAAAGAAGTGAGTGGGAGGAAAGTAAAACTTGATGAGGTAACTATACCTGCTCCCTTATTGGAAAGTAGTTCATCACAGAAATATGTTTCTGTGACTCCTACACCAATTAGTGAGGAAGCTAATGATGATGATCATGTAACTTCAGATCAAGTTACTACCGAACCTCGTAGGTCAACCAGAGTGAGATCTGCACCAGAGTGGTATAGTAATCCTGTTCTGAAAGTCATGTTACTAGACCATGATAAACCTACGAACTATGAGGAAGCGATGATGAGCCCAGATTCTGCGAAATGGCTGGAGGCCATGAAATCTGAGATAGGATCCATGTATGAGAACAAAGTGTGGACTTTGGTGGACTTGCCCGATGATCGGCAAGCCATAGAAAATAGATGGATCTTCAAGAGGAAGACGGACGTTGATAGTAGTATTACTATCTACAAAGCTCGACTTGTCGCAAAAAGGTTTTCAACAAGTTCAAGGTGTTGACTACAATGAGATTTTCTTAACTGTAGCGATGCTTAAGTCTGTCCGAATCATGTTAGCAATTGCCACATTTTATGAAATCTAGCAAATGGATATCAAAACTGCATTCCTTAGTGGTTTTCTTAAAGAAGAGTTGTATATGATGCAACCAGAAGGTTTTGTCAATCCTAAAGGTGCTAACAAAATGTGCAAGCTCCAGCGATCCATCTATGGACTGGTGCAAGCATCTCGGAGTTGGAATATACGCTTTGATAAGTTGATCAAAGCAAATAGTTTCATACGGACTTGCAAAGAAGCCTGTATTTACAATAAAGTGAGTGGGAGCACTACAGCCTTTCTGATAAGTATATATGAGTGACATATTGTTGATCATAAATGATGTAGAATTTTTCTGGAAAGCATACAGAAGTGTTTGAAAAGAGTTCGTTAAAAGAAAAGACCTCGGTAAAGATACTTACATATTAAGCATCCAGATCTATTGAGATGGATCAAGACGCTTGATAAGATTTTCAATGAGTACATACCTTGACAAGATTTTGAAGTAGTTCAAAATGGAACAGTCAAAGAAAGAGTTCTTGCCTGTGTTGCAAAGGTATGAAATTTAGTAAGACTCAAATCCCGACCATGGCAGAAAATAGAAAGAGAATGAAAGTCATTCCCTATGCCTCAGTCATAGGTTCTATAAAAGTATGCCATGCTATGGACCAGACCTATTGTATACTATGCCTTGGTTTGGCAAGGGAGTACAATGGTGATCTATGAGTAGATCACTGGACATTGGTCAAAATTATCCTTAGTGGAATAAGGATATGTTTCTCGATTATGGAGGTGACAAGAGGTTCGTCGTAAAGGGTTACGTCGATGCAAGATTTAACACTGATCCAGATGACTCTAAAGTCTCAATCTGGATACATATTGAAAGTGGGAGCAATTAGCTAGAGTAGCTCCGTACAGAGCATTGTAGACATAGAATATTTTTGCAAAATACATACGGCTCTGAATGTGACAAACCCGTTGACTAAACTTCTCTCACGAGCAAAACATGATCACACCTTAGTACTCTTTGGGTGTTAATCACATAGCAATGTGAACTAGATTATTGACTCTAGTAAACCCTTTGGGTGTTGGTCACATAACGATGTGAACAATGGGTGTTAATCATATCTGAGATATGAATATTGGTGTTAAATAACATGGCGATGTGAACTAGATTATTGACTCTAGTGCAAGTGGGAGGATCAAGGAAATATGCCCTAGAGGCAATAATAAAGTTATTATTTATTTCCTTATTTCATGATAAATGTTTATTATTCATGCTAGAATTGTATTAACCGGAAACATAATACATGTGTGAATACATAGACAAACATAGTGTCACTAGTATGCCTCTACTTGACTAGCTCGTTAATCAAAGATGGTTAAGTTTCCTAACCATAGACATGAGTTGCCATTTGATTAACGGGATCACATCATTACGAGAATGATGTGATTGACTTGACCCATTCCGTTAGCTTAGCACTTGATCGTTTAGTATGTTGCTATTGCTTTCTTCATGACTTATACATGTTCCTATGACTATGAGATTATGCAACTCCCGTTTACCGGAGGAACACTTTGTGTGCTACCAAACATCACAACGTAACTGGGTGATTATAAAGGTGCTCTATAGGTGTATCCGAAGGTACTTGTTGGGTTGGCATATTTCGAGATTAGGATTTGTCACTCTGATTGTCGGAGAGGTATCTCTGGGCCCACTCGGTAATGCACATCAATATAAGCCTTGCAAGCATTGTAACTAATGAGTTAGTTACATGATGATGTATTACGGAACGAGTAAAGAGACTTGCCGGTAACAAGATTGAACTAGGTCTTGAGATACCGACAATCTAATCTCGGGCAAGTAACATACCGATGACAAAGGGGAAAACGTATGTTGTTATGCGGTTTGACCGATAAAGATCTTCGTAGAATATGTGGGAGCCAATATGAGCATCCAGGTTCCGCTCTTGGTCATTGATCGGAGACGTGTCTCGGTCATATCTACATAGTTCTCGAACCCGTAGGGTCCACACGCTTAAAGTTCGATGACGGTTATATTATGAATTTATGTGTTTTGATGTACCGAAGGTAGTTCGGAGTCCCAGATGAGATCGGGGACATGACGAGGAGTCTTTAAATGGTCGAAACATAAAGATAGATACATTGGACGACTATATTCGGACATCGGAAAGGTTCGGAGTGATTCGGGTAATTATCGAAGTGCCGAGGGGTTATCGGAAACCCCGGGGGGACTATTGGGCCTACATGGGCCATAGGGGAGAGGGAAGGCAGCCCACAAGGGTGAGCTGCGCCCCCTCACTATAGGGGGTCCAAATTGGACTAGGGAGGGGGCGCGCCCCCCCTTTCCATCTCCTTTCCCTCTCCTTCCTTCCCCCTTCCTTTTCCTAGTTGGACTAGGAAAGAGGGGAGTCCTACTCCTACTAGGAGGAGGACTCCTCCCCTCCTTGGTGCGCCCCAAGGCTGGCCGGCCTCCCCCCTTGCTCCTTTATATACGGGGGTAGGGGGGCACCTCTAGACACAAAACTTGATCATTGATCTCTTAGCCGTGTGTGGTGCCCCCCTCCACCATAGTCCTCCTCGATAATATCGTAGCGGTGCTTAGGCGAAACCCTACGACGGTAGAACATCATCGTCGTCACCATGTCGTCGTGCTGACGAAACTCTCCCTTGACACTCGGCTGGATCGGAGTTTGAGGGACGTCATCGAGCTGAACGTGTGCAAGAATTCGGATGCGTCGTGCTTTCGGTGCTTGATCGGCCGGGCTGTGAAGACGTACGACTACATCAACTGTGTTGTGCTAACGCTTCCGCTTACAGTCTACAAGGGTACGTAGACAAGACTCTTCCCTCTCGTTGCTATGCATCACCATGATCTTGCATGTGCGTAGGTGAAAGTGCGTTATATCGACTAGAGGGGGGTGAACAGGCGATTTTTAAGAATTCTTCATTGAGGAATTTGCTGGTGAGGAAATTCCTTAGTGAAAAACTACTTGCAGCGGAATATGTACTCAGAAGTAAACATAACAGGATACAAACATAGTCAGCATGGTGAAATGAAGACTAACACAGAGTACGGAAAGCGTAAACACAGGATAGCAAGATGAAGACAAACAGACTGAAGAAACTGACTGAGGAATTTGTGAAAGTATTCAGTCAAAGTCTTCAAGCACAGATATGAACAACATTCAACACAGTAATGAGGAAATGAAAGAGTTGAGGAAATAGAACAGTCAGTTGGTGAAGACAATGATTTGGTAAACCAGTTCCAAGCTGCTGTCTCGGTTATACGTCTGGTTGGAGCGGTGAGTATTTAAACTCGAGGACACACAGTCCGGACACCCGATCTCGAGCTGCAACTCAGGACACCCAGTCCTCACCGTATTCTCCTTGAACTAAGACCACGCAGGTCTCGTTCAATCACTCGTGGTAAGTCTTGGTGACTTCCAAACCTTCACAGACTTGGTCACTCGGCGATCCACAATTCCTCTTGGATGCTCTAGACCTTGACGCCTAACCGTGCGGAAGAAGCACAGTCTTCAAAGGTAACAAGCGTCGGATCCACGCAGATCAATTTCTTGATGATGCTCAATCACTTTGGGTTTGTGGGGTTTGGTTTTGGGATTTTCCTCACTTGATGATTTTCGCTCAAAGTCCTCGGAGGATGGGTTGCTCTCAAATGACAAGTGTCAAGTTCTCTCGGAGCAGCCAACCAGCTAGTGGTTGTAGGGGCGAGGAGCAGCCCGACATGATAAGACATAAATGCCCTTCAATGATATGACCGTTAGGTGGATAAGATATTTTGGGACAGCCGCACACAAGACAAAGAACGGTCGGAAATTTGACTCTCAAATTCCTCGGGGCTATCATGTTCCTCACTATATAGGCAATTCAGACTGGCGAATTCCTAACTCCTCGATCGAGCAAAGTCATCGGTGTCGGAAGAGCTGCGTCTCATCCATGAAGAACTTGGTGAATCTGTATGAGATTTCCAATGGCTTCACTCGAAGGATTGGTAGGTGTAGGATTTTGAGTTGAGCATCACATGGAAATTTTTCCTTAGTATTTCCTCGACCCCCTTTAACGAAGACGGTGTTTCCTATGACTCAAGAAAGAGAAAACGAAACTACGAAAACAAAAGTCTTCACGCTTCATATTCCTCGAATGAATATCAAGTCTTCAAGGTCACACCAATTTATTCACTTTCAAAGTCTTGTAAAGTCTTCGAATATCAAAGTCTTGATTGAAGAACTTCATTTTTAGGGTCGACTTTCCTGTAAATATCAAACTCCTCATAGACTTATAGACCTATGTACACTCACAACGCATCGGTTACTTAACCTATAAGTCTTGATACACCAAAATCACTAAGGGCACTAGATGCACTTACAATCTCCCCTTTTTGTGATTGATGACAACATAGGTTAAGTTTTCAACAGGATAAACATATGAAGTGTAAATACTGATATTGAGGAATTTGATTGCAAGATATAGAAGAACTCCCCGAATATGTGCATAGTGAGGAATTTGCTTCGAGGCATTGCACATTTGAAGAATCGAATCATGGAGATCTCCCCTATATCTTGTAATTCATACACATTTGATATATAATATGAAGAATTTGAAATGCATGATGAAATATGGTGCTGATGAGATTGACATGCGCATAATATTGACAAGGAATAAGCATGCGGAATAGCACATCAAAGTTTCAAAGCTCGGTCGTCAACAAAGATCGAGCACGACCAAAAGTATCAAGGCACCATCGGTTTAAGATTACAACTCGATCCAATAAAAGTTTCGAAGAACGAGAGTTGTAACTTAATAAAACGCCCATAATATAAACCCGCTTGAAGACTAACTCAGATTTCTCCCCTTTGTCATCAAATGACCAAAAGGATCGAACCGAGGACTAACGCCTCAAGATTTTCAAGTTGATGGAGGCGCCCGGTGTTGTCGGGGTTGGTTGTTGAAGTAGGGCCTGCCGCAGATGTCGCCCAAATCTTCATGTTCATCGGTTTCACGCGATGAAGAATAAGAACCGCCACGGATCGGGAACTTTGACTCTCTTGAATTTCTTCTGAGGTGGTGCGACGGTCAAATGCTTCACGGAGACCCATAGTCTTCAATTCTTCCGTGGAATATACATGATTAAGAACAGCAAAGTGCGGTTGAGGGTTTCATGAAGGTAGTAATGATTTTCTTCACTGCATTATGTGTTGAGGTCATGTTGTGAAGAATTGCAGCAAATTGACGCTTCACCCATTTCGATTGTGTTCAACCTTCCGATGAAGACCGAGGAGTAACTCATGGTCATCATCACCACAGGTCTTTGTTGCTTGAGGCTTTTGCTTGGCTGAGGTATTTGCGGCGGTGTCATGTGTTGCGAGAATCGTCATTGGTGGAGTAAGATGTAGCGAGATGGAATTGACCATCCAATGGACGAGTGCCTTCATCAATCACAGCAGAATTGCCTTGCCCTTATCATCGAGGATGAAACGGTCGCTGAGGACTTGATGGGCGGCAAGTAGCTACCGTGGTTGAGTGTCGACCTTGTAATTCAAAGTGAAGATCTTGCCCTTATGAATCTCATAATCCAAGGCGCATAGGGCTTCACTCAAAAGGTGACATTGCAACATTATCCGAGTCCTCATGAAGAAATCATGGAAGTTGACGGAACGCCATGAATGATGTTGAAAAGCATGTTCTTCATGATGCCAACGACATCTTCATCATTTGAGTCGTGGCCTTTGATGGGACTCATTGTCTTCGTCCAGATTCGATAGACAGTTCGAGGCACATCTGCCAGTTCCTTGACGAGGAATTTGGTTGAGGGCCTGCCACGGCTTCAAAGGCTTCATGAGCACTTGCATAAAATGATCGGTCATTTCGCGGTCATTGTAGATGCAACGTGCACTTTCATGGGGAGGATCAAGAGGAAGGACGAAGCAATTCGATTCTTTGGTGCCTTGTAGTGAGTGTTTTCGTCATCCAATCCAACACCCATGAATTGACATCTTCAAAGATCTCGGTGATGTGCAAAGTGGCATAGAATCAAGAATGAGTTCTTCATTCCAATCACAGATATCGGCAGAAATTTAGGAGTCCTGCATCATGAATAACTTCGAATCTTGGCTCAAGCACGGCAGAGATTCCATATCCACATGAGGAATATGCTCATGGTCGAAGATCTTGTCCTTGTCAAAGAGCACTGAGGAATAGTAGTTGGCTTGAGTAGCAGTCCAGAAGCGTCTTTTCCGTATGCGAGCAGAGTCATATGGGTTGTAAGCAGTGAAGAACACATGCTCAGAAAAGAAGTCTTCATCCTTGAATTTTTGCTTGCTCGAGAACGGATTCTTCGGTTTGGGCAGAGGAATGTCAGTGATTTGCAGCACAACCTCAGGTATCGCGATCTCAGGTGCTTCAGGCTGAGGAATTTCTGGTTCCTCTTCTTGTGCAGTTTGGGGATCAAGAAGAAGTTCTTCAAAGACTAGCGGCTGGAATTTCCTCATTAACAGACAATGTGGGATGAGTTTCTTCAGAGCCCAATTGAACAGTTGTAGCCGGGGACTAAGGAATTTGCTGAATCGGAGTGAAGAGAGGAGTATTGGGATGCTGACTTTCCCAAAAGTCATCGTTCATCACTGGTGTAGTGCATCCAATATCCACGTCTTCATCTTCTTTTTCAATTTCCTCAACACCAGCCTCTTCAGCTGTGAATTGAGGCATGGGTGAGGAAACAACTGGTGATGAAGGGAATGTTTCCACTTCAATTTCTTCATCAAACTGTTCTGAAGTAGCAACAGATTGATTTTCTTCATCAGATCCACTTGGGATCTTGTAGTCTTCTCCATAAGGAACAATTTCCTTAGATGACATGAAGGAAATGGGAACGGCATCAATAGGATTTTCAAGCGAGCTGGTCATTGGCTTCATTTTCTTCGCAGTCGAAGAATTTGACGCAGCAGATGCCTTCCTCTTCTTCACTGCAGCTCGTTCTGCAGCCTTTGTCTTCTTCACTTCATAAGCAGAAGGAAGAATTGGAGTTGGTGTTGGCACAGGAGGAGCCGAGGACTGTGGTTCGGTTTCTTCAGTATGAATCAGTGCGATTGCCTGATCTCTTCATTTCTTCAGCGCACCACTAGTGGATGCCCAGGAATTTCTTGTTGGTGGAATGGAGTCATCAGCCACGAACTTGTATTCTCATCGGTGCAGTTGAAAGTCATCAGCGATCTTGGCATGTTCTTCAGCCGGGCTGAGCGAGTCTTCACTGAGGATTTTCTTGTTGCGATGGGGCTGCAGCAGTTGTCATTTTCTTCGTCAAATTGATTGAATCTCACCTTGGCTCCTTGCCAATCAGCATTAGAAGCATCAAATCCTTGCCGAGGGCTTGGATTTCAGATTGAGCTTTGAGAAGTTCTTTAGAGTCGAGTTGACGATGTTCTTCCTCGAAGCTTCTCCTTTACGCTTGTGCTCTCTTTATTTCACGAGCCTTTTCAAATTTCCATTTCTCTTCAGCGATGAAATGGTTCAAGATATGACTTTGACCAGAGTCGAGGCGGATCAGGTATGGGAGTGTTTGGATCCCGATGCCATAGGTCGATGAAGTCAAGGATCTTCTTCGGATCCAAAAGCAGAGGCACAGTTGTTCCTTTGGCTAGCGGCCTTTGTCAGTCTGTCTCTGATGATTTCTGCAAGTTCTTCATCAGAAGCTTCATCGTCAGAGGGCACATTGAAGGCAACCTGTTTCTTTCTAGGACTTGGCCGAGGACGCGCCCAGCAGCTTGCTTTTGTCTTCAGCAGTGGGGCCTGATGAGGACATTGGTGCGGTGAGGAACTTGCCGAGACACCGTATAATCGAGAAACCCCGAGTCCTTTGACATGTAGCAAGATGCACAGGAGTTGAGGACTTGGAGGAGCTCTTGAGGATTTTGAGGGAGCAGCAGCGATCGAGGAATTTGCCGTGAGGGCGCTGGCCGAGGAACTGGGCCATGAGGGCGCTGATGGTGAAGCACTTGGCTTGCGAGCGAGCTTCTTGGCATTGATTTCCTCGGCTTGACCGAGGTCTCAGTGGCAAGCAGCAGCAGCAGAATCCTCATTGAATTTCCTCACCGCCTCCTTGGCCTGTCTTGCCAATTTGGCTTGGCGCTGGACCATTCTTCAGAAAGTCTTCACCACGCTTGATCTGGTGGGATCAACAACTTGGCCGGTGCCAAAGGAGCTCTTGGGCATGGAGGGTTTAAGGCGAATTTCTTCATGTACTTGGGAGTAACATAGCGATATTCCTCCATTCTCGTGCCCATCTTCGTTCTATCCTCTGGATCGCACTTTGCGCTGATTTTTGTTCTCCTTGCCAAATTTGGCTTCATCGGTGTCTGATAATCTTTGTAAATTTCATCGAGGATCTCAAAGGCTGTCATGACCTCCGGTTTCTTTCCTCCCTTCTGCGGTCTCTTGCCTTCTACCATTTTCTTCAGATGAGGAATTTGAACTATAGAACACTCTGAAGAAGTATGCAGTTTTTCTTCGAGGAACGCTGCAAATGAGTTAAGTTGATGAGAACCTAGTGATTGAGCAGCGGACATGAGTACCTGTGAACAGAGTGTAGGTGCGAGAAATTTGGAGAGGTCATATGCGTTCTCAGAAGATTTTTCGAAAAAAGACAAGTTTTGAGGAATTTGACCAGTTGAGCCTTGAGGAATTTCACTAAGCGTTTCGTCTTAGGTTCCAGAGTTGTACAGATTGAAAATCCGCACAATTGAGAAATCTTGAAGAAATGAATGCTTAGAGATATAAATCAAGAGCATATAGTGTGTGAGGTGTTCATATGTGAAGATTTGAAGAACAAAACACCATTGAAGATTTTCAGAAAGATTTGAGAATCAAAGTGAGTAATAAAAATGACTTTTAATTACCCGAACTGAAGAACACAACGAACAGAGATGAACTATAGTGAAGTTCGTCACGTTAGATCTCCCACGCCCTAACTTGGCAGAGGGAGACGGCTACGGCGGCGGCGGAGTGAAGATTTCCGCAGCCGGCGCGAGTACGACAGCGACGAGGTTGAGGCAGTGAAGCTCTTCCTCACCGACGGCGATGGAGTAGCGGCGGCGCTAGGGTTTCAGGAGAGCTCGAGCGAGAGACGGCGACCGAGCGGAGTAAATGAAGTAAGGAAGGGAGAGGGGTATATATATAGCCACGGTAAAAACTGTTCGCCCGAAGATTTTGGGACGAACATGCCCCTGCCCTTTCTCCTTCACGCGACATGTGTCACCCACGTCGTGAGATGAGATGAGATCGTAAGATCGTGGGTGAATAAACTAATGTATCGCGGGATGCGAACGGTTTGAGCGGTAAAACCGAAAATCTGGATAAGATTTGTGTAAAATTTCGATTCGCAATTTCTTCAATTGTCAAGGACACAGTGAAGACTTTGAACGAGTTTCAATCAGAACGCACATGAAGAATTTGTGAATAGATTGGGTTGAGTATAGCATAGAGGGGGAAGGGTCCGATCACATTCACTTAGCAGAAATCGCAACTTGAAGAAATAGCAATAAGTGAATGCTGTAGAGGACATAAACTCACATATATATATAGCCAATGAAGAAAAACGACGGAAATAGTGAAGATTTTGCAAAGTTGAAGAATTTGTAAAACTGAAGAATTTCAAAAATGAGGAAAAACTCAAATTGGAGATTTTCAACTTTTGTGGTGGCGTATCCCACCGTATAAGAACGATGATTTCAAACACCGCGTACAATTGCCGTAGGGTTCTGAGAATCAAATTCTTCATTAATTTCTTCACACTTAGAATGTTATTCTTCATTGATTGAAGAGAAACGTTTCTTCATGTGTTGCACATCTAAGTCATCAATTCTGCATAAGGGTTAGGATGTGTGTCCTTTTCAAAGAACATTCGAAGATTCTAAGATATTTAGCTCACACCGCAACTTGCTAAATCTCTTCTCATCCAAGGGCTTAGTGAAGATATCAGCTAGCTGTTCTTGATCTTCACATGCTCGATGGAGATATCGCCTTCAACACATGATCACGAAGAAAATGATGATGAATCTGGATGTGCTTAGTCTTGAGTGCTGAAGCGGGTTGTGAGCAATCTTGATGGCACTCTCATTGTCGCAGAGGAGAGGCACATTCTTCACGCTGACGCCATAGTCCTTGAGGGTTTGCTTCATACAAAGCGCTTGAGCACAGCATGAGCCAAGCAGCAATGTATTCAACTTCAGAGAGAAGCGATGCGCAGATTCGCTTTCTTCGAGGACCAATGCACCAAAGATCGTCCGAGGAAATGACAAGTGTCGGATGTTGACTTGCGGTCCACACGATCACCAAAGATAGTCGGTGTCGTAATATCCAATGAGATCAAAAGCAGAGCCCTTGGGGTACCATAATCCTAGTGTTGATGTGTGAGCTAGATATCAAGAATATGCTTCACAGCCTTATGGTGTGATTCCTTGGTGCAGCTTGAAATCGGGCACACATGCAAACACTACGCATTATATCCGCCTAGATGCACATAAGTACAATAAAGAACCAATCATGGAGCGGTATACCTTGTGATCGAAGTCAATACCATTTTCATCAGTGCATAGATGGCCATTTGTGGGCATAGGAATTTTGACGCCTTTGCAATCTTGCATGCCGAATTTCCTCAGTACATCTTTGAGGTATTTCTCCTGAGATATGAATATGCCATTGCGCTGCTGACGAATTTGAAGACCTAAGAAGAATTTCAGTTCTCCCATCATAGACATTAGATATTCTTCACTCATCATATAGGCAAATTCATCACTATATCGTTGGTTAGTACAGCCAAAGATAATATCATCAACATATTGTCGGGGGTTGGATGCGACATATGCCAACGGGTGGCTTATCATGGTGGGGGCGAGTAGAACGTCGCGGTGCACAGAAAGGATGAGGTGAAGACATGCACGCCGAATCTTACCCAGCCGGGGCTCTCCGAGGAGATAACACCTCATCGCTCTCTGGGGTCTCCGCATGATCACTATGGGGTGATAGTACAACGGTGCTCCTCGAGCTGTTTAAGGCGAGGAGGAGCAAGGCTAGCTCTTTCCCTCTTGCTATGTGTCTAAAACCTATCCAGGGCGAACCCTTTGCATGGGTGCCCGGGGGGTATATAGGCCTACCCGGGTACAACGGCATCTGATCTGCTGGCGTGGCCCCGGTCGTCGATCTCTCTTCTTGCCGTCCTCCTGCCCGGCTCGGGGCCTGGCTGACTGGTGGGTCCGTGGGACAGGCAGGACCTTGTGCAGGCGCCCGATGACGCAGCTCGGTCATGGGGTCGTGGGAGCAGTGCCGCCGTCTGTCAGCGATCACCGCCGCCACTCCCGTCAATCTGGTTTATGGCTTTGGGGATTCGCCGGAGGCGGCCGACTGGGAGGCCGACTCCAGAGGGCCGCCTTCGACTCAGCCGTCTTCTACTATCTCACTAACAGGGGGCCCAGCGACCTCCGGGCCGTACGCACCGCCGTCGTGGGCACAGTGCCTTGTGCACTGTGGCTGAGGTTAAGGGAGGCATGGCAACAGTGCTGTGCCTCACCGAAGATCTCCTGGCGACGCGGCTCACTGTAGCCATGCCTTCCTCCCGTGGGTCCGAGGGGACAGCCACGATGGGGCTGTACCTCGCATCGGTCTTCGTGAAAGGTCACGGGCCGACTCTCGTAGTCGGCCCCTTGAGAGGTCGCAAGCCCGGAGTCGGCTTGTTTCGGAGTCGCCATCTGAGGATTCTGCTTCTTCGAAGGTCGTCAGCTGGGACTCGGCCTTCTCGAGTCGCCGCTTGGGACTCGCCTTCTCGAAGGTCGCCACCGACTCGCCGAGGGCGCGGCCTGCCCGATGTCTTGAAAGATCTTGGGTCTGGGTCAGCCTACCCATGGCCCATTACTCGACGATAGTCCCGAAGCTGGCCGGGCGGTGAGCGCCGCGCTCTCGCTGGGCCGCAGATTCAGCCCTTGCGGCGCCGACTCCGAGATTCGGCTGCCGCATCTTTGGGCCGCCTCGCTGGAGTCGGTCTGGCCCTGTAAGGAGCCGCCGCTCGCAAGTCGTGGCGGGAAACCGCGGCGTGTCGGTTACGCCCCCGCCATCTATGAGGCGGTCTGTCGCGTGGCGCCACGTGGAGGCGATAGCCTGCCGCCCAGCGTGCGGACGGACGGGCCGCCAGGTGGGGCCCGCCATTACCGCGCCTCGGCTCCCGAGCGGATCCGCTGCGGTCGAGGGCGGTTGGCATCCCCACGTGGTTACTGCGGGCAGTAACTTCATGGGGGTTTAATCGTGGGGCGTCGTGGGGTCGTGGGCGCGATTAATCCCCGTCACCCCTCGGCTTCTCGGCCATTGGGCTATAAATAGGCAGAGGGGGAGCAGTGGCATAGCACGCACTCCCTCCCCCGCTCTCTTGCCTTTCTTCTTCCTTCGCCCCGCTCCGTCGCTTTCTTCCTCGCGGTGAGCGCAGGTGCTCCTCCTCGCCGACGATGAGCTCTTCTTCCGCCGCGCCCCCCGCCTCGCGCTCCGGCGAATGGGATGGCTCGGACGTGGACGCGGAGGACATCGAGTTCCTTCGCCGAACCCGCCGCCTCCCGAGCGCGGATTTGGTGCAGGCCCGTCCTGCGCCGGCGGGAGAGATCCGGCCCGCGCCGGCGGAGGGCGAGCGGGTCATCTTCCGCTCGCATCTCATGCGCGGGATGGGGCTCCCGGCGAGCGGGTTCCTCCGCTCCTTCCTCGAGTTCCATAGCTTGCAGCCGCACCATCTCACCCCCAATGCGGTGGTGCTTCTCTCACCCCCAATGCGAGGGCTACATCGGCGTTCTCCCCACCCTCGAGCTGTGGGGGGAGTTCTTCTCCTCGAAGCTCGGCACTCAGGCTGTCGGCATGCCGGCGCAGTGCGGCACCTACGTCGCGACGCGGCGCACGACAGCCGACAACCCCTTTCCGCCCATCCCGCTGGTGAAGTCGGTGAAGATGTGGCAGAAGACGTACTTCTACGTGAAGAACGTCTCCACCGATGGCGACTGGGTCAACTTGCCGCCCTTCAACCCCGAGCCGACCGGCCCGCCGCCTAGCTGGTCCCATCGGTCGAAGTCGCTTTCGCCCTCCGAGTCGGGCGCCGTGGCGCGCCCGAAGTCATGACGCAGATCGGAGGGCTCATCGCCCGATCTCTCGCCGCCGTGGGCGCGCGGGTACTTCCGCTCCAAGGCCAGCCCCACCTCATCTGTCAGATGAGCGGCCGACACGATCCAAGCTGGCTGTGCACCAAGGACATGCCGCGTGGAGAAGTGGCGAACATGGTGAACCTCATCGCCCACTGCAAGTTCACCGACGAGTGGCAGTTCGGCAAGGAGCCGTACTCGCGTGACAACCCTCCGCCAGTGGTACGTTGTTTCCGTCTGCATTTCGATCTCGCTTGCATCCGACTTCAAGCTCTGATCTTGTTGGCATCTTCGAGCAGAACCCTCTCACGGCGCCCGCTGCCGGCGCCACGAGAGAGCCGCGCGACTACGCCCCCGACCGCGAGGTCAGCGATGTCGACGACCCGACTTGGGGCAGCGGCGCTGAGGCCGACGCCAAGGCGGCGGAGAGGAAGAAGACGGCGGCCTCGCACCGCCGGCAACCTTTCGCCGACCGCCCGAGGGCGACGCCGACGCTGAAGTCGCCCCCGCCGTCAACCGAGCCGGCCCCTCCAACCAAAGCCGGGCGTAAAAAGCGTCACGCTGGCCGAGTGCGCTGGCGGCGGTCGAAGAAGCCCAAGGATCGCCGCCGTGACTAAGCGGGAGGAGGCGGCCGCGAAGGCCAACCGCTTCCGGAAGGAAGTGAGAAGGCCGCCACTGGTTTCTTCGTAAGTCTCTTACCCTTTATTTCTTTTCTGAATTTGCTTGAATCTTTCTGACTTTCCCCCCCTTTCTTCTCCAGCGCCCCCCTTTCCCTTGAGAGAGCCGCCGTGCCCTCCGTCATGGGGTCGGGGGCGACGTCCGCCAATACGCGGCGGGTTGACCCTGCCGCCGACCTCCGGGAGGCGACGGCACGGAACGCGCAGGAGAAGCGCGAGGAGGAGGAGGCCGACCGCTGGAGAAGGCGCAGCCGAGAAGGCGGCCGCCAACGCCAGCCGCACTGGAGGAGGCTGTGGCGCGCCGCGCGAAGCGGGATGCTGAGGAGGCCGTTCGTCGCCGAGCCGCGATGCTCGTCCCTCCGCTGTTGTCAGCGCCGCCGCCCCCTGAGTTCACGGGGCAGACCGGGGAGGTCGGCACCGCAAACCCTCTTGCGGAGGACGGTGGCGACGCCTCGGGCTCGGACACCCACGCGCCGCCTCCGCCACCACCGCCGCCTCCGTCTTCGAGGCCGCACGGCAAGCAGCCGGTGGACCCGCAGGATCCGCCGACTGCGGACGATGCCGACGCGCGGCTGCTTCTTCAGGTCGCCGCGCCAACGCACCGCCGGATTGAGAGGACGAGCTCGGCACCGCGAGCTCGGGAGACTGACGTCGCCAAAGATGGCGAACACAGATGCCGAGGCCTCAGTGGTTGCCATACCACCGGCGGGTGCGCTTGAATGCACCGCCCGCTGAACCAGCCCTTACGGACGTTCAGTCCAAGTTGCGCAAAGAAGGCGACGCCTCAACTCTAAACCAAGCGCGCTCGGCCTGCGCCTCCGTCCGGTATGCTTCGTTTTCCTTTTTCGGTTTCTTGTCTTTTTCGTAAGCGCCCGGCACTCCACCGGTGTAGTCCCCGAGTTCGAGTCGGCTGCTGAGCGCGGCTCGAACTCCTTCTAGCGACTCCGAAGGCTGACTTTGCTTTGCGGCCTTGCAGGAGTACCACAACCTCCGCCATCGCCTTCAACCGCAATGTTGAGGAGCTGAGGAAGCGGACGCCCGATCTGGCGGAAAGTCGAGGTGAGCCGATTCTTCCTTCTTGGCGGCGCTGGCGCACCATGGCTGTAGTCCCGAGATGCGGGCCGGCCGCTGGCGGTCGGGCGGATCTCCGGCGACCTTCCTTTTTCTTCATGGGCGCATTGGCGCTTCCAGGCTGTAGTCCTCGAGATTGGGCCGATCGCTGAGCGGTCGGGCGGATCTCCCCGGCGACCTTCCTTGTTGACGATGCTTTGTCTTTCTTCGATCTTCAGGTGCCAATGCCGCCCTTCAGGAGCAGCTAGGCGAGGCCAACACTGCCCGTCGCGCTAAGGAGGAGGAGTGCGACAAGCTCGTCCGAGAGCGCGACCTCTTGGCGACAAGCAGCTGGCGAAAGCGAATGAGCTGCCGAAAGCGCAGGAGGGCGCCAAGTCGCGGGAGGATGCCCTCCTAGCTGAGTTCGAGATGGAGCGGTCCGCCTGGACCGACCGTGAGGCGATGCTGACCTCCGGCTACCACGAGCTCGAGGACATCGTCGATGGTAACTCTTGGCTTCTCTTCTTTGGTCTTTCGACTCTATGTCGAACTGTCTTCTGGTTTTTCTGACTGTCCCCTTTTCCTGTTTTTGGCAGACTTCTTCCCCGGCCACTCGCAGGCCGTCCCTCTGGCCATCGAGGCGGATCGGGAGGAGCGGAGGGCGCAGGGCGAAGTGATTGCCGCCAACGCCCCCCGAACCATTGACGAGCAGCTCTTGAGCATCGGGGCTCGCCTTCGTCCTGCTCACCGTTTGATGCGTCGTCTTCAACGCGCCGGCGCCCAAGTCGTTGCCGCCCTGTGGCCGGAGGTGCCGGCTCTTCGCACCGCTAGTCGGACGGCCGACTGGCTGGAGGTCGCCGTCGGTCACTTCGAAGCTTGGAGGGGCTCCTCGGCCGGTGCCGGAGCACGCCGGGCCTTGGAGTTCGTCAAGGGGTTGTACCCTGGGCTGGACCTGGACCGCCTGGCCGCATTCCGGTCAGAGGCCCAGGCCGAGTTGGGGGCCATGGAAGGCGCCCTTGTCGAGCGCGCGGCGGCCATCGCCGAGTACACGGACACCAGTGTCTTTGTGCCCGAGCGGACCGCCGACGGCGAGGAGGTTCCGCCGGAGTGGTTTGGGATGCACCCGGGGTACAAGGAGGAAACGGCGGAAGTGATTGGCTCCAGCACCGAAGGGGAGGGCGAGTCGGAGGACGGAGGCGAGGAGGAGGCGCCAGAACACGAAGCAGGCGGTCAGCCTCAGCCTGATCGCGCCTCCAGTAACGAGCCTCAGAAGGACAAGGCGACCGTTGCTGAAGGCGACCAAGCCGAGAGCGCCCGGCCGACTGCCCCAACGTCCGACACCGCCGCCACCTCCGGCCCTCCGGCTCCGGAGGCCGCCCCCTAGAGTGCTTCGGCTCTACCTGTATCTTTTGCTCCTTGCAAAACTTGTCAGTTTCGAACAATTCCACCCGCGGGGTGTATTCGGCCAAGGGGCCTTATGTAAATATTTATCAAATTTCTGCCCCTCCTTGCTTCGGTTCTTTAGACTGTTTTTCCTTTGCCGCCTTCCTTGATTCTTTGCCTTGCCAACTAGGCAGCCACTCATGGATGCCGCCGGGTCAGCCTCGGCTACTTTAGGGAGGCAAGTACTTAGTCGTTTAGAATGCCGTAGCAAGTTTGGCTGAAGATCGACAGCCGACTCTCGAGAGTCGATCGTCCTTGATAAAAGTTGAGACTATGAGCCGATCGCTTTCATGAGTCGGCTCGATGAAAGCGGGAGCGGCTTGGGCTATCGTAGCTCTTAAGTCCTTAGCCGTTTTTCATGTGTGCTTCGCTCTTTCCGCCTCCCGCTTATCGACGATCGCTCTGCGGCTGCGGCTTTCCGTGGGAGACGGCTTTGGCGCAGACACATTACTTGTCGACCTCGGGGAGCATTTCATAGCACAATGGCGAGTCCCGGGCGACTAGTCGGACCAGTCTTGTGCGGACAATATGATAAAAAGGAGAGAGCATTTGAGCGTGATCCATATCATACAAATAATCAAAAAGCGGTCCCGAGCTCGCCTCGGGGCCTAAGGTCTTAGTACTTAATACAAAAAAGGGGTAGCGTGATACATATTGCATCAGCGTAAAATCTTGAAGAAGATTTGCGTTCCACGGGCTTCTGTTTCTTGCCGAGTCGTCCCTCTTGCGTGCTCGAGGCTTCGGCGTCGATCGATAGTGGCGTCGTTCCCTAGCACCTTGTCGATGATGAAGGACCTTCCCAAAGGCGCCGACAACTTGTCTTTGGTCGGCTGTTCTCGAATCAGCGGAGCACAAGGTCGCCCTCTTGGAATGATCTTGGCTTGACCTTGCGGTTGTAGTATCGGCGCGAGACTCTGCTGGTAGATGCGGACCGGCGAGTGCCAACAATCGGCCCTCTTCCAAAGAGGTCGACGCTGTCTTGGCGGCTTCTTCACCTCCTCTTGGTGTACATAGAGACTTCGCGGAGAGTCGAATTGTATATCCGTCGGGATGAACCGGCACCGTGAGACGAGGAAGAACGGCGTAAAGTCGGTTGACCTGTTAAAGTCGTCGCGCAGACTCTAGAGGACGGCGAGCAGCTCTTCTACCCAACAGCCGCCGGCGCTCGAGTGGTTCGACCAATCGAGGCTTGATGTCGACAGATGAGGCCGTTGGCTCGTTCCACCTGGCCGTTTACTGCGGATGGGCAGCGGACGCTAGGTCGGTCGGATGCCTGCGTCAGCGAGAACGAGCCAAAGCGCCTTTAAGCGAAGTTGGTGCCGTTATGCGTGATGATCTTTGTGCGGTATGCCATATCGCCACCGTGATGTCGGCAATGAAGGTCACTGCTGTGGGCCCGTTTAATTTCTTGATGGGCTTTGCTTCTACCCACTTGGTGAATTTGTCCACTGCGACAAGCAAATGAGTTAGGCCGCCTCGGGCCGTCTTGAAAGGTCCCACCATGTCCGGGCCCCAAAGCTGCGAAGGCCAGCGATGGGGATTGTCTTCAAAGACTGAAGCCGGCTGAAGGGGCTTGGAGCGGAACACCTGGCACCCCTTGCACTTCTTGACTAGTTCTTTAGCTTCTTCCAGGGCGGTCGGCCAAAAGAAGCCGTGCCGAAAGGCTTTGGCCACGAGCGCCCTCGAGGCCGCATGGTGGCCACACTCGCCTCGATGGATGTCTCGAGGATCGCCTGGCCTTGCTCGATTCTCTGCAGCTTTGGTGGACACCAAAGGACGCCTGCGTCGACTAACTCTCTGTTGACTATGGTGTAGGCTGCCGCTCGGCGTTGTACTTGCCGAGCCGTAGTCTCGTCTGCAGTAACTCCTTGTTTACTAGGAACTTGAGGATGGGCTGTGCCCATGAAGGTCTACTATCTCTTCAAGCGCCACCACAATGACTTGGACAAGGGCGGCTGGGCTGGGAGGCGGCGGGTTGGATTTCTGCCGCTTGCTGAATTGAGGAATCTCTGGGCCATTGGGGCAGCTCCAGCCGATGGCGCATTCCCTGCCGATCGGGCGATCCCCGGGCTGATCGGCAGATCCCGGCCGATCGGGCGCGATCCCGAAGCCGACCGTGGCTTCGAGGTCGCCATTGGGTCTTGGAGTCGGATCCGACTATCTCGGGAGCCGCACGAAATGGAGTCGGATCTGGTGAAGGCTTGATAGACGGCTTGAGGAGGCGCTGAAGGCGACGCCGAAGGTATCGCTGGCGAGTGGAGCCGACTTCGCGCCAATCGTCTGCTTGATCGTTGTCGTTTCTTGGTACGTGGAGGAATTCGCATCCTTCAAAATATCCTCGAGTTGCTGCACCAAGAAGGTAGCTTGCCATGTTTGCGTCTTTGGCGTCGATCACGGATGATTGCTGAACCACCAAGTCGGAGTCGCCATAGCACAGGATCCGGCGAATGCCGAGTTCTTTGGCAAGCCGGAGCCCGTGGATGAGCGCTTCATATTCGGCGACGTTGTTGGAGGCGGCGAAGTGGATTTGCAACACGTATTTGAGCTTGTCGCCCTTGGGGGAGGTGAGGACGACGCCGGCTCCGAGGCCGGAGCGCATCTTGGAGCCGTCGAAGTGCAGTCGCCAATGAGTAGAGTCGGCAGGCGGCAAGTATTGAGTCTCGGCCCATTCGGACGAGGAAGTCGGCTGAGCGCCTGCGACTTGATGGCGGTGCGAGGTTGGTAGTAGATGGTGTAGGAGCTAGATCGATAGCCCATTGGCCACTCGGCCGGAAGCATCTCGACTTTCGATGATCTCGGCGAGTGGGCGGTGCGGACCACGATGATAGGATGCTCTTGAAAGTAGGGCTTGACTTCTTGGCGGCAAAATGCACGCCGTAGCACATCTTCGGTAGTGAGGGTAGTTTCGCTTGGAGGTCGACAAGATACCTCGCTCAGTAATATCGTGGTCTCGGACCGGGAGCGCCTTGCCTTCCTCCTTGCGCTCGACTACAATAACCGTGCTGACTCCCGGCTGGTGGCGGCGATGTATAAGAGCATGGGCTCTTTGGGAGTTGGAGCCGCCAAAACAGGGGGAGTCGCCAGCATCTTCTTCAGTTGGAGAAATGCCTCATCTGCCTTGTGGTTCCACTCAAAAAAAGTGGTCTTCTTCATCAATTGATACAACGGCAGAGCTTTCTCGCCCAGCCGACTGATGAATCAGCTTATTGAAGCCAAGCAACCGGTGAACTTCTGCACATCCAACAGTCGGCTGGGTACCTCCATCCTCTCAACGGCCTTGATCTTCACAGGGTTGCACTCTATGCGCGTTCGAGACCGAAAACCAAGGAGCTGGGCGGTGGGACTCGAACACGCATTTCTGGGTTGAGCTTGATCGGAATCGCGCAGATTCTCAAAGGTCTCTTTGAGGTCTTCTAGCAGCGTCCCACGCTTCTCTGTCTTTACCACCACATCATCTACATAAACATGGGCGTTCCTGCCGAGTTGCTTGAGGAGGCACTTCTGCATGCAACGCTGAAAGGTGGCGCCGGCATTCCTCAAGCCGAACGTCATCGTCAGGTAGCAGAAGGCTCCGAACGGCGTGATGAATGCGGTCTTCAGTCTGTCTGCTGGATTCAGCTTGATCTGATGATATCCTGAGTATGCATCCAAGAAGCTCAACAGCTCGCATCCGGCTGTGGAGTCTATCACTTGATCGATCCTTGGCAGAGAAAATGGGTCCTTTGGGCAGGCTTTGTTGAGGCTGGTGTAGTCGATGCACATCCGCCACTGCTTGTTCTTCTTCAGTACCAGCACAGGATTGGCCAACCATTCCGGAAAAAACACCTCCATGATGAATCCGGCTGCCAAGAGCCGGGCTATCTCTTCTCCTACGACTCTTCTCTTCTCTTCTGACAGGCGGCGCAAAGGCTGTCTGACGGGCTTCACATCCGTCCTGACATGTAGCTTGTGCTCGGTGAATTCCGTCGGTACACCTGGCATGTCCTTGGGGGACCACGCGAAGATGTCCCGATTCTCACGAAGAAAATCGACGAGCTCACCTTCCTATTTGCTGTCGAGGCCAGTGCCCATGACAGCGTACCTCTCTGGGTGCTCCGGGTCCAAGGGTATCTTCTTTGTTTCTTTAGCCGGCTTGAATGATCCTTCTGCCTCCGACTCCTTGGGGTCAGGCGACATCTCCGGCTGCTTCCCAGCCATCGCCACGACACGATCAAGGAGCCGCTTCTCGGCCGTGATCACCAAAGACTCGGCCAGCCGACTGCTCTCGGCCGCATAGGGAGACGACTTCTTGTAGTCGCCGGCAACGGTCAGGATCCCCTTGGAAGTCGACATCTTCATCTTGAGGTAGGCGTAGTGGGGAACCGCCATGAATTTGGCCAAGGCTGGCCGACCTAGCAGCGCGTGGTACGGGCTCTCCAAATCCACCACCTCGAACCAGATTGGCTCTCGGCGGAAGTGATCTTTGTCTCCGAAGAGGACGTCTATCGATCTTGCCGATCGGGCGTAACAGGAGAGACCGGCAGTGCGATTCCATGGAACAGTGCGGCTGCTCTGCAGCTGCCTCCGTCGATTCGAGCTTCTCCATGCTATCCTTGTACAGGATGTTTATGCTGCTTGCCTCCGTCTATCGGGACCCGCGAGAAGCGGGCGGCCCGCCTATCAGTGGCCAAGGTTGCTCCGAGAACCAAGGCGTAAGAGCCCGGACTCGGCATCACCTCTGGGTGATCTGCCCGACTCCAGCTGATAGGCTTCTCGGACCAATGCATGAACTCAGGGGCTTCTGCTGCCACTGCGTTGACTTCTTGCTGCTGTTGGCGCCTGCTGCGCCGATCATCTGCCAGACTGGTGAACACTACGTATGCTCCGTGCTCTTCTGGGAACTCGTCTTGGACTGCGCCGACCGTGGCGAGCCGCCGCTGCGGAGGCGGCGGAGGCGGCGGCGCCTCGCAGCGGTGGAGGGCGAGGCCGTCCCCTTGGCGATCTGACGAGCCAGTGGCACTTTGGTGGTGTGGTTTGACGGCTTCGCGCGCTGTGAAACTTGCAAGGACCATCGAGTTCGCTCATAAGAGAAAGCCGCAACCAATTGGACTTGCCGCCCCTTCGCCGCTTGGCGAGGCTGCCCTCCGGTTCTTGATCTTCATCGCTGCGACTGCCGACCGCTGGAAGTCGGCCGTGGGGCTTTGGCGCTTGTTGTCGCTTGCTTTTGTCGCCGATTGGCGTCTCCGGCCGGCGCGCTCGGGAGCCTGGGAGTCACTTTGCGGCCGCATTGACTTGGATCTCCGTCTTCATAGAGGAGTCGGTCCGTGGCATTTGTGCCGCTATGATTAGCAGTTCGTCGAGGGTTTGGGCTCGTCGCAGAGGAGCTTGTGCTTGAGGAGGGTGCCCTCTCGGCACCCGGCCGTGAAGTACTCAATGGCTGCACCTCGCACGCCCGCAGGAGTTTCGAGTTCGCCCAGCCACAGCGTGAGATAGTCGCGCGTCGATTCCTCGGGGCCTTGCACGCACAAGGAGAGCTGGTGCGGCTTGGGAGGTCGCTTGTACGTGCTGGTGAAGTTGCGAACGAAGGCTTCAGTGAGGTCGACCCAGCTGTTGATGCTGCCGGGCTTCAGGCTGTTCAGCCATGTCCGAGCCGTGCCTTGGAGCATGAGGGGAACATATTTTACGGCGACTCGCTTGTTGCCGTTGGCGATGTTGACGGATGTGGAGTAGTCTATCAACCAATCCTCCAGCTTCACGGAGCCGGTGTACTTGGGCGTATCTCGAGGGAGCGTGAACCCCTTGGGGAAGGGCTCGTCTCTGATGCGGGGCCCGAAGCAAGGCGGACCCAGCTCATCTTCTTCTTCTAATGCCAGGGATCTGTGGAGTCGGTCGATCTGGTGGCGGGCATCGTTCTCTCCGACTCCCTCTCGGCGGCCAAGGCGACCTCCGAGAGTCGGGTGCTCAACAGGCGGCGGAGAGACTCGCCACTCTCTTCGGGGCGGGGGAGGCAGATAATCATCTCGCCGCTCCACTGCTCTGGGGCGGCCTTCTTGGTCGCGCTCGATGGTGATGCGAGTCCGGCTGTGGCTCGCAGCCGGCTCCTTCTCTTTCCTCCCGCGGACTCCGCCAGTCGGCGTCCGGGAGGTCGCGCCTTGATCTCGGCGAGGGGGTAAGTCGTCATTCTGCTGCTGCTGCGCGTCGGTGCGGCCACCTGCCGCGTTCTGCGCAGCAACCGCGTCGAGGAGCTGCTGGACTCGCTCCGTCATTACACGGCACTCTTCGCCTTCGAGGTTCCTTAACTCTTCGGTCGCCGCTTGGGCGGCGCGGATATTCTCCGCAGGAGTGGCGTACGGGCGCCGCCCGAACAGATCGGCGATAGCTGCGCGCGCTCTCGGACCGCACCGAGACGGCTCGGCCCAGTCGGAGCCGGCGAGCCGCCCACAGCACGGTCCATCTCGCGCTGGTATGATTCGGACAAGCGTCTCATGCTTGCCAACTTCTTGGCGCCTTCAATGATCTGAAGACGGTGTTCTTCCAGCATCTCTGCGTCCGCGTCCTCCGGGATGGGCGCGACAGGTCCTGCAAGGGCGCAGGCAGCGGGTCCTTGGCGTTTTCACCGGAGTGCTCGCCGTGGCCGATGACGAGCACCTCCGTGATGGCGCTTCCGTCGCTCCTCCTCGCACGGCGGCGCTCGTCGAACTACCACGTTGGTGGGGAAGATATCAGCGATCTGGCGTCGGAGTCGACCAGCATCGGGTCGGAGGAGCCTACGGACTCCAAGTCTACGGCGGGCTCGCCGGCGACTTGAAGTTGGTCGAGGAGGCCCGCGAGAAGGCTCTCGGGACCACCCGCGCCTGCGCTCGGCACGGGTTTGTCGGAGAGGCGCACCTCGCCGATGAGTTCGGTGAGGCCGCTCGCTGCGCAGGCGGCTTCAGCGCCGCGCAATGCATTGATGCAGACTCCATCTGGCGAGCCGGGCTGGCTGCGCTCGCCAGGGAGGAAGAGGGTTCCCGTCCAAAACAGATCTCCGGACGACGGTGCACCTCGCCCACGGTGGGCGCCAAATGTCGGGGTTGATCGACATATGCCAACGGGTGGCTTATCATGGTGGGGCGAGTAGAACGTCGCGGTGCTCGAAAGCGGATGAGGCGAAGACATGCACGCCGCGAATCTTACCCAGCCGGGGCTCCGAGGAGATAACACCTCTATCGCTGCTGCGGGGTCTCCGCATGATCACTATGGGGTGATAGTACAACGGTGCTCCTCGAGCTGTTTAAAGGTGGAGGAGCAAGGCTAGCTCTTTCCCCTCTTGCTATGTGTCTAAAACCTATCCAGGGCCGAACCCTTTGCATGGGTGCCCCGGGGGGTTTATATAGGCCTACCCCTCGGGGGTACAACGGTAATCTGACTGGGCATGGCCCCGATCATCGGCTCTCTTCTGCGGCCGCCCTCCCTGCCGGCCTGGGGCCCGCCGATGGCGGGTCCCATGAACAAGCGAGACAACGTGCAGCGCTCGATGATCTGAGCTCGGTCATGGGGTCGGGAACAGTGCCGCCGTCTCGTCAGCGATCACCGCCGCCACTCCCGCCCAATCTGGTTTATGGCTTGTGGGGCTGGCCGAGGCGGCCGACTCGGGGAGGCCGACTCCCGAGGGCCGCCTTCTTGACTCCCGGCCGTCTTCTACTATCTCAGCGGCGGGGGCCCGGCGACCTCCGGTCGTCGCGCGCCGCCGTCGTGGGCACGATGCCTTGTGCACTGTGGCTGAGGTTAAGGAGGCATGGCAATGATGCGTGCCTCACGGAGATCTCTGGCGACGCTGCTCATGTAGCTATGCCTTCCTCCCGTGGGTCCGAGGGGACAGCCACGATGGGGCTGTACCTCGCATCGGTCTTCGTGAAAGGTCGCGGGCCGACTCTCGTAGTCGGCCCCTTGAGAGGTCATAAGCCGAGTCGGCTTGTTTGAGTCGCCATCTGAGGATTACGCTTCTTGAAGGTCGTCGGTGGGACTCGGCCTTCTCGAAGGTCGCTTCTTTGGGACTCGGCCTTCTCGAAGGTCGCCACTGGGACTTCGAGGCGCGGCCTGCCCCGATGTCTTGAAAGATCTTGGGTCCTGGGTCAGCCTACCCATGGCCCATTACTCCGACACATATATTTGGCACACAAACAGTTCACCATCATATGATTTAGTAAATAGAGTAGGATCGAGTGAACCGGGTGTGAATCCATTCTTCACGAAGAATTCCTTCAATGTGTCATACCACGCTCGAGGGGCTTGCTTGAGGCCATAGAGGGCCTTATTGAGTCTGAAGACTTTGTCAGGATTCTTGGGATCTTCAAAACCTGGGGGTTGAGCAACATATACTTCTTCCTCAAGCTTACCATTGAGGAATGCACTTTTCACATCCATTTGATATAAGATGATATCATGATGGTTAGCATAGGCAAGTAAAATGCGAATAGCCTCAAGTCTAGCAACATGTGCAAAAGTTTCATCGAAATCAATTCCTTCAACCTGTGTGTAGCCTTGAGCTACTAGTCGTGCCTTATTCCTCACCACAAGGCCATTTTCATCTTGCTTGTTGCGGTGGATCCACTTTGTGCCAATGATATTATGCTTGCGAGGATCTGGGCGATTTACCAATTCTGGACATTGTTCATTTCGAATCGATGTAATTCTTCTTGCATAGCCTGAATCCACTCGGCTCGTAAATGCTTCATCTACCTTAGTGGGCTCGAGATAGAGACAAAAGCATAGTGCCCACAAAAGTTAGATAAATGTGAAGCTTTTGAGCGTGTGAGAGGACTGGTGCGCTAATGTCATCGATGATCTTTTCCACTTGCACTTCTTTTGCAACGTGGATGAGTTGGTTGTCGCCGAGGATTTTGATCAGCTTTTCAAAGACCATTTTCCTCATCATGTTCTTGAGTGCATCACTCGACGTTCTTCATGAACAGGAATGAATTCTTGCAGATTCTTGATGGGAATGACATCCTCGGTTGCCTTGAGCTTGATAGCATCCTCGGTGCTGGTTCATCTAACATGAAGGTAGGTGCTCTCTTTGCAAGCCATTAGTTTCATCGAACCGCACATCTACAAATGTCAACAATCTTGTGAAGAACAATGTTGAAGACTCAGAGGTGTGCGAGTCCTTTCCGTAACCAAGCATAAAACCTTCATGTGCTTTGGTGCAAATTTAGAGTTGTGGTGAGGATCTCTAATCCAACATTTAGCATCAAGACTTTGAAATAACTCACATTGGGTTTCTTGTCGTTGAGGAGTTCATAGGCAGTCTTCTTGAAGAATTTGTGAAGATATACTGTTGATGATGTGGCGGCAAGATCAATTGCATCAATCCAAAACGCTAAGGCGTTTTGTATTCATCAAGCATGGTGCGAGCCATCTCAACAAGAGTTCTGTTCTTGCGCTCCACGACGCCATTCTGCTAAGGAGTATAGGGAGCAGATAATTCATGAGTAATACCAAGTTCATCAAGATAGGCATCAAGACCAGAATTCTTGAACTCGGTTCCATTGTCACTTCGATATGCTTGATCTTCACACCAAAGTTGGTTGAAGCCCTCGAGGAAAATCGCTTGAAGACTTCACGCACTTCATGTTTGTAAGTAACAATGTGTACCCATGTATATCGAGAATAATCATCAACAATGACAAAACCATATAAAGATGCATCATTAGTGATTTGCTGAATAATGATTAGGTCGAAGAGGTCCATGTGAAGCAATTCAATGGACGGGTAGTGGTCATGATAGTCTTATTTGGATGCTTGGCCTTGGTCATTTTTTCCGCTTCACATGCTCCGCATAAGTGATCCTTGAGGAATTTGACATTCTCAATGCCAATGACATGCTTCTTCTTCACAAGCGTGTTCAAATTCCTCATGCCCGCATGACCAAGTCGTCGATGCCATAGCCAGCCTTCCGAGGCTTTTGCAAGTAGACACACGGCTGGTTGTGGTCCAGAGAGAAATCAACAATATACAGATCTCCTCTCCTAAAGCCTTCAAGACTTTGGAATTGTCACTTCCATAATCACAACACAGTGATATTTGCCAAGACAACAACCATATCAAGATCACAAAGCATTGAGATCGACATGAGATTGTATCCTAAGGACTCAACAAGCATGACTTTGTCCATGTGCTTATCCTTAGAGATAGCAACCTTACCAAGACCCAATACGACTTTTGCCTTTGTCGCCAAAGATGATATGCTTCAGAGGTGACGGTGATAAGGGAGCATCCATCAATAGATTCTTGTCACCAAATCATGTGATTTGTACATCCACTATCGAGGACCCATTCGGTGGTTTTGGGTTGATCATCCCGTAGATGAATTAGTGTAGCTTACAATCTCATATGCTTCATCGGTGAAGAATATGATGTCAAGTTCATCGATGAATTTCATCAAGCAATAAATAGATATAGCAAGATGGGGACGTGTGAAATGAAAGTTCATTTCATCATGATTCGCCTGCGTCCTTTCGAGCATTTTGTCGTCCCCAAGAAATTCTTCAGACGTTAGAGCACGCCCGAGACCTGACCCGCAGAAGAGATTAGTTCTTTTCTTCACCACCCACATCTGGAGGGGTGGCAAGGAGTTCATCATCCTGTGAGCACCATGTGAGAAAGGTGGCAAAGATGCCAAACCATTTCGCTTAGCATAGGAGGGGTTAGGGTATGCATATGAATAAGCAGAGTAATTCTTCGAGGACTGATGAACATAATGATTTGAAGAATAATGCACATATTCATAGCCCTTAGCTCTACCCTGCGAGACAGAGTTGTTAGCATGATGATAACCATGTGAGGACTTTGATCCAGTTGAGGAATTTGATCCATGTGAAGAATTTGATCTGGGGTTCCTGTTCTTCACAGGTGGTGTCATGAGGACATTCACCTGAAGACTTTCAACACAGCTTTTGGGAACCCAGATTTTCTTCATGGGGAACCGTTCTGCAGCTTAGTGCCAACATATCTAGCAAATACTTCACCATTCGATTTTTGAACAGTTTATAGTTGGAGTCAAATGACTCATCAGAGGAATGAGAAGATTCACACGTAAAGCCAGATAAGTTAGATGGATCAACTGGAGGTCCCTTTGCAGCAACCCATGATGTTTTGGGGTACTGCTCAGGCTTCCAATATGTTCCATCGGCATTGAGTTTCCTCTCAAAAGCAATACCCTCTTTCCTAGGGTTTCTGTTGAGGATCTGCTTTTTGAGCACATCACAAAGTGTTTGATGCCCTTTGAGGCTTTTGTACATGCCTGTCATGTACAATTCCTTCAGCCCTGCATTGTCAAGTGATACTAGCAATGTCCTCGGATGAGGAATTAGTGATAGCGATGGCAGATGAAGAATTTGTAACATTTGAAGCATTTGAACATTCGGTGAAGAATTAGCGATTCACGCTCAATGCACTTTAAGCATGGAGGAACAAATTCTTCACGAGAAGCGCTGATTTGTTGAGCTAGTAATGAATCGCGCTCCTTCAAGATCTTCATAACACACTCTTAGCTTTTCAAGATCTTCCTTTCTTTGAAGAGCTTCAAGAGAAAGCTTCTCATGATCTTGCTTTTCTTGAAGAAATTCATATGAAAGTTTCTCATGATCGGATAAGAGGAGTTATGATGACCTTGAAGGTTATCATACCTAGGCTCAAGTCTCTGAAGATTTTAGTCAAGGCTTTAGTGCGATCCATTTCTTCACCCAACATATCATCACTTTTATCTAGCATGTTTTGAACCCTTTCAAGAGCCCGTTGTTGTTTCACAGCAATTTTAGCAAGTTTAGAGTAGCTGGGCTTGAGATCCTCATCAGATTCATTTTCACTAGAGTCAGAGGAGTTGTATTTGAGTACCTTAGCTCCTTTTGCCATGAAGCAATAGGTGGGAGCGTAGCCATCATTATCTTCATCGGGCTTGTCGGTGGAGTCGGTTTCTTGATGTTGAAGATGGACTTGCTCACTAAAGCGATGAGCGATCGCCGGACTCGCCACACCAGACTCAGATTCTTCAGACTCCTCCTCTTCATCATTTTCCTCAGATTCAGCTTCAGAGTCCATTTCCTTGCCAATGAATGCCCGAGCCTTCTTGGAGCTGCCCTTCTTGTGAGATGAGGACTTCGAAGATTTCGATGACGAAGATTTTGACGATTTCTTCTTCTTCTTCGCATCATCAGAACTGTAATCCTTGTATTTCTTCTTCTTCATTTCATTTTCCCACTGAGGACAATCTTGAATATAGTGACCAGGTTTCTTGCATTTGTGGCAAAGTCTTCTCTTATAGTCACTGGATGAGGAGTCATTTCCTCTTGAGGATTTTCCAAAGCGACCTCGTCTTGTGAATTTCTGGAATTTCTTCACAAGCAGTGCTAGGTCTGGCTCGATTCTTCAGATCACCAAGGCTACTACCGTAATCCTCACATTGAGTCGACACAACCTTGGCCTTGAGGCACGTGGTTTGCCATAGTTTGAGCCATAGAGATCTCTCTTTTCAAAGAAGTGGAACTCGTGAGTGTTTAGCCTTCGAGGATATTAGCGAGGATCAAGCGACTTGTAGTCAAGACGTTCTTGTATCATCGGTCCCAGAGTATCAAATGAGGAATCAAGCGATCTCGGCAGGTTTCTTCACAACTTCATGATCAGTGATGTCAGTGGCACCGAGGGCTTGAAGCTCATTTGAGATGTCAGTGAGGCGATCAAAGGTTTGTTGGACATTCTCATTGTCGAGTCTTTTAAAGCGGTTGAAGAGATTCCGAAGAACATCGACTCGAGAGTCACGCTGAGTTGAGACTCCTTCATTTACTTTGGACAGCCTATCCCAGATAAGCTTAGCAGTTTCCAAAGCACTCACTCTTCCATACTGTCCTTTGCTCAGATGGCCACATATGATATTCTTCGCTTGAGAATCGAGTTGTTTGAATCTCTTCACATCGGTAGCGTTCAGTGAGGGAGTGACAGAGGGGACACCATTTTCCACAACATACCAGAGATCATTGTCAATTGCCTCAAGATGCATTCGCATCTTGTTCTTCCAGTAGGGGTAGTCCGTTCCATCAAAGGTAGGACACCCAGCCGAGACCTTGATCATACCTGCGGTCGACATAACTAAAACTCCAGGCGGTTAAACCAAAATCACACAGAACAAGGGAGTACCTTGCTCTGATACCAATTGAAAGTGCGTTATATCGACTAGAGGGGGGGTGAATAGGCGATTTTTAAGAATTCTTCATTGAGGAATTTGCTGGTGAGGAGATTCCTTAGTGAAGAACTACTTGCAGTGGAATATGTACTCAGAAGTAAACATAACAGGATACAAACATAGTCAGCATGGTGAAATGAAGACTAACACAGAGTACGGAAAGCGTAAACACAGGATAGTAAGATGAAGACAAACAGATCAAGAAATTGATCGAGGAATTTGTGAAAGTCTTGATCAAAGTCTTCAAGCACGATATGAACAACATTCAACACAAGAATGAGGAAATGAAAGAGTTGAGGAAATAGAACCGGTCGGTTGGTGAAGACAATGATTTGGTAAACCAGTTCAACCGCTGTCTTTGTCTCGGTTATACGTCTGGTTGGAGCGGTGAGTATTTAAACTCGAGGACACACCGTCCGGACACCCGATCTCGAGCGCAACTCAGGACACCCAGTCCTCACCGTATTCTCCTTGAACTAAGACCACGCAGGTCTCGTCCAATCACTCGTGGTAAGTCTTGGTGACTTCCAAACCTTCACAGACTTGGTCACTCGGCAATTCACAATTCCTCTTGGATGCTCTAGACCTTGACGCCTAACCGTGCGGAAGAAGCACAGATCTTCAAAGGTAACAAGCGTCGGATCCATGCAGATCACTTTCTTGATGATGCTCAATCACTTTGGGTTTGTGGGGGTTTGGTTTTGGGATTTTCCTCACTTGATGATTTTCGCTCAAAGTCCTCGGAGGATGGGTTGCTCTCAAATGACAAGTGTCAAGTTCTCTCGGAGCAGCCAACCAGCTAGTGGTTGTAGGGGGCGGGAGCAGCCCGACATGATAAGACATAAATGCCCTTCAATGATATGACCGTTAGGTGGATAAGATATTTTGGGACAGCCGGCACACAGCACAGCAACGGTCGGAAATTTGACTCTCAAATTCCTCAGGGATATCATGTTCCTCACTATATAGGCAATTCGCACTGGCGAATTCCTAACTCCTTAGTCAGAGCAAAGTCATCAGTGTCCAGAAGAACTGCGTCTCTGTCACTGAAGAACTTGACTAAACTGTATGAGATTTCCAATGGCTTCACTCGAAGGGATTGGTAGGTGTAGGATTTTGAGTTGAGCATCACATGGAAATTTTTCCTTAGTATTTCCTCGACCCCCTTTAACAGTACGGTGTTTCCTATGACTCAAGAAAGAGAAAACGAAACTACGAAAACAAAAGTCTTCACGCTTCATATTCCTCGAATAAATATCAAGTCTTCAAGGTCACACTAATTTCTTCACTTTCAAAGTCTTCAGAAAGTCTTCAGAATATCAAAGTCTTCAGTTGAAGAACTTCATTTTTAGGGGTCGACTTTCTCTGTAAATATCAAACTCCTCATAGACTTATAGACCTGTGTACACTCACAAACGCATCAGTTACTAAACCCATAAGTCTTCAATACACCAAAATCACTAAGGGGCACTAGATGCACTTACAGTAGGAATTTTTTTGAAATTACTATGTTCTCCAACATAGAAAGCCTCTGAATCAGCGAGATACCTCTAAATGAGCTGATCACTCCATTCTTTGTGGCTTTGCGAACTAGGCACGTGAGGGCGTCCATTGCTATGATGAAGAGCAGCGGGGAAGAAGGGTCCCCTTGCCTCAGCCCCTTGGCGTGGTAGACTGTGCGACCTGGCGCACCATTTATGATGATTTTCGTCGATGCCGTGGATAGCAAGGCCACAACCCAGGACAGCCAGGCTGGACCAAAGCCTTTGGCTCTTAGGATCTCGAACAGGAAGGCCCAAGAAAGCGAGTCGAAAGCCCGGGATATATCCATCTTCAAGAAGAGTGTGCTTTGCTTCTGAGCATGTATCTTCCTGACCACCTGTCTCACGAGGAGGAAATTGTCGTGTATACTTCTACCACTGATGAAAGCGGATGGGTTTGCGGCCACCATTTCATGCATTCTTCCGCGAGCCCGGTTGGCCAAGATCTTGGAGAAGATTTTGGAGAAACTATGTGGGATACTAATCGGTCTGTAATCGCCCACCTCCACCGCATCAGCCCTCTTGGGAACAAGCACAATGTGTGCCTTGTTTACCTTAGCAAAGCCTCTCGAGTCGCCAACATAAAGCTTCAGCAAGGCCACCATTATATCCCCTTTGATTATGGGCCATGCTTTATGGTAGAAGATACCAATAAAGCCGTCCGGCCCCGGCGCGCGATCAGGGGGAATCTCTTTGATGCCTTTCCATACTTCCTCTTCCGTGAAGATCAGATCGAGGTCAGCGAGGTCAACCTGCTCCACCTCAAGAGCATGCTATCTAGGGTGAACTCTCTCTGCATAGCCGTGCCAAGCAATCCATCGAAGGCCTCCGCAAAAATCTCCTCCTTCGTCTGCTGGTCTGTGGCAATTTCATCCCGATATCTGATGTTTGGGATGAAGTTCTTCGTTCTCCTGCCGTTGGCAATAGCTTGAAACAACTTGGTGTTGGCGTCTCCCTCTCTCAGCCACCTGATCCTCGATCTTTGCCTGTCTATCGTCCTTTCCAATGAAGCGAGCCCAAGAAGGGAGAGCTTAAGTGTTCTGTGGAGCCAGAGCTCAAGGGGTGATAGCGGTCTCCCTTCCTGGACTTGATCAAACTTGAAGATCACCCAGTTGGCCACGGCAATGAGCACCTTGATGTTACCGATCTTCCTTTGGCCCCAAGCCTGCAGATACTTGCTCGCATTCCTATATAACTGATTCAGTCGCTTGAATGGATCCACGATATCCTCGTCACAAACCCAAGCCTCACGAACAGCTTGCTCGAAGCCTTCCAATTTCATCCAAAACACCTCAAAGTGAAATCTTCTCTTGGGAGCAGGCAGCGCGCCGTGGACAAGTGCAATGGCGCATGATCTGATATGTTTGAGGATAAGGCTTGGAGAAGGTGGTCCGAATGCGCTAGCTCCCACTCGACAGACACCAGCACCCTATCAATCTTGGTGAAAGTCGGCGCGTCTCTTTCATTCGTCCAGGTGAACCTGCACCCGTGCATGTAGATCTCCTTGAGCTCGTGGTCGTCCACAAAGCTTCTAAATCTAGCCATCGTGTTCCTATTTAGGTTAGTGTTGCTTTTCTCACAGGTGCGGAGGATCATGTTGAAATCCCCCAACACCATCCAAGGCCCCGGGCAGAGCAGCCTTCTACTATATAGATTGAGCAGGAACTGGTTCTTGCGCTCGTCACCTTGCGGTCCATAGACCACTGATAGCCACCAGGTTGCCCCATCCTTTAGGTGAACCATGCCGGTCAGGAAATTAGGATCAAAGGAGAATTGGTCCATGGCTAGGACCGTGCTGTCCCAAGCAACCACAATGCCACCACGCGTGTCAATCGCAGGTAAGTACGCGAAGCCGTCAAAATGCGGACCCAAACATTCCATAATTAGGAAGATGTCTACAACATCAAGTTTCGTCTCTTGGAGACAGGCCAAGTTAACCCTAACCGACTCCACAAAGCTTCTCATAGCTTTCCTCTTCGCCGGGTTGTTAAGCCCACGAACATTCCAGCTCCTTGATCAATAGATGGTTACGGTTTCCTGACCATGGACATTGGATGTCGTTGATAACGGGATCACATCATTAGGAGAATGATGTGATGGACAAGACCCAATCTTAAGCCTAGCACAAAGATCGTGTAGTTCATATGCTAAAGCTTTTCTAATGTCAAGTATCATTTCCTTAGACCATGAGATTGTGCAACTCCCGGATACCGTAGGAATGCTTTGGGTGTACCAAACATCACAACGAATCGGGTGACTATAAAGGTGCACTACGGTATCTCCGAAAGTATCTGCTAATGGCACGAATCAAGACTTGGATTTGTCACTCCGTGTGACGGAGAGGTATCTCTGGGCCCACTCGGTAGGACATCATCATAATGTGCGCAATGTGACCAAGGAGTTGATCACGGGATGATGTGTTATGGAACAAGTAAAGAGACTTGCCAGTAACGAGATTGAACAAGGTATCGGGATACCGACGATCGAATCTCAGGCAAGTACTATACCGGTAGACAAAGGGAATTGAATACGGGATTGATTGAATCCCCGACATCGTGGTTCATCCGATGAGATCATCGTGGAACATGTGGGAACCAACATGGGCATCCAGATCCCGCTGTTGGTTATTGGCCGGAGAGTTGTCTCGGTCATGTCTGCATGGTTCCCGAACCCGTAGGGTCTACACACTTAAGGTTCGGTGACGCTAGGGTTGTAGAGATATTAGCATGCGGTAAGCCAAAAGTTGTTCAGAGTCCCGGATGATATCCCAGATGTCACGAGGAGTTCCGGAGTGGTCCAGAGGTAAAGATTTATATATAGGAACTCCAATTTCGGCCACCGGGAAAGTTTCGGGGGTCATCGGTATTGTACGAGGACCACCGGAAGGGTCCCGGGGGTCCACCGGGTGGGGCCACCTATCCCGGAGGGCCCCATGGGCTGAAGGGGCGTGGGAACCAGCCCCTGGTGGGCTGGAGCGCCCCCCCTTGGGCCTCCCATGCGCCTAGGGTTAGAAACCCTAAGGGGTGGGGGCGCCTCCACTTGGCTTGGAGGCCAAGCCACCCCTAGGGCAGCCGCCCCCCCCTCCCTAGATGGGATCTACAAGGGGCCGACGCCCCCCCTAGGCCCCTATATATAGTGGAGGGGAGGGAGGGCAGCCACACCTGAGTCCCTGGTGCCTCCCTCCCTCCCGTGACACCTCTTCCTCCCCGCTTGCGCTTGGCGAAGCCCTACCGATATCCCGCTACTTCCACCACCACGCCGTCGTGCTGTTGGATCTCCATCAACCTCTCCTCCCCTTGCTGGATCAAGAAGGAGGAGATGTCTCTCCCAACCGTATGTGTGTTGAACACGGAGGTGCCGTCCGTTCGGCGCTAGGATCATCGGTGATTTGGATCACGGCGAGTACGACTCCATCAACCCCGTTCACTTGAACGCTTCCTCTTAGCGATCTACAAGGGTATGTAGATGCACTCCCCTTCCCTCGTTGCTAGATTACTCCATAGATTGATCTTGGTGATGCGTAGAAAATTTTAAATTTCTGCTACGATCCCCAACACCCTCTGTGGTCAGCAAGAACTTGAACAACGGGTCATATTACCTTATCGATGTTCGAGAGCGCAAAGACTCACGTAAGTCGGAGGAAGAGACACGTCGGTCGTGGAATATCGCTCATCTTCGGCCCTACTACACTTGAGCTGTAGGCCTCCTGATGTACATATTTTGACAATGTATATATTATGATAAATAATAAAGCAGGACCTCTGTCCTTTTTTCCTTCCTCCGAGGTAAATTTGTCATTTTTATTGTCATTATTTTTTCACATGATCACTTGGGGGCTGATCACATTTGATCCGGCTTAACCCGCTTGATCTGGCTTATGATCGTATTTGAATCTAGCCGCTAAAAATTATGATCACTAGGGGGCTTCCTTTGCAAACATAGGTCATATTCGAACCAAAGAGAACACAGTTGTCGGTACCCTTTTGATTGGCACACTGCCGATCTCACTAGGGGGCTTCTTGATCGTATTCGAATCATAGCTTAACCCCTTTTGGGAACCGACTTTGATCGTATTCGAATCAGAGTCGTTAAAAAACTCTCAAGGTCATTAGGGGCTTCCTGTTCAAACATAGGTCATATTCGAACCGAAGAGAACACAGCTGTCGGTACCCTCTTGATCGGCAATGCCAAAGCCACTGGGGGCTACATGATCGTATTCAAATCCTAGCTTAACCCCTCTGGAACGGTTTACTGATCATATTCGAATCAGCAGCCTTGAAATTTTATATATTCTATTTTGGTTTAAATTTCTTTGGAACCACCCTTTATTTGACTTCAGACTTTTTCTGAGGTTTACAAGTTTAAGTATGGTTGCTTTTGACCCGGCTCAATATCAACTGATGAGTCGCCGGTACGTAAGCATCATTATACCTTTGAAATTTTGGGTGTCCAAAGACTGGGTTATCACCCTTACCGACCGGGTCATATAAACCGGCAGTACAAATTTAAGAAGTCATAGGTATAAGATCATAGTTGTGTTTTTTACAACAAAGCTAATCTATGACTCTTTTTAAGTCCTTTTGACCCGCCTGGTGGTAAGCTGCCAAGGGATTTTGCAGTCTGTTTTCATATGCAGGACAGTTTAAAAAAAGTCTGATCAAGCATAGGTAAGCAGATGAAAAGTAACACAGATGGATATAACATGCCAGTTTAATGGCATTAAGCATTAAAACGTGCACGATGGCACGACCAAAATAAAAGTTATTTCTATCCTATTACAGGACTCCCTGAGTCCAAATAATTCACATTGTTTTTTAAAGTACATCCTAGGTATGAGCCGCCACGGCAAGTTCACCTTCATGATTGACCTGAAGCGTCCGGATTAGCCCTCTCCGTGTCTTTGCCCTGCTCCCTTTCCTGGAAGGTTGACGATGACCAGTCAATGTTGTTCAAAGCTTCAAATTCAGCTTCAACATCAACAAGGCCGGCCGGGTCAACTTCAGGAGCGAAGGTGTGCTTACGGAGTAGGGGAATCAGACTGGTCACTTCATAGTGAGGCATTGGAATTCTCCGGTTCTCTTCATCATAACCCGCCTGGTACTTGGTAAGATCCACTTCATTTTCTATCAGAGTAGCCACAGAGCATATATCTTTGATACAGGCGGTAAAGTCTGCCTCTTCAAAAGGAGTGCCATCTTCCTTCAGGCTTGGATAGCCGGTGGCAATGTCAGTCGGGTCTAATTCTGGTAACCAAGCATTGGCCCGGCTTAAGGCATTTACCGCTCCGGCTCTTGCAGCTGACCGCCTCAGTTCATTGAACCGTTGAGGGAGCACGGAAAGCTTCTTCAAGACCTCTACCAGGAGGGTTGGCACTTCATTCGATAGAGCCACCGTGGCTAATGCACGTTGAGACCCGGTGTACAATTGCTCCACCAAAGTGTACACTGCCTTCAGTTTAATTAGCATGTCTTGGTTCAAGTTTGAGCTTCTGGGGCTTGCATAAACGTGATCAAGTGAGTTAATTCCAGTTTTATGATCAATTGAAAGGCTTAGATATTTAAACACTTGCAGGGCGACTTACCAAAGATCGCTGAGACCATTTGAGAGACATGGCGCTTTAAACCGGTTAATTCATCGGTGACTTCTTCCAGAGCCGCCTCTGCTTTTTCAGCTCGGTTAATCAGTGCAGTCTTTTCATCAGCCCAGGCTTTCTTTTCAGCTTCAAATTCTTTCTTCGGTTTTTCTTGTTCAGAAATGCTGAATTTGAACTTGGTGTCGGCCTTTTCAATTTTCGTCTCTTGGATCTCAAGGCGGCTCTTCAGATCAGTCACCTCGAATTCAAGTTGGCTCGTGGTGGCCTATACAAGTACAGAGTCAAAATCAAGCCAATTGTTTATGCAATATTGAAGTCCCAAGCATTTTGCTAGCAACAACACTTGGCACTTGGGGGCTAATGTTACCAAAGAGTTTTATTTTCAATGGCGGTTCATAAGATGGCGATTTATAAGAGTAAGTCCCAAGCATTTTGTAAGCAATAATACTTGGCACTTGGGGGCTAATGCATATTGCTGTTCAAGGACCCATAAGAATTTTTTATATAAGGACCGGCTCAACCATATTGGTTAAGCCGCCCCTTGGGGACTACATGGTAAGCCGGAACTTTTATACGTTTCTTTCATTTATGTTACTAATATCATTAAGTTTGTTTCAAAGTCTACAACTGTTGACACCGATTTCGGCCAAAGTGAAACACGATGGTTAGATATTATTAAAATAAAATCATTTACATAAAATAAAAAAAATACTGAGTTGCCAAATACACAGATAAAAAATACCATGATAAATTTCCGCCGCGCCGCTCAATATAAAACAGCAGACCCGAAAATAAAAGAGAAGGAGCAATATCGTTGCATAAATTAGAGGACATATGACTTTTATACACTTACGCCATCAGCAACGATAAAATCCTAACGTTCACGCAAATTCAAAGACAGCACTAACATTGCCAAAATATTATATCGTACGAGGATTATTCCGCCACCGCTAAAAATATATATTGGCACAACAATGTTCGCGTAAAATAATATAACGCGCGATGATGTATGAAGAAAATATCAAGTCATCGTATAATTAGCAATGAAAAAATGCCTTCCCATGTCACTAGAATTATTTTAGAAACGTACATGCATGCAATTATATTAGGCGGCAAGATTAACATCTAATTGAATAATTAGACAGCCCATGGTCCGAACACGTTCGGCCTGCATGCATCTACGTAGTGCATGTATGAGCTAAGTGCATGCATGTGTTATGCATGGATTAATTATGCGGCAAGATTAAGATCTAATTGACTAATTACCCAGCCCATGACCCAAAACACATACGGGTGTCTCCCGGACTGCTAACCCATGCAAAGAGAACTAATAGCCCAATTTAGCCACTTTAATCAAATAGATATTAAGAAATCCACCAAGGAGACTTGGCGTACAATCAGCCACCACGCCCACACTCCCACGTTCCTACGCACGATCTCCAGTACGTGCATGCATTCGTCTCAGGCGCTGGCCGCCTATATAAAGGCCAGCACACAACGTTGCCAAGGCTGCTGAGGACCCATCCATCGATCACTCACGCACACACATACGCTGCAAAGCCGCTCGCCGTCGTCGCCGCCGTTCGTTCGTCTCGCCGCCGGCCGTTCATCTCGTCATCGGCTGCTCCTCGTCGTCGTCGCCGTCGCCGTCGCGCCGCTCGTCGTTGGCCACACACATCGCCGACCGATCGTCGTCCGCGCCATTCATCGCCGGCTGCTCACCATCTGCATCGCCCACGAGCTGCTCTACACGGGCGGCTGCTCATCTACATCACCACATCACACATATGTGACCACATCCAAGGCAAGGTGAGAGTTCAAGGCAACCTCTTGGCTCCATTCTTGATGTATCCCTGTTGAATCATATGCCTCAAATAGTATGGGTGTTCTACTTTACTTCACATAGCACATCTAGTTTGGTCTCATGGGATCTAGCATCCTTTGTTGATACAAACCATGGTTAAATGATGTTCATCTTGTTTTGGTCTCGTGGGATCATGCATCTCATGTTGATACAATTCAGGAATAAAAATGATGTTCCGTCTTGTTTTGGTCTCATGGTGATCTTGCATCTCCATGTTGATACAAGTCAAGACCAAAAATTATGCTCATCTTGTTTTGGTCTCATGGCGATCTTGCATCCCATGTTGACACAACTCAAGAATAAAAATATGTCCATCTTGGTTTGGTCTCATGGTGATCTTGCATCCCATGTTGATACAGATCAAGGATAGAAATAGAAATAAAGCTCATATTGATTTGGTTTCATAAGGCCATATTTTGTTGGAAATTCACACATGTTCCTTCCATATAATTTATAGCCTGGCTAGACCCCTAAATGCATTAGTATAGGGTGTAAACTTGGAGCATGCGTCTACGCTCGGATTTTGTACTAATGAAAACCCATGTGAAACAAAGCCATGACAATTCAATATACATGACTTTGGCTCTTCATAGTTTAGGGTCATATATCTAGGCTTTGAGAATTGTTATGTCCATGTGTAACATATACTGATATGCACTTCTGTTTGGTTACACCATAAGCATGCAATCTATGCTACGTGGTGATAATACAAGCAAGAAGAAGTCCCGACACTTCATTTGGTTATGCTACATATGGGCACGAAGTTGCTACATGATGTTAGTACTAATACAAGTGAAGCGAAACTTTATAAAAGAAATATTCTCATTCAAACCCATATAAATATTTGACTAGATCCGCTTAGTCGCATGCCCATATATGACATTTTGAGACTAGCAAAGTTAGTATTTAAGCATAACCCATATTGCATAATATAATCTCTCATACGGATTAAAATTGTACTATGCATAGAAAAGTAACTAGGGTCATAGCCTATGTTACTCGCACTAAACATAATATAGTGCGATCGAGTATGTCATCAACAAGTTTCATATAGTCCTCGCATATAATGGCTCGAGGCAACGCTATATACGTTGCTATAAAGTAAATCCAACTCATAAAAATAGTTATGCCATATATTGCATATATACCGTTAGCCCGGCTAGTTAACCATTAAATAAGACAACTACTACATATTTGCGATGGTTAATGAGCTAGGCATAAACGTGCTACATGAATGAACATTGCCAAATCATGAATGTTGTGCAACGCATATGTTAGCATAAACGAAGTTCAAGGCTCTCCGAGTACGCCGACGTCGAAGACAGCGAGGAGGATTTTTATTTCTACATTTTGTAGTTTTCTTTTAATTCTACATTTTGTAGTACTCATGTGTCGTGATGCTATGTAATAGATATGTTGGAATTCTTAATCAGGGGTTTTCTCTATGGAGATGTAACTAACAGATCTTTTATGTAAATGTAAGAGTTCTGGAAATAAAGTACCTGCAATGTTTGATCCTATTTTTATTATATGCATTTATGCGTTTAAATTTCACTCTGTATCAATGACGTGGACGCGTATTCTCACGCCCGCCATTTTCCCGTCATCAACAACATAAGCATCATAAGCAGTAGACTTGGGGGCTAGCATAGTAAAGATTAATGAACAAAAGAGAACGGGTTATACCTCGAATTTTTGGTGCATCTGCTTCACCATATCAATCTCGAGGTTCCGGCTGCTGTGCACTTGGCTCATGTAGCCAGAAAAGATGTCTCCAATACTCATATGAGCATAGTTTGCAACATCCAGTTTGACCCGGCGGTGGTCCAGAAGTTCTTCCTTGGCGGGGCACTTGGCCAGTACAGTCGGCCTTCCCGGCTCAACAAAGCCGGTTCTAGTAATCTCAACTTCAGCATGCTGAGGGTCATCAGTCCTGACCGGGCTAAGGGCCTTTGGATTCTTTGATTCGTCGGCGACTCGTTCAGTGGGCAGGTCAGTAGCAGGAGTTGGTAAATCTTGAGCTGGCTCAGATGGCGGCTCATGAGTGGTCGAGTCCGGCACGGCTGTTTCAGGAACCGGCTCAGTCGCAACTGTATCTTCAACTGGTTTATTTTTCCTAACCCATTTGCTGGGTTTGGCTTGACCACTGCATCAAGATAAAGGTTAGTACAGATGCAAGGGATCAAAATAAATACAAGATGAGCGGATGATCATACCCTGGTGCAATCTTGAAAGCCGGAAGGTTGGACTGTAGTGACTCGCCGGAGGACGGGGAAGTGTCCTGGTAATCTGAGTCAGAAGAATTGAGTGGTTGACGAAAGAGACCCGCCAAGGGGTAAAATTTATTTAAAACAGAAGTGACCTCATTCCGGCGCTTCCTTGGAGTGTTTGGTAAGCCGGAGGAGAGCTCCGCATCCTTGCTGGTTTGGGTCTGCCTCCGGCTCCCGTGAATTTGCCACTTCAAAAGAAATTGAGGATCGTGATGAGCTAAAGGATGAGAAAACCTTACTTTCTGGGTCACTCTGCGGATTTTTCGTCTTGGCAAAGGCTCGGAGTCGGAGGAAAGGCTAGTTACCTCATCAGCCTTGTTACGGCTTGCTCCTGTGTCCACCTGCTGATAATTAGTGTCAATAAGATGGTTAAAAAATGAGCCAAGGGAATCAAGGGCTACCTCCGACTCAGAAGAGTCCGCTAGCCGAAGCAGGTCAGAAGCGGTGGCCTTCTTGCCCTTCCTTTTGGAAGCTTCTTTCTTGGCGGCTTTCTTCTCTTTTCTAGCTTTTTTGGCAGCTTCATGGTCCTATTTGACTTTCCAGAATTTATCACCCGCCTGCAAAGATTAGCATATGCATGAGTATGGGTGGAACATTAAGAAATTAAAGTAGTCGTTTCACATGGGCGGTTTACCTTTGGAGCCAGGTTAGCTTTGCAGAAGGGGGCTAGGCCCACCTTGCCACAATCCGCCGGGCTTTCGTTCAAAAGAGACTTGGTCATGTTGTCAATGACATCGTCAGGTAAGTCGTCAAGGCTGTGACGCAGAGGATCATTCTTGGCGCCGGTGTATTCGCACATCAAGCTGGTGCGGCGGCTCAACGGAATAACCCGCCAGGCGAGCCAAACCTGGACCAGGTCAATGCCTGTCAACCCGTTCCCCAGAAGAGCCTTGATCTTGGCCAAAGTGGGGGCAAGCGATTTACGTTCCGTGGATGTAATCTTGTCAGGCAGATGATGGTTGGGCCCAAGACGAAGGGCACGAAAGCCGGGCAGAGGGTTTTCATCAGCCTGAGAGGTATCTTTGCAGTAAAACCATGTCATATTCCAGTCTTTGGGGTGGCTCGGCGGGTTGGCGTAAGGGAAGATCACATCTCTACGGTGCTGGATCGAGGCACCGCCTAGCTCTAAGCTCTGACCGCAAATAAAACAGTTCTCTGAAGAGCAGCAAATTGGGTTCTTCTCCAAGGTATACTTCGTTGAATACTTGAAATTGCATATATTAGACACGGAATTGGGTCTGATGTCTTGTGGGTGGAGATCAAAGAAGTTCAGCACATCCCTGAAGAATTTTGACCCAGGAGGGGTAAATCCTCGGTTCATATGATCTGTGAAAACAACAACCTCTCCGTCTTTGGGTTGGGGAAATTCTTCCTCCGGGTTAGGAGCACGATAAGGCATGACTTCTTTCTTCGGCAGATAGCCGGTTTTCACAAAATCATCCAAGGTGTTGTCAGTGACAAAGGATTTAACCCAGTTGCAGGAGGTAGGTGCCTTTGGTGCCATTCTGGTTGAAAGCCTAAGACAAAGTAAAAGTGCCGGTTCAAATTTAAGCCGTGCAGGAAAAATATATTACTGTGCATATTCAACATGGCGGCGAAGGGGCCTAATGGTATAAGGAGGATCATGTCAAGATTACTTAAGCCGCCATAGGGTCTATAAGCCGTCAAGACTATTAACCGCCGAGGATGGTTCAGATTATTAATTGAGCATTGCCTCCTTAAAGCCGGTGATCAAAGTCGCCATGACTAGATAAATCTAACAAGTGCAGATTTTTGCCTAAGTGTTGTACAAACAAGTTTCATAATTTGCAGCTGTTATTTTGGATCAAACAGACGTTCAGACAAGAAAAATTCTAGACCTAAAAAAATGGTGCGGAGAAGTTCATACGTTCTACTGAGGATTCCTACAAAGAAAGAAGATCTGCTACTACTAAAAATGGATGCGGAACAACAAACGCACGAGATCTACGCTGTTACTGGATCAAAGAAGCTACGGCAGAGGCAAGTGCGAGGAACTAGGCTGAATGATGAACTGTACCGAAGAACATACTAGCGCTAGCATAGATCTATGGCGCAGAAAGGGGGAACACTTACCGCAGAAGATCTGCGGAGGAGGGACGCTGCCGTTCTCTGGTCAAGTTCAAGTCGATGCAGCGGCCAAGCTCGACGGAGACGAGGTGCGCTATGGCGACGGCGGGCAGAGCTCCAGTGACAGATGGGGGCGAGAGGAAGAAGATGGGGAAGGGAAGAATGAAAGAAGACCTAGTCGGGTCTATTTATAAGGAAGGGCCACTAAAGAGCGCGAAAAACGAGGAGACCGAAAACATGAGTTATCCAACTACAAAGACGCCTTGATTTTCGGGATGGTTATCAAGACAAACATCCATTGGGATACATTGGATAAAACGCGCTTTTATGACAGGTGACATCATGGCGGGTTACCACAAATCCAGAAGATGACGTCATGGAGGGTTACCACAAATCCAGAAGATGACGTCATGGCGGGTTATAAAATTTTCATAAAGGCAGAAGATTTTTCCCTTAAGCGTCGAAGATTGACATGAAACCAGTTCAAATCAATCTGAGGCCTAATGTTGGGGATATAACTATTGGTATGACCCGCCCACGAGGGGCCGGGTCATACTTGCAAATATTCTTGAAGCCCAAGACCTAGGTTATGGATGGAGGTTTAGTTAAAGGCCCATGGCCCAGAGGCGACTTAAGGCCCGTAGTGATAAACCGCCATGTATGCGTGACTTGTATTGTAAGGCAATAATAATTAAGAGACCGAGTCGGACACTGTTTATGAGCCGGCCGGGACTCAGAGAGTCGGCCAGGCGCCGGCCTCAGATATAAAGGGACGACCCGGCGGCGGTTCAGGGCAAGTAACATCAACTCGAGAACTAGGTCAAGCAATTCGCTCCCTGGTTATCGAGACATAAGCAATCCCACTCAAAACTAGATCGTAGGCTTTTACCTTCATCATAAGGGGCCGAACCAGTATAAATCTCGTGTCCTTTGTCCTGATTAACCCCTTCAAGCTTCCTAGTTGCGATGGCTCCACGACTAAGTCCTTTCACTAGGACATCTGCCGTGACAATTCCACGACACTTCTGTTGGTTTGGGAATATTTCTGAATTTATAGGCCAAAGATTAGGGTTGGAGGACTCCCATGGGCCACAAGTCGGTGGGCGCCCCTCCCCTCCCAAGGCGCGCCCTGATGGCTTGTGGAGCCCTCAGAACTCTTCTGCTTTCCTCTCCAAGTCCTACGTGTGCTTCTGGTCCAAGAAAAATCATCGTAAAGTTTTATCCCGTTTGGACTCCGTTTGATATTCCTTTTCTGTAAAACTCAAAAACAAGGAAAAAAACATAAACTGGCACTGGGATCTGGGTTAATAAGTTAGTCCCAAAAATAATATAAAATAGCATATTAATGCATATAAAACATCCAAAATAAATAATATAATAGCATGAAACAATAAAAAATTATAGATACGTTGGAGACGTGTCACTCTCCATATGTTCTCCTCCCTTTCCTCAATTCAACCCCTCCACTTCTGCATCCACCATGTCCAGCTCCAGCAGCGGTGAACAGATCCTGTGACGATTGGGACGCATTCCGCCGTGATGTAGCGGGCACGAGGAGGATCTAACGCTTCGCATCGCGCTGCAACACTAGTGGTGGACACGAGCGGCAGCTCTAGTTCTACTCCGTCCCTTGACGCCCGCCGCCGCAGCGCCGATGCTGGTGTGGGCCCGTCCCGCTGCCACGTAGAGCTCTGCGAGGTGCACTCACTCCTCGCCTTGCACCTAACCCTTGGGTCACTCCTCCGCAAAGGCAGCGGTAGGTTTCAGTGCCTGCTCCATCGACGCCGCGGACGCGCTCGCCTAAATCGGAGGCCCGTGTCATCTGCCACAAGCGGTAGTGGGCTAGGGAGATGTGGGTGGTGGCCTCGGATGCGGTCGCACGGTCCTCCCGCCGCCGTGGGCTGCCGGTGGTGCCCGATGATGGGGTGCACCTCCTTGCCTGGGTCTGCTGCCGCTCTCTTACGACGGCGGAGACGGACGCCTGCCGGCTCCATCGAAAAAACACAAAGACTCCTCCTCCTCCCCCAATATCATCGACGACTCCGAAAACGATGGCTTCGACGACCCACCTCTTGCTGCCTATCCGGACACCTACAAATAGGGCCGGTGACCGGAAGGGCAAAGAGCTGGCAAGGAAGTGGTGAAGCATGCCCTCTCTAAGTGTTTATTTTCGTTATTAGTAATCTAGTTTAGAACCTATGCGTTGGTTATGTGGATCATGTGAACTGTGGTGATCTTTTGGTTATTGGTATGTGGATTATGTGCATTTCTCATCACCGTTTGATGATCTACGTAATTTAATTTCATGTCGTATGCTTTAATATGAATATAAAGTATCGGATTTGAGATACACGGATGTTGACGCGTCGATTTAAGTATTGTCCGGTCACTCTTCACGGACGCGTCCGGACGCCCCGTGGACGTTATCCGGTACCGGATTTGGGAAGCCCTGTTTTTGTCTTACAAGTGGGCCCCACGACATGTCGATGCCATGTCAGCTATATACGGTGCTACGTCGGCGCACTTTTACGTCTGCGGATGACATTGCCATTGTATTTTGTGAATAATCAATAAAGGCCGAGGGGTCATCCTCCTTTTTAAAAAATTAAAATAATTAGCAATGTATTTGCACGTTCATACCAAGTTGTATAACCAGTTCAATGTATTTTTTCAAGTTCAGACACTAAACTGAACATCCGTGGCAAGTTCAAGCATCAGCTTTATTTACACGTAAAAAGTCTAAGCAAATCGCGGCTGATATCGACTAATTTCGGCACCAACTGCGCGATTTACGTGCGTCTGCAGACGTCTGCGCACACGCAACAAGACGTGGGATAGTGGGATCCGATCCCAGGGTCAACCGCCAAGTCTCCCCACCGCTATCCTCCCCTCCCCTCCCCCTCCCCTCCTCGTCCGACCATCTGCGCACGCCCACGGTCCGCCTACCCAGCCAGCCCACCGCGCCCCGGCGACGAGGCGGACGAGCACGTGTGGGCCAGCCGGCCTCACCGCCGCCGATCCCCCCAAAAATAATCCCCGGCGACCACCCCCGCCTCGACACGACCCCCCACCCCCTGACACACACGGTCCCACCACACGAAAGGGATCCGACTTCCCAGTGGGGTCCGGCGCGGGAGGAAAAAAGAGTGAACCGCGCCGCTCATCGCTCGCCCCCCTTTTAAACGGACGCCGGGCGAAGAGGAGGGAGACACATTCAAGTCCAGTTCGTCGGTTGGTGGCGGTGGTGGTGGCGTGCGTGCCTGGGCGACTCTGCCCTGCCTCAAACCCTCGTCAGGTCCATCGATCGCCACGCTCGAGTAAGCGCGGATCGCTCTCCGCATATCCCTCGATCTGTATTTCTCAGTTTCTCTCGGGCGTGCGTTCGTGTTCGATTCGATCGGAATCTGGCCGCGACCGGGCGAGGAGTTCTTGATTCGGTCGCCGTACCGATCCTCGGATCGGCCTCGCTCGATTCTGCCCCAAGTTGTAGCCGCGCGGGCTGCTCCTCGGTTGGACAGATCTTCTCCGTCTGGGTTAGGATTTATTAGGGGGCATCCCTTCCTGCTCTCGTTTTCTTCGTCCATTCCTGGTTATTATGCAACGGATTAGGATTAGGATTTATGCCCCAATAGTAGTAGGAGTATGACTATCTGTGATTCACTTCCCCAAATGCGATTGTCCGCAAAAGGAGAAGAAAAGTCTACTCGGTTACTCCTTTTCTGGCCAAGCTTTTGTTTTGTTTTGTTATTATACTGTTGCTATTGCAGAATGGCTTTGCCAAGATAGTCCAAAGCTCCGATCAAAAGCTCTGGCGTGTTTACCTATTTGTATATAATAGTACTGCTTTTAGGATGGGTGGGCTGGGTTCATGTAATGCAAAATCGTTATCCTTGTCGATTGTGCACAAATAATTGTAGGACAGTGGATTGAGACTGACCACGCTCTTAAAATCCAGGTTGATTGTAGAACTGGAGAAGGGTAAGGTGAGTATAAGCATCAGAGGTATATAGCATGAGTAATACCAGCGGCGCACGGCGTGCCGCGAGGAGGCAATCGCTGGATGGATCTGCTGATAAAGTTGTTGTGGACTTGGATGCAAGCTCGCCCGTGGCGGGGAACCATCATGGGCTCTCGGTCTTCCCTGGTGCACGCACATCGCCTATCGATGTGGAAGCTCTCGATGATGAAGTGCAGGCCCTATCGCCTTCACAAGTGCCTCCCCCGGTAAATTTCTTATCCTCGTCTTTTAATGATGCATCATGCACTTCACTTTTCAAGAATAAAATGTTATGCTATTGGGTCCGTGGTGATGTTTAAGAAACAGAGTGTGTATGCACCACTTACTAGTGTTTAGTGTACGTCTTGCTCAGATTTTCCTGCTAGGAATATATCTGTAATCATGGATCAGTTTTATCAAACTACCTTGCATTTTGCAGGGGTTGAACAGGAGAACTAGAGGGCAACCTGTGACACCATTTGCTCTGGATGAAGATGCTGTCCTGGAAGGTTAGTTCATTACTTACTACATATTTCACTTGATAGAAATGTTTGGCTTCCAACACAAAAGAATTTGGGTATAAATTCTTCATCAGTTTTGTATGAGTTGTGTTGATAGATTCTTCTAGAACTGTTGAAACCACGAACACTGTACATTGTTGGGATCTTGTCCATAACATTGGACATTCTATTTTTCACATGTTGAAACAATCATAATATAAGCTGCTGAAAATTAGACTCATTGTTTGACGTTTTCTTCTTTGAATTTCCCATTGCAGAGAATTGGAGAATTATAAGGCAATGTGCGACACCATTTTATCTCGATGAAGATGCTGCCATGGAAGGTTAGTTCATTACTTACTACATATATTGCACTTGATAGAAATGGTTGGCTTCCAACATGAAAGAATTTGGCAATAATTCTTCAGCAGTTTAATATGATTTGTGTCGATAGATTTGTCTAGTACTGTCAAAATCGTGAACAACACAGTACATTGTTGGGTTCTTACCCATAGCATGAGGACATCTATTTTTCAAATCTGGAAGCAATCATAATATAAGCTGCTCAGAATTAGACTCATTGTTTGACGTTTTCTTCTTTAAATTTCCCATTGCAGAGAATCGGAGAACTAGAAGTCAATTTTTGACACCACTTTATCTGGCTGAAGATGCTGCCCTGGAAGGTTAGTTTATCATATACTGCACTTGATAGAAATGTTTAGCTTCTAACATAAAAGAATTTGGGAATAAATTCTGCATCAGTTTAATATGATTTGTGTTGATAGATTTGTCTAGAACTGTTGAAATCGTGAGCAGCACAGTACACTGTTGGGTTCTTACCTGTAGCAAGAGGATATCTATTTTTCAAATGTGGAAGACATAAGCTGCTCAGAATTAGACTCATTGTTTGACGTTTTCTTCTTTGAATTTCACATTGCAGTTGTTTGTTGTAAGATAATGCACGTGTATCAACACTGAATCTGGAAAGCTTAAGTAAAAGATGTGAACATGTTCATCATTTGCTATCTGATTCGGAGTCAATTTAGATTAATCACAACTTTGTCATTCTGCTTTATGATTTACTCAATCAGTACCGTTTCATGTAGATAATGCAGCTATGCCTTCTCATAACACGTGGAACAAACGCCAAAGGGTTGCGCCTTTGATATGTCTCTCCCCAGAAAGGGAAGAAGGGTCCAGCCTGCAGGTAAAATCTGTAATTTTTGAAGGGAACACTTTCACAGCCTTAAGACACCGTTTAGTTGCTACTTGCTTTCTACTTTGCGCTCTATGTACATAGCAGCTGCTTGGTATGTGCTTGTCTTCATCCTTCCTGTAGAGTTCTGAGATATCCTGCCCTTTTAGTGAACTACGAGTGTGAAGGTTCTTTGATTTAAGTAGACAATATTTTTCTTGTTCTGTTACAAGCCATAGATAAATAATAAGACTCATATGTGTAATTTTGTGATGATGCCATATAGGTCTCTTCAGATTGTTCTTGGTAGCTGCTAACCGTAAAGATTTTAATTTTGCACCGACAAGTTGGCAGCCGCTAAATTTCAAGGACCATCTTACCTTGTGTAGCATAGATGCCATGCATTGATATGGTTACGCAATACGCTAGAGGATATGTTGGAATAAGGTAGAAGTTCCCCTCCATTTTTCTCCATGCGTTTGAACCTTGTGCCCAGTTCTTGTTGGCCTTACTGCCTTACAATTTTTGTTCAACTATAACTGTATGTTTCCGTCTTGGCAGTCGAACAATGCGGTGCAAATTAGCCAAGAGCCTGCTAAGGTGGTGGTTCCAAAGGAACCGAATTTCACTTGCCCGGTGTGCCTTAACAAGCTGGTGGAGCCTTCGACAACAAAATGTGGCCATATCTTCTGCGCCGAGTGCATCAAGCAAGCCATCCAGTTTCAGAAGAAATGCCCCACTTGCCGCAAGGCCCTGAGGAAGAACAACTTCCATCGTATTTACCTTCCGAACTCAGATGGTTAAGGTGAGCCCTTCTGCCTATCTGCAAGTTCTTTTCACCTGGGCACACTCATCAAATACAGTGCCGTTGGACTAACATCTTGCTGTGAAATCTGTTTTCAGGTCAGCAGTGGATCAATCGTCAAAGAGTATAATCACATAGATTATGGTTGCTGAGGAACCTGTAGCAGGTGCTCAGATGAACAATTGATTAAGTTGACTGGTGTACGTATCATTAGATGGTTGGTCTATGTAACTGAGTTTAAGCTTGAAGCTGAGATAAAACAGTGGATAGCATCTTCAGTATCTGTGTGTTCTTTTGATGTGCTCTGTGTGTTACGTTTCAGTCCTGATCAATGATAGGCTCGTCGGCTACCACGTCGCTGTAGGCGGCATGGCTGAAAGGGCAGCTCGCCCACTCGGTTCCGGCGTGAGGCCACAGGGTCTCCTGCTTACAAGAGTGCCGAGCTTTCTACCGCAGGGTTCTAGCGGGCAAACATGGTCAATGCTGGAGATGCCAGATTGCATAACAGAAATGGTACTAGGTTTCAGATAAATGGAGGAACTCAGGTTCAGGTTGAAACAATTCCACTTGGGTTTTGTACGATACAGAAATCAGATGCTAAGTATTAGAGACAACCCCCTACATTGGGATCGCCATCGCGAAAATAACTTGCGCCTAATCGCCTAACAATTTGATGCCATCCAAGTCCCAGGGCATTCCCTGGATCTCGCCTTCGAAGATGTTCAGGGTTACACACTCCAGATGAGGCGGTGTAAGGTGGTTAAACAGTCAGGTGTCAAATCGGCCTTCAGGCCTTTGATGGCAACTTGTTCATCACAGGGATGATCTTGTCCTCCTGGAGGCCCCTTTGAGGATCAATCTTGTAGGTGTCGTAGAAGTCCAAGATTTCCATTGAGATATTCTTAACCTGAGGTTTGCAAACAAGTGTCGATCGGTTAATATGAGGACATAATGAAATTGCCAACCGATGGGAAAAATATCAGAGGAATGCTTACAATGTTCATGTCAACACGGAGTTCTTCAAACCATGAGGTTGTGTCCTTATCTTTAAGAACGCTTGCAATGTATATGCAGGCCAGTGCAATCATATAAGGAGGATATATGAGAATGAGATCCATCTTGTAAGTATCATTGACAAGGCCCCTGCAAGTAACAGTTTCTATTCAGCATAGATATAAGTCGTGTATGACTGAGCATACAATACACCCATAAATCAGAAATAAAAAGTATTTTCACTTATATTTGTTGTCCCTGCTATTCCACATAAAAGATATTTTATCTTATCGTACTACTATACTTAAGTGAGAAGGAAAACCCGGTAGAGGGATTTGTATTATCCCCACGGTCCTGCATTCCTACCAGGAATGTTCCATTGCAATCATATGTAATCTAAATGTTCTTCATTTAAATGAAATGCATGTGCAGACAAATTCTAAAAGGGGGCACTAAAAGGGCAGTCCGTTTGCTCTGACTAAAATCAGTCATAATAAAGTGTTTCAAAAAATAGAAGGCTAATTTTAACAGCCACTATCACTAGAGTATATCAAGGAACTTTTCTTGCATATAGGACAGAATTCAGCTTCCATCCACATACAAAAAGTACACCGTGTGACTAAAATTAGAAAGGCCTACAAGTTCTGTTGCAGATTAGCAGCACACAGTCCTCAATATGATACCGCATTCTTATTCAAGAAGACATGCTTACCAGGCAAATTGTGTCAGATCTGTTATGCCAGCATCCTGCAATAACCTGTAAAAAAGAATATTTTCAGTGCCATTGCAGAAAAGCGTCAATTTCAGTACTCAAGTCATTCTAATGGAAATGCCATTGCTATTGAGATAATAAGGGGAACAAAGCCATACTGTAGAAGAGGACGGTATGGATGGTAAACAACCAAATAATAGTCAAGTGCTTCCAGGAGCTTCATTTCCATTTCAAGGATATCTTTGATTTCAAATCGGTACTTGTCATCAGAACCTACAATTTAGGGGAAGGAGATTAAGTGGCCAGTAGGCTATGCAGCTCTTCCAGCCTTCCAGGAGACTCACCACACATCTTCTTGATGTAAAATACAAGAAGCCTTGCTTGCACTGTGCTTTCCTCTACCTTTGATGCCAAATACAAACAAGCTGGTGCTACCAAACGAGGATCATACTCTGTCATGCTCTTTCTGTAAATAGATTCAGACACAGTTCTGAATTATTATTTTATAACGGAAACACACGGTTCTGAATGATTAAGTTTCACTATAAAGGAATTAAATGTTCAAGGAATTATGTAGAAACAGGCAATAAATATGAACCTTCACGTCCAAATTTGGTGACAGAGAGTATAGAAACATGAGTTTGATGCTTGAAGTATACTATTTGCAAATCAAATTTTAAAGATTTCTGGTTGAAGCCATCATACCAATTCAGACGGAAGCAAGTTTATAAGAACCTCACATCTACAATCACACAAGTTCTGAATGAAGCTAGGTGAATTATAGAGTTCTGAATGAAGCACACAAGTTCTCACGGAAATTTTTGAGAAACGCCTGAACACGTACAATCACAGTATGTTGTTCTTACTCTTTTTTAAGGAAGTACACTGTTCTTACTGCACTGTAAGTTGACCATCTTAGATAATAAGAATATACTTGCTAATTTCTTAGTAGCACAACATCTTACTTATACAAACTAAAAAAAGTAATACCATGTTTTCATTCTCTGGCTAGTAAGAAATAGTAAAATTCAGACAGCAAAATTACAAACCAGAGGGGCATTCTTTCTCTCTGATGCATTATTATTGAATAGACAATCATACCTTGTGTAGACACGCCTGAAGTACGTGATTGCAGTAGCTATGACTCTGAGATAACAATGATTTAAGATCGTCAGCATCGTGAGTTAAAAATTCCAGATAGGTCTTGAAGTTTAACCAAACTCCACAGAGAAGTTAGAAATAAGAACTTCATGAGGAAAAAAAAAACACCAAGCAATTTAATGTGTTTCAGGAAGTAAACCAGCAATATATATGCCAATATGTTAAAAAAATAGATAAAAAAGTAGCCACTTCAAGAATGTAACTGTACATACTACTGTAGAAGAAAATCTTGCTAGCTATGGTCTAAAGCAAAAAACAGGTAGTTTGTTTGATCATTGAAGTCTACAGATATCATACACAACTATAAACAAAGGTAGAGTTAAAGAAATGGAAACAATGTCTCTAACCTTTGTCTAACTTTGACCTGCTGGGCCAACCGCCATATATCTGAAATAATCAGATGCACTCTGTGAGGAAAGAACAAATGCAGAATGCCCATAATTCTTGTAAGATATTGTAATGTGCCCATCCGTATTACAGCAGGCAGTGAAGTGGTTGATTAGTTCTTTAGTTGCTTTACGTAAGATTCGCATAGATGAGATAATTCTGTTACATATTCCTATTATTTCTATCATATTATGTTGTTAGGGGCTAGCCTAGATCATCTATATATGTGGGTTGCAAAGGAAGAATGAGTTCATCCCCATTTTTATCATCTTCTCTCACCAAAGCAAGCCGCGACTACCTGCCATCATCACGACGGTATTTACCCCATGACTGCTCCAGTTGGAATGGAGAGAATTAAGTGCTGTTGTCAAATTTAATACCTACGCTAAATCGCTACTTCTTTTTACATTTTCACACATATGCTAGATTAATACTTATAATTTATAGCTAGGACTGTGCTAGTTAATGAAAATTAAGAAATGCACAACTTGCGTCAGCGGAAATTGCTCAAGCAGAATAAGAAGGCTGTAAGATATTCTCCATTCGGTAAAAACAGACCGTGGGATATCTGTTTCAGCAGAAATGATAGGAAAACGTTCACCATGTTGTGTCACGGCGAATTTTATGCTACAAAGGCACATATGACGGTGCGCCCATGGGTATGGTTGTGTACCATACAGCGGCCATCCCAAACATTGGAGTCTCCAAACTTTAAAACAAACCACCGGTTGCCAGTTGCCACAATGAACGCTAGAAAATCCACATCTATGACCGGGCGTGCTTATCGCCAATTCTATAATTCGTCTTAGGGGCACCCAATCGTCCTATGCTCCGCGACACAGCACCCCATCCCAACCGTAATTACACCAAAATGTGCACATTTTAAGGCTTGCTATAAACTAAACAGACCACTGCTAATCTGGACGGCCAAGATACTAGAGAGAGCAAAAGAAAACAGGATGGGGATGACGGCGGAGGAGGAGCTCACGGAAGGACATGTGGATCTTGACGAGGCGGAACTCCACGGGCGTGATGCCCCGCTCACGGTCTTGCGCCGGCACCACGTCCACCTCCTCCGGGTCCAGCAGCTGCTTGCTGCTCGCACGGAGCCATCGCGCACCGAATTAGCAGCTCAAAATTCACGGAGCAACCGGTCGAGAGAGGGTGCGGGCGCCGGCGTATTTACCTGTGCGACGACGTCCAGAAGTTGGCCGCCATTCTAGATCGGCGTTTCCCGGACAGGAGTCTCGCCGGCGGAATCGATGGAGTTCCTGCGGGGGCTCGGGGTTCGGAGAGGGGAGGAGGTAGGGGCACCGGGCCTGTTCCGCGAGTCGCACCGGTATGGCCCAAGCCTGGAAGCCCAACTGCAAGGTCCAAGATCTCCTAGGAGCGCGGCCACCCACGCCTGCACGCGATACCCAAGGGCTCGAATTTCATGAGTTTAGGAGCTCGAATTTCGAGGCTCACAATCTCGCTAAATATGCTTTATCTCTGGGTGTTGGCCGTTACGTGTGGTTGGGCCAGCCCGGAGAGCTTGATTTTGTACCCTTCAACATTATGAAGAATGAATAAAGCATGTGAGGTTGTCTCAAAAAAAAAAACCACGCCTGCACGCAATACCCAAGGGCTAGCGGCCTACTCTATATAGAAAAAAAAAGGCTAAGGGCATCTCCAATGCTCACCCGCAAATTTCCTTCTGCATCCGTCATGAAAAAGGAGAGGTTAGTCCACAGATATGGGAACTGGCCATCCAACGCTACCCGCATACATTTCAAACATTTTTTAAACAAACCGGGCGAATTATATGCAAACTGGATGATTTTCATACAAACTGGATGAAAACATTTGGGCATATTTTAACTAAACTATATCGCGCTCCGTAAAACTAGTCTAAGCCCGGCCATGGTGGACCCCGCTCCCACGACATCATCTTCCCCATGTCTGGCAGCCCGCTCATCGGACCGCCAGGTACCAGGAGGGTTATGCTTCAGCGAGAGGGAAAGAATAGCCTCTCTTCGCTTTCATGAAGCACGTATCATAATTGGTTTTGGGGCGGGGGAAGACAGTCACCGTGGTCTACGTCCCCGCTCATCGGGCAAGACACCAGATGTGTAACCCGGCGAGTGGTGGCGGTGGCCTTCTGGGACCCAACTGGTGGTGACCTCCCATGATCTACTTTTCCTCGCCGTCCGCGGTGGCCGCGGACGTGCTGGCCTCCGCCGGCATGACTTCTTTCCCCACTTACTTGACGCGTTTTTGACATCAATCACGATGCGTTTGCCGAGAGACGGTGTTGTCCAGCCTGGACGGGCGAGGACGGGTGGCGGTGCCGAATCCTGAGGAAGCAAGCCAACCTGCACTAGGCTGGCTCGCCGGGCAACCCAAGCAGCTGCAATGCCGAAGAACTCCTTCTTCTGTTTGGCAGAGGCCATGGGGTGTTGTGCAAGGAGGAGATGGAGAGACCGGAGGTGAGGTGTACTTCTTGTCTGGCGCCTGAGCATGTTTATATAGCGAGGGATGCAATGAGCCAGCTGGAGAGGTGTTTAATGCTCGTCGGCACAAGAACAGGCGTGTGGCGCTCGGGATGCCGGGGTAGGTTCATCGGCACATGTGTCGATTTAATGGAGGTAGGTGGGCAAACGGATCCCGTTTCAATGCGGAGAGAAGACATGTGTAGCAGGCAATCAGCGGGCGGCCCTCTCGGCCGATGAGCCACATTTATGTCGGCTCCAATGAGCAGTCACGTCCGCTCTGGGCCGGCATGAATGTGAGCAGCTGGCTTCGGGTGGAAATGCTAGCAGGCACAAGAAAGGTGTTTTCGTGGGCCAGATTAGTCAGACGCGAGCTTGGCAACGATCCGGACGCCCGCAAACACTCAGTTGTCTATGATTTACGGGAAAAAAAGAGCATCCAGACCTCTGAACAGACTGATGTAGGATCGTACTGGATGGTAAAACACGTCCAAACCACATAGTCCGGATGATAACGGGTGATTTGAAGATCAGTGTTGGACATGCCCTAACCCTAACGATTGTACCGCAAGTTGCGAACGAAACTACGTCTACTCCCTTGATTGACAATGAGTCTGCGGTTCCACTTCGAAAGTCACAGATGCAGAACAAACCGGTGAACTGCCGGGGACAGGCTCGACTCCTCCCATGTGAAAGGCGGAGTCGGCAAAGCCTCCACCCAGCTGTTTGTGCCCATTGATTAGATGAGAAATTCTAGTATTAATGACTTGATTTCAGCTGAGTGATCCTACTTGGTCATAGCACACACACCAATTTTTTTGAAAGGAGCACAGTTTCATTCCATTACATGGCATTGCTGGGCAAGTCACTGGCTACAACATCTAATACAGAGTTTGGGAACTAGCCATGCCAGATTTCACAAGACCACTACTTAGGACCATGCCATGCGCGGCTAACATGCGTGCAACTTGGTTACAATACCTCGGACAATGTCTAATACATAAATCAGACATACTAGCTCCCAACTTAAACTTTCCTTCCCTAAACACAACACCTAGTGCAGATAAATTGTAGTCTTCTGACATGACGGCTTGCTTTAGTGAAACTGAATTAGTTTCAAACATCACTCAGCCACATCCTAGTTGGTTTGTTGTGTTGACAACATGCAACATCGCCAAGGCTTCAGCATGGAGAGCATCAGATACAAATTCCAGGTTTCCTGCCCCAACTTCCATTAGCATGCCCTCATGTTTCTAATGGTGAAACCCCAGCCTCCAGAGAGAGTCTCCGCTCGGAAAGCACCATCTGTGTTGATGTCTGTTGGGGGTGGTGTCCATCTCAATGTCGTCCTTCCTGTCACCTCTATTCTTCTGCATGAAATTCATTGCATTGACAAGATGATGGTTAATTGAGAAATATATTTCATCAGTTGTCTCTATGGCATCTCCAACATCACCTTTGTTCCTCTGATGCCACCATAACCAGAGGAGAAGGCATGTTTTAAGTTTTTCACCCTCATTCAGACTAAAAATACCCTCCATAAAGTTAAATGAATTTGAGCATGCAAGTAGTTGGAGCCTTACATGTTCAAGCTGAACTTGCCTCCAAATGGCTCTCACTCTTTTGCACTTGAGGACGAAATGGCCTCAATCCTCATCATATCTATGACACATAGGGCAGAGGGTTTCAGTTTTCAAACTTCTATGCTGCGGTTTTGTGCGTAGCGGTAGACTGTAATTTGTTAGCCGCCAAGTGTAGCACTTTTTTGGCAGTGGCAGTGTCCATAAATTTCTCCATTTAAAATCACCACTTTCATCAGCTGCACTAGAGGAGGATGTCAGACCCGACAAAGATTCTCGATCCCTTGTGTCTATACCTACTTTATAAGCTGATTTCACATAGGAAATACCTTTTTTTGTCGAAATGCCAGGCCAGCGAGTCACCTGAATGTTCATGAATGCGGATTTGCAATATTAAGCTTGCGTCTTCAGGTAGAAAGGTTTGCTGGGCAAGTTGTGTATCCCATGTATTGGTGTTGGGATCAATTAACTTGGCCACTCTAGTTACCAGATTCCTTCCTTCCTGTGTCACAATGATACGTCTCCAACGTATCTATAATTTTTTATTGTTCCATGCTATTATATTATCTGTTTTGGATGTTTAATGGGCTTTAATATGCTCTTTTATATTATTTTAGGACTAACCTATTAACCAAAGGCCCAGTGCCAGTTTTTGTTTTTTTTGCCTATTTTAGAGTTTTACAGAAAAGGAATACCAAACGGAGTCCAAACAGAATGAAACCTTCACGATGATCTTTCTTGGACCGAAAGCAAACCAGAATACTTGGAGATGAAGTCAGAGCTGTAACAAGGAGGCCACGAGGCGGGAGGGCGCGCCCAGGGGGTAGGCGGGCCCCCACCCTTGTGGGCCCCTCGTAGCTCCACCGACCTAGTTCTTTCGCCTATATATACTCTTATACCCTAAAAATATCAGGGGGAGCCATGAAACCACTTTCCACCGCCGCAACCTTCTGTACCCATGAGATCCCATCTTGGGGCCTTTTCCGGCGATCTGCCAGAGGGGGGAAACGATCACGGAGGGCTTCTACATCAACACTATTTGATGAAACATGAGTAGTTTACCACAGACCTTTGGGTCCATAGTTATTAGCTAGATGGCTTTTTCTCTCTCTTTGATTCTCAACACAAAGTTCTCTTCGATGTTCTTGGAGATCTATTCGATGTAATATTCTTTTGCTGTGTGTTTGCCGAGATACGATGAATTGTGGATTTATGATCAAGATTATCTATGAATATTATTTGGTTCTTCTCTGAATTCTTATATGCATGATTTGATATCTTTGCAAGTCTCTGCGAATTATTGGTTTAGTTTGGCCTACTAGATTGATCTTTCTTGCCATGGGAGAAGTGCTTAGCTTTGGGTTCAATCTTGCGGTGTCCTTTCCCAGTGACAGTTGGGTCAGCAAGGGACGTATTGTATTGTTGCCATCGAGGATAAAACGATGGGGTTTTCATCTTATTGCTTGAGTTAATTCCTCTCCATCATGTCATCTTTCTTAATGCGTTACTCCGTTCTTATGATCTTAATACTCTAGATGCATGTTGGATAGCGGTCGATGTGTGGAGTAATAGTAGTAGATGTAGGCAGGAGTCGGTCTACTTGACACGTACGTGATGCCTATGTTCATGATCATTGCCTTAGATGTCGTCATAATTATGCGCTTTTCTATCAATTGTTTGGTAGTAATTTGTTCACCCACCGTAATACATGCTATCTCGGGAGAAGCCACTAGTGAAGCCTATGGCCCCCGGGTCTCTTTTCCATCATATTAAGTCTCTTTTCCATATTATTGAATATTGTTTACATCTTGCTAGTTTCCGATCTATTATTTTGTAATCTTTACTTTCCAATCTATATATCAAAAATACCAAAAAAATTACTTTACTATCTCTATCAGATCTCACTTTTGCGAGTGACCGTGAAGGGATTGACAACCCCTTTATCGCATTGGTTGCAAGTTCTTGATTGTTTGTGCAGGTATTCGGTGACTTGTTCGTCGTCTCTTACTGGATTGATACCTTGGTTCTCAAAACTAAGGGAAATACTTACACTTCTTTGCTGCATCACCCTTTCCTCTTTAAGGGAAAAACCAATGCAAGCTCAAGAGGTAGCAAGAAGGATTTATGGTGCCGTTGTCAGAGATATCTTCGTCAAGTCAAGCCATACCAAGTACCCATCATAAACTCTTCTCCCTTGCATTACATTATTTGCCATTCGCCTCTCGTTTTCCTCTCCCCCACTTCTAAAATGATTTTCGAAAACCTTTACCTTTTCTTCGCCCCTTTTTCGTTCATCTCTTTTCGCTTGCTTCTTGTGTGCTTGTGTGTTGGATTGATCGGTTGTCACGATGGCTCAAGATAATACTAAATTGTGTGACTTTTCCAATACCAACAACAATGATTTTATTAGCACTCCGATTGCTCCTACTACCAATGCTGAATCTTGTGAAATTAATGCCGCTTTGATGAATCTTGTTATGAAAGATCAATTCTCTGGCCTTCCTAGTGAAGATGCCGCATCCCATCTAAACAACTTCGTTGATTTGTGTGATATGCAAAAGAAGAAAGATGTGGATAATGATATTGTTAAATTGAAGCTATTCCCATTTTCTCTTAGGGCTCGTGCTAAAACTTGGTTCTCATCTTTGCCTAAAAATAGTATTGATTCATGGAATAAGTGCAAAGATGCTTTTATCTCTAAGTATTTTCCTCCCACTAAGATCATCTCCCTTAGGAACGATATTATGAATTTTAAGCAACTTGATCATGAGCATGTTGCACAAGCTTGGGAGAGGATGAAATTAATGATACGTAGTTGCCCTACACATGGTTTGAATTTGTGGATGATTATACAAAAAATTTATGCCGGATTGAATTTTGCTTCTAGAAATCTTTTAGATTCGGACGCGGGAGGCACTTTTATGGAAATCACTTTAGGAGAAGCCACTGAGCTCCTAGATAATATTATGGTTAATTATTATCAATGGCACACCAAAAGATCCACTAGTAAAAATGTTCATGCGATTGAAGAGATTAATGTTTTGAGTGGAAAGATGGATGAACTTATGAAATTGTTTGCTAATAAAAGTGTTTCTTCTGATCCTAATGATATGCCTTTGTCCACTTTGATTGAGAATAATAATGAATTTATGGATGTGAATTTTGTTGGAAGGAACAATTTTGGTAACAACGCGTATAGAGGAAATTTTTAATCCTAGGTCGTTTCCTAGTAATTCCTCTAATAATTATGGTAATTCCTACAACAACTCTTATGGAAATTTTAATAAGCTGCCCTCTGATTTTGAGAATAGTATTAAAGAATTTATGAGTTCGCAAAAGAATTGCAATGCTTTGATTGAAGAAAAAATGCTTAATATCTTTGAAACTTAGATCTATTCCACCTAAGCATGATATCAATGAGTCTCTCAAAGCCATGAGAATTTCCATTGATGAGTGCAAAGAAAGAACCGCTAGGATGCATGCTAAAAAAGATTGGTTTTGTGAAAGTGTGTTCTTCTAGTTTTCATGATAATAATGATGAAGATCTAAAAGTGATTGATGTGACTCCTATTAAATCTTTGTTTTCCAATATGGATCTTGATAAAGACGGGACTGGAGATGAGTCAACTTTAGTTAAAAGGCGTCCTAGTGATTTGGAGTTTTTAGATCTAGATGCAAAAATTGATAAAAGTGGGATTGAAGAGGTCAAAACTTTAAATAGCAATGAACCCGCTATTTTGGATTTCAAGGAATTTAATTATGATAGTTGCTCTTTGATAGATTGTATTTCCTTGTTGCAATTCGTGTTAAATTCTCCTCATGCTTATAATCAAAATAAAGCTTTTACTAACATATCGTTGATGCTTTGATGCAATCTTTTAAAGAAAAGGTTGAACTAGAAAAAAATTCTATCCCTAGAAAACTTTATGATGAGTGGGAACCTACTATTAAGATTAAGATTAAAGATTATGAATGTTATGCTTTGTGCGATTTGGGTGCTAGTGTTTCCACGATTCCAAAAACTTTGTTTGATGTGCTAGGTTTCCATGAATTTGATGATTGTTCTTTAAATTTGCATCTTGCGGATTCCACCATTAAGAAATATATGGGAAGGATTAACGATGTTCTTATTGTTGCAAATAGGAATTATGTGCACGTAGATTTCATTGTTCTTGATATAGATTGCAATCCTACACGTCCCATTATTCTTGGTAGACATTTCCTTAGAACGATTGGTGCAATTATTGATATGAAAGAAGGAACTTCCAATTTCCGTTAAGGAAGGGCATGTAACACTTTCCTAGGAATAAAATTGAATTGCCTTATTAATCTATTATGAGAGCCACTTATGGATTGCATACCAAAGATGACAATACCTAGATCTATTCTTGTTTTTATGCCTAGCTAGGGGAAGGGGTGTTAAGCGATAGAGCTTGTTGGGAGGCAACCCAATTTTATTTTTTTTCTTTGCTTTTTGATCCTATTTAGTAATAAATAATTCATATAGATTCTTTTTATATGTGGTTTTATGTTTTAGTTAGTGTTTGGCCAAGTAGAACCTTTGGGAAGACTTGTGTGAAGTCTTTGCGATCTTGCTGTAAAAAACAGAAACTTTTGCGCTCACGAGAATAGCTGTCATTTTTTACAGAAGAGTGATTATACGTTGATTCTTTTTGAAGAAGATTAATAGACAAATTCCTCACGTCCACCAATTTATTTAAGAATTTTTGGAGTTACAGAAGTATTCGAAAGTTACAGATTACTACAGACTGTCCTGTTTTTGACAGATTCTGTTTTTTGTGTGTTGTTTGCTTATTTTGATGAATCTATGAGTAGTATCAGGGGGTATGAACCATAGAGAAGTTGGAATACAGTAGGTTTAACACCAATATAAATAAAGAATGAGTTAATTACAGTACCTTAAAGTGGTGGTTTATTTTCTTATACTAACGGAGCTCATGAGATTTTCTGTTGAAGTTTTGTGTTGTGAAGTTTTCAAGTTTTGGGTAAGGATTTGGTGGATTTTGGAATAAGGAGTGGCAAGAGCCTAAGATTGGGGATTCCCAAGGCACCCCAATATAAAATTCAAGGACAACCAAAAGCCTAAGCTTGGGGATGCCCCGGAAGGCATCCCCTCTTTCATCTTCGTCTATCGGTAACTTTACTTGAGGCTATATTTTTATTCACCACATGATATGTGTTTATCTTGGAGCGTCTTGTATGATTTGAGTCTTTGATTTTTAGTTTACCACAATCATCCTTGATGTACACACCTTTTGGGAGAGACACACATGAATCGTGATTTATTAGAATACTCTATGTGCTTCACTTATATCTTTTGAGCTAGACAATATTGCTCTAGTGCTTCACTTATATCTTTTTCGAGCACGGCGGTGGTTTTATTTTATAGAAATTGTTGATATCTCATGCTTCACTTATATTATTTTGAGAGTCTTTTAGAACAGCATGGTAATTTGCTTTGGTTATTAAATTTGTTCCTAATATGATGGGCATCCAAGATGGGTATAATAAAAACTTTCATATAAAGTGCATTGAATACTATGAGAAGTTTGATTCTTTATGATTGTTTTGAGATATCAAGATGGTAATATTAAAGTCATGCTAGTAGAGTAGTTGTGAATTTGAGAGATACTTGTGTTAAAGTTTGTGATTCCCGTAGCATGCACGTATAGTGAACCGTTATGTGATGAAGTTGGAGCATCATTTATGTATTGGTTGTCTTCCTTATGAGTGGCGGTCGGGGACGAGCGATGGTCTTTTCCTACCAATCTATCCCACTAGGAGCATGATGTCTACTACACAACCTTCTTCTTGTAGACGTTGTTGGGCCTGCAAGTGCACAGGTTTGTAGGACAGTAGAAAATTTCCCTCAAGTGGATGACCTAAGGTTTATCAATCCGTAGGAGGCGTAGGATGAAGATGGTCTCTCTCAAACAACCCTGCAACAAAGAGTCACTCCGAAGCCACTAATAGCGGAGAACAAACATAGAGATTATGGTAGGGTACGAAACCACCTCAAAGTTATCCTTTCTGTCTTATCTATTCAAGAGTTCATAGTAAAATAACATAAAGCTATTCTTTCCACTCGATCCATCATAGAGTTCATACTAGAATAACACCTTAAGATACAAATCAACCAAAACCCTAATGTCACCTAGATACTCCATTGTCACCTCAAGTATCCGTGGGCATGATTATATGATATGCATCACACAATCTCAGATTCATCCAACCAACATAAAAGTACTTCAAAGAGTGCCCCAAAGTTTCTACCGGAGAGTCAAGAACGTGTGCCAACCCCTATGCATAGGTTCCCAATGTCACGAAACCCGAAAGTTGATCACCAAAACATACATCAAGTGGAACATGATATCCCATTGTCACCACAGATAATCACGGCAAGACATACATCAAGTGTTCTCATAGAAGACTCAATCCGATAAGATAACTTCAAAGGGGAAACTCAATTCATCACAAGAGAGTAGAGGGGGAGAAACATCATAAGATCCAACTACAATAGCAAAGCTTGGGATACATCAAGATCGTGCCATAGAGGAAACACGAGAGAGAACACGAGAGAGAGAGAGAGAGGGATCAAACACATAGCTACTGGTACATACCCTCAGCCCCGAGGGTGAACTACTCCCTCCTCGTCATGGATAGCGCCGGGATGATGAAGATGGCCACTGGTGATGGGTTCCCCCTCCGGTAGGGTGCCGGAACGGGCTCCCGAGAGGTTTTTGGTGGCTACAGAGGCTTGCAGCGGCGGAACTCCTGATCTATCTTCTGTTCTGGAAGTTTTAGGGTACGTAGGTATATATGGGTGCAGGGGGTACGTCGGTGGACCTCCGGGGTGCTCACGAGGCAGGGGGCGCGCCCAGGGGGGTGGGCGCGCCCCCCCACCCTCGTGGGCAGCCCGGGACTCCCCTGACGTGCACTCCAAGTCTATCAGGTTGCTTTACTTCCAAAAATAACTTCTCCAGTTGATTTCGTTCCGTTTTGACTCCGTCTGATATTCCTTTTCCTCGAAACACTGAAATAGGTATAAAACAGCAAATCTGGGCTAGGCCTCCGGTTAATAGGTTAGTCCCAAAAATAATTTAAAAGTGGATAATAAAGCCCAATATTGCCTAAAATAGTAGATAAAGTAGCATGGAGCAATCAAAAATTATAGATACGTTGAAGATGTATCAAGCATCCCCAAGCTTAATTCCTGCTCGTCCTCGAATAGGTAAATGATAAAAAAGAATTTTTGATGCGGAGTGATACTTGGCATAATTTCAATGCAATTCTTATTACTTGTGATATGAATATTCAGATCCGAAAGATTCAAGACAAAAGTTCATATTGACATAAAAAATAATAATACTTCAAGCATACTAATCAAAGCAATCATGTCTTCTCAAAATAGCATGGCAAAAGAAAGTTCATCCCTACAAAATCATATAGTTAGGCTATGCTTCATTTTCGTCACACAAAGATGTTCCCAACTTCTATACCCCCGATGACAAGCCAAGGAATTGTTTCATACTCAAATAATCTCAAACTTTTTCAACCTTCACGCAATACATGAGCGCGAGCCATGGATATAGCACTATGGGTGGAATAGAATATGATGATGGGGATTGTGTGGAGAAGACAAAAAAGGAGAAAGTCTCACATTGACGAGGATAATCAACGGGCTATGGAGATGCCCATCAATTGATGTCAACATGAGGAGTAGGGATTGCCATGCAACAGATGCACTAGAGCTATGAATGCTCAACAAAAGAAAACTAGTGGCTGTGCATCCAACTCGCTTGCTCATGAAGAGCTAGGGCATTTGAGGAAGCCCATCATAGGAATATACAAGCCAAGTTCTATAATGAAAAGTTCCCACTAGTATAAAAAGACAACTTATGAGACTCACTACATGAAGAACAAGGTGCTACTTTGAAGCACAATATATGAGACTCACTACATGAAGAACAAGGTGCTACTTTGAAGCACACGTGTGGAAAAAGAGATAGTAGCATTGCCCTTTTTATTTTTATTTTATTTTTTTGGCCTTTATTTTTTTGGGCCTTTATTTTTTTGGCCTTTTTTTTGGGCAATGCTCTAATAATGATGATCATCACACTTCTATTGATTACAACATAAGGATTACAACTCGAAACTTAGAACAAGATATGACTCTATATGAATGCCTCCGTGATGTCGGATGGTGCAATGAATCAAGAGTGACATGTATGAAAAATAATGCATGGTGGCTTTGCCACAAATACGATGTCAACTACATGATCATGCAATGGCAATATGACAAAAGTAATGTATGTCATGAATATGATGATGGAAGTTGCATGGCAATATATCTCGGAATGGCTATGGAATTGTCATGATAGGTAGGTATGGTGGCTGTTTTGAGGAAGATATAAGGAGGTTTATGTGTGATAGAGCGATCGTATCACGGGTTTGGATGCACCGTGAAGTTTGCACCAACTCTCAAGGTGAGAAAGGGCAATGCACGGCATCAAGAGGCTAGCAATGGCGGAAAGGTAAAAGTGCGATAATCCATGGACTCAACATTAGTCAAAAGAACTCATATACTTATTGCAAAAATTTAGAAGTCATCAAAATCAAGTACTACGCGATGCTCCTAGGGGATAGATTGGTAGGAAAAGACCATCGCTCGTCCCCGACCGCCACTCATAAGGATGCACAAGCCAGGTACACTTCATGTTTCAAATTTGTTACACAACTTTAACCATACGTGCATGCTACGGGACTTGCAAACTTCAACACAAGCATTCTTTGAATTCATAATCACCCAACTAGCATGACTTTTATATTATCACCTCCATATCTCAAAACAATTATCAAGCATCAAACTTTTCTTAGTATTCAACACACTCATAAGAAAGTTTCACATATCTTGAATACCAAGTATATTAACATTAAGCAAATTACCATGCTATTAACGACTCTCAGAATAATCTAAGTGAAGAATGAGAGTTCAACTATTTCTCCAAAATAAAACTACCACCATGCTCTAAAAGATATAAGTGAAGCACTAGAGCAACAACAAACTACTCCGAAAGATATAAGTGAAGATTAATGAGTAGCTAAATAATTATACAACTATGTGAAGACTCTCCCATTTAATAATTTCAGATCTTGATACTTTATTCAAACAGCAAGCAAAGCTAAAGAAAACTATAATGCAAGGATAGCACAACTCATGTGAAGAAGCAAAAACTTAGGCTCAACCGATACTAACCGATAGTTGTTGAAGAAGAAAGGTGGGATGCCTACCGGGGCATCCCCAAGCTTAGATGCTTGAGACTTCTTGAAATATTATCTTGGGGTGCCTTGGGCATCCCCAAGCTTGAGCTTTTGTGTCTCCTTAATTCCTCTCATATCATGGTTTCTCTTTTTATCAAAAGCTTCATTCACAACAAACTCAACAAGAACTCGTGAGATAGGTTAGTATAAACCAATGCAAAACCTTATCATTTTCTACTGTAACAAATCACTTAAATAATTATTCAACATTGAATACTAAATGCCTCTGCATATTTAATACTCCTATCACCAAATAGAATCATTAATCATGCAAACATATGCAAACAATGCAACCATAACAGCAATCTGCCAAAACAGCACAGTCTGTAAAGAATGCAAGAGTATCAATACTTTCCTGACTCCAAAAATTATGAACTAAAATTCCCACTGTAATAAATTTATCAGAGATCAATATGCAAAAAGATTCAACATTATACCACTCTCTGAATTTTCTAGGTAATTTTTGCAACAGCGGTAAACTTTCTGTTTTTCAAACAGCAACATGTATACTAGCAAAATAAGCATGGCAAAGGCTATCCTTGACTTCTTTATTGAAACTAAAGATGCAAAACATTATTCTAAATAACAGAAAGCAAATGCTAACAAAAGAAAATGACGCTCCAAGCAAAACACATATCATGTGGTGAATAAAAATATAGCTCCAAGTAAAGTTACCGATGAACGAAGACGAAAGAGGGGATGCCTTCCGGGGCATCCCCAAGCTTAGGATCTTGGTTGTCCTTGAATATTACCTTGGGGTGCTAAGGGAGTCCTGGACTAGGGGGTGTCCGGATAGCCGAACTATCATCATCGGCCGGACTCCAAGACTATGAAGATACAAGATTGAAGACTTCGTCCCGTGTCCGGATGGGACTTTCCTTGGCGTGGAAGGCAAGCTTGGTAATACGGATATGTAGATCTCCTACCATTGTAACCGACTCTATGTAACCCTAGCCCTCTCCAGTGTCTATATAAACTGGAGGGTTTTAGTCCATAGGACGAACAACAATCATACCATAGGCACTAGTGCAGAACCAGGCTTTAGTGCCGGTTCGTGACGGCCTTTAGTGCCGGTTGGCGAACCGGCACTAAAGAGTGGGGACTAAAGGTCCCCCCCCTTTAGTACCGGTTCGTCACGAACCGGCGCTAAAGTGCAAACACGTGGCACGAGCCAGGCCCGGGTGCGTGTTGGACATTAGTACCGGTTGGTAACACCAACCGGTACTAAATGTTTGGGTGTTTTTTTTAATTTTTGCTTTAATTTTGGTTACCAACCGGTACTAAATGTTTGGGTGTTTTTTTTTAATTTTTGCTTTAATTTTGTGTTTTCAATTTGGCTTTATTCTCCATTTAATTCTTTTTTGTTTGCTGGTATTTCACGATACTACAAATTGTACACGTTATGCATATATATAAATATATAGATTTTCTCGTACGTAGAACCATATATATATATATATATATATATATATATATATATATATATAATCATCTAATATCTCACAGCCAACACCATTAACTATTCACACATACACATGTATATACATATACAATTTCTCCTACATGTTGCCTTGGTGCCTTGAACACGATGACAAGTGGTTCATGGGGGCGGTAGCGGTAATAGTATTCTCCTTTGGGATCTATGGCCGGTCGAGCAAAAATCCGCTATTTCCTCTTGAAGTGCTTGTATGCGGTCCGATGGTAGGAGCTTATCCGCACCGACCTGAACTGTTAAGAAGGAGATCAATATGCATGTGTGTTAGTTGTGTGACTAGATATCAATAATGGTGTGAATCTGTTCGACAAAAACGCGTACCGATCCTGTCTATCGATCTGCTCCTTTCAGACGTCATCATGCGAATGTTCTCGCAAACGTAGAATGCACACATATTATTCCCCGACGCCTGCCTCAGGGCCTTTACAAGAATGGAATTGAATCAGATAATGATTAATCAAGCATGATAATTAATTAATGATATTGAAACAAGAATTAAAGAGATGGTAGCTAGCTAGTACTACTTAATTACTTACCTTGGGTCGATGCCAAAACAACTTTTTTGGCCACTTGCCTGGAGTCACCTTGATGAACCTTGCCCATGCCCTGCCCACCGACAAAGAAAATTAATAAATGGGTTATTAAATAGTTCATATCAGGAACTAATAGTTAATAATGATTGAAATTACCTGTTGACTATCCCCTTCACGATGGTGTAGTCTTTATCTTCTTTAGTTAGTGAGTCCAGTAATTCAACTTTTTCTTCCTCAACTTTAATGTCTAACAAGACCCAGTGCCAACTGCATATGCACACGTTTGCATGTCTTAATTAAGCGAGCATGTGCATAAAATTAATCAACTACCGTAAACCGTATACACTTAATTATTAACATCTAGCTAGCTAGTGAGCAAAAACAGAATTTGTAGTACAAGACAGTGTGACTCACGGGAAGTTGTAAGGAAGTAGTATATCTTCATTGGTATTGAGGCGCTTCAAGAACTCTAGCATGCTTTCCTCTAAAGCAGCTTGACAATGTTCAATCTCCCATATTTCTTGATTAATGGTATTTGGGTCAATGAACCCAACGCCATAGCGTCCAACTTTTTTCATTTCATACATCTTCATCCTGCATATAATACCACAGAAAAAGAATATAGTGAGGATAATTACATGTAATGATTGATCAAAATTATCACTACATAACTAGCTTGAGACTTAAATTACGAAAGAAATCACTTACGCATAATAGCAACCGATTTATAGACTTGTCCAGTATGTCTTGATTAAATAACTGAAATAATTCTAGATACTCAATGGCCAGGGCTTTCTCATGGTAATAATGATCATGCTTTACATTCACCATGAGGGACTCTCGATTGGAAATCTTGGTAATGTTCATGTACCATTGATGCAATTGATACATTCTCGTTGGGAGGTCCTTGACCTTGTCTGGATGGACCAAAGGTTTGCCCCGGACATATTGCCATGCTATTTCCGATTCTTTAAGCGTAGGCATAGGCTCGATTTCGAGGAGTTGTCCAACAGAGATATTGAGCATTTGAGCTTGCATTATATGATCCTCTGTTATTACCACATCGCCATGCTGGGGAATGCTAACGGTTTGCCCACAATAATATTTGGCACGCGTCCTCTCATGTGTTGTTGGCACAACAAGCGGGGGGATCGCTTGCGCCGCCTGTTCTCCCAACTGGGGAACGGTTTTCCCACATTTTTTGCCAGCTGCTTGTTGGCTCGAGCTTGAGCTCGCTTCCTTCTGTAGTCGTGCTCGATGTGCCTTCCCGATTTGGACTCATAGTCCGAGTCAACAGGCTTGGGAGCTGGTTCTCTAGCCATACGAATGAAGTGGTCAATTACTTTCTCAGGCACTTTCTCCTTTGGCGGCGGTGCCAGTTTCAGTCCAAAATGGGCGTCCACTTGGGCTTGCACTATGGCTGCGTTTTGCTCCTTAGTCATGTCGTAAGGCCTCTGAGGAAGAGGAGCGAGGCTTGGACCATATTTATATCGCTTGCCTTCGCCTGTACTTCCTAAACTACCTCGACTCGTACCGCTACGCACCAAAGCTGCGGGATGTCTCTTCTGCGATTGCTGAGCCGGCGGAGACGGCTTACGTGGAGTTGGACCAGGAGAAGTGGCCTGACGATGTGTCGGACTTGAAGCAGGAGGTGTGGCCTGACACGGTGCCGGACTTGAAACCGGAGAAGTGGCATGACGCTGTGCCGGGCTTGAAACCGGAGGAGTCAGCTCACGCGTTTGGGGACTTGGAGGAGGTGGCAGACTTCGAGGAGGAGTCGTCTCACGCGTTCGTGGACTTGGAGGAGCGGGAGTCTGCTGACTCGGTGGCGGACTTCGAGGAGGAGTCGGCAGACGACGCGGTGTCGGTGGACTTCGAAAGATGATGCAATCCTTTCTCCATAGGATGATACGATGTATGGCCTCTCCGGTGCAGCGCCGTCTTCACCTCCGGGAATGTCAAGCGTTAGCCCCGAATATGGGTCCACCACTTCATCAACCATGACACGAGCATAGCCCTCTGGAATCGGGATGCAATGGTAGGTTGCTTTGGGGGTAACTGGAAAAGCAACACCGTCCGCCACCTTCATGGATATGTTCTTCATTTTGGAGTGTAGCTCGCATTAGTGTTCTCAATGATCTCATCCACGTGGTATGTATCCAGCATTGTGTCGCCTGGGCGTAACCAACACCGCTTCTCGGCATGGATGGGACGGTGCTATCCAATGCTGCCAGATCATCCGCTTGCTTGCTGTTGAGACCCCTTTCTCGCTAAGTGAGTCGATCCGCTATTCTTGCTGCTGGAATTTGAGTGCAGTGTGCGTGCCTTGCTTCTAGGCCTTGAAGGCGTTCGCCCCGCTTCCTCTACTCCTCCTCCAGCTTCCTTTTCTTCTCCTCCTCCATCTTCCTTCTTGCACGGCTCCTGTAGTCCTTGTTCTATTCTGAAAAGCCCTCATACTAGGGAATAACGCCCATGCCTCGTGTTCTTCCCGGGTGTTCAGGATTTCCCAGGGCACGCGTAAGCTCGTCGTTCTCTCTGTTGGGCGTGAACACCCCCCTTCGAGCTTCATCTATTGCGTCAATTATCTTTTGTTCGGCTCCTTTTAGACTTGCCTTCCGCGAAACTTCGCGTGTCTTTGGGTCCAACGCTCCCCCATGCGCATAGAACCAAGTTCTACACCTGGGGGGCCAGTGTCGGGTAACTGGAGTGACCCCTGCATCCTCCATCTCTTGCTCAGACTTATCCCACTTAGGCAATCCCATTGCCTAGCCACCTGGACCCAGCCTATGGAACTGCGTATTTTTTGCGGCATTTGCCTTGTTTTTCATCGACCGTTCCTTAGATATTTCTGAATCCTTGAAGGTCACGAAATCGTCCCAGTGCTCTCTTTGCTTCTCCAGTGTTCCCGTGAATTCTAGAGTCTTCCTTTCATTAGCGAGGTAGTTGGCCCATACAGTTTTCTTGTGGGTGTTGAATGCAATTGCCATCTTCTTAAGAGCAGCGGCCTTGACTTTCTCCACATCTCGCTTCAAATGAAATGATCGGTAGGGTGAAATGTTCCATCGAGATTTCAGAAGGTCTTCTTTGGCTCTTTGTCGACCCAAGTAACACCGGACGTTTAGTCTTTGGCTCTTTCCATTCTTGAATGGAGATAGGGAGTTTGTCCTTCACAAGAACTCCGCACTGACGAGTCCACTTGTTCGCAATGTTCTTAGGCGTGAGGGTTCGCCACTAGGTTTGATGGATTCGATGTGGTACTTTACACCATCCTTCAACAATCTGCCGGGCCTCGCTTTGTCTTCTTTGTCAGAGAAGCAGATTTGCTCGATCCGGAGGGCTGAAAGAAGAAAGATTGATTCGTTAATATATCTTCAATAAAAAAACATGTGATGATCACCATCATGCATGCTTATATAAATATACCTCGCCGGTAGTCTTTGTTATTTGAAGATCAGCATTGTCTGTGTCATCACAAACATTGTCTGTGTCATAATCATAATCATAGTTCATGACTTCATCAGCCCGGTCGTCGATATCGAATATCTTTTCATCACCCTCTCCGGTATTGTTCAGATATTGGGAGCCGTCATCTTCTTCATTCAGATCATCTAGCCTGTGAGGGTTGCGTATGATGTCGAACAATTCCTCTTCTCTCTCTCTCTGCCGCTATTGTCCGCCATAGCTTTTACTTTACTAATACAGAAGAAATATAAAACAATTTAGTATTCAAATTACAATGCATGGATGCAATTAATCAATAAGGAAAAACTGAATCTCGAATACATCGTCTCGAATATATAATCTCGAATACATTATCGATCGTCTTAATATATATAATCTCGAATACATCGTCTCGAATATTATATATTGAATACATCACGGCTAGGTACCTAATAAAGATCGAGTACTACGAAGAATCTAGGGCGCCACTCGCGGTTCCTCGGGCGCGGCGGTGCACACCCAAAGAGAAGGAACCATCACAGATCATATCTCCGGTCATCTCGCCCAAAGAACCCGCCAAGTAGTGGAGAACTCGACGTCGTCCATAGCAGCCATGTAGTGATGGACGTGCTCATCTTCCTCCTCGACATCGTGACGCACCACCTCCGGCGGGGCCGGGCTGCCTCAGACCGAATGTGGCCCACGCGAACGCCACCAAAGAAGATCGGGTCGACGACGGGACCCGAGGTCGGGTTCTCACTGTGGCGCGCGCCTCGAGTAGCACCTCCCAGTGCCAGCCCGGCAGAGCCCAGTCCCAGACATGGGTCCCCTTAAGCAGGACGTCGTCGCGAACGGGTGGACGGCAAGGATGCGGGCCGGGCATATCGTCGAGAACAAATACTATATGCCCGCAAAAAGTAACATTTTTTAAATGATTGGATTGTGATAACTAAAATTCTATATATATGCAAATTCTAACAATTTGACATTAATCTAATTCATCTAACTAAAACTAATTCTAAAATTTCCTGATTATATAACTAACATTTCCATAACAATTCTAATATTTATATAACTAAAAAACAGAAAAATTGCTAACATTTCTATCACTAAAAAACAGAAAACATTTATAACATTTCTATAAAACTAACATTTCTAATATTTATATAACTAAAAAACAGAATAATTTCTAACATTTTTATAACTAAAAAACAGAAAAATTTATAACAAACAAACTAATGTGTGTGTGTGTGTGTAGTGTGTGTGTGTGTGTAGTGTGTGTGTGTGTGTGAGTGGACATGGCGGCCGGGGCAAGCTCACCGGCGAGGCAACGACGGGCGACGGGACGGGCGGCTGGGCGACGGGACGGGCGGCATAACGGGCGGGGCGGCGGCGATGACGGACGGGCGGGCGGGGGCGACGGCGTGGACAGGGCGGCGTCGGCGAGGGCGGGGGCAAAACGCGGGCGGCGTGACGGAGGGAAACAGATGGAAGAATAGAGGAAACTGAATTTGTTTCAAGTGTAGTATATATAGGATGGACCTTTAGTACCGGTTGGAGCCATCAACCGGTACTAAAGGTCTGTTTTGCCAGAGCCAAGCGGTGGAAGCGCACCTTTAGTATCGGGTCGTGGCACCAACCGGTACTAAAGGGGGGGGGTCTTTAGTACCGGTTGGAGCCACGACCCGGTACTAAAGGGGGTGCGCTGGCTCCAGGCGGTGCGCAAGTTTAGTCCCACCTCGCTAGTCGAAGGGCTACCGCACTGGTTTATAAGCCCAGTGCGGTAGCTCTCTCGAGCTCCTTTCCTTACCTGGCCTACTGGGCCTACCTGTCCTCTTCGCCCAGTGGGCCTACTGGGCCTTTGCGGGCCTGCATCCTGGCCCAACAAAAGGTTGTGTTGCTAGTCGTATGCATGTCGTTTTGGCCCAGTAGGCGGGCTTTTTTTTCTTAATTTTTTTCGCTTTATTTATTTTTGTTTTATTTATTTTTGAGTTGTTTTTTGCCGTATTTAGTGTTTCTTTGTGAATATTTTTGCTTTCGGTACAAAAAATTACAAACTTTCTGTTAGTGCCGGTAGTTTTCAAATTTGAATAGTTTAAATTTTGAATTATTTGAAATTTGTGTGAATCACTAGTTTGTGAATAACTTAACTTTGAAAAAGTTTTTCAGTGATTCTTTTTATTATGTTTAATATTAGTGTGTTTTATCATTATATTCAATTTGGTAATGCTTAGGTTATTTAAAAATGAAATGCCTTTGTAACAGTTCAGTTTTTAAGTGAAACCCTGATACTTCGAAAGAGATTGTCCATTTTATACACGAAGTGCATCCAGTTTTTGCCGTAGCCCTCTCTACTTTCTTGCAGATGCTATTTGTATGAAATTATGATACCATGCCAACTTTCAACCTTTTCTGAGTTTATTTGAAATGTTTTCAATTTCAGGGTCATTTAGCTGGAAAATTTCAGTAAATGCATGAAAAGAATTTGTTTGCACATAAAATTTCTTCGCGTTTCAAATGCCAAAACACATAACTACCCTAACTATTACAGACATTCCCTCCTGGGTGTGAAACACAGAAGAAAGTGATGATAGTCAAGACGATCACATCCCAGATCTTTCGGTGTGAAACTTTTTCTTCACGTGTGTCCCTTTGCGCCGTAACCATGGAAAATCTTCATCATTTAACAGGATGCTCGTGTCAATATTCACTGTGAATGGAGTAATTTCATCAAACTTTTCATAATCTTCTGACATGTTTGTCTTGTCATCCACTCCCACGATGTTTCTTTTCCCGAAGAACTATGTGGCGCTTTGGCTCGTCAGATGATCCATTCGCTTCCTTATCTTTTCTTTTCTCGGCCCGAAGACATGTCTTTCACATAAAAAACCCGCGCCACATCATTGGCTAGGACGAATGGTTCGTCTGCATACGCAAGATTGTTGAGATCCACTGTTGTCATTCCGTACTGCGGGTCTTCCGCTACCCCGCCTCATGTCATATTGACCCATTTGCACCGAAACAAAGGGACCTTCAAATCACCTGATCCATAGTTAAGTTCCCATATGTCCTCTATGTAACCATAATATGTTTCCTTTCCCGTGTTGGTTGTTGCATCAAAGCGGACACCACTGTTTTGGTTGGTGCTCTTCTTATCTTGGGCGATCGTGTAAAATGTATTCCCATTTATCTAGCACCCTTTGAAAGTCATTATATTCAAAGATGGTAACTGGGACAGCGAGTACAGGTCATTTTGAATATTGCCATCATTCAGGGCACGTTTCTGCAACCAACCGACGAAAGTCCTCGTTTGTTCGCGTGTAATCCAGTCGTCAGACTTCTCCGGGTGTTTGGATTGTAGAAAATTCTTGTGTTCCTCCATATACGGAGCCACCAAGGCGGAATTTCAGAGAACTGTGTAGTGTGCTTCGGTGAGAGAATGCCCGTCCATACATATTATTTGATGCCCTCCTAGCGTGCCTTTTCCTTCCGATGCGCCCTTATGCCGCGATTCAGAACACCAATCGGCTTAAGGTCGAATGAAGTCAATACAAAACTCAATGACCTCCTCATTTTCATGGCCCTTCGAGATGCTTCCTTCGCCTAGCACGATTATGAACATATTTCTTCAAGACTCCCATGAACCTTTCAAAGGGGAACATATTGTGTAGAAATACAGGACCCAAAACGTTAATCTCTCCAAGAAGGTGAACTAGGACGTGCGCCATGATGTTGAAGAAGGATGGTGGGAACACCAACTCAAACCGACAAGACATTGCACCAAATCATTCTCAGAACCTTGGTATGATTTACGGATCGATTACCTTTCGAGAGATTGCATTGAGGAATGCACATAGCTTCACAATGGCTAATCGAACGTTTTCGGTAGAAGCCCCTCGGTGCAACCGGAAGGAGTTGCGTCATAATCACGTGGTAGTCATGAGACTTTAGGTTCTGGAACTTTTTCTCTGCCATATTTATTATTCCCTTTATATTCGACGAGAAGCCAGACGGTACCTTCATGCTGAGCAGGCATTCGAAGAAGATTTCCTTCTCTTCTTCGGTAAGAGCGTAGCTGGCCTGACCCTGATGTATGCCGTCTTTTCCATGCATACATTGCTGGTCCACCCGTGCCTCTGGTGTATCTTTTGTCTTCCCATACACGCCCAAAAAGCCAAGCAGGGTCACGCAAAGATTCTTCGTCACGTGCATCACGTCAATTGCGGAGCGGACCTCTAGGTCTTTCCAATATGGCAGGTCCCAAAATATAGATTTCTTCTTCCACATGGGTGCGCGTCCGTCAGCGTCCTTCGGAACAGGTTTTCCGCCAGGACCCTTTCCAAAGATTACCTCCAAATGCTTTACCATATCATGTACATCAGCACCAGTATGGTGGCGAGGCTTCGTCCGGTGATCCGACTCACCTTTGAAATGCTTGCCTTTCTTTCTTACGGGATGCCTTGTCGAAAGAAATCGACGATGTCCCAGGTACACATTCTTCCTACAACTATCCAAATATATGTTGTCGATATCATCAAACAGTGCGTGCATCCGCGGTATCCCTTGTTTGTCTGTCCTGAAAGGTTACTAAGAGCAGGCCAATCATTGATGGTCATGAACAGCAGCGCCTTTAGGTCAAATTCTTCCTGTCCGTGCTCATCCCACGCACGCATACACTGTTCCATTCCACAACTGTAATAGTTCTTCAACTAATGGCCTTAGGTACACATCAATGTTGTTGCCGGGTTGCTTAGGGCCTTGGATGAGCACCGCATCATAATGAACTTCCGCTTCATGCACAACCAAGGAGGAAGGTTATACAAACATAGAGTCATAGGCCACGTGCTATGGTTGCTGCTCTGCTCCCCAAAAGGATTAATGCCATCTGCGCTTAGACCAAACCATACGTTCCTTGGGTCACCGCAAACTCCTCCCGAAGATTTCTCTCGATTTTTCTCCATCGCGAACCGTCGCCGGTACTCTCAACTTTCCGTCTTTCTTACGATCTTCTGCGTGCCACCCGACGCTTTGCATGCTCTTTGTTTTGGAACAAACATTTCAACCGTGGTATTATAGGAGCATACCACATCACCTTGGCAGAATCTTCTTCTGCGGCGCCGCCTCGACATCACCAGGTCATCATCATCGATATTATAACGCAATGCACCGCATACCGGCAAGCGCTCAAATCCTCGACTCACCGCGGTAGAGGATGCGATCATTAGGGCATGCATGTATCTTTTGCACCTCTAACCCTAGAGGGCGTACAACCTTCTTTGCTTCATACGTACTCTCGGGCAATTCGTTGTCCTTTGGAAGCATGTTCTTTATCATTACCAGCAACTTTCCAAATCCCTTGTAAGATACACCATTCTCTGCCTTCCATTGCAGCAATTCAAGTGTGGTGCCCAACTTTTTTTGTCAGCTTTGCAATTCGGGCACAACAATTTCTTGTGATCCTCTAACATGTGCTGCAACTTCGCCCTCTCCAGATCACTTGCGCAGTTTCTCTTTGCATCGGCAATGGCCCGACCTAGATCATCAGTGGGCTCATCTGATGCCTCTTCTTCAGCTTTTTAAGCAATAATAAAGTTATTATTGATTTCCTCATATCATGATAAATGTTTATTATTCATGCTAGAATTGTATTAACCGGAAACATAATACATGTGTGAATACATAGACAAAACTATAGTCACTAGTATGCCTCTACTTGACTAGCTCATTAATCAAAGATGGTTATGTTTCCTGACCATAGACATGTGTTGTCATTTGATTAGTGGGATCACATCATTAGAAGAATGACGTGATTGACATGACCCATTCTGTTAGCCTAGCACTTGATCATTTAGTATACTGCTATTGCTTTCTTCATGACTTATACAAAGTTCCGCAACTATGAGATTGTGCAACTCCTGTTTACGGTAAGAACACTTTGTGTGCTACCAAATGTCACAACGAATCGGGTGATTATAAAGGTGCTCTCTGGTGTTTCCGAAGGTACAAGTTGAGTTGGCATAATTCGAGATTAGGATTTGTCACTCCGATTGTCGGAGAGGTATCTCTGGCCCTCTCGGTAATACTCATCACCTAAGCCTTGCAAGCATATAACTAATGAGTTAGTTATGAGATGACGACATGTAAGCGAGTAAAGAGACTTGCCGATAATGAGATTGAACTAGGTATTGGATACCGACGATCAAATCTCGGGCAAGTAACATACCGATGACAAAGGGAACAAAGTATGTTGTTATGCGGTTTGACCGATAAAGATCTTCAGAGAATATGTAGGAACCAATATGGGCATCCGGTCCCGCTATTGGTTATTGACCGAGACATGTCTCGGTCATGTCTACATTGTTCTCGAACCATAGGGTCCGCACGCTTAAGGTTTCGATGACAATTATATTATGAGTTTATGTATTTTGATGTACGAAGGTTGTTCGAGTCCCGGATGTGATCACGGACATGACGAGGAGTCTCAAATGATCGAGACATAAAGATTGATATATTGGACGGATATATTTGGACACCGGAAAGGTTCCGGAGAGTTTGGGAATATACCAAGCTCCGGAGGTTACCGAACCCCGATAAGTAAATGGGCCTTATTGGGCCCTAGTGGAAGGAGGAGAAGGAGCAGGAGGGCGCCCCCAAGCCCAATCCGACTGGGTGGGGGCGGGCCCCCTTCCTTCTCTCCTTCCCTCTTCCTTCCTACTACTACTACTCCTTCCTCCCCTCCATCTTGAATAGGAAAAGGAGGAAACCTACTTGGAGTAGGTTTCCCCCCCCCTTATGGTGCGCCCCCTTGGGCGGGCACCTCCTCCCTCCCTCCTTTATATACGGGGTAGGGGACACCCTAGACACACAAGTTGATCATTGAGATCGTTCCTTAGCCGTGCGGTGCCCCCTCCACGATATTACACCTCGGTCATATTGTAGCGGTGCTTAGGCGAAGCCTGCGACAGAGAGCATCAAGATCGCCACCACGCCGTCGTGCTTATGGAACTCCTCCCGCACCTCCGCTGGATCGGAGATCAAAGTGCGCCATCGAGCTAGACGTGTGTCAAGAACTCGGAGGTGCCGGAGTAACGGTGCTTGGATCGGTTGAACCGGGAGGACGTACGACTACTTCCTCTACGTTGCGTCAACGCTTCCGCTTCGGTCTACGAGGGTACATAGACAACACTCTTCCCTCTCGTTGCTATGCATCACCATGATCTTGCGTGTGCGTAGGAATTTTTGTGAAATTACTACGTTCCCCAATAGTGGCATCCAAGCCTAGGTTTTTATGGTTTGATGTTATATGCACGAGTAGAACACAAGTGAGTTGTGGGCGATATAAGTCATACTGCTTACCAGCATGTCATACTTTGGTTCAGCGGTATTGTTGGATGAAGTGGCCCGGACCGACATTACGCCAGACGCCACGCGAGACTGGTTTTACCGCCGTGCTTTGCACACGGTGACTAGCGGTGTCGGTTTCTCCAACTTTAGTTGAACCGAGTGTGGCTACGCCGGTCCTTGCGAAGGTTAAAACAGCATCAACTTGACAAACTATCGCTGTGGTTTTGATGCGAGGTGAGATTGGTTCTTGCTTAAGCCCATAGCATCCACGTAAAATTTGCAACAACAAAGTAGAGGATGTCTAACTTGTTTTTGCAGGCATGTTGTGATGTGATATGGTCAAGACGTGATGCTATATTTTATTGTATGAGATGATCATGTTTTGTAACCGGTTATCGGCAATCGGCAGGAGCCATATGGTTGTTGCTTTATTGTATGAAATGCAAACGCCCTGTAATTGCTTTACTTTATCACTAAGCGGTAGCGATAGTCGTAGAAGCAATAGATGGCGTAACGACAATGATGCTACGATGGAGATCAAGGTGTCGCACCGGTGACGATGGTGATCACGACGGTGCTTCGGAGATGGAGATCACAAGCACAAGATGATGATGGCCATATCATATCACTTATATTGATTGCATGTGATGTTTATCCTTTATGCATCTTATCTTGCTTTGATTGATGGTAGCATTTTAAGATGATCTCTCACTAAAATTATCAAGAAGTGTTCTCCCTGAGTATGCACCGTTGCCAAAGTTCGTCGTGCCGAGACACCACGTGATGATCGGGTGTGATAAGCTTCACGTCCATCTACAACGGGTGCAAGCCAGTTTTGCACACGCAGAATACTCGAGTTAAACTTGACGAGCCTAGCATATGCAGATATGGCCTCGAACACGGAGACCGAAAGGTCGAGCGTGAATCATATAGTAGATATGATCAACATAATGATGTTCACCATTGAAAACTACTCCATCTCACGTGATGATCGGTTATGGTTTAGTTGATTTGGATCACGTGATCACTTAGATAACTAGAGAGATGTCATCTAAGTGGGAGTTCTTAAGTAATATGATTAATTGAACTTAAATTTATCATGAACTTAGTACCGATAGTATCTTGCTTGTCTATGTTTGTTTGTAGATAGATGGCTCGTCTTTGTTGTTCCGTTGAATTTTAATGCGTTCCTTGAGAAAGCAAAGTTGAAAGAAGATGGTAGCAATTACACGGACTGGGTTCATAACCCGAGGATTATCCTCATTGCTACACGTAAGAGTTACGCCCCGAAGCACCGCTGGGTGCGAACTTCTTCTTGATGTAACCGACGACGTTAAGAACGTCTGGCAGAGCAAAGTCGATGACTACTCTATAGTTCGATGTGCCATGCTTTACGGCTTAGAACCGGGTCTTCAACGACGTTTTGAACGTCATGGAGCATATGAGATGTTCCAGAGTTGAAGTTAATATTTCAAGCAAATGCCCGGATTGAGAGATATGAAGTCTCCAATAAGTTCTATAGCTGCAAGATGGAGGAGAATAGTTCGTCGGTGAACATATACTCGTAATGTCTGGGTATAACAATCACTTGATTCAACGGGAGTTAATCTTCACGATGATAGTGTCATTGATGTAATTCTTCAATCATCGCCACCAAGCTACAAGAGCTTTGTGATGAACTATAATATGCAAGGGATGAACAAGACTATTTCGAGCTCTTCGCGATGCCGAAAGCAGCGGAGGTAGAAATCAAGAAGGAGCATCAAGTGTTGATGGTCAACAAGACCAATAGTTTCGAGAAAAAGGGCAAAGGGAAGAAGAAGGGAACTTCAAAAGAACGGCAAGCAAGTTGTTGCTCAAGAGAAGAAACCCAAGTCGGACCTAAGCTCGAAATCGAGTGCTTCTACCGCAAGCGATCGACACCGAAGCGGAACTGCCCCAAGTATTTGGCGGATAAGAAGGATGGCAAAGTAAACAAAGGTATATGTGATATACATGTTATTGATGTGTACCTAACTAGAGCTCGTAGTAGCACTGGTATTTGATATTGGTTCTGCTAATATTTGCAACTCAAACAGGACTACGGAATAAACGAGCATCGCCCAGGACGAGGTGACGATGCGCGTAGGAAACGGTTCCAAAGTCGATGTGATCGCCGTCGGCACGCTACCTCTACTTCTACCATCGGGATTAGTTTTAGACCTGAATAATTGTTATTTGGTGCCTGCGTTGAGCATGAACATTATATATCTGGATCTTGTTTGATGCGAGACGGTTATTCATTTAAATCAGAGAATAATGGTTGTTCTATTTATATGAGTAATATCTTTTATGGTCATGCACCCTTGAAGAGTGGTCTATTTTTATTGAATCTCGATAGTAGTGATCCACATATTCATAATGTTGAAGCCAAAAGATGCAGAGTTGATAATGATAGTGCAACTTATTTGTGGCACTGCCATTTAGGTCATATCGGTGTAAAACGCATGAAGAAACTCCATACTGATGGACTTTTGGAATCACTTGATTATGAATCACTTGGTACTTGCGAACCGTGCCTCATGGGCAAGATGACTAAAACACCGTTCTTCGGTACTATGGAGAGAGCAACAGATTTGTTGGAAATCATACATACAGATGTATGTGGTCCAATGAATGTTGAGGCTCGTGGCGGATATCGTTATTTTCTCACCTTCACAGATGATTTAAGCAGATATGGGTATATCTACTTAATGAAGCACAAGTCTGAAACATTTGAAAAGTTCAAAGAATTTCAAAGTGAAGTGGAGAATCATCGTAACAAGAAAATAAAATTTCTACGACCTGATCGTGGAGGAGAATATTTGAGTTACGAGTTTGGTTTACATTTGAAACAATGCGGAATAGTTTCGCAACTCACGCCACCTGGAACATCACAACAAAATGGTGTGTCCGAACGTCGTAATCGTACTTTACTTGATATGGTGCGATCTATGATGTCTCTTACCGATTTACCGCTATCATTTTGGGGTTATGCTTTAGAGACGGCCGCATTCACGTTAAATAGGGCACCATCAAAATCCGTTGAGACGACGCCTTATGAACTGTGGTTTGGAAAGAAACCAAAGTTGTCGTTTCTTAAAGTTTGGGGCTGCGATGCTTATGTGAAGAAACTTCAACCAGATAAGCTCGAACCCAAATCGGAGAAATGTGTCTTCATAGGATACCCAAAAGAGACTGTTGGGTACACCTTCTATCACAAATCCGAAGGAAAAACATTTGTTGCTAAGAATGGATCCTTTCTAGAGAAGGAGTTTCTCTCGAAAGAAGTGAGTGGGAGGAAAGTAGAACTTGATGAGATAATCAGATCAACTCCCTTATTGAAGGTAGTTCATCACGAGAACCGGTCCCCGTGACAACTACACCAATTAGTGAGGAAGCTAATGATATTGATCATGAAACTTCAGATCAAGTTTCTGATCAACCTCAGAGGTCTACAGAATAAGATCCGCACTGAGTGGTACGGTAATCCTATTCGGAAGTCATGTTACTTGACCATGATGAACCTACGAACTATGAGGAAGCGATGATGAGCCCAGATTCGCAAAATGGCTAGAGGCCATGAAGTGCGAGATAGGATCCATGTATGAAAACAAAGTATGGACTTTGGTTGACTTGCCCGATGATCGGCAAGCCATTGAGAATAAATGGATCTTTAAGAAGAAGACAGACGACGATGGTAATATTATCGTCTATAAAGCTCGACTTGTTGCGAAAGGTTTTCGACAAGTTCAAGGGTTGACTATGATGAGACTTTCTCACCAGAGCGATGCTTAAGTCTGTCGAATCATGTTGGCTATTGCTGCATTCCATGATTATGAAATTTGGCAAATGGATGTCAAGACTGCATTCTTGAATGGATTTCTAGAAGAAGAGTTGTATATGATGCAGCCGAAGGTTTTGTTGATCCAAAAGGTCTCGACAAAGTGTGCAAGCTCCAGCTGCTCCATTTATGGATGGTGCAAGCATCTCGGAGTTGGAATAAACGTTTTGATAGTGTGATCAAGGCATATGGTTTTATCTGAGACTTTTGGAGAAGCCTCAGATTTACAAGAAAGTGAATGGGAGCTCAGAGCATTTCTAGTTTTATATGTTGATGACATATTATTAATTGGAAATGATATAGAATTTCGGATAGCATAAAGGGACACTTGAATAAAAGTTTTTCGATGAAAGACCTCGGTGAAGCAGCTTATATATTAGGCATCAAGATCTATAGAGATAGATCAAGATGCTTAATAGGACTTTCACAAAGCACATACCTTGACAAAATATTGAAAAGTTCAATATGGATCGTGCAAAGAAAAGATTCTTGCCTGTGCTACAAGGTGTGAAGTTGAGTCAAACTCAATGCCCCACCACAGCAGAAGATAGAGAGAAAATGAAAATGTTCCTATGCTTCAGCCATAGGCTCTATCATGTATGCAATGCTGTGTACCAGACCTGACGTGTGCTTAGCAATAAGCTTAGCAGGAAGGTACCAAAGTAATCCAGGAGTGGATCACTAGACAGCGGTCAAGAACATCCTAAAATACCTGAAAAGGACTAAGGATATGTTTCTCGTATATGGAGGTGACAAAGAGCTAGTCGTAAATGGTTACGTCGTTGCAAGCTTTGACACTGATCCGGACGATTCTAAATCGCAAACCGGATACATGTTTATATTAAACGGTGGAGCTGTAAGTTGGTGCAGTTCTAAACAAAGCGCCGTGGCGGGATCTACATGTGAAGCGGAGTACATAGTCGCTTCAAGCAAGCAAATGAAGGAGTGCGGATGAAGGAGTTGATTTCGATCTAGGTGTAATACCTAGTGCATCGGGACCAATGAAGATCTTCGTGACAATATCGTGCAATTGCTTTAGCAAAGGAATCCAGATTTCACTAGAGGACCAAGCACATCAAGAGACGCTTCAATTCCATTCGGGACCAAGTCCAAGTGGGAGACATAGAGATTTGCAAGATACATACGGATCTGAATGTTGCGTAACCGCTGACTAAGCCTCTCTCACGAGCAAAACATGATCAGCACCAAGACTCCATGGGTGTTAGAATCATTATTATGTAATCTAGATTATTGACTCTAGTGCAAGTGGGAGGCTGAAGGAAATATGCCCTAGAGGCAATAATAAAGTTATTATTTATTTCCTCATATCATGATAAATGTTTATTATTCATGCTAGAATTGTATTAACCGGAAACATAATACATGTGTGAATACATAGACAAAACTATAGTCACTAGTATGCCTCTACTTGACTAGCTCATTAATCAAAGATGGTTATGTTTCCTGACCATAGACATGTGTTGTCATTTGATTAGTGGGATCACATCATAAGAAGAATGATGTGATTGACATGACCCATTCTGTTAGCCTAGCACTTGATCGTTTAGTATACTGCTATTGCTTTCTTCATGACTTATACAAAGTTCCTGCAACTATGAGATTGTGCAACTCCCGTTTACCAGAAGGACACTTTGTGTGCTACCAAACGTCACAACGTAACTGGGTGATTATAAAGGTGCTCTACAGGTGTTTCCTAAGGTACATGTTGAGTTGGCATAATTCGAGATTAGAATTTGTCACTCCGATTGTCGGAGAGGTATCTCTGGGCCCTCTCGGTAATACTCATCACCTAAGCCTTGCAAGCATATAACTAATGAGTTAGTTATGAGATGACGTATTACAGAACGAGTAAAGAGACTTGCCGGTAACGAGATTGAACTAGGTATTGGATACCGACGATCAAATCTCGGGCAAGTAACATACCGATGACAAAGGGAACAAAGTATGTTGTTATGTGGTTGACGGATAAAGATCTTTGTAGAATATGTAGGAACCAATATGGGCATCCAGGTCCCGCTATTGGTTATTGACCGGAGACATGTCTCGGTCATGTCTACATTGTTCTCGAACCGTAGGGTCCGCACGCTTAAGGTTTCGATGACAATTATATTATGAGTTTATGTATTTTGATGTACCGAAGGTTGTTCGGAGTCCCGGATGTGATCACGGACATGACGAGGAGTCTCGAAATGGTCGAGACATAAAGATTGATATATTGGACGAATATATTTGGACACCGGAAAGGTTCTGGGAGAGTTTGGGAATATACCGGAGCTCCGGAAGGTTACCGGAACCCCCCGGTAAGTATATGGGCCTTATTGGGCCCTAGTGGAAGGGAGGGAGAAGGAGCAAGGGAGGGGGCGCCCCCAAGCCCAATCTGAATTGGGTGGGGGGCCGGCCCCCCCTTTCCTTCTCTCCTTCCCCTCTTCCTTCCTACTACTACTACTACTCCTTCCTTCCCCCTCCATCTTGGAATAGGAAAAGGAGGGGAAACCTACTTGGAGTAGGTTTCCCCCCCCCCTTATGGCGCGCCCCCCCTTGGGCCGGCCACCTCCTCCCTCCCTCCTTTATATACGGGGGTAGGGGGACACCCTAGACACACAAGTTGATCATTGAGATCGTTCCTTAGCCGTGTGCGGTGCCCCCCTCCACGATATTACACCTCGGTCATATTGTAGCGGTGCTTAGGCGAAGCCTGCGCGACAGAGAACATCAAGATCGCCACCACGCCGTCGGCCGACGGAACTCCTCCCCGCACCTCTGCTGGATCGGAGATCGGGGTGCGTCATCGAGCTGTACGTGTGTCAAGAACTCGGAGGTGCCGGAGTAACGGTGCTTGGATCGGTTGAACCGGGAGGACGTACGACTACTTCCTCTACGTTGCGTCAACGCTTCCGCTTCGGTCTACGAGGGTACGTAGACAACACTCTTCCCTCTCGTTGCTATGCATCACCATGATCTTGCGTGTGCGTAGGAATTTTTTTGAAATTACTACGTTCCCCAACACTTCACGCGTTGCCGGCTCAGCTTCTTCCCCCATTGTTGTATCATCGTATTCAGGGAACCCATGGCCAGGATAGCCGTCGTCGTCCTCTTCTTCTTCATTGTCTTCCATCATAACCCCTATTTATCCGTGCTTGGTCCAAACATTATTGTGGGGCATGAAACCGGACTTAAATAGGTGGATGTGAATGGTTTTTTCTATAGACTAACTGTGACCATTCTTACAGCCAGCACATGGACAAGGCATAAAACCATCCGCCCGCTTGTTTGCCTCTGCCGCCGCATGAAAAAGTATGCACGCCATTAATGAACTCGGAGAGCATCGGTCATCATACATCCATTGTCGGCTCATCTTCATTACACAACACCAAATAGACCAAATTAATACAAGTTCATACATAAAGTTCATATACAAGACTTAATTAAATGCAACATACAAATAACTCTCTAGCTAAAGAATTTAAATGCAACAACAAATGCGATGAAGATCGCAACTAAGGTAACAATTGATCCAACAACATAATGATACCAAGCCACACTATCAATGGCATATTTTCTAATCTTTCTAATCTTCAACCTCATTTTCTCCATCTTGATCTTGTGATCATCGATTTACATCGGCAACATGCAACTCCAATTCCATCTTCTCCCCCTCAATTCTTTTCAATTTTTCTTTCAAATACTCATTTTCTCTTTCAACTAAATTTAACCTCTCGACAATAGGGTCGGTTGGAATTTCCGGTTCACATACCTCCTAGATAAAAATATCTATGTCAACTTGATGGGCATAATTTGTCATAAACACGAAATGCAACAACTAGTTTTAAAAGAGAATATACCACATCCGAATCATCACAAGGACGAGGGCCGACGGGGACGGATATCAAAACCATGGCACTATGTATAACAAACAACGTACGGGTAAGATAATTATACGAGTAACTATATATCCAAATCACACAAACATCAATTTGATAATGTAAAACATTCATGAACAAGAGCCTCACCACAAGGTGGTGCCGACGACGGGCGGTGCGGGCGATCGACGGTGGTTACGACGGAGATTTAGAAGGCACTAAGTAAACCACACCTACATATGCAAACTAAGTGTTATTTTTGACCTCAAATTGCATATAAATCAAATACTAGCAAATATAATTCCTCCCAAATTAATCACTAGACAAAGCATTGCAAGAGCTAATCTAGCAATGAGAGTTGAAAGGACAAAGTTGCTAACCTTTGTGATCATTTGAATGGATGGGGGCCTTCAAATCTTGACAAATTTTGGGCAAAATTTGTGAGGAGCTCGAGGGGAAAGGGGAAGAACAGAGGAGAAGTGAGGGGAAAGGGGAAGAACAGAGTGGCTCGGGTTGACGAAGGGTTTATGTACGTCGACCTTTAGTACCGGTTCGTGCCACGAGCCGGTACTAAAGGTGTTGGACGGCCCAGCATCGACAACACCTCGCCACCACCCTCTTTAGTACCGGTTCGTGGCACGAACCGGTACTAAAGGTTCGCCACGAACCGGTACTAATGAGAACGGCCAGCTAGCCGTTGGAACCGGCACTAATGGACACATTAGTGCCGGCTCAAAACCAAACCGGCACTAATGTGTCTCATATTAGGTGCTTTTTCTACTAGTGAGGCTTGCTTCTAGGGTTTAGCCTCCTTGATCTCGTGGTAGATCCACTCTTGTACTACCCATATCATCAATATCAATCAAGCAGGAGTAGGGTTTTACCTCCATCGAGAGGGCCCGAACCTAGGTAAAAACATCGTGTCCCTTGTCTCCTGTTACCATCCGCCTAGACGCACAGTTCTGGACCCCCTACCCGAGATCCGCCAGTTTTGACACTGACATTGGTTCTTTCATTGAGAGTTCCTCTGTGTCGTCACCGATAGGTTGGGTGACTCCTTCGATCATCAACGACACGGTCCAGGGTGAGACTTTCCTCCCCGGACAGATCTTCGTATTCGGCGGCTTTGCACTACGGGCCAATTCGCTTGGCCATCTGGAGCAGATTGAAAGCTACACCCCTGGCCATCAGGTCAGGTTTGGAAGTCTGAACTTCACGGCTGACATCCGCGGAGACTTGATCTTTAATGGATTCGAGCCACAGCCGAGCGTGCCGCACTGTCACGATGGGCATGACTTAGCTCTGCTGCCGGACAGTGCCCTGGAGGCCGCACACGAGTCCGCTCTGATCCTCAATTCGGAGCCGGCTGCAGATCGAGGACAGGTGGCTAGACACCGCCTCGGGGGCTGCTACATCTACGGCGATGGAGCCAAATACCGACCTTGTCCCTTGTGAGGCTCGTGACTCCGAGGTGCCGGACTCCGAGCCTCCCGCTCCCCCTCCAATCGAATCCGATTGGGCGTCGATCATGGAGTTCACCACTGCAGACATCTTTCAACACTCACCTTTTGGCGACATCCTGAATTCGCTAAGGTATCTCTCGTTATTAGGAAAGCCCTGGCCGGACTGCGGTCAGGACGGTTGGGATGCGGACGATGAAGAAATTCAAATCCCACCCACCACCCAGTTTGTAGCCTTTGTCGACGATCTAACCGACATGCTAGACTACGACTCCGAAGACATCGACGGTATGGACGACGATGCCGGAGACGACCAAGAACCAGCGCCTACGGGGCACTGGAAGACCACCTCGTCATACGACATATACATGGTGGACATCCCAAAGGATGGGAACAGCGAGGATGCAGCGGAGGAAGACTCCTCCAAGAAACAGCCCAAGCGCCGGCATCAGCGGCGCCGCTCTAAATCCAGCCACAGCAAGAATGGAGATTCCGGCACCGGAGATAATAACACTCAGAGAGTGTCAAGACAACCCTCCAAAGAAGATTCAGCAAGAAGAAGATGCAGAAGCCAGCCCTCATGAGAGAGCGGCATACGAAGAGGTAGAGGATGATAATTACATGCCTCCCTCTGGAGACGAGGCAAGCCTCGACGACGACAAATTCGTCGTGCCTGAGGATCCCGTCGAACAAGAGCGTTTTAAACGCAGGCTTATGGCCACAGCAAACAACCTCAAGAAAAAGTAGCAACAGCTTAAAGCTGATCAAGATCTGCTAGCCGACAGATGGACTGAAGTCCTTGCGGCCGAAGAGCATGAACTCGAACGCCCCTCCAAAAGCTACCCCAAACACAAGTTGCTCCCCCGATTAGAGGAGGAGGCATATAAACCTGCATCACCAAAGCACAATACGGCTGACCGACCACCTCGTGGCCGCGACAGAGAGGCCTTTAGGCCCTTAACAAGAACCGTACACCGGCATCGCTCGAAAAGCATAAAGCCACAGGGGAACGCTCCGGAATTGCAAGATATATTGGAGGATAAGGCAAGACAATCAAGATCGATCTACGGATCGCGTGGGCGCCCCACGATACACGACGACAACCATCGCGCCGGACACAGCAAGTCCGGCCGGGCCGAACACAGTAGACAAAGCTCGTTTGAGCTACGTCGTGATATAGCCCAATCTGAGGCGCCAAGACACCCACTATGCTTCACAGATGAAGTAATGGATCATCAAATCCCCGAAGGGTTTAAACCCGTGAATATTGAATCCTATGATGGCACAACAGACCCCGCGGTTTGGATCGAAGACTATCTCCTTCATATCCACATGGCCCGCGGCGATGATCTTCACGCCATCAAATACCTCCCGCTCAAGCTTAAAGGACCGGTTCGGCATTGGCTTAACAGCTTGCCAGCAGAATCAATTGGGTGTTGGGAGGACCTGGAATCCGCATTCCTTGACAACTTCCAGGGCACATGTGTGACCACCAGACGCCGATGACCTAAGCCACATAATTCAGCAGCCAGACGAATCGGCCAGACAATTCTGGACACGGTTCTTAACAAAGAAAAATCAAATCGTCGACTGTCCGGATGCAAAGGCCCTCGCAGCCTTCAAACATAACATCCGCGACGAGTGGCTTGCCCGGCACCTAAGACAGGAAAAGCCGAAATCCATGGCAGCCCTCACATCACTCATGACCCGCTTCTGGGCGGGAGAGGACAGCTGGCTAGCCCGCGAGAATAACCTCGGCAAAAATTCGCGGTCCGATAACAAGGATCGCAATGGCAGGTCGCGCCGCAACAAAAACAAACGTCGCGTTAACGGCGATAACACTGAGGATACGACATTCAACGCCGGATTCAGAGGCTCCAAACCCGGTCAGCGGAAAAAGCCATTCAAAAGAACTACTCCGGGTCCGTCCAATTTGGACCGAATACTCGACCGCTTCGCTCGGATACACGACACTTGAAAAGCCAGCTAATCACACCAACAGGATTGTTGGGTATTCAAGCAGCAGCAAGTTAATTGCGAAAACAATGACAAGGGATGCATAGCGATGACGAGGAAGAGACCCACCACCGAACAATAGAGGATGAAGGGTTCCCCACAAGTGCGGACAATGAACATGATATACGCAACCCACATACCCAAAAGGGAGCGGAAGCGTGCACTCGAGGGACGATATGCGATGGAGCCGATCGCCTCAAGTTCAACCCATGGTCCTCCTGCCCGATCACTTTTGATCGAAGGACCACCCACCAAGATCCGCCATGGCGGATTCGCCGCATTGGTTTTAGACCCAATCAACGATGGATTTCACCTCACCGAGTCCCGATGGACGGCGGCAAGAGACTGAAACTGCTTTATCGGGATAAAGGCGCAAGATGGGCATAGACCCTCAAGGATTAAACCCACAAAGACGACCTTCAAAGGCGTCATACCAGGTGTAGAGGCCAATTGTATAGGCTTAGTCACACTGGAAGTGGTCTTCGGATCCCCGGATAACTTCCGAAGCGAGGAGTTAATCTTCGACATAGTTCCGTTCCGTAGCGGCTATCATGCTCTGCTCGGACGGACTGTGTTTGCAAAGTTCAACGTGGTGCCGCACTACGCATATCTCAAGCTCAAGATGCCAGGCCCTCGAGGAGTCATCATGGTCAACGGAAACACTGAACGCTCCCTCCGAACGGAGGAACACACAATGCTCTCGCGCGAAGTCTGAGCAGCTTCTTAAGGCAATTTTCGAGTCCGGACGTTAAGCGATCGGACACGGCCAAACGCGCCCGGAGTAACCTACAACAAGACCACCGCACGCCCGAGCACGCAGAGTAATGCGGCTAACCCCACCGTTGCAAAATTGCAAGGCGGTCCTTCAGATACATCATTACGCCGGAGATACCATGGGCATAGGGGGAGGGGCACGACCACAACAGGCCCAGAGTGCGGCTCAACCACACCGGGGGCTCCCAAGTGTGTCATTTTATTTCCTTTTTCTTTTTTCTTACCCATAGGACTCCGTTCACCAGAGGCCCTACCCGGCAGTAGACCTGCCGAACTCACGATGCAACAACCAGGGAAGGAGAAAGGCTACGACGAGTATCCAGGTGGTCTCCATTACGAGCATTGAATCTGTTTTATACACCATTCCGCAGCCCACCCCTGGAGGGGGACATGTTTAATAGTCCAATCCCTTGCTTACCGCACTATTTGTATCGTTATGCATTCATGACAGTATTTCTTGAATAAACAATGCATCGCTCTTTGCTTATAATTGCATTTCTTTCTTATACATATGATCATTTATGACATGTTGCATCCGTACACTTTGGTACGGCTGAATACACCAGGGGCTTAAGTTCCCCACATTATGGTGTGATAAGTCCGAACACTTTCACAAGTGCGGCACCCCGAACTTATAGCATTATATGCATCGGCTCCGAATCATGTCTTGGGTCAATAGTTGGGTTTGCTCGGCTCCCATGTTTTGGTACCTTACGTTCCGTTGTATCGGCTAAGGTAGCACTGGGAGAACCACTGCGATTGCACCCCAGTTGAGCTGGGCGAGCGCCTTAGTGGAGAAAGCTAAAACTGACCGTCATGATAAGGCGAGAGCTGGTCGCTGTTCGAGAGGTTTTTTCGAGTCCCTAAAGACTTATGCCTCTTAGAGCGGGGAACCGGCTTGTCCGGCCCAGGCATGGATAGCGCCCCGAACTCGGTCTTCCGAACACTAGGGGCTTCGCCGAAATTTAAAATTATAGAATTCTATGGCTAAGTGAGTGTTCAAGCATTATAAGTACGGTTGCCTCGTTCGTTGTGTTGAGCGCCTCCCTAGATGGACCCAAAAATGGGAACAAGAGCGCTCAAGTTTATCGCGAACACCCCAGCACTCGTGGCATGGGGGCTAAAGCCGATGACTTGCCATCTCTCAGATTTCATAAAGGGCCGCACAGAAGGTAATATTTTAAATCAACAAGCGTTGCTTAGCGCATATGAACAAAGTTTTCAGTGCACAGGATAACAAAATGCGAGTCTACTCAAATATTACATCTTTGGAGCACTCACCCGCAATCATGCGGGCACCCTTCAGACACTCTTATAATACATTTCGGCGTATGCGATACTCCTTGCCCGTTGGTGGCGCGTCGTCACAAGCTTCTCAACGTCCATCCTGCCTCAATGTTGCACGGCAATGGCCCGACGGCACCTTCAATGCAAAGGAGTGCTTGACGACTTCAACCCGTGGACACGATCCACCCACCGCACCAGACCAGCCAAGTAGCTCCTGTGCATGGCCTCCTTGGGCCACTGGCCGAACTATGAGGCCCTTCATGGCCTGTTTGGCCACCTTAGGAGCTTGACCATTGCTTCACTGGTCGCTAAGGGCACCGGATGTCCGCCTCAAAGATCTCGAGACCGAAGACCTTCTCCGCCGAGCTCCCTCCTCGCCCAGAGAATACAAAGAAGATCGGACACGCCATGGGCAGATCTCGCGAACGCTCCCGAGAGCTCAATTCGGGTAAGTAATAGGTAATTCACATTCACATGCTTGCTTTGCATGAAAAATGCCTTACCCGCCGCTATCTTCTTCAACGCCTCGATTTCCTGGAGGGCCTTGTGGGCTTCGGCCTTAGCGGCTTTGGCACTCTCAAGAGCCGATGCAAGCTCGGACTCTCGAGTCTTTGAGTCGCGCTCCAAACTCTCATGTTTCTCCACGAGAGCCTAGAGATCTTGCTGCACCTTCACCACCCGCGCCTCCTGCTTCTCTCACTCGGCTCGCTCCGTGGCCGCATTGCGTTCGGCCACGGACACTGCCTCCTTCAGGGTCGCCACCTCGTTTGTGGCCCCTGGAGTACCCATGTTATCCTTGTTATTTCTCTTGCAACCAAATCCTTTTTTGTAAGGTACACTTTAATACGGTGTTACTCACCTTCCTTGTCCTCGAGCTGCTTCTTGGCACGGCCGAGCTCGCTCTCGGACCGCTCGAGGCTCTGCTTCAAAGCATTGACCTCCGCAGTCAGTGCGGCAGAGGTCAACAGCGCAGCCTGCAATCCCATATTGACATGTTTTTTAGACTCCTGCGTATATCTTTTTAGATCCTTAGTCCGGCTTTTCTTTCCGAACACCGAACCGAGCATCAGGGGCTACTGTCGGGACCAGCAGACCCGTCAAACGGGTGTCCGCTGGGTCTTCTGGAAGGGGAGCCGGACAGTTAACCTGTCCGGACGTCTTCTACCAGTCCTGTTAAAGGTATTGGGAGCTTAGATCCCGTGATAGAGTCAAACTATGAAAAGCAAGTGTCCCATAAAGGATAACATAGCTTACCTCGCCAAATGGACACGCATGCTGAATCTGCGATCTTGATGGCGGATGCGGAGCTTGGCGCCCTTGAACAGCACCCTCCGTGCAGCTTCAGACGAGTGTCAAGAGCCCGCCAAAGTCCGTCTTGTGCCGGATCAAACTCCCACAAATTGAAGTCCCGTTGTTGGCGGGGAGAATCGGCGGACGAGCATGACTGGATCACGTTAACAAGCTTGAGCTTCTTGTTCACGAGTGCAGAGACGGGGATGGAGTTGATCGGCTCTTCGAACTACCCCATAGCAAGCCCTTCTCTTTCCAGGAGGTGAGCTGCATGGGGATGCCAGATCTAAATTCGGCGGCCGCTACCCATTTAGGGTCGCACGGCTCGGTGATGTAGAACCACCCCGATTGCCACCCTTTAACGAATTCCACGAAGGCACCCTCGAGCCAAGTGACGTTGGGCATTTTGCCCACCATGGCGCCTCCGCACTCCGCTTGGCTGCCCTTCACAACCTTCGGCTTGACATTGAAGGTCTTTAGCCACAAGCCGAAGTGGGGCTGTATGCAAAGGAAGGCCTCACACACGACGATAAACGCCGAGATATTGAGGATGAAATTCGGGGCCAGATCGTGGAAATCCATGCTGTAGTAGAACATGAGCCCCCGGACAAAGGGGTGGAGTGGGAAGCCCAGTCCGCGGAGGAAGGGGGAAGGAATACGACCCTCTCATGGGGCCTGGGGTGGGGATGAGCTGCCCCTCGTCGGGGAGCCGATGCGCGATGTCGCTAGACAGATATCCGGCGTTGCGCAGCTTCTCAATGTGCCCCTCCGTAACGGAGGAGGCCATCCACTTGCCTCCCGCTCCGGACATGGCTGGAGAAGGTCGAGGTGAGATGTGCGGACTTGGGCGCTGAGCTCGAGTGCACGGAGATGGATAAGCAAAGGAGGAAGAAGGTGTAGGTAAAAAGGTGGATCCTTATCCCCTTATACATGAGCGGACGAAAACTATGCGTCCCCGCCTGCCTGGTAAAACTCGCTTATCTCCCAAGCGCCACAATCAATGGCGCGGTTGGGTTACCCACGTCCGTATTGATGGGAATCCCGAATAAGGGGAACACGATCTCGCTCGACAAGACGTGTTAAGGAAACCGCCGCTAAACGCTACCGAGGCGGTATAATAAAAACGATTCGAGTAAAGGCTTGGTAGTGGTGTGATGTCACGCCACAAAATACGCCGGCAGATTGAACTTGTGTAAATATTATTCTCTCTCACGGTGGTATGTGGAATTTATTTTGCAGAGCCGGACACTATCCTGGTGTTCACAATCTTCTATGAATTATTCAGAGGAGGAACCCGCCTTGCAATGCCGAAGACAATATGCACGCCGGACTCGTCGTCATTGAAGCCTGGTTCAGGGCTCTTGAGGAGTCTGGACTAGGGGTGTCCGGATAGCGAACTATCATCATCGGCCGACTCCAAGACTATGAAGATACAAGATTGAAGACTTCGTCCGTGTCCGGATGGGACTTTCCTTGGCGTGGAAGGCAAGCTTGGCAATACGGATATGTAGATCTCCTACCATTGTAACCGACTCTGTAACCCTAGCCCTCTCCGGTGTCTATATAAACCGGAGGGTTTTAGTCCATAGGACTAACAACAATCATACCATAGGCTTGCTTCTAGGGTTTAGCCTCCTTGATCTCGTGGTAGATCCACTCTTGTACTACCCATATCATCAATATCAATCAAGCAGGAGTAGGGTTTTACCTCCATCGAGAGGGCCCGAACCTGGGTAAAAACATCGTGTCCCTTGTCTCCTGTTACCATCTGCCTAGACGCACAGTTCTGGACCCCCTACCCGAGATCCACCGGTTTTGACACCGACAGGTGCCTTGGGCATCCCCAAGCTTAGTCTCTTGCCACTCCGTATTCCATAGTCCGTCGAATCTTTACCCAAAACTTGAAAACTTCACAACACAAAACTCAACAGGAAATCTTATAAGCTCCGTTAGTGAAAGAAAATAAAACCACCACATTGGTACTGTAATTAACTCATTCTAAATTCATATTGGTGTAATATCTACTGTACTTCAACTTATCTATGGTTCATACCCTCCGATACTACTCATAGATTCATCAAAATAAGCAAACAACACATAGAAAACAGAATCTGTCAAAAACAGAACAGTCTGTAGTAATCTGTATCAAACGTATACTTCTAGAACTCCAAAAATCCTACCAAATTAGGAAGTCCTAAGAAATTCGTGTACCAATCCAGAGAAAAAAGAATCAGATCAGAAGCACGTTTCTGTGAATTAACAAAACTAATTTACTGGGTGAAAAAGTTTCTGATTTTCAGCAGGATCAACACAACTATCACCGTAAGCCATCCTAAAGGTCTTACTTGGCACTTTATTGAAACAAAAGCTATAAAACATGATTACTACAGTAGCATAATCATGTGGACACACAAAAACAGTAAGGATAAATATTGGGTTGTCTTCCAACAAGCGCTTTTCTTTAATGCCTTTTAGCTAGGCATGATGATGACAATGATGCTCACAAAAAAGATAAGAATTGGAACATAACGGGAGCATCATGAAGCATATGACTAGCACATTTATGCCTAACCCACTTCCTATGCATAGGGATTTTGTGAACAAACAACTTATGGGAACAATAATCAACTAGCATAGGGAGGTAAAACAAGTATAGCTTCAAGATTTTAAGCACATAGAGAGGAAACTTGACATTATTGCAATTCCTACAAGCATATGTTCCTCCCTCACAATAATTTTTAGTAGCGTCATGAATGAATTCAACAATATAACCAGCACCTAAAGCATTCTTTTCATGACCTACAAGCATAGAAAAATTACTACTCTCCACATAAGCAAAATTCTTCTCATGAATAATAGTGGGAGCAAACTCAACAAAATAACTATCATGTGATTGAAAATTAAGATCAAGATGACAAGTTTCATGGTTATCATTATTATTTATAGCATACATGTCATCACAATAATCATCATAGATAGGAGGCATGCTTTCATCATAGTAAATTTGCCCATCAAAGCTTGGGGGACAAAAATTATCATCTTCATCAAACATAGCTTCCCCAAGCTTGTGGCTTTGCATATCATTAGCATCATGGATATTCAAGGAATTCATACTAACAACATTGCAATCATGCTCATCATTCAAAGATTTAGTGCCAAACAATTTAGAGATTTCTTCTTCTAGCACTTGAGCACAATTATCCTTTCCATCATACTCACGAAAGATATTAAAAAGGTGAAGCGTATGAGACAAGCTTAACTCCATTTTTTTGCAATTTTCTTTTATAAACTAAACTAGTGATAAAACAAGAAACAAAAATATTTGATTGCAAGATCTAAAGATATACCTTCAAGCACTCACCTCCCCGGCAACGGTGCCAGAAAAGAGCTTAGTTGACGGGGTGTGAGTGAGTGCCCTTTACATTTGCCTCCCCGGCAACGGCGCCAGAAAAGAGCTTGATGTCTGCTACACAACCTTCTTCTTGTGGACGTTGTTGGGCCTGCAAGTGCACAGGTTTGTAGGACAGTAGCAAATTTCCCTCAAGTGGATGACCTAAGGTTTATCAATTCGTAGGAGTCATAGGATGAAGATGGTCTCTCTCAAACAACCCTGCAACCAAATAACAAAGAGTCTCTTGTGTCCCCAACACACCCAATACAATGGTAAATTGTATAGGTGCACTAGTTCGGCGAAGAGATAGTGATACAAGTGCAATATGGATGGTAGATATAGGTTTTTGTAATCTGAGATAATAAAAACAGCAAGGTAACAAGTGATAAACGTGAACGTAAACGGTATTGCAATGGTAGGAAACAAGGCCTAGGGTTCATACTTTCACTAGTGCAAGTTCTCTCAACAATAATAACATAGATAGATAATATAACGAGCCCTCAACATGCAACAAAGAGTCACTCCGAAGCCACTAATAGCGGAGAACAAACATAGAGATTATGGTAGGGTATGAAACCACCTCAAAGTTATCCTTTCTATCTTATCTATTCAAGAGTTCGTAGTAAAATAACATAAAGCTATTCTTTCCGCTCGATCCATCATAGAGTTCATACTAGAATAACACCTTAAGATACAAATCAACCAAAACCCTAATGTCACCTAGATACTCCATTGTCACCTCAAGTATCCGTGGGCATGATTATACGATATGCATCACACAATCTCAGATTCATCCAACCAACATAAAAGTACTTCAAAGAGTGCCCCAAAGTTTCTACCGGAGAGTCAAGAACGTGTGCCAACCCCTATGCATAGGTTCCCAATGTCACGAAACCCACAAGTTGATCACAAAAACATACATCAAGTGGCACATGATATCCCATTGTCACCACAGATAATCACGGCAAGACATACATCAAGTGTTCTCATAAAAGACTCAATCCGATAAGATAACTTCAAAGGGAAACTCAATTCATCACAAGAGAGTAGAGGGGAGAAACATCATAAGATCCAACTACAATAGCAAAGCTCGGGATACATCAAGATCATGCCATAGAGGAAACACGAGAGAGAGAGAGAGAGATCAAACACATAGCTATCGGTACATACCCTCGGCCCGAGGGTGAACTACTCCTCCTCGTCATGGATAGCGCCGGGATGATGAAGATGGCCACGGTGATGGGTTCCTCCGCAGGTGCTTGAACGGGCTCCCAAGAGGTTTTGGTGGCTCTGAGAGGCTTGCGGCGGCGGAACTCCCGATCTATCTTCTGTTCTGGAAGTTTTAGGGTACGTAGGTATATATGGGTGTGGGGGTATGTCGGTGGACCTCGGGGTGCTCACGAGGCAAAGGGCGCGCCCAGGGGGGTGGGCACCCCCCCCACCCTCATGGGAAGCCCGAGACTCCCCTGACGTGCACTCCAAGTCTATCAGGTTGCTTTCCTTCCAAAAATAACTTCTCCAGTTGATTTCGTTCCGTTTTGACTCCGTCTGATATTCCTTTTCCTCGAAACACTGAAATAGGTATAAAACAGCAAATCTGGGCTGGGCCTCCGGTTAATAGGTTAGTCCCAAAAATAATATAAAAGTGGATAATAAAGCCCAATATTGCCTAAAACAGTAGATAAAGTAGCATGGAGCAATCAAAAATTATAGATACGTTGGAGACGTATCAGAGCATGCGTGTAGTACTTCGTTTTGATAACTAATAGATTTTTGCAATAAGTATGCGAGTTCTTTATGACTAATGTTGAGTCCATGGATTATACGCACTCTCACCCTTCCACCATTGCTAGCCTCTCTTGTGTCGCGCAACCTTCGCCAGTACCATACACCCACCATATACCTTCCTCAAAACAACCACCATACCTACCTATTATGACATTTCCATAGCCATTCCGAGATATATTGCCATGCAACTTTCCACCGTTCTGTTTATTATGACACGCTCCATCATTGTCATATTGCTTTGCATGATCATGTAGTTGACATCGTATTTGTGGCAAAGCCACCGTTCATAATTTTTCATACATGTCACTCTTGAATCATTGCACATCCTTATTACATCACGGAGGCATTCATATAGAGTCATATTTTGTTCTAAGTATCGAGTTGTAGTTCTTGAGTTGTAATTAAATAAAAGTGTGATGATCTTCATTATTAGAGCATTGTCCCAGTGAGGAAAGGATGATGGAGACTATGATTCCCCCAATAGTCGGGTTGAGACTCCGGACGAAAAAAAAGAGGCCATAAAAAAAGAGAAAAGGCCCAAATAAAAAAGAAAAGAAAATGAGAGAAAAAGAGAGAAGGGCAATGCTACTGTCCCTTTTCCACACATGTGCTTCAAAGTAGCACCATGATCTTCATGATAGAGAGTCTCCTATGTTGTCACTTTCATATACTAGTGGGAATTTTTCATTATAGAACTTGGCTTGTATATTCCAATGACGGGCTTCCTCAAAAGTGTCCTGGGTCTTCGTGAGCAAGCAAGTTGGATGCACACCCACTTAGTTTCTTTTTGAGCTTTCATACACTTATGGCTCTAGTGCATCCGTTGCATGGCAATCCCTACTCACTCACATTGATATCTATTGATGGGCATCTCCATAGCCCGTTGATACGCCTAGTTGATGTGAGACAATCTTCTCCTTTTTGTCTTCTCCACAACCACCATTCTATTCCACCTATAGTGCTATGTCCATGGCTTACGCTCTTGTATTGCGTGAAGATTGAAAAAGTTTGAGAACATCAAAAGTATGAAACAATTGCTTGGCTTGCCATCGGGTTTGTGCATGATTAAATACTTTGTGTGATGAAGATAGAGCATAACCAGACTATATGATTTTGTAGGGATAACTTTCTTTGACCATGTTATTTTGAGAAGACATGATTGCTTTGTTAGTATGCTTGAAGTATTATTGTTTTTATGTCAATATTAAACTTTTGTCTTGAATCTTTCGGATCTTAACATTCATGCCACAATAAAGAAAATTACATTGATAAATATGTTAGGTAGCACTCCACATCAAAAATTGTGTTTTTATCATCTACCTACTCGAGGACGAGCAGGAATTAAGCTTGGAAATGCTTGATACGTCTCCAACGTATCTATAATTTTTGATTGTTCCATGCTATTATACTATCTGTTTTGGATGTTTAATGGGCTTTAATATGCTCTTTTATATTATTTTTGGGACTAACCTATTAACCAAAGGCCCAGCGCCAGTTTCTGTTTTTTTTTGCCTATTTTAGAGTTTTGCAGAAAAGGAATACCAAACGGAGTCCAAACGGAATGAAACCTTTGCGATGATCTTTCTTGGACCGAAAGCAAACCAGAAGAGTTGGAGATGAAGTCGGAGACGTAACAAGGAGGTCACGAGGCAGGATGGCGTGCCCAGGGGGGCAGGCTATTGGGAAACATAGTAATTTCAAAATTTTCCTACGCACACGCAAGATCATGGTGATGCATATCAACGAGAGGGGGAGTGTTGTCCACGTACCCTCGTAGACCGAAAGCGGAAGCGTTATGACAACGCGGTTGATGTAGTCGTACGTCTTCATGATCCGACAAATCCAAGCACTGAACGTACGGCACCTCCGAGATCAGCACACGTTCAGCTCGATGACGATCCCAGGACTCCGATCCAGCAGGGTGTCGGGGATGAGTTCCGTCGACGACGGCGGCGTGGACGATGATGATGTTCTACCGACGCAGGGCTTCGCCTAAGCAACGCAACGATATGACCGAGGTGGAATATGGTGGAGAGGGGCACCGCACACGGCTAAGGAATGATCACGATGATCAACTTGTGTGTCTAGAGGTGCCCCTGCCCCCGTATATAAAGGAGGGAGGGGGGAGGTGCGGCCGGCCTCCTAGGGGTGCGCCTGGAGGAGTCCTACTCCCACCGGGAGTAGGACTCCCTCCTCTTGCCTTGGTGGAGAAGGAAAGGGGGGAGGGGAAAGAGGAAAGGGGGCGCCGCCCCCCTTCCTTGTCCTATTCGGACTAGGAGGGAGGGGGCGCGCGGCCTGCCCTAGCCGGCCCTCCTCTTCTCCCTCATGGCCCATGTAGGCCCATTAACCCCCGGGGGGGTCCGGTAACCCCTCGGTACTCCGGTAAAATCCTGATTTCACCCGGAACGTTTCCGATATCCAAATATAGGCTTCCAATATACCAATCTTTATGTCTCGACCATTTCGAGACTCCTCGTCATGTCCGTGATCACATCCGGAACTCCGAACAACCTTCGGTACATCAAAACTTATAAACTCATAATAAAACTATCATCGTAATGTTAAGCGTGCGGACCCTACGGGTTCGAGAACTATGTAGACATGACCTAGAACTGTTCCCGGTCAATAACCAATAGCGGAACCTGGATGCTCATATTGGCTCCTACATATTCTACGAAGATCTTTATCGGTCAAACCTCATAACAACATACGTTGTTCCCTTTGTCATCGGTATGTTACTTGCCCGAGATTCGATCGTCGTTATCCAATACCTAGTTCAATCTCGTTACCGGCAAGTCTCTTTACTCGTTACGTAATGCATCATTCCGTAACTAACTCATTAGCTACATTGCTTGCAAGGCTTATAGCGATGTGCATTACCGAGAGGGCCCACAGATACCTCTCCGACAATCGGAGTGACAAAACCTAATCTCAAAATACGCCAACTCAACATGTACCTTTAGAGACACCTGTAGAGCTCCTTTATAATCACCCAGTTACATTGTGACGTTTGGTAGCACACAAAGTGTTCCTCCGGCAAACGGGAGTTGCATAATCTCATAGTTGTAGGAACTTTCTATAAGTCATGAAGAAAGCAATAGCAACATAATAAACGATCAAGTGCTAGGCTAACGGAATGGGTCAAGTCAATCACATCATTCTCCTAATGATGTGATCCCGTTAATCAAATGACAACACATGTCTATGGTTAGGAAACATAACCATCTTTGATTAAGGAGCTAGTCAAGTAGAGGCATACTAGTGACATTATGTTTGTCTATGTATTCACACATGTATCATGTTTCCAGGTAATACAATTCTAGCATGAATAATAAACATTTATCATGATATGAGGAAATAAATAATAACTTTATTATTGCCTCTAGGGCATATTTCCTTCAGTCTCCCACTTGCACTAGAGTCAATAATCTAGATTACACAGAATGATTCTAACACCCATGGAGTCTTGGTGTTGATCATGTTTTGCTTGTGGAAGAGGCTTAGTCAACGGGTCTGTAACATTCAGATCCGTATGTATCTTGCAAATCTCTATGTCTCCCACCTGGACTTGGTCCCGGATGGAATTGAAGCGTCTCTTGATGTGCTTGGTCCTCTTGTGAAATCTGGATTCCTTTGCCAAGGCAATTGCACCGGTATTGTCAGAGAAGATCTTCATTGGTCCCGATGCACTAGGTATGACACCTAGATCGGAAATGAACTCCTTCATCCAGACTCCTTCATTTGCTGATTCCGAAGCAGCTATGTACTCTGCTTCGCATGTAGATCCCGCCACGATGCTTTGTTGAGAACTGCACCAACTTACAGCTCCACCGTTTAATAAAAACACGTATCCGGTTTGTGATTTAGAATCGTCCAGATTAGTGTCAAAGCTTGCATCGACGTAACCATTTACGACTAGCTCTTTGTCACCTCCATAAACGAGAAACATATCCTTAGTCCTTTTCATGTATTTCAGGATGTTCTTCACCGCTGTCCAGTGATCCACTCCTGGATTACTTTGGTACCTACCTGCCAAGCTTATTGCTAAGCATACGTCAGGTCTGGTACACACCATTGCATACATGATAGAGCCTATGGCTGAAGCTTAGGGAACATCTTTCATTTTCTCTCTATCTTCTGCTGTGGTCAGGCATTGAGTCTGACTCAACTTCGCACCTTGTAATACAGGTAAGAACTCTTTCTTTGCCTGATCCATTTTGAACTTTTTCAAAACTTTATCAAGGTATGTGCTTTGTGAAAGTCCAATTAAGCGTCTTGATCTATCTCTATAGATCTTGATGCCCAATGTGTAAGCAGCTTCACCGAGGTCTTTCATTGAAAAACTTTTATTCAAGTACCCCTTTATGCTATCCAGAAATTCTATATCATTTCCAATTAATAATATGTCATCTACATATAATATCAGAAATGCTACAGAGCTCCCACTCACTTTCTTGTAAATGCTACAGAGATCACACTATCAAAGCGTTTATTCTAACTCCAAGATGCTTGCACCAGTCCATAAATGGATTGCTGGAGCTTGCATACTTTGTTAGCACCTTTTGGATCGACAAAACCTTTTGGTTGCATCATATACAACTCTTCTTCCAGAAATCCATTCAAGAATGCAGTTTTGACATCCATTTGCCAAATTTCATAATCATAAAATGCGGCAATTGCTAACATGATTTGGACAGACTTAAGCATCGCTACGGGTGAGAAAGTCTCATCATAGTCAACCCCTTGAACTTGTCAAAAACTTTTCACAACAAGTCGAGCTTTGTAGATAGTTACATTACCATCAGCGTCAGTTTTCTTCTTAAAAATCCATTTATTCTCAATGGCTTGCCGATCATCGGGCAAGTCAACCAAAGTCCATACTTTGTTCTCATACATGGATCCCATCTCAGATTTCATGGCTTCTAGCCATTTTGCGGAATCTGGGCTCATCATCGCTTCCTCATAGTTCGTAGGTTCGCCATGGTCAAGTAACATGACTTCGAATAGGATTACCGCATTCACTCAGTGCGGATCTTACTTTGGTAGACCTACGAGGTTTGTAGAAACTTGATCTGAAGTTTCATGATCAATATCATTAGCTTCCTCACTAATTGGTGAAGTTGTCAAAGGAACCGGTTCTTGTGATGGACTACTTTCCAATAAGGGAGCAGGTATAGTTACCTCATCAAGTTCTACTTTTCTCCCACTCACTTCTTTCGAGAGAAACTCCTTCTCTAGAAAGGATCCGAATTTAGCAACGAAAATCTTGCCCTCAGATCTGTGAAAGAAGGTGTACCCAATAGTTTCTTTTGGGTATCCTATGAAGACACATTTCTCCGATTTGGGTTCGAGCTTATCTGGTTGAAGTTTCTTCACATAAGCATCGCAGCCCCAAACTTTAAGAAACAACAACTTTGGTTTCTTGCCAAACCACAGTTCATAAGGCGTCGTCTCAACGGATTTTGATGGTGCCCTATTTAACGTGAATGCGGCCGTGTCTAAAGCATAACCCCAAAACGATAGCGGTAAATCGGTAAGAGACATCATAGTGTTGGGGAACGTTGCAGAAAATTAAAATTTTTCCTACGGCTTCACCAAGATCCATCTATGAGTTCATCTAAGCAACGAGTAACGGGAGAGAGTTTGCATCTACATACCACTTGTAGATCGCGTGCGGAAGCTTGCAAGGTGATGATGGAGTCGTACTCGAGCGTGATTCAGATCACCGATGCCAAGTGCTGAGCGGACAGCACCTCGCGTTCAACACGTGACGTGAGACGATCGGCGTCTCCTCCTTCTTGATCCAGCAAGGGGAAGGAGAGGTTGAGGAAGACAGCTCCACCGGCAAGACGACGGCGTGATGATGGTGGAAGCGATCTTCGGCGAGGCTTCACTTGAGCTCTACGGAGGAGGAGATGTGTTGGGGAGGGGAGGGGCTGCGCCTTGGGAGTTGTGTACAGCAGCCCCCCCCCTCCCTTTATATAGGCCCCCAGAAGTGGCGGCCCTCGAGATCCAATCTCTGGGAGGCGGCAAAGGGGGTGGAGTACCCCCAAGCCGGTGGGCCCCACCCCTAGGGTTTCAACCCTAGGCGCAGGGGGTGGACCCTAGGGGGGCGCACCAGCCCCTTGTGGGCTGGTTCCCTTCCCCTCTCAGCCCATGGGGCCCTCCGGGATAGGTGGCCCCACCCGGTGGACCCCCGGGACCCTTCCGGTGGTCCCGGTACTTTGCCGGTAACCCCCGAAACTTTCCCGATGGCCGAAACACCACTTCCTATATATTATTCTTTACCTCCGGACCCTTCCGGAACTCCTCGTGATGTCGGGATCTCATCAGGGACTCGAACAACATTCGGTGGTCACATACTTGACTTCCTACTAACCCTAGCGTCACCGAACCTTAAGTGTGTAGACCCTACGGGTTGGAGACCTTGAGACATGACCGAGACGACTCTCGGGCAATAACCAACAATGGGTGCGGATATCCATGTTGTCTCCCACATGCTCCTCGATGATTTCATCGGTTGAACCACGATGTCGAGGATTGATCAAACCACGTATGCAATTCCCTTTGTCAATCGATGCGTTACTTGCGAGACTTCGATCGTCGGTATCCCAATACCTTGTTCGGTCTCGTTACCCGGCAAGTCACTTTACTCGTTCCGTAATACATGATCCGTGACCAACACCTTGGTCACATTGAGCTCATTATGATGATGCATTACCGAGTGGGCGGAGATACCTCTCCGTCATACGGAGTGACAAATCCCGATCTCGATCCGTGTCAACCCAGCAGATACTTTCGGAGATACCGTAATGCACCTTTATAGTCACCCGATTCGTTGTGACGTTTGATACACCCAAGGCACTCCTACGGTAACCGGAGTTACGATCTCATGGTCGAAGGAATAGATACTTGACATTGGCAAAGCTTCTAGCAAACGAACTATCCGATCTTTTATGCTATGCTTATGATTGGGTCTTGTCCATCACATCATTCTCCTAATGATGTGATCCTGTTATCAACGACATCCAATGTCCATAGTCAGGAAACCATGACTATCTGTTGATCACAACGAGCTAGTCAACTAGAGGCTCACTAGGGACTCATTGGGTCTAAGTGTTCACACGTGTATTACGATTTCCGGATAATACATTTATAGCATGAACAAAAGACAATTATCATGAACATTGAAATATAATAATCCTTTTATTATTGCCTCTAGGGCATATTTCCAACACATAGATCGCACCATATCTAGTAAAGTACAATTACGACGTTCAGACACACCATTTCGCTGTGGTGTTCCGGGTGGCGTGAGTTGCGAAACTATTCCGCATTGCTTCAAATGTAAACCAAACTCGTAACTCAAATATTCTCCTCCACGATCAGATCGCAGAAATTTTATTTTCTTGTTACGATGATTTTCCACTTCACTCTGAAATTCTTTGGACTTTTCAAATGTTTCAGACTTGTGTTTCATTAAGTAGATATACCCATATCTCGCTCAAATCATCTCGTGAAGGTGAGAAAATAACGATACCGCCATGAGCCTCAATATGCATTGGACCACATACATCAAGATGTATGATTTCTAATAAATCGCTTGCTCGCTCCATAGTTCGGAGAACGGCGTTTTAGTCATCTTGCCCATGAGGCACGGTTCATAAGTACCAAGTGATTCATAATAAAGTGATTCCAAAAGTCCATCAATATGGAGTTTCTTCATGCGCTTTACAATCGATATGACCTAAACGGCGATTGCCACAAATAAGTTGCACTATCATTATCAACTCTGCATCTTTTGGCTTCAACATTATGAATATGTGTATCACTACTATCGAGATTCAATAAAAATAGACCACTCTTCAAGGGTGCATGTGTTGGAAATATGCCCTAGAGGCAATAATAAAAGTATTATTATATTTCAATGTTCATGATAATTGTCATTTGTTCATGCTATAACTGTATTATCCGGAAATCGTAATACACGTGTGAACACTTAGACCCAATGTGTCCCTAGTGAGCCTCTAGTTGACTAGCCCACAGATCAACAGATAGTCACGGTTTCTCGACTATGGACATTGGATGTCGTTGATAACGGGATCACATCATTAGGAGAATGATGTGATGGACAAGACCCAATCACTAAGCATAGCATAAAAGATCGTATAGTTCGTTTGCTAGAAGCTTTGCCAATGTCAAGTATCTCTTCCTTCGACCATGAGATCGTAACTCCCGGTTACCATAGGAGTGCCTTTGGTGTATCAAACGTCACAACGTAATCGGGTGACTATAAAGGTGCATTACGGTATCTCCGAAAGTATCTGGGTTGACATGGATCGAGATCGATTTGTCACTCCGTATGATGGAGAGGTATCTCGGGCCCACTCGGTAATGCATCATCATAATGAGCTCAAGGTGACCAAGGTGTTGGCCACGGATCATGCATTACGGATTTAGTAAAGTGACTTGCCGGTAACGAGACTGAACAAGGTATTGGGATACCGACGATCGAAGTCTCGCAAGTAACGCATCGATTGACAAAGGGAATTGCATGTGGTTTGATCAATCTCGACATCATGGTTCAACCGATGAAATCATCGAGGAGCATGTGGGAGCCAACATGGGTATCCAGATCCCGCTGTTGGTTATTGCCCGAGAGTCGTCTCGGTCATGTTCAGATGTCTCCAACCCGTAGGGTCTACACACTTAAGGTTCGGTGACGCTTAGGGTTAGTAGGAAGTCAAGTATGTGACTACCAAATGTTGTTGAGTCCGGATGGGATCCTGACGTCACGAGGAGTTCCGGAAGGGTCCGGAGGTAAAGAATAATATATAGGAAGTGGTGTTTCGCCATCGGGAAAGTTTGGGGTCTCCTAAGAATGGGACCACGGAAGGGTCCGAGGTCCACCGGTGGGGCCACCTATCCGGAGGGCCCCATGGGCTGAAGTGGGAGGGGAACCAGCCCATAGTGGGCTGGTGCGCCTCAGGCCCACCCCGCGCCTAGGGTTGAAACCCTAGGGGGGGCGCCCCACCGGCTTGGGGGCACTCCCCCCTTGTCGCCGCCCCGAGATTGGATCTCAGGGCCGCCACTTCTGTGGGGCCTATATAAAGGGGGAGGAGGGGCTGCTGCACCATCTCCAAGGCGCAGCCCTCCCTCCCAACACTTCTCCTCCTCCGTAGGCGCTTGGCGAAGCCCCGTCGAGTGCTTCTTCTCCACCATCATCACGCCGTCAGTCTTGCCGGTGGAGCTGTCTTCTCAACCTCTCCTTCCTCCTTGCTGGATCAAGACGGAGGAGACGCCGCTCGTCCCCGCACGTGTGTTGAACGCGGAGGTGTTGTCCGCTCAAAGACTTGGACATCGGTGATCCAATCACGCTCGAGTACGACTCCATCATCACCTTGCAAGCTTCTCGCACGCGATCTACAAGTGGTATGTAGATGCTATCTCTCCCAATACTCGTTGCTTAGATGAACTCATAGATGGATCTTGGTGAAACCGTGAGGAAAAATTTTAATTTTCTCGCAACGTTCCCCAACAAAGGGCATCATGAGCTAGGTCTATGCGTAGTTCTCTAGTGCACGAGTAGAACACAATTGGTTGTGGGCGCTGATCTTGTCATCTTACTTGCCTCTACTAGTCTTTTCTTGCTCAACGGTATTGTGGGATGAAGCGCCCGGACCAACCTTACACGACGCTTACGTGAGACCGGTTCCACCGATCGACATGCACTAGTTGCATAAGGTGGCAAGCGGTGTCTGCTCTCCCACTTTAGTTGGAGCGGATTCGATGAACAGGCCCTTATGAAGGGTAAATAGAAGTTGACAAAATCACGCTGTGGTGATTCAGAGGTAAGAAAACGTTTTGCTAGAACCCAATCGCAGCCACGAAAAGATGCAACAACAACTAGAGGACGCCTAACTTGTTTTTGCAGCGATTGATCATGTGATGTGATATGGCCGAAGTTGTGATGAATGATGAATTGTGATGTATGAGATCATGTTCTTGTAATAGGATTCACGACTTGCATGTCGATGAGTATGACAACCGCAGAGCCATAGGAGTTGTCTTTATTTTTTAGTATGACCTGCGTGTCATTGAAGAACGCCATGTAAACTACTTTACTTCATTACTAAACACGTTAGTCATAGAAGTAGAAGTAGTCGTTGGCGTGACAACTTCATGAAGACACGATGATGGAGATCATGATGATGGAGATCATGGTGTCAAGCCGGTGACAAGATGATCATGGAGCCCCGAAGATGGAGATCAATGGAGCTTGATGATATTGGCCATATCATGTCAAGACTATATAATTGCATGTGATGTTTATTATGTTTATGCATCTTGTTTACTTAGGACGACGGTAGTAAATAAGATGATCCCTTATAAAATTTCAAGAAGTGTTCTCCCTAACGTGCACCGTTGCTACAGTTAAATCGCTTCTAAGCACCACGTGATGATCGGGTGTGATGGATTCTTACGCTCACATACAACGGGTGTAAGACAGTTTTACACAAAGAAAAACACTTAGGGTTAACTTGACGAGCCTAGCATGTGCGCACATGGCCTCGAACACGGAGACCGAAAGGTCGAACACGAGTCGATGGAAGATACGATCAACATGAAGATGTTCACCGACGATGACTAGTCCGTCTCACGTGATGATCGGACACGGGCTAGTCGACTCGGATCGTGTAACACTTAGATGACTAGAGGGATGTCTAATCTAAGTGGGAGTTCATAATTTGATTAGAACTTTATTATCATGAACTTAGTCTAAAACCTTTGCAAATATGTCTTGTAGATCAATGGCCAACGCTAATGTCAACATGAACTTCAATGCTCCTAGAGAAAACCAAGCTGAAAGATGATGGCAAAGAACTATACGGATCGGGTCCTAACCCGAGGATCATCCTCATAGCTGCCAGGAAACAATATGTCCTAGAAGGACCGCTAGGTGCCGCTCCCGTCCCAGAGAACCAAGACGTTATGAACGCTTGGCAAACTCGTGCTGATGATTACTCCCTCGCTCAAAGGCGGCATGCTTTACAGCCTAGAACCGGGCTCCAAAAGCGTTTTGAGCACCACGGAGCATATGAGATGTTCAAGAGCTGAAACTAGTTTTCCAAGCTCATGCCCGGTCGAGAGATATGATGTCTCCGACAAGTTCTACAGTTGTAAGATGGAGGAAAACAGTTCACAAGGAGCACATTCTCAAGATGTCCGGGTTGTACAACCGTATGACCCAAATGAATATAAACCTCCCAGATGAGGCGGTCATTGACAGAATCCTCGATCGCTCCCACCAAGCTACAAGAGCTTTGTGATGAACTACAACATGCGGGGATGGTAAAGACCATTCTGAAGTGTTCTCGATGTCAAGTCGCAGAGGCTGAAATCAAAAAGGAACATCAAGTGTTGATGGTCAATAAGACCACTAAGTTCAAGAAGGGCAAGGGTAAGAAGAACTTCAAGAAGGACGGCAAAGATGTTGCCGCGCCCGTAGCTTTATTCTTGCCGGAAGAAGTCAAAGAATGGACCCAAGCCTCGAGACCGAGTGCTTTTATTGCAAGGGAAGGGTCACCGAAGCGGAACGCCCCAAATATTTAGCGGATAAGAAGGCCGCAACACCAAAGGTATATTTGATATGTATGTAATTGATGTGTACCTTACCAAGACTCGTAGTAACTCCCGGTATTTGATACCGTGCCGTTGCTCATATTTGTAACTCACAGCAGAGCTGCGGAATAAACGGAGATGGCGAAGGACGAGGTGACGATGCGTGTCGGGAATGGTTCCAGGTCGATGTGATCGCCGGCCGCACGCTACCTCTACATTTACCTACGGATTAGTTTTGAACCTTAATAATTGTTATTTAGTGCCATGTTTGAGCATGAACATTGTATCCGGATCTCGTTTAATACGAGATGGCTACTCATTTAAGTCTGAGAATAATGGTTGTTCGATTTATATGAGAGATATGTTTTATGGTCATGCTCCGATGGTCAATGGTTTATTCTTAATGAATCTCGAGCGTAATATTACACATGTTCATAGTGTGGATGCGAAAAGATGTAAAGTTGATAACGATAGTCCCACATACTTGTGGTAATCGCCGCCTTGGTCACATTGGTGTCAAGCGCATGAAGAAGCTCCATGCTGATGGACTTTTGGAGTCTCTTGATTATGAATCGTTTGACACATGCGAACCATGCCTCTTAGGCAAAATGACCAAGACTCCGTTCTCCGGAACAATGGAGCGAGCAACCAACTTGTTGGAAATCATACATACTGATGTGTGCGGTCCAATGAGCGTTGAGGCTCGCAGAGGATATCGTTATGTTCTCACTCTCACTAATGACTTGAGTAGATATGGGTATGTCTACTTAATGAAACACAAGTCTGAGACCTTTGAAAAGTTCAAGGAATTTCAGAGTGAGGTAGAGAATCAACGTGACCGAAAGATAAAATTCTTACGATCGGATGGTGGGGGAAAATACTTAATCACGAGTTTGGCACACACTTAAGGAAATGTGGAATCGTTTCACAACTCACGCGCTACCGAACACCTCAAATAAACGGTGTGTCCGAACGTCGAATCGCACTCTATTGGATATGGTGCGGTCTATGATTTCTCTTACCGATTTACCGCTATCATTTTGGGGATACGCTCTAGAGACAGCTACATTCACTTTAAATAGGGCACCGTCTAAATCCGTTGAGACGACACCGTATGAATTATGGTTTGGGAAGAAACCTAAGCTGTCGTTTCTAAAAGTTTGGGGATGCGATGCTTATGTCAAGAAACTTCAACCTGAAAAGCTCGAACCCAAGTCGGAAAATGCGATTCATAGGATACCCTAAGGAAGCCGTCGGGTATACCTTCTACTTAAGATCCGAAGGCAAGATCTTTGTTCCCAAGAACGGATGCTTTCGGAAAAGAGTTTTCTCGAAAGAAGTAAGTGGGAGGAAAGTAGAGCTCGATGAAGTACTACCTCTCGAACAGGAAAATGGTGCAGCAGCAGAAACCGTTCTGTGATGCCCATTCCAACGAAGAGGAAAACAATGATGACGATCAAGGTACTTCGGATCAAGTCACTCATGAACTTCAAGGTCCACAAGGACACGTTCCGCACTGTGAGTGGTACGGCAACCTGTCATGGAAATCATGTTGTTAGACAACAATGAACCTTGAACTATGAAGAAGCAATGGCGGGCCCGGATTCCAATAAATGGCTTGAGGCCATGAAATCCGAGATAGAATCCATGTATGAAAACAAAGTATGGACTTTGACAGACTTGCCCGATGATCGGCGAGCGATAGAAAACAAATGGATTTTTAAAAAGAAGACGGACGCGGATGGTAATGTTACCATTTATAAAGCTCGACTTGTCGCTAAGGGTTATCGACAAGTTCAAGGGATTGACTACGACGAGACATTCTATCCTGTAGCGAAGCTTAAGTCCGTCCGAATCATGTCAGCAATTGCCGCATACTATGATTATGAGATATGGTAGATGGACGTCAAAACGGCATTCCTTAACGGACATCTTAAGGAAGAGCTGTATATGATGCATCCGGAAGGTTTTGTCGATCCTCGAAGCGCTAACAAAGTATGCAAGCTCCAATGATCCATTTATGGGCTGGTGCAAGCATCTCGAGTTGGAACATTCGCTTTGATGAGATGATCAAAGCGTTTGGGTTTATGAGACTTATGGAGAAGCTGCGTTTACAAGAAAGTGAGTGGGAGCTCCGTAGCATTTCTCTGTTATATGTAGATGACATACTCTTGATGGGAAATGATACTGAAACTCTGGACAGCATTAAGGCCTACTTGAACAAGTGTTTTTCAATGAAGGACCTTGGAGAAGCTGCTTATATATTAGGCATCAAGATCTATAGATATAGATCGAGGCGCCTCATAGGTCTTTCACAAAGCACATACCTTGATAAGATTTTGAAGAGGTTCAAAATGGATCAGTCCAAGAAGGGTTCTTGCCTATGTTACAAGGTGTGAAATTGAGCTCGGCTCGATCCGACCACGCAAAAGATAAAGAAGAGATGAGTGTCATCCCTATGCTTCAGCCATAGGATCTATTATGTATGCCATCTTTGTGTACTGCGGACCGATGTAAACCTTGCCGTAAGTTTGGTTGCAAGATACCAAAGTAATCCCGCAAGGAACACCGGACAGCGGTCAAGAATATCTGAAGTACGAAAAGGACAAAGGACATGTTTTCGTTTATGGAGGAGACGAAGAGCTCGTCAGAAGGGTTACGTCGACGCTAGCTTCGACTCAGATCCGATGACTCTAAGTCACAAACCGGATACGTGTATATGTTGAATGGAGGAGCAAGAGTAGTGCGTGCAAGCAAGAGAAGCGTCGTGGCGGGATCTACGTGTGAAGCGGAGTACATGGCAGCCTCGAGGCGATGCATGAAGCGATTTGGGTGACGGAGTTCATCACCGACCTTGGAGTCATACCCAACGCGTCGGGTCCGATCAAACTCTTCTCGTGACAACTTTGGAGCTATTTCCCTTGCCAAGGAGCCTGTGTTTCACAAGAAGACCAGCACATCAAGCGCCGCTTCAACTCCATCCGTGAAAATGTTCAAGATGGAGACATAGAGATTTGCAAAGTGCACACGGATCCGAATGTCGCAGATCCGCTGACTAAACTCTCTCGCGTGCAAAACATGATCAACACGTAACTCTATGGGTGTTCGATTCATCACAATGTAACTAGATTGGTGACTCTAGTGCAAGTGGGAGACTATTGGAAATATGCCCTAGAGGCAATAATAAAAGTATTATTATATTTCAATGTTCATGATAATTGTCATTTGTTCATGCTATAATCTGTATTATCCGAAATCGTAATACACGTGTGAACACTTAGACCCAATGTGTCCCTAGTGAGCCTCTAGTTGACTAGCCGTTGTGATCAGCAGATAGTCACGGTTTCCGACTATGGACATTGGATGTCGTTGATAACGGATCACATCATTAGGAGAATGATGTGATGGACAAGACCCAATCACTAAGCATAGCATAAAAGATCATTATAGTTCGTTTGCTAGAAGCTTTGCCAATGTCAAGTATCTCTTCCTTCGACCATGAGATCGTGTAACTCCGGTTACCGTAGGAGTGCCTTGGGTGTATCAAAGCGCCTGGCGAATCGGGTGACTATAAAGGTGCATTACGGTATCTCCGAAAGTATCATTGGGTTGACATGGATCGAGGCGGGATTTGTCACTCCGTATGACGGAGAGGTATCTCTGGGCCCACTCGGTAATGCATCATCATAATGAGCTCAAGGTGACCAAGGTGTTGGCCACGGATCATGCATTACAGACGAGTAAAGTGACTTGCCGTAACGAGACCGAACAAGGTATTGGGATACCGACGATCGAAGTCTCGGGCAAGTAACGCATCGATTGACAAAGGGAATTGCATCTGAGGTTTGATCGAATCCTCGACATCGTGGTTCAACCGATGAAATCATCGAGGAGCATGTGGGAGCCAACATGGGTATCCAGATCCGCTGTTGGTTATTGCCCGAGAGTCGTCTCGGTCATGTTCGCATGTCTCCGAACCCGTAGGGTCTACACACTTAAGGTTCGGTGGCGTTAGGGTTAGCAGGAAGTCAAGTATGTGACTACCGAATGTTGTTCGAGTCCGGATGATATCCCGGACGTCACGAGGAGTTCGGAAGGGTCCGGAGGTAAAGAATAATATATAGGAAGTGGTGTTTCGCCATCGGGAAAGTTTGAGGTCTCCGGTAATGTCTGGGACCAGGAAGGGTCCCGGGTCCACCGGTGGGGCCACCTATCCGGAGGGCCCCATGGGCTGAAGTGGAGGGAACCAGCCCATAGTGGGCTGGTGCGCCCCTAGGCCCACCTGCGCCTAGGGTTGAAACCCTAGGGGTGGGGTGCCCCACCAGCTTGGGGGCACTCCACCCCTTGCCGCCGCCCCCGGAGATTGGATCTCCAGGCCACCCAGGGGCCTATATAAAGGGGAGGGGGGGCTCTGCACCCATCTCCAAGGCGCAACCCTCCCTCCCAACACTTCTCCTCCTCCGTAGGCGCTTGGCGAAGCCACGCCGAGATGCTTCTTCTCCACCATCATCACGCCGTCGTGCTGCCGGTGGAGCTGTCTTCCTCAACCTCTCCTTCCTCCTTGCTGGATCAAGACGGAGGAGACATCGCTCGTCCCGTACGTGTGTTGAACGCGGAGGTGCTGTCCGTTCGGCACTTGGACATCGGTGATCTGAATCACGTTCGAGTACGACTCCATCATCACCTTGCAAGCTTCCGCACGCGATCTACAAGTGGTATGTAGATGCTATCTCTCTCCCAATACTCGTTGCTTAGATGAACTCATAGATGGATCTTGGTGAAACCGTAGGAAAAATTTTAATTTTCTGCAACGTTCCCCAACAGCATGACCATAAAAAATATTACTCATATAAATAGAACAACCATTATTCTCTGATTTAAATGAATAACCGTCTTGCATCAAACAAGATCCAGATATAATGTTCATGCTCAACGCTGGCACCAAATAACAATTATTCAGGTCTAAAACTAATCCCGATGGTAGATGTAGAGGTAGCGTGCCGACGGCGATCACATCGACTTTGGAACCGTTTCCTCTGGCAAGATCGTCACCTCGTCCTTGGCGATGCTCGTTTATACAGTAGTCCCTATTTGAGTTGCAAATATTAGCAAGCAGAACCGGTATCAAATACCGGTACTCTGCGAGCATTAGTAGGGTACACATCAATAACATGTATATCACATATACCTTTGTTCACTTTGCCATCCTTCTTATCCGCCAAATATTTGGGGCAGATCCGCTTCTAGTGTCGGTCGCTTCTTTGTAGAAGCACTCGATCTCGAGCTTAGGTCCAGACTTGTGTTTCTTCTCTGACGACAACTTGTTTGCTGTTCTTCTTGAGGTTCCCCTTCTTCTTCCCTTTGCCCTTTTCTTGAAACCGGTGGTCTTGTTAACCATCAACACTTGATGCTCCTTCTTGATTTCTACCTCCATGGCTTTTAGCATTGCGAAGAGCTCGGGAATAGTCTTGTCCATCCCTTGCATATTATAGTTCATTACGAAGCTCTTGTAGCTTGGTGGCGATGATTGAAGAATTTTGTCAATGACACTATCATCGGAAGATTAACTCCAAATGAATCAAGTGATTATTGTACCCAGACATTTTGAGTATGTGTTCACCAGCGAACTATTCTCCTCCATCTTACAGACTATAGAACTTATTGGAGACTTCATATCTCTCAATCCGGGCATTTGCTTGAAATATTAACTTCAACTCTGGAACATCTCATATGCTCCATGACGTTCAAAACGTCGTTGAAGACCGGTTCCAAGCCGTAAAGAATGGCACCTTGAACTATCGAGTAGTCATCGGGTTTGCTCGCCAGACGTTCTTAACGTCGTCGGTTGCATCGGCAGCAGTTCGGCACCCGGCGGTGCTTCGGGGCGTAATTCTTACGTGCAGCAATGAGGATAATCCTCAAGTTACGGACCCAGTCCGTGTAATTGCTACCATCATCTTTCAACTTAGCTTTCTCAAGGAACGCATTAAAATTCAATGGAACAACAACACGAGCCATCTATCTACAACAAACATAGACAAGCAAAATACTATCAAGTAATAAGTTAATGATAAATTTAGGTTCAATTAATCATATTACTTAAGAACTCCCACTTAAACAGACATCTCTCTAGTCATCTAAGTGATCACGTGATCCAAATCAACCAAACCATGTCTGATCATCACGTGAGATGGAGTAGTTTCAATGGTGAACATCTCTATGTTGATCATATCTACTATATGATTCACGTTCGACCTTTCGGTCTCCGTGTTCCGAGGCCATATCTGTATATGCTAGGCTCGTCAAGTTTAACTGAGTATTCGCGTGTGCAACTGTTTTGCACCGTTGTATTTGAGCGTAGAGCCTATCACACCCGATCATCACGTGGTGTCTCAAAGACGAAGAACTTTCGCATAGCGGTGCATACTCGGGAGAACACTTCTTGATAATTTAGTGAGAGATCATCTTAAAATGCTACCATCAATTAAAGCAAGATAAGATGCATAAAGGATAAACATCACATGCAATCAATATAAGTGATATGATATGGCCATCATCATCTTGTGCTTGTGATCTCCATCTCCAAGCACCGCGTCGTGATCACCATCGTCATCGGTAGCGACACCTTGATCTCCATCGTAGCATCGTTGTCGTTATGCCATCTATTGCTTCTCGACTATCGCTACCGCTTAGTGATTAAGTAAAGCAATTCTGAGCATTTGCATTTCATATAATAAAGCGACAACCATATGGCTCTCGCCGATTGCCGATAACCGGTTACAAAACATGATCATCTCATACAATAAAATATAGCATCACGTCTTGACCATATCACATCACAACATGCCTGCAAAAACAAGTTAGGCGTCCTCTACTTTGTTGTTGCAAATTTTACGTGGCTGCTACAGGCCGAGCAAGAACCGTTCTTACCTACGCATCAAAACCACAATGATAGTTTGTCAAGTTAGTGTTGTTTTAACCTTCACAAGGACCGGCGTAGCCACACTCGGTTCAACTAAAGTTGGAGAAACAGACACCTGCTAGTCACCTGCGTGCAAAGCACGACGGTAAAACCGATCTCGCGTAAGCGTCTGGCGTAATGTCGGTCCGGGCGCTTCATCCAACAATACCGCTGAACCAAAGTATGACATCTTTGGTAAGCAATATGACTTGTATCGCCCACAACTCACTTGTGTTCTACTCGTGCATATAACATCAGCGCATAAAACCTAGGCTCGATGCCACTATTGGGGGCGTAGTAATTTCAAAATTTTCCACGCACACGCAAGATCATGGTGATGCATAGCAATGAGAGGGAGAGTGTTGTCCACGTACCCTCGAGACCGAAAGCGAAGCGTTATGACAACGGTTGATGTAGTCGACGCGTCTTCACGATCCGACCGATCCAAGCACCGAGCGTCTGGCACCTCGAGTTCAAAGACACGTTCAGCTCGATGGCGATCCCGGACTCCGATCCAGCAGGTGTCGGGATGAGTTCCGTCGACACATCGGCGTGGTGGCGATGATGATGTTCTATCGACGCAGGCTTCGCCTAAGCACCGCAGCGATATGACCGAGGTGGAATATGGTGGAGGGGGGCACCGCACACGGCTAAGGAACGATCACGATGATCAACTTGTGTGTCTAGAGGTGTCCCCTGCCCCCGTATATAAAGGAGGAAGGGGGGAGGTACGGTCGGCCCCCTAGGGGTGCGCCTGGAGGAGTCCTACTCCCACCGGGAGTAGGACTCCCTCATCTTGCCTTTGTGGAGAAGGAAAGGGGGGAGGGGAAAGAAGAAAGGGGGGCGCCCCCTCTTCCTTGTCCTATTCAGACTAGGGGGGAGGGGGCGTGCGGCCTGCCCTGGCCGGCCCTCCTCTTCTCCCTCATGGCCCATGTAGGCCCATTAACCCCCGGGGGGTTCCGGTAACCCCCCCGTACTCCGGTAAAATCCCGATTTCACCCGGAACGTTTCCGATATCCAAATATAGGCTTCCAATATATCAATCTTTATGTATCGACCATTTCGAGACTCCTCATCATGTCCGTGATCACATTCGGGACTCCGAACAACCTTTGCTACATCAAAACTTATAAACTCATAATAAAACTGTCATCGTAATGTTAAGCGTGCGGACCCTATGGGTTCGAGAACTATGTAGACATGACCTAGAACTGTTCCCGGTCAATAACCAATAGCGGAACCTGGATGCTCATATTGGCTCCTACATATTCTACGAAGATCTTTATCGGTCAAACCTCATAACAACATACATTGTTCCCTTTGTCATCGGTATGTTACTTGCCCGAGATTCGATCGTCGGTATCCAATACCTAGTTCAATCTTGTTACCGGCAAGTCTCTTTACTCGTTACGTAATGCATCATTCCGTAACTAACTCATTAGCTACATTGCTTGCAAGGCTTATAGTGATGTGCATTACCGAGAGGGCCCGGATATACCTCTCCGACAATCGAAGTGACAAAACCTAATCTCGAAATACGCCAACTCAACATGTACCTTTAGAGACACTGTAGAGCTCCTTTATAATCACCCGATCACGTTGTGACGTTTGGTAGCACACAAAGTGTTCCTCCGTAAACGGAGTTGCATAATCTCATAGTTGTAGGAAATTTGTATAAGTCATGAAGAAAGCAATAGCAACATACTAAACGATCAAGTGCTAGGCTAACGGAATGGGTCAAGTCAATCACATCATTCTCCTAATGATGTGATCCCGTTAATCAAATGACAACACATGTCTATGGTTAGGAAACATAACCATCTTTGATTAATGAGCTAGTCAAGTAGAGGCATACTAGTGACATTATGTTTGTCTATGTATTCACACATGTATCATGTTTCCAGGTAATACAATTCTAGCATGAATAATAAACATTTATCATGATATGAGGAAATAAATAATAACTTTATTATTGCCTCTAGGGCATATTTCCTTCATAGGCATGCCCCCCAACCTCGTGGGCCCCTCGTAGCTCCACCGACCTAGCTCTTTCACCTATATATACTCTTAGAGCGTGTTTGGATTGGAGCCAAGAGCAGCCCAGCCAAAAAGTTGGCCGTTGACCAGGCGTGGGCGCATGCTTGGATGATGACCAACAAATTGGCTCGCCCTGGCCGCCTTAGCTTTGCCAGTTCAGTTTTTCGCCAACTCGCGGGCGAGATGTGGGCGGCAGAATACTGCGCCTATTTTTTGGCACGCCCACGGTTGGTATGGCGAGCTAGGGCAGCATCCAAACACACCCTTATACCCTAACAACATCAGGGGGAGCCATGAAACCACTTTTCCACCGCCGCAACATTCTGTACCTGTGAGATCCCATCTTGGGGCCTTTTTCGGCGATCTGCCAGAGGGGGAATCGATCATGGAGGGCTTCTACATCAACACTATTACCTCTCCGATGAAGTGTGAGTAGTTTACCACAAACCTTCGGGTCCACAGTTATTAGCTAGATGGCTTTTTTCTCTCTCTTTGATTCTCAATACAAAGTTATCCTCGATGTTCTTGGAGATCTATTCGATGTAATATTCTTTTGCGGTGTGTTTGCCGGGATCCGATGAATTATGGATTTATGATCAAGATTGTCTATGAACATTATTTGGTTCTTCTCTGAATTCTTATATGCATGATTTGATATCTTTGCAAGTCTCTTCAAATTATTGGTTTAGTTTGGCCTACTAGATTGATCTTTCTTGCCATGGGAGAAGTGCTTAGCTTTGGGTTCAATCTTGCGGTGTCTTTTCCCAATGACAGTAGGGGAAGCAAGGCGCGTATTGTATTCTTGCCATCGAGGATAAAAAGATGGGGTTTTCATCTTATCGCTTGAGTTAATTCCTCTACATCATGTCATCTTGCTTAATGTGTTACTCCGTTCTTATGAACTTAATACTCTAGATGCATGTTGGATAGCGGTCGATGTGTGGAGTAATAGTAGTAGATGCAGGCAGGAGTCGGTCTACTTGACACGGACGTGATGCCTATGTTCATGATCATTGCCTTAGATGTCGCCATAATTATGCGCTTTTCTATCAATTGTTCGGAAGTGATTTGTTCACCCACCGTAATACATGCTATCTTGAGAGAAGCCACTAGTGAAACCTATGGCCCCCGGGTCTCTTTTCCATCATATTAAGTCTCTTTTCCATATTGTTGAATCTCGTTTACATCTTGCTAGTTTCCGATCTATTATTTTGCAATCTTTACTTTCCAATCTATATATCAAAAATACAAAAAATATTACTTTACTATCTCTATCAGATCTCACTTTTTGCGAGTGACCGTGAAGGGATTGACAACCCCTTTATCGCGTTGGTTGCAAGTTCTTGATTGTTTGTGCAAGTATTCGGTGACTTGTGCATCGTCTCCTACTGGATTGATACCTTGGTTCTCAAAATTAAGGGAAATACTTACGCTACTTTGCTACATCACCCTTTCCTCTTCAAGGGAAAACCAACACAAGCTCAAGAGGTAGCACACAACTCTCCTTGTAATTACTCTTGGAATCCAAGGGTCATTTCAAATCTCAATACTTTCTCCATTACCTAACCTCCAAATAATGCCCCTCTCTAGAAGCTGAATTCCATTGAGTATACTCCTCCAAATATAAGAGATACCATTGCTGGGAGTAGCCTCTAAAATTGACTTTCTCAGGTAGTATTTCACAGCTAGGACTCTGGCGCACAAAGATGACGAATTCTGCAATATCCTCCAAGCTTGTCTAGTTAGCATAACAAGATTAAAGGAGTTTAAGTCTCTAAATCCCAACCCACCATCCTTTTTTGGTTTAGACATTTTCTCCCATGACACCCAATGAATTTTGTTTTGCTTATCCATTTAGCTCCACTAGTATCGCCCTATCATGGAACTCAGTTCCTCACACAAGGCCTTTGTTATGTCAAAACATGCCATTGTGTAAACCGGTATTGCCTGTGCTGCTACCTTAATTAGTATCTCCTTTCCAGCTTTTGACAACATCTTCTCCTTCCAGCTCTGTATCTTTTCCACACTTTCTCCTTTATATACTCAAAGGTCTTTTTCCTTGGTTTTCCAATGTAGGTTGGCATTCCTAGATACTTTGATGACAGACCCTCTGCCGAAACATGTAGAATCTGTCTTACTTCATCTTTCTTTTAAGGTTTTATGTTCTTGCTATATAGAATTGATGATTTCTCTATATTTATCATTTATCCTGAACAAGCTTCATAGGTATCTAGTATGTAGTTTACTTCACGAGCATTGCTAGCATTCACCTCCGTTAGGAGCAGTGAGTCATCTGCGAATTAAAGATGGTTCATGCTAGCTGCTCCATAGCAAATCTTGATTCCTTTATCTCCCATTCTGTTCAGCATCATAAATCATGGATGAGAAGCCTTCATCACACAATAAGAAGAGATAAGTAGACAAGGGATCTAGATATTTCAATGTAACTTTTCCTAGAATTTCAATGTATTTTTCATGCTTAATCTCTGTATGTCTTGATATTTGAGCTTCATTCTTGTTTAGCTTTGCTTGAATTAAAGTGGTTTTTATCTCTGACTAGTGTGATTATTCTATGCAGTTCCTGGGTTATTTTCATTTGTAATTTCTTAATGTGATTATTCATTCTTTCAATGCTCATTTGTACTAGCACTGTAACAAGCTCTGCTTTGAGTTGTTTCTATGCATGCCTTCATCTGATAAGGCTTGTGTTCTTTTATGCTGATAGGTTCGTCTCTGTATCTGAGAATTCATCTGAATTTGCCTGTATTTTCTGTACTTATTATGATCAGCTTTTGCTTGAATTACAATGGATTAACTCTTTGAACTACAGTGTGATACCTCTCATTTTATTTGTAATACTCCCTAGACTTGCAGTGTAATATATCCCAGAATTACATTATAAGATACCCCAGATTAACGTTGTGATGTCCCCCAAAATTACATTGTAATTTAGCTCTAAAATGTACACTGTAAATTCCTGCACTTTTAACACTGTACTTTCTGTGATTTTTCTCTATATCCTTGCCCATTTAACTATGTAACCTGCCTCAGAGTTTGAATGTATTATGACTGGTTTTTACGTTGTAGTTCGTCTGATTCTCATACTGTGATTTTGCCCCAGAGTTACAATGCAATCCCTCCAGTTTTGCCCTGTAATTTTCAGCTTTCATTTTGCACTGTATTATGATTGGGATGTGATATGTCTTCAATGTATCTATAATTTTTTATTGTTCAATGTTGTTATATTTTTATTCTTGGATATTTTATAATCATTTTATAGCAACTTTATATCATTTTTTGGGACTAACCTATTGACATAGTGCCCAGTGTCAGTTGCTGTTTTTTACATCGCAGAAAATTAACACCAAACACAGGGAAACTTTTTGGAGATTTTTTCTGAATCAGAGGACACCTGTTGGGCCAAAGAAGTACCAAAGGGAGGCTCCGAGGGAGCACAACCCACCAGGGCACGCCTGGGGGCCCAGGCGCGCCCAGATGGGTTGTGCCCACCTCAGTGGCCTCCCGCACCGCCTCTTCACCTTATAAATTCCCAAATATTCTAGAAACCCTATGAGAGTCGACAAAATACAATTCCAATCGCCGCAAGTTCCAGAACCACGAGATCCAATCTAGACACCATCACGAAGGGGTTCATCATCCTCATTGGTGCATCTCCGATGACGCGTGAGTAGTTCATCATAGACCTACGAGTCCGTAGTCAGTAGCTAGATGGCTTCCTCTATCTCTTTTGATTCTTAATACAATGGTCTCTTTGGAGATCTATTTGATGTAACTCTTTTTTGCGGTATGTTTGTTCGGATCCGATGAACTTTGAGTTTATGATCAGATCTATATATCCATGAAAGTTATTTGAGTTTTGGTCTCTTATATGCATGATTATCTATAACCTCGTATTTCTTCTTAGAATCTTTGGTTTAGTTAGGCCAACTAGATCGATTTTTATTTCCATGAGAAGAGGTGCTTTGTGATGGGTTCAATCGTGCGGTGTTCTTTCCCAATGACAGAAGGGGCAACAAGACACATATGTATAGTTGCTATTAAGGATAACAAGATGGGGGCTATTCCTACATGAATAGATCTCTCTACATCATGTCATTGTTCTTATTGCATTACTCTGTTTCTCCATGAACTTAATACAATAGATATATGTTGGATAGCGGTCGATGTGTTGAGTAATAATAGTAGATGCATGCAGGAGTCGGTCTACTAATCTTGGACGTGATGCATATATATTAATTATTGCCTGGATATCGTCATAATTATTTGAGGTTCTACCAATTGCCCAACAGTAATTTGTTTACCCACCGTGCGCTATTTCTTGAGAGAAGCCACTAGTGAAATTCTACGGCCCTCCGGGTCTATTTTTATCATATTTGCGTTCTGATCTATTGTTTGCCTTTGAGATCTATTTTTATTTGCTTTTATTTTGAGATTTATTATTCTAAAACTAAAAAAAATACCTTGCTACACTTTTTTATTATTTATTTTATTTCACGTTTTATTGAGATCTATTTATCCAATCTATAACAAATTTATCCCGTCAACTTGACAATTTCCTACGCCGTTACCCGTAAGAGGGATTGACAACCCCTCATAAGCGTCGGGTTGCATGTTTTTGTTTCTTTGTGTGCAGGTACTATTTACATAGTGTTGCTTGATTCTCCTACTGGATTGATAACTTTGGTTTCATAATTGAGGGAGTACCTACCGTAACTGTGTTGCATCATCCCTTCCTCTTTGGGGAAATACCGACGTAGTTCAAGCAACACCAGGATGCAAGTTGAATGAGGGTCCTGGGAGTCGCCAACTGTTTCCTGATTTTGTTATTTTTCTTTGTCAGGTGCTTTGTGGTCCAGGAATGAGGAAAGGAGCGTCAGCGACGGGTCCAAGAGGCTTTTGTGATAGCTACGTGGTCTTGTTTTGGTTAACACATAGAACCGAGTCAGATTTTTAGTAGCCTGATCTGGGTTTTTTTGTTGGAAATGCAAACATACAATTTCTTGATGGTATTGGGACATACGTGTGTCAAGACTTGATTTGTCGGGAAATTTGAATGAAATCAAACTAAAAATCGGTCAAATGCTAAATCTACATTCCATTTTTTTAAAGCATGCTGTGTTTTTTTCCTCCAAGTTTTTTTTAGAACATACAAGTTTTTTTTCCTCCAAGTGTTTTGTAGTGATATTTTTCCCTTCAAGTATGGCCATATGATGCATTGTACAGCCCAGCCCAATAAGCCCACTAGCCCAGTGCGCCCGCCAGTGCACGCATCTCACCAGGTCCACACGTATCCCCTACAAAAAATAAATAAAACGAAGCATCCGTGTATCACCACCGGCCCCTCTCTCTCCCCCGCACGCGCACCCGGAAGCCTCGCTTCCGCCGCCGCCGTCGCTGCCGCTCCGCGCCGCGCCGCAGAGCTCGCCCGTGCTACCCTACGCCCGGAGCTCCCGGCTCTCCTCGGCGCAGGTAACCCTAGACTCCCGGATACCATCTGATTCCACCCTACCTAACCCTCCACGGCGTCCAGTTTCGGAACCCTAGAAACCCGTCGGCCAGTTGTTACGGCCGCCTCGTCGCGATGTTCCGAGCTAGACGGGCGATTGGTCGGCTTGATTTCACTGCTCCTTGGTCTCGGCGGTTTTCTACGGGTTCAGTCCAATTCCTCCCGATTGGGTGTTTTGGGGATCCTTCGAAATATTCGTGGAATCACGCCCCTCAGTTTTTTCGTTTGTTTTCCGCACGAGGATTGGTAGTATCTCGATGTCGAAAATTTGGTTAGTTTTAGTTAAGGCTGTAGTTGAATTGGTGGTAAGTGGACTCTCCAGATCTTGAGATTTCAGATCTGGGCCTAGGTTATTGTTGCTGTTTTGTCTGGATTTGAATCGGGGTAACTCGAGCGACCGTTCTCTGTAAATAGTTCGGGGAATTTGCTAGATATGCTTACGTTGTGTAACATGCAGTTGGTGATCTAAAAGTGTATAGAATCTTGTCGGCCTTTCCTGCTGTGTTGCTCATATACCTCGGGAAGAGGAATCCTCATTATAACTGGTTCCTCTTGTCTTTACTAAACCCAGGGATTTGTCCACCATGGCCCGCTTGTACGTTGGCAACTTGGATGCCCGGGTGACTGCTGGGGAACTTGAAGACGAGTTTCGTGTGTTTGGAGTTTTGCGAAGGTCAGTTTCATTACAGTTTGCGTTTGCAGTATTTTCTTTATATGGAATTTTTTTGATGCGTGAATTCACTTATTGTGTACCGCAAGGATAATCATGCATGCCAGTGCTTATAAAGGGATGTTGGATCTTTGAAGCAATTATGTTGTTGTCAATTAAAGTTGTTATTTAGTTAATTTCATTCATGTTTGAATCGACTCTTTTTGCAATTGATATGTTCAAACATGTCCTACTATCCAGTGAAATGCTTTCTACTCCTAGAGGTGCTTGTCTTAAGAACTCCTATCTCTGATGTACAAGTATGGACTTTTAAATTGAGTTTTTGGACCACCGAGACTGAGACATGCTGCTTATTTAAGTGTGTTTGAACCTTGAACACATTTTTCTTTAAAATAGTGTGGTTCAGAACTTCATATCTTTTGAGGTGGAGACCTGTATCATTCAGCTGATGAGATGATCAGTTGTTCCTTTGTAACTACTCAATGGCTTGGTGTAGATTAAGATTTTCTCCATCTCTTGACATGTTGGACTGACTCTTGTGTTCAATGTAGTGTCTGGGTTGCACGTAAGCCACCTGGTTTTGCGTTTATCGATTTTGATGACAAGCGGGATGCTGAGGATGCACTTCGTGATCTAGATGGTAATGTAACCATTTCTCTTGTGGAGGCTTGTTTGAATCTTGGGCAGGACATTACATCATTACTTTGTTTCCTGGATCTGATTTTAATGGCAAATGTCTGATTAGCAAAAACATGTAGAACTTGCAGTCTTTTTTGCTCATCTTGTTGGTTAAGGAAGCAAGCTTTCAATGGTTAGAACTTAGAAAATAATCTCTTTTCTTTTAAACTTAGAAAATAATCTCTTTCCTTTCAGATTATATACACATCCTAGCAACTAGACAATCTTTCTGAGTTCTTAGATCATGAACTTTGCTTTTTCAGATGCACACTTTGTTATCTCATCCACGACCGTAGATCGTAATCTAAAGTATTGTTTCTCTTTTAATAGGCAAGAATGGATGGAGGGTTGAGCTGTCTCGCAATGACCGTGGTGACCGTGGAGGTCGTGGTGGTGGTGGTGGTGGTGGCGGCGGCGGTCGTGATCGTGGTGGGTCTGATATGAAATGCTATGAATGTGGTGAATCTGGGCATTTTGCTCGTGAATGTCGTCTGCGTATTGGTTCTGGTGGTCTGGGCAGTGGAAGGCGTCGCAGCAGGAGCCGCAGCCGCAGCCGCAGTCCTAGGTACCGCAGGAGTCCGAGCTATGGCAGAAGGTAACAAATTTTTTTAATGCATTCAGTATTTTAAGTCTTTTGTTTAGGTTAGCTCTGTTCATGTTTATGTTTAAAATGGTTGCTTGTTCTTTAAGATTTCTTTTACCTACCATGACAAGCTCGGGTGCCTAATTTTTTTACTTTTTGTTATTGTTGGTTATGTGCGCCTTCTACTTTGTGGTCATTTATGCCTAGGATTATGATTGAAGGAATGAACTCTTAGAAACTAACTACTCTGCAAACAGAAGTTACAGCCCTCGTGATCGCTCTCCAAGACGCCGCAGTGCTTCTCCAGCCCCAGCCCGTGGTCGCAGCTATAGCAAGTCACCGGTCCGTGCCAGGGATGATTCTCCCGATGCTAAAGGGTAATGCAGATTCTGTGGAAATATCACCTGTCTGCTTTGTTGCATTTCTTCCTAAAAATTACCCTGTCCTATTCTCATACTGGACTGCTCTCCCAGGTATCGCCGCAGCCGGAGTTAGACCTGAAGCCTGTGTTCAATGCATGTTCTCTGGGAGAAGTTACTCTTTAGCTCTGCCTGCTAGGAGTATTGAGACCTGACGTCAACTTCTTGACTTCGGTTAAGGTTTCAACTTTATCTATAGTTATGTTTGCTTCTGATTCTGTCATTCAAAAACTTATGTGGTGGATGTGGTATGCAACTGAGACCTATTACCTTTCTTTCTGTGTGTTAAGAAGGCATCGTCCTGCACTTCTGCTTAAACGACTCAGCCAACTACGGCTCTTCAGTTGTTGTCTTCGTGGTTTTGTTGTTCACTCTTCATTCTTCGCACGCCCTTACTGCTTCGCGCATCCTCCATTAGTCCCTGCCTGCGATGCGTCTGACGTTCTTCGTTGAAGAGCTGCCTTCAAAATTAGTAATCTCTTTATCTCAAATTGATAAGTTTGGATGTGCTGACAAGTGCAACTTGTTAAAGTAACCAGAGCATTGGTTTTGTATATAGAGCCAGGAGTCAACAAGGTATTGACCGTGCAGCACTTGAGTGAAACTAATTCTACATCTTGTTCATAGGGAGAAAAATGGGCCTTGAGCTGCGCTCTGTAGTAGAGCATCAAGGAATTTGATGAGGCTGGCTTCATCGAGAGTCATCCACTTAAACAGTTTTGTGGACTTCATCTTGGCTTCACCGAGAGTCAATCCGTTTAAACAGTTTTGCGGGCTTCATCAGCATTCATATTCTTCGCAGTCTGAATAAGTCTGCCTGCTGCCTGCTGCCTGCTGCCTGCACTGCACTGCATAGGCTCGACTTCATCTTCATCTGCGCGCTTCATTTGTTATCCTCGACAACTACACTGCATAGTCTCCGTCTTCTACTTGCTGCGTGCACTGCATAGTCGCTGTCTTCTGCCTGCTGCCTGCACTGCGTAGTCTCCGTATGGGAATGTCTTGCCATCTCCAAGATGGTGTGCCTTCTTGCTTTCAATATTAGGCAAGTCCTTAATTGTTATTTAAGTACTTGTGACCTAATATTGCATTTAGTATGAAACTACTGTGTACTGGCCATTCAGCACAGTTGTACTTGTACATTTTTACATGTGCTGGAAAATGATGTCAAATCCCCTTCTGATTTGTGTTTGTGTTTGTCATCTCTGGCAACTGTCTAATCTGTTCCAGTGGCAGCCCCAGTTAAGTTTGCTAGCAGGCGCGCAGTCAGTGAGGTTGAACCTTTGTGTGCGGTAATACTCTTAGAATGCTACTCCCTCCATTCCGTTTTATAGTGCGTATAAGTTTTTTAGAGAAATTCCACAATCTAGTGCGTATCTCCATCCTCGAGCGATTTTGGACGAAAATGCCCCCCCACCAAATCGAACAGCCAGCGCCCCACCGAGCCCACCGCATCGCTCGCCTCTCTCTCCCTTATCTCTTTCTTGTCGCTTCTTTCCCCACCTCCTTCCCGCCTCACGATCCTGCCGATCTCCCTTCTTCCTCGCCGATCCCCATCGATCCCCACCTCCTTGCCGATCCCCACCTCCCACAACGCTTCCTCTCCTCTCATCGATCTTCTCCACCTCACGGCAGAGCCGTCCAATAGATCGTGGCCGAGAGCGTGGTGGGCGGCGGTCTTCATGGCCGTGAGTTGAGGGAGAGGTGAGGAGGAAAGTCTTGACTCTGTTGAAGGAGGCAAAGGCGAATCTGAGAATCGAGTTGTTGCTAGGCGGACGCCCAAGGTGGGCCGGACGGATGGTCAACGATTTCATAGCGGCGGTGGGAATTGAAGAAACAGAGGAGGAAGAAGAGGAGGAGGTCCCGGCGAGGGTGCGGTGGAGGCGGTTGGATGCCCTCGGCAAGGAGGACACCTTTCGAGTACGTCAGCGGATTTGAGGTCCGCGACACTAACCAAGGTTCGCTTGTGACCCGGGATGTCGATGTCGCGTCCGTGTAGAAGATATCTCGCCCATGCCGCTAAATTTTGTTCAACACGGCGTCCATGTCCTTGGCGGTTGCCCAAGTTCAAGAACAGGATGCATGTGCGCAACAAGCTCACCGCTTCCCAAGCAATGGTGTGCATGTCCTTAATACGAGGAGCTTGCCCATCTTGGCGGTGAAAAGGTCTCGCCCGAGGACGCCGAGACTGGGGCGACAATGAGAGTCTTTGCCGACGACGCCGAGACCGACGGCGTCGAATTCTTCGCTCCAGACGCCTGATCGACGACGGCGGGCGCATGTTGCTTCGAGGACGCCGAGACCGGCGGCAACAGACGTCTTTTTCGAGGACGCCAGACCGAGCGATGGCGTCGAGTTCTTTGCTCCAGACGCCAGAGGCGACAGCGGCGTCGAGTTGTTGCTCAGGCGCCTGCACCGACAGCGGCGTAGAGTTGCCGCTGAAGAGCGGTGAAGCGGCCTTTGCCGAGGATCGACAGATGATGTATCTTTCGTGCTCGACTCTATGCACGCTCACGGTGGCGACTTCGCTCGATGAATCGATGATGGAGGTAAGGGATATTATCTTTGAACCTATTAATTCTGGTTATTCGATGTGAGTTTATTCATCAAAATGGCGGCATGCATGTACATGGTGATCGATGTGATGTGTATTTTGTTTGGGAAGTGCATGATGTCCACACCGGCGTCTCATGGCGGCGCCTCGCGCCCACGGCCGGAGCCTCCACGGCCGGCGCCTCGCGTCCACGGCCATGACCCGCCCACGCCGAGCTCGGCTTGACATACACATGCTCGTGAGGTTCGTCCTCTGGGAAAATAAATCAACAAACCAAGGTGGTGAGCAAATGATCAGCAAGAAGACGAGAGCACCATCAAAAATGTGAACCTCGGCAGGGAGAGAGGACGTACCTTCATCCGTGACGATCAGCTCCAGATCGTAGTCTAGCTCTCCAGCAAGACCGCCGTAGTCTTCTTGAACATCTTCCCAGTTGATCTGGTTGTTTAAATCTAACCCTGCCATTGCAGGGTGAAGAACTAGAGAGAAATGAGATGGGGAGAGAAAAATGGTGTACTAGTACACTCTTGGTCCCGTCCTGAAGAGTTGATTCAAATTTGAAAAGGCTGAGCGGGCGTGGGTGGGGCTGGCCACGCAGACGTGGACGCGGGAATGCGCTGAACTTTCCCTCCAATTTCTCTCCATGGCGGGATTACGCGTGGCTGAGGTGATGCGCACATGGGGCTGGACAGAGTTAGTGGAGGGGTATATTAGACCCAAGTACATGTGCCAGCTCACTCATTGGTATTGCCGCTGGAAACTATACGCACTATAAAACGGAATGGAGGGACTATAAAACGGAATGGAGGGAGTATATTTTTGTTTGGGCATATGCAGGGAATATTTTCCTGTGGTACAAGGTGTGCTGACGCATAGCTCTAATCTTTATTACCTGAAAACGACTGGGCGCTAGTCGATTCGGCCGCACCATTGAATTTCAATCAACGGTTGACATGCCCCCTTCCTATAGGTTTTTCTCCTTCTGCTTGATCCAACACCAGCCAAACTGCCTGCTGCCCGGTGCTCCTGTTTTGTGTTTTTTGAGCTAGTATAGTTGGCCATAAGGTCACACCCCTTCTTCATTCCATTTTCTATTTTAGAACTTCGGGCCAACTATACTAGCTCCCCTAGAGGGATAATATAGCTCCTAAAGGATGATTGTGTATGGTATATTACCGTAATTGGAGAATTTGACCTGGTGCTGACTTGCTGCCCTTCTGAGAAGGGGACCTTGCAAAGCTTGACAAGTTTTTTTTTATATATATATTTTTCGATCCAATCTGTCTACAGATAGGCGGCTGCTGTGGCAGCAATTAAACAAGTCATGTTTTGTGTTTCGCTGCTGCCTCTGCTCTTCCCTCTAAGCACTCCAACCACCTGCTGAGGCAAGTTGCATTTTCAGTCAACCTACGGATAGCAAATGCAAATTTGAAATAATCAAACAATAGTTATTTTTGTTCTTGAAAAAATCGTATCCGTGGTCAGATCATGGTGACGGCGTCATGCTCATGCCACAGTAATCGTTTTCAATCTCCTTCGCTCTCTGGCCTGTTCTTCCGTGGCACATGTTTCATTCTAGTTTGCCTTCGTAATAACATTCTTTTTGGTTTGGGGTTACCATTGGTCTCATAAGATGCCGTTGTTAAAAAAAACCGAACTGACTGACATCCGTTGGTAATGTTTTTGTTGTTCGGCGTCTCGGTATAAGCATGATTGATGATTATAAGAAGCCGCGCGAGGGTAATTGAGAAAGCCTGATGTCCGGTGTTCTCCAGTTCTTCCTCGTTCTTGCAGGCTGCCGTCATCTGGTCCAAGTCGTGATCCCGGGAAAAAGAATAGAAAAAGAAATGTTTCTTCTGCGCAGTTTCCGCACCTTTTCGACGTTTTTGTCTGCACTGTCGTCCGTTCGAAGCGCCGGTGGGGAAACGACCGTTGACTCGAATCTACCGCTGCAAAACAAAATGACTGAGTGAGGACGCGGGCAAGACGACCTGCGCTGGCCGAATGAGCCACTACCCAGTATAAGGCCAAAACTCCAACGCCCTGACCAATTTCGTCCTCTTGAGTCCACGTGAACGAAAAAAAAGCACGGTCCAATGCATCAACGTAAATAAATGGACGTCTGTTTATTTTCGCTTGGACCCATTTCAGGCAAAAATTTGGGCTAGATCTGTGCCCGCCCGCGCGGGCACGCAGCGAATGCCCGCGGCGTCCTCCCTTGCCTCACCCGTCTATGGCACATAGAACCCCTCCCCCCCCCTCAACCAGCACCACACCCTCTATGCCGCCGCCGCTCACTTTTGACCTTTGCGGCATGCCTGTCGTCGCATCCATCGATGGCCCGACTGCTCCCGCATCCATCACCCCCGTCTTTTGTCGTTGTTGTGGCCGCCGCATCCACGGCCTGCCTACTCCTCGACCACCGCCGATAGCCCACGCTACCCCCAAGGTCAATGCTGCAGGACGCAGGGTTCTACAGCCCTGCTGCCTCTATCTTTGTGAACGGGCCAAGGAGGGATCCATTCATTGCTCCGACATGTCACCGCCCACCCCCGTCGCCGCCTGCAAGGTATTCGATTGTTTGCCTGACTCGGCTGAGGCTCGTCCAAGCCCGCCCTGTCCAGTGAGGCGGTTTCATCATGGACGGGCCAGGGGCTCCATTCATCAACCACGTCATGTCACCGCCCCACCCCGTCACCACCCGCAAGGTGTTGACTGTTTGCCCGACTCGATCGAGGCTTGTCCACTCCCACCCCTGTCCAGTGAGGCACAGTTTCATCATGGTGGATAGCTCGGATGAGTTTTTTTACAACAACTTCATATGTTCATCATCGTCCAAAGAATCGTCCAAGGATGATGATGATGCCGTGATAGCTACTTTGATCGTCCATGAGCACATTGCTAGGCAGTGGCCAGGGTTTATGGGATCGATCTGGGGCCATACTTCGGGGTTGAATCGTAATAGAGAGAGCGAACATTGCCTACTCTATAGCGATTATTTCTAGGTCAATAACCCACTATTCCTTCTCAAGCTTTCCCAGCGAGGGTTCCGGATGACGAGACATGTGGGAGGGAGTGGTGGAGTATGATGATTAGTTCAAATGCAAGTATGACGCCCTTGGAAAGGTTGGCTTCTCCTCTTATCAGAAATGTACTGTAGTTGTCCGTATGCTTGCACACGGAATTCCCGATGATCTCCTGGATGAGTATGTCCACATGCATTGCGTCATTGTACAAGTCCTGCAAAGCTGTGGTTGCAGTGTTTAACTCGGAGTACTTGAGAGAACCAAATGCTATGGTGAAGGAAATGTGCCCTAGAGGCAATAATAAAGTTGTTATTTATATTTCTTTATATCATGATAAATGTTTATTATTCATGCTAGAATTGTATTAACCGGAAACTTAGTACATGTGTGAATACATAGACAAAACAGAGTGTCCCTGCTAGTATGCCTCTACTTGACTAGCTCGTTAATCAAAGATGGTTATGTTTCCTAACCATAGACATGTGTTGTCATTTGATGAACGGGGTCGCATCATTAGAGAATGATGTGATGGACAAGACCCATCCGTTAGGTTAGCATAATGATCGTTAAGTTTTATTGCTATTGATTTCTTCATGACTTATACATGTTCCTCTGACTATGAGATTATGCAACTCCCGAATACCGGAGGAACACCTGTGTGCTATCAAACATCACAACGTAACTGGGTGATTACAAAGATGCTCTATAGGTGTCTCCGAAGGTGTTTGTTGGGTTGGCATAGATCGAGATTAGGATTCTCTGGGCTCTCTCGGTAATGCTCATCACTATAAGCCTTGCAAGCAATATGACTAATGAGTTAGTTACAGGATGATGCATTACGGAACGAGTAAAGAGACTTGTAGGTAAATGAGATTGAACTAGGTATGAGGATACCGACGATTAAATCTCGGGCAAGTAATATACCGATGACAAAGGGAATAACGTATGTTGTTATGCGGTTTGACCGATAAAGATCTTCATAGAATATGTAGGAACCAATATTGATGTAGGGTGGAACCCTAATTCATCGATCTTTCACGTTTGGAGGGGATCCTACGGAGGAAACACGAAGAACACGCGGAAGCACGAGGGAAAACACGGGGAAAACGAGAGAGAATCACTCAACCAACAAGGAATCGATCACACACGAGCTAGATCAACATACACACATGAGATCCACAAGATACATAGTCAACTAGGGTAAGGATACAAAGGAACCGTTCATCTCCAAAAGGAGGCCTTGATGTTCTTCCCTAGATAGGGGTCTTGAATCCGCTGAGGGATCTTCTCCGAGGAGGTCCTGATCTCCGAGGAGAAGTAACCGAGTGGATGAGCAAAGGCTCTCACACAAATATGAGCTAATCCAATGCTAAGTCTCAAAGTGAGGAGATGGGGTCCTATATATAGAGTTGGGGCGAAGGGTACATGGTCTCAACACGCTGCAGCGGCGCTGGCCGGATGATCTGGACGAGGGTCCGGATGATCCATGCTGGTCCGGATGATCCGGGTGGAGGTCCGGATGAGCCGGAGGGTCGGCTGGTGGTCGCGCAGGGCCGGATGTCCGGCTGGAGGTCCGGACGTCCAGGCCGGGTCCGAATGATCCGGGACTGGGTCGGATGATCCGGCTTCAGGGTGGAGCTTCTGTTGCCTTCGGTCGAATTAGCCGGATCGTCCGGACCGGGGTCCGGATCGTCCGGGCTCTGTCCGGATCGTCCGGGCCGCCGTCCGGATCGTCCGGCCTCCCTGGTCCTTGGTGCTTTTTCCTCTCCGTCTTCTCGCATGGCTTCCGCTTCCGGTTCTCCTTGCCTCCTTGCTTCCTCATGGTTGACTCCTTGGTACCTGAGTATGCATAGCGTTTCTGTTTGAGGTAGTAACCATGTCTCATGTGAATCGAAACGGAATTGTGAGAGGAGTGATGTCACCTCGGTTTCAAGAGCTCTTGCACGTGCTCGAGTCATCGGTCCTTGTGGTGTTGGAGGTGTTGATGTAGAGTCCATGGGGATGATGGAAGGATGCTCCGCATCATATCCCGTCCCTTCGAAAGGATCCGACCTCGGATCTAGATCTTCATCACCATGGAAAGGCGAGAGGTCTTTGACGTTGAAGGTGTCGCTCACGTTGTACTTGTCGCTTGGTAGGTCGAGCTTGTAGGCGTTGTTGTTGTAGCGTGCTAACACCTTGAAGGGTCCGTCGGCTCGAGGTAGAAGTTTGGACTTGCGTTCGTTGGGGAAGCGTTCCTTGCGAAGGTGTAGCCACACGAGGTCGCCTATGTTGAAGATCATGGGTTGCTTATTGATGTTGAGCTTGGTCGCTAGTCGTTGTACTTGGCGCTCGATGGTGTTTCTTGTATCTTCATGCATCTTCTTGATGTAGCTTGCACGGGCACTTGCGTCGAGGTTGGTGCGCTCTTGTAGAGGTAGAGGTAGAATGTCCAATGGGGACAATGGGTTGAAGCCGTGAGCGACCTCGAAGGGGACTTGCCGGTCGTCGAATGTCTTCTTGCGGTTGTAGGCGTGATTTCGGCGATGGGTGACACGCCCCACTCCTTGATGTTCTTCTTGATCAACACGCGAAGTAGAGTGGAGAGCGTCCGGTTCGTCACCTCCGTTTGGCCGTCGGTTTGAGGATGGTATGCGGATGAGAACAATAGCTTGATTCCGAGCTTGGCGCAAAGAGTCTTCCAAAAGTAACTCAAGAACTTGACGTCGCGGTCGGAGACGATTGACTTTGGTACTCCATGGAGGCGCAAGATTTCCCTACAAAAGAGATTTGCAATATGTGAAGCATCGTCTACCTTGTTGCAAGGAATGAAATGTGCCATTTTAGAAAATCGGTCCACAACAACAAATACGGAGTCCTTCCGATTTTGATTTCTAGGCAAACCAAGTACAAAGTCCATGCTAATGTCTTCCCAAGGTTGATAAGGAATAGGAAGAGGCATGTAAAGACCATGAGATTGAGCTTTTGACTTAGCTTTGCGGCATGTTGAGCATCTTGTGGTGAAGCGTGAGACGTCTCGAAACATCTTTGGCCAAAAGTAGTTCTTGGAGAGCGTGGCGAAGGTCTTGTCGCGTCCAAAGTGTCCCATGAGTCCACCTCCATGAGCCTCTTGAAAAAGGAGCAAACGAAGAGAAGACTCGGGTATGCATAGTTTGTTAGCTCTCATAAGATAACCATCCTTGAGGTAATATTGTTCCCAAGATGTATGCGTCAAACATTTAGCATAATGAGGTGCAAAAGATGGATCACTAGCATATAAATCTTTTATGTGCTCAAAGCCAATAACATTGAACTCAAGTTGGGTGACAAGCGTGCATATGCGTGAAAGTGCATCGGCAACTACATTTTCCTTGCCCTTAATGTACTTGATCACATATGGGAAAGATTCAATAAATTCACTCCATTTGGCATGATGCTTGTTCAATTTAGTTTGACCTTTCAAGTACTTAAGCGTTTCATGATCGGTATGGATGACAAACTCATGGGGTCTAAGATAATGTTCCCAAACATGTAGCACACGCACTAAAGCATACAATTCCTTGTCATACACGGGATAGTTAAGTTGAGCACCGGAGAGTTTTTCACTAAAATAAGCAATGACTCGTTTTTCTTGCATTAAAACTCCGCCAATTCCGGTACCACTTGCATCACAATGAACCTCAAAAGTTTTGTCAAAATTGGGCAAAGCAAGAATCGGAGCATGAGTAAGTAAAGACTTGAGCTCATCAAAAGCGTTTGATTGCAAAGGTCCCCAAACAAAAGGAGTATTCTTCTTACTCAAAGCATGCAAAGGAGCTGCAATAGTGCTAAAGTTTTTCACAAAGCGGCGATAAAAACCTGCAAGACCAAGGAAACTTCGCACTTGTTGCAGATTGGTGGGTTGGGGCCAAGTTTTAATTGCTTTGATCTTAGTTTCATCAACATGGACACCCTTGGAAGAGACAACAAAACCCAAGAAAACCACTTTGTCAACGCCAAAAGTGCATTTTTTTCAAGTTGGCATAAAGACTTTCCTTTCGAAGTGTTTGCAAAACAAGCTTAACATGATCAAGATGCTCTTTCATGGTTTTGCTAAACACAAGAATTTCATCGAAGTAAACCACAACAAAGATTCCAATGTATGGACGAAGTACATGATGCATGAGACGCACAAAAGTTCCGGGAGCTTCCGACAAACCCATAGGCATAACCAACCACTCATATAGGCCAAATTTTGTTTTGAAAGCAGTTTTCCATTCATCACCCTCATGAATGCGGATTTGATAATAGCCACTTTTAAGATCAATTTTTGAGAAAAAGTTGGCTCCACTAAGTTCATCAAGCATATCATCTAAGCAAGGAATGGGATGCCTATAGCGCACGGTGATAGCATTTATGGGTCTACAATCGGAACACAAGCGGAACGTTCCATCGGGCTTAGGCACAAGTATAACGGGAACGGCACAAGGGCTTAAGCTTTCACGTACATGACCGTTGTCGATTAATTGTTGTACTTGCCGTTGAATCTCCTTGGTTTCTTCGGGATTGACACGGTATGGAGCTTTGTTTGGAAGTGGCGCTCTGGGAATGAGGTCAATTCGATGCTCAATGCCTCGTAGAGGAGGTAGACCCGGAGGTAGCTCATCGGGGAAAACATCTTGAAATTCCTGCAAAAGAGATTGAAACACCAAAGGTAGCTCATGAGTGGTGTTAGTTTTTGTATCTCCATCCTTGCACACAAGGACAAAGTGCATCACACTTGATGGGTTCTCACACACTTCTCTCATCTCATGTTTGGTGGCGAATAGTATGAGGTTTTTCTCTCTAGGCGAAGAGGCGCTCAAATTTGGCTTGTGGCTCTCACTCACTTTTTGGTGGCTCACTTTCTCACTCTTCTCTCTTTGGTTGGTGGCTTGCTTGTCGGCTATCACTTGACTAGGCGACATGGGTCGTAGGACATATTCTTTGCCTTTCATCTTGAAGCTATAGTGGTTTGTACGCCCATTGTGGTAGACACCACGGTCGAATTGCCATGGCCGACCAAGGAGGAGGTGGCAAACGGTCATTGGGACCACATCACACTCCAAAGTGTCCTCATATGCACCGATTTTGAAGGATACTTGGACCGTATGCTCAACTCGTATAGTGCCGGAGTCACTTAGCCATTGAACCTTGTAGGGTTGTGGATGCTTCTTCTTGACCAATTGGAGCTTGGAGCATAGTTCTTCGCTTGCCAAGTTGTGGCAACTACCTCCATCGATGATGACCTTGACGGATCGTCCATTGATGCCGGCCTTTGTGTGGAAGATGTGGCATCGTTGGTCTTCTTCTTGTTGATGTTGAAGTGTCAAGACTTTGAAGACAACAAGAGCGGGGCTTGTATCTTCAGCACAAAAGACTTGATCATCTTCATCCGCATTGATGCGCCGGTGCATGGCCACTTGCTCAATAGCGTCCATTTCATCTTCACTCATTGAGTCGTAGGTGCCATCATCGTTTAGTATCATGGTGCGCTTGTTGGTGCATTCATAGGAATTGTGGCCTCGGCCGCCGCATGTGAAAAACTTGAAGGAGCTTGTCTTGACGGTCTCATCGGTTGGAGTAGATGATGAAGCACGCGGCTTGATGTTGCTTGTAGTAGGAGGAGGACGACTTGAACTTGTAGAAGTTTTCTTGTAACTTGACTTGTCGTCGTTGCTTGGAGAAGGTTTGGTTGATGTCGAAGTTGAAATAAGCCGTATGTCTTGGATGAGTATTTGGCGTACTTGAAGTCATCTTGCACTTGTCGTTCCGCCTTTGTAGCTTGATGCACGAGCTCAATAAGGTTGGAGTAGGGTTGGAAGTCGGCGATCTTCTTGATGGGATGGTTGAGTCCATTCAAGAATCGTGCCATTGTTTGCTCATCATCCTCCGTGACATTGGCTCGAATCATGGCAATCTCCATTTCTTTGTAGTATTCTTCAACACTCTTTGTTCCTTGCTTGAGGAGTTGGAGCTTCTTGAAGAGATCACGGTTGTAGTAGGTGGGCACAAAGCGTGCTCTCATGGCATCCTTCATTTGAGCCCAAGTGGTGATTGGAGGTTCACCTCTTGCTTGTCGTCGCTCAAGGACTTGTTCCCACCATATGTGTAACACCCCGAGACCGATGCTCTAGTTGCCTTCCATCTATTTTCCGTTGTTGTCGTGTGTTTATTTTGTTTGTTGCATTATCATAATTATTTTGCATATTTCATTTCTCCATGTTGAGTGCCTTGTCTTATTTTGCTTCTTGCAGCATGTTCATCTTTTATTGTATTGCATTATGCCATCCTTGTTTGTTGCATGCCATGCCCATCATTGTCATATTGTATTTTGCCATCCTATGTTGTTGCATCATGGTCATAATTGTTGCATTGTGCTTCTTGTCATATTGCACTACCCATGCTCATCATGTTCATTGTGCTAGTCATCTTGTTGTGATGGATGTGGGCATCAGTCCTTGTTGTCTCTTCTCTCAAGCCATGCCCATGTATCATCACCTCCTTCCTTCTTATTCCTTTCATTTTTGCTAGTGCCATTTTCTGTCCTCCATAAATGTTCATTCTCTCCCTAAAAATCCTGTACATTTCCTACACCCTCTCTGCCAATTTTCAGCTCATTTGAAAATGTTTTGGTTGGGTTCAAAAATGGTTTAAGTTTGAATTTAGTTCAAACATGAATTATTTTTCTATCCTTAAAAATGACCAAACCATTTTATTCAAATCCTTCATAGATCCAGGGCCTCAGATTTATCCTCGTCTCATTCTACTTCTTCGCCAAACCCTCTGAGCTTTTCTTCCAAGGTTCTATTCATTTTATAAATGGATAAGAAGAACAACAGAGGGGGAGAGAGAGTTCCAGCCGAGGCCCAGCTCCTCTCTGCGCAGCGCTGCAGCCCACTTACCCCTTCGATCCAGCCCACCAGCACCATTCCCCTGTTCTTCGTCTTCCCCTTGTACGGCAGGTCATCCAGGATGTCCACGTCGACCTCCTGAGTGATTTGACGGCCGGAGAGCTCCCGTAGGCCCCTATAAATCATGCCCCCAACCCTAGGGTTCCCTGGTCGCTCCATTTTCCCCTCCTCCTTCTCCTGCCGCCGCCAGGTGAGACCTCTCCATGCAATAGCCTTCACCATGGCCGGGAGGAGCTCAAGCTCGTCCCCGGCTTGTACGCCTCCGTCCTCTGCGTTGCTGCCACAGGGAGAGAGTCGCGGCACTCGACGTCGTCTCCTTCGTCCACGCACGCGTCCACGAGCCTCGGATCGACCTCCCCGACGACCTCTGCTTCCCCTGCTTCCTCTGCTTCACGGACGCCAAGTCGGAGGCCTCTTCTCGTCGCCGACCTCTCCTTCTTCTTCCTCGGGTCTACCTCGCCGTCGGCTAAATTCGTCGCGTCCCCGAGCTCGTTCGACTCCTCCGAGCCCCTCTACGTGAGCAGCCGCGCTTCCCTGTACCTTTTTCTCGTTGCTTGCCTCCTCTGTCGCCGGTTGCTTGCATGCCTGATGGTTCCTCCGTCGTCACTTTGGTCACCGGCAAGGTTGCTATGCTTCCTCTGTTTCTTCAGCACACCAGCGCTTCACCTGTAGCTCGTGCTCAGCACGCACACGCCAGAGCAGCGCCCCGCAGCCCGCGCTCGTGCTGCAGCTCGCCCGTAGCCTCGCCTCGCTGTGCTTCACCGCCATGGCCGCAAGCTTCTGCCCGCACATGCATGCATGCCCGCGCGCGCCCCACCGCAGCCTCCCTAGCAGGTTTCCGCACCCCCGCCGCATCTCTGCATCCACCAAGGTCGCCGCCTTGCTGGACACCATCGACGCCGGCGAGCAGCATGCTTTCATGGAAATCAAGGCCTGGCCCTCGATTTTGTTCATATAGGTTGGCGCCCCATCTTTGGACACCCGCTCACCTTCAGTGTAGTGGCTAGCGCCACTCACCTCCATCCTGCAGGTCAAGGGATCAAATCCCCTCGGCTACATCTTTTCTTCTGTAATTTTTTTTTGCTTATCCAGAGTAGCAGCCTTTACCCTGTTTCATATAGAGCCGATCCCCTGGCATAGCACAGACACAGATCCATCCAACTTGCTAGCGCAGCCAGTACACATCCGAGGGGTCTGGGGTTCGAATCCCAGGCCCCCCAATTTTTGCCCTGTTTTCCCTGTTTTTCTTCACTGTTGCACACCCACATCCGCTTCGGGCCAATTCTGCTTCTGGGTTTGCACAGTGCATTACTTTCGGCCCGCATATGTTTTTTTTCCTGTTCACTGCAATTTAGCATTTCTCTAGTGCATGCATAATTACAGGAATATGCCATCATTTTGATTTGTGCATAGCTAAATATCCATGCATCCAAATAGATCATGTCATATATGTAAAATGCTTAGAATTTTATCTAGTTTTACAATATCAAACTTTCATCCATGTTAAAATATTTAAAATTGTTGTTTGCATTAATTTGCATAAATGACATGTTAAAATGATTTATTTCATAACTAAATAACCGTAGCTTCATTTTAAATAAACTTTATATGTAAATGGGGTAGCATTTTGCCTAGTTTAACATGGTGTACTTACTTTGCATGTTTAACAACTCTAACATGGTGTTTAGGGCAGAACAGTACCTAATCCATATATATGCACGTGGGGATTTTTCGGAATTGTTGTTTGTTGTTTCCGGCCTCATTTAAACTTGCCTAAATATTTAGTTTACTTTTGTTACATCCTTTGCCATGTTTAACAACATTTAATATTGTTGAGTAGCTTAAACGAGATGAACTAAATAATTGTTGTGGTGTTTCGTCAATATGCAACTCGTTGCATATTGAGCTTCACTTAACTTGTAGTATTGTGTGTTGCACTTTGCCATGCCGTGCCTCATTAAACCGGACATGCATCATACTTGATTGTGCATCATGCCATATTTATGCTTGTGTGTTTACCATGTTGTTTGCTTCTTTCCGGATTTGCTTCTCTCGTTAGCTTCGGTTTTGTTCGGGAGTTGTGAGGATTCGTTCGACTACGTCCGCTTGTCTTCTTCATGGACTCGTTCTTCTTCCTAGCGGGATTTCAGGCAAGATGACCGCTACCCTGGATCTCACTACTATCATTGCTATGCTAGTTGCTTCGTTCTATCGCGATGTTGCGCTTCCTATCACTTGTTCCTTGAGCCATCCCATATTGCCATGAACCTCTAACCTTTGACACCATTCCTAGCAAACCATTGATTGGCTATGTTACCGCTTTGCTCAGCCCCTCTTATAGCGTTGCTAGTTGCAGGTGAAGTTGAAGATTTCTCCATGGTGGACAGGGTTTATGTTGGGATATCACAATATCTCTTATATTATTAATGCATCTATACACTTGGTAAAGGGTGGAAGGCTCGGCCTTATGCCTGGTGTTTTGTTCCACTCTTGCCGCCCTAGTTTCCGTCATACCGGTGTTATGTTCCCGGATTTTTCGTTCCTAACGCGGTCGGGTGATTTATGGGACCCCCCTGACAGTTCGCTTTGAATAAAACTCTTCCAGCAAGGCCCAGCATTGGTTTTACCATTTGCCTCACCTATTACCGTTTTCCCTTGGGAGTCGCGCATCCCAGGGGTCATCTTTATTTTAGCCCCCCGGGCCAGTGCTTGTCTAAGCGTTGGTCCAAACTAGAGCCACTTGCGATGCCGCCCCTAGGCAACTTGGGGTATCGTCGGTTTGCGTCAGACGTCATCGCTCATCCGGTCGTGGCTCGAGACGAGATCTGCGGCTACTATCGGGATGTCGGACGCGCGGGAGGTCTTCTGGTCTTGTTTTACCATTGTCGAAATGTCTTGATGTACCGGGATTCCGAGGCGATCGGGTCTTCTGGGTGAAGGTCTATTCTTCGATGATCGCGAGAGCTTGTCATGGGCTAAGTTGGGACACCCTGCAGGGTTTAAACTTTCGAGAGCCGTGCCGCGGTTATGTGGCAGATGGGAATTTGTTAATGTCGGTTGTAGATAACTTGACGCCAGATCCGAATTAAAATGCATCAACCGAGTGTGTAGCCGTGATGGCCTCTTCTCGGAGTCCGGAAGTGAACACGGTTTCGGGTTATGTTTGGCGTAAGTAGGTGTTCAGGATCACCTCTTGATCATTGCTAGCTTCACGACCGTTCCTTTGTTTCTCTTCTCGCTCTCATTTGCTTTGTTAGCCACCATACTTGCTTAGCCGCTGCTGCAACCTCACCACTTTACCCGTCCTTACCCATTAAGCTTTGCTAGTCTTGATACCCATGGTAATGGGATTCTTTGAGTCCTCGTGGCTCACTAGATACTTCAAAACCAGTTTGCGGTGCCTATGTTACCGAAAGGTGGACGCAACTAAGCTCAAGGAGGAGCTCGATGAAGATCTTGCCCTTTGTGTTGTTTCTTTCTAGTTGATCAGTAGTGGAGCCCAGTTGGGGTCGATCGGGGACCTTTGTCGCATTTGGGGTTCTTCTTTTATTTTGGTTCCGTAGTCGGACCTTGATTGTACCTGGATGATGTAATGCTTATTCATGTATTTGTGGGAAGTGGCGATTGTAAGCCAACTATGTATCTCTTTCCTTATGTATTACTTGGGTTGTGTGAAGATTACCTCACTTGCGACATTGCTTTCAATGCGGTTATGCCTCTAAGTCGTGCTTCGACGTGGGAGATATAGCCGCATCGAGGGCATTACAAGTTGGTAATCGAGCCTTCCCGACCTTAGGAGCCCCACCGCTTGATCGTTTTTAGCGGCGAGTTGTGTCTAGAAAAAATGTTTTGAGTCATTTAGGATTATATATATCGGAGAGTTAGAATTCTTTTTACTCCTCGGTCCTTAAATCGCTCTGGTGAGGTATCCGACGTAGAGTTTTGACTCTTCTCTTCTCAAATTTCACTAAATTTTTTTTAGGATCACGCTGGTATCTTAGAATCGTTCGATGGTTTTATGATGACAACATTGTCTTGGTGCCTCCGTCATCGTGGTTTTTTTAGTGGAGGTGTCCCGGGAGTTGAGCTACGAGGTGTTGTCGTCATAATTTTATCGTTGCAGTTCGGAATACCGAGTTTAGTACGCCGACATCGAAAATCTCTTTTATGCGCTTGTTGGTGAGATAACCCGCTAACTTGAAGATCGAGGTGAGTACGGAGTATTGCCATGACTTGCATAATGGATGCTTTTCGAAGGTTGAGGTACACGATTTCGAAGGTTTCTTGGTTATGTGTTGACGGATGGATACAATTTGGATGTAGGGATTGTTAGTTTGGGTGAGATATATTGCTTCCTGTATCCCCAACACCGATTGCATAACCGTAAAGTTTGGGAGTTTTATAGGTGGGAATTCAAGTAGCTCCTAGAATATCTTTCCGACAAATGCACGATATGGGATTGGGTAAATCTCTATCATATGTATTTGTTCCGGCTTATTCTGCAAGCCAATCCTTTGTGTAATTTTATTTGTGGTATTCGAGTTGCTTCGATGTCAAATGTTGAATCCATACCTTTCCTAAATGGTGTTCTCATATTTCTATGTGAATACTAATCCTTCTTGATCATTGAGGTTGTCATGTTAATTCTTTTCCAACCGGTGTGCTTCTCTTCAAGTGGATCCCATCATTTTTTCCCATCCGCAAGATCATTTCTAAGTTTTCTCAACGGTGTTTGTTTCATCCGTCCCAAGTTGCCTTTGTTTTTCCCGCCCTCCCACCCTTTTTCTTCAAGGACTTAGATTTCTTAATCATGTATCCTTTTATTTGTGGGAAGTTTCTCCATTCTTTTCCATCAATGTTCTTACCCGGTGGTTCTCAAGAAGATGCTCAACAGTTTCAAGTTCATCATCCTTCATTGTTGTTTCTTCTCTGGTGGATCCAATTCAAGCTTTTGATATTCATCATATCCCTTTCCTCGTTTCAAATGCTTTTTCATACCGGTGCACCTCTTAATCATTCACTTCCTATTCATTTGTTCTGGAGTGCTGAAGATATCTCACAAGACTTGTGTTTCCATTCTCAATCCCTTCAAGATATTTCGAGGTTGTTATCTCATTCAAGCCATTTAATTCAACCGATGCAATTTTTCTTTTAAATCATTTCCAACAGTGTTTTCTTTTGAGTGGGCCCTAACCCACAGGTCTTTTCCCAGGATCTTACCTGACTCTTCTAATTATTCCGGAGCTATCCCAAATTCATTTCCAAGTTTGACGTAAGAATGAATTTTCATCAGTCACATGCCTTCTCCAAGGTCGTTTTCAAATTCTTTTCATCTTTGGCTCAACATTTTTTTCTTTTAATCCTTTCGGAGTGTCTCAACAATTCATGGTGGTGTTTCTCGTCGTCATTCTCGAATTTTGAAGACCGAAGAAATATTTCTCTTAAATCTTGCTCCATTCTCTTGAATATTCATGGTTCTAGCTTCATGCTATCCTCATAACTGTTTTGATTGTGACAATTCTTTTCTTACCATCCGGAGCATTTCATGAGTTGTTTCCATTTCTTTCCTCCGAAGGCCATCATGTCATAATTCTTCATTCTCAGTGTGTATCTATCGTTCTCCAAATCTTACCGGTGCGTCGTTCAAATATCCTCTAATCAGTTCATGTTCTCTTCATTCTCATGTATCTAAATCCCCTCAAGTATCTTCATTCGTTTTCAAACTCTTTCCCGTGAATGGTGCCTTTGCTACGTTCATTTTCAATTCTTATGGTGGTTCGTTCAAGTTTTCACTTCCTTTGTTATCATATCAATTCATTCGTTGTTTCCAAATCCCACCGGTGGTTCCATCAAGACCTCCCCAAGTTGAGCAATATCTCTCTTCAATCCTTTCTACGAGAATAAGTAGTATGCCAAATCTGTTACTTGTCATCAATCTAAATTGGTGAAGGATACGCATAACATAATTCTTATTCTTGTTTCATCCAAGATTGACTAATCTCTTCTTTTCGGTGTTTGTTCATCATATCACATTCTCGGTTCTAAGATGTTCATCTTTCTTTTCGGAGTTCCAAGCTCTCTCAATTATCTCGTCGCGAAGCACTATCTAAATCATCGCAAGGCTTCACCTTTTGTTTTCAACTTCTCTTTCTTTCTATCATCCTTTTGTTTACCGGAGTTCTTCATGGAGGCTCTACATGGTGGGTCGTCAACGATTCCTTTCATTCTTCAATTGTTCTTCAAGATTTCTCTTGAAGTTATGATCCGCCAAGCTATACTCTAAACTAAACATGGTGGCCAACACATGTTTTGTTTTGAGGAGCTCAAGTATTCTTCTTCTTGCATTCCGAAGTGCAATTCTTTCTATCTTATCTTTTGAGGTGGTGTTATGTCACGCTTGACAATTTCCCTTCGTGATTCAAGTTGTCAAGAATGAGGTATTTTAAATCCATCAATCCCTTTGTTGGAGTTATCTTGGGTTATATTTCACCTAAAGTTTTCCCTAAGGATTGTTGCTATTATGGTGCTTATAAATGACCCAAGTTCTTCTTTATCCTCTCGGTGAAGAAGTTTTTCATCTCTTTGGTGCCCTCAATCAAGTCAATGGTTTCCATTAGTGGCCGGTTGTCACCTCATAGTCTTGAGATGTTTTCCATAAGCCCACAACAAGCTTATGCTTCTCGTTGTTGATTTTCCAACAACTCCGTTCAATTCTTCTTTGCAAGGATGCTTTCCAAGCTCATTTGTGGCAGAAGTTGGCATTTTCTTCTTCATTCTGTTATTCCAATGATCTAACTTCCATTCTTTCATTACGGAGGCATTGTGATGTTGTGCTCTTCACCCATCACCTCGTTTTGTGAGGATCGTGTTTCTTTCTTGCTTATCCATTTAACCGGAGTGTTGTATCATCTCTTCAATATCTTTTCATCTCATCAAATTTTCTTCTCTTTTCTACCGAAGTGCTGTCCAAATTCTGCCATTCTTGTTCCTTGGCTATCTCATTATACCGATGTGGTCATATTCTTTTCGTTCGTGAAGCTCTTATTTCCATGTCTTTCAACCTTCAAATTCTCGTAATACTCCTTGTTCCTCTTTTCTACCGGATTGTTTGCAATCTTGGTCATCTTTGTTATTTTGTTTCTTTCAATTTGTTCAACCTCTCAAGGTTCTTTGGTTTCACTCATTGGTCAAAGAAACAACTTAGTTTTACCTCTTCTCTTCCTCTTCCGTTTTCCCTCCGGTGCCATCCTAGATATCGGGACGAGATCCTCTCATAGTGGTGGAGTGTTGTAACGCCCCGAGACCGATGCTCTACTTGCCTTCCATTTATTTTCCGTTGTTGTCGTGTGTTTATTTTGTTTGTTGCATTATCATAATTATTTTGCATATTTCATTTCTCCATGTTGAGTGCCTTGTCTTATTTTGCTTCTTGCAGCATGTTCATCTTTTATTGTATTGCATTATGCCATCCTTGTTTGTTGCATGCCATGCCCATCATTGTCATATTGTATTTTGCCATCCTATGTTGTTGCATCATGGTCATAATTGTTGCATTGTGCTTCTTGTCATATTGCACTCCCCATGCTCATCATGTTCATTGTGCTAGTCATCTTGTTGTGATGGGTGTGGGCATCAGTCCTTGTTGTCTCTTCTCTCAAGCCATGCCCATGTATCATCACCTCCTTCCTTCTTATTCCTTTCATTTTTGCTAGTGCCATTTTCTGTCCTCCATAAATGTTCATTCTCTCCCTAAAAATCCTGTACATTTCCTACACCCTCTCTGCCAATTTTCAGCTCATTTGAAAATGTTTTGGTTGGGTTCAAAAATGGTTTAAGTTTGAATTTAGTTCAAACATGAATTATTTTCTATCCTTAAAATGACCAAACCATTTTATTCAAATCCTTCATAGATCCAGGGCCTCAGATTTATCCTCGTCTCATTCTACTTCTTCGCCAAACCCTCTGAGCTTTTCTTCCAAGGTTCTATTCATTTTATAAATGGATAAGAAGAACAACAGAGGGGGAGAGAGAGTTCCAGCCGAGGCCCAGCTCCTCTCTGCGCAGCGCTGCAGCCCACTTACCCCTTCGATCCAGCCCACCAGCACCATTCCCCTGTTCTTCGTCTTCCCCTTGTACGGCAGGTCATCCAGGATGTCCACGTCGACCTCCTGAGTGATTTGACGGCCGAAGAGCTCCCGTAGGCCCCTATAAATCATGCCCCCAACCCTAGGGTTCTATGGTCGCTCCATTTTCCCCCTCCTCCTTCTCCTGCCGCCGCCAGGTGAGACCTCTCCATGCAATAGCCGTCACCATGGCCGGGAGGAGCTCAAGCTCGTCCCCGGCTTGTACGCCTCCGTCCTCTGCGTTGCTGCCACAGGGAGAGAGTCGCGGCACTCGACGTCGTCTCCTTCGCCCACGACGCGGCCCACGAGCCTCGGATCGACCTCCCGACGACCTCTGCTTCCCTGCTTCCTCGCTTCACGGACGCCAAGTCGGAGGCCTCTTCTCGTCGCACGACCTCTCCTTCTTCTTCCTCGGGTCTACCTCGCCGTCGGCTAAATTAAATCGCGTCCCGAGCTCGTTCGACTCCTCCGAGCCCCTCACGTGAGCAGCCGCGCTTCAGTACTTTTTCTCATTGCTTGCCTCCTCTGTCGCGGTTGCTTGCATGCCCGATGGTTCCTTCGTCGTCACTTTGGTCACGGCAAGGTTGCTATGCTTCCTCTGTTTCTTCAAGACACCAGCGCTTCACAGTAGCTCGTGCTCAAGACGCACACCTTGAGCAGCGCCCGCAGCCAGCGCTTCGTCTGCAGCTCGCCCGTAGCCTCGCCTCGGCGTAGCCCGCCATGGCGCAAGCTTACGCCCGCACATGCATGCATGCCTGCTGCCCCACCGCAGCCTCCCTAGCAGGTTTCGCACCCGCCGCATCTCAGATCCACCAAGGTCGCCGCCTTGCTGGACACCATCGACGCCGGCGAGCAGCATGCTTTCATGGAAATCAAGGCCTGGCCCTCGATTTTGTTCATATAGGGTGGCGCCCCATCTTTGGACACCCGCTCACCTTCAGTGCAGTGGCTAGCGCCACTCGCCTCCATCCTGCAGGTCAAGGGATCAAATCCCCTCGGCTACATCTTTTCTTCTGTAATTTTTTTTTGCTTATCCAGAGTAGCAGCCTTTACCCTGTTTCATATAGAGCCGATCCCCTGGCATAGCACAAACACAGATCCATCCAACTGGCTAGCGCAGCCAGTACACATCCGAGGGGTCTGGGGTTCGAATCCCAGCCCCCCCAATTTTTGCCCTGTTTTCCCTGTTTTTCTTCACTGTTGCACACCCACATCCGCTTCGGGCCAATTCTGCTTCTGGGTTTGCACAGTGCATTACTTTCGGCCCGCATATGTTTTTTTTCCTGTTCACTGCAATTTAGCATTTCTCTAGTGCATGCATAATTACAGGAATATGCCATCATTTTGATTTGTGCATAGCTAAATATCCATGCATCCAAATAGATCATGTCATATATGTAAAATGCTTAGAATTTTATCTAGTTTTACAATATCAAACTTTCATCCATGTTAAAATATTTAAAATTGTTGTTTGCATTAATTTGCATAAATGACATGTTAAAATGATTTATTTCATAACTAAATAACCGTAGCTTCATTTTAAATAAACTTTATATGTAAATGGGGTAGCATTTTGCCTAGTTTAACATGGTGTACTTACTTTGCATGTTTAACAACTCTAACATGGTGTTTAGGGCAGAACAGTACCTAATCCATATATATGCACGTGGGGATTTTTCGAAATTGTTGTTTGTTGTTTCCGGCCTCATTTAAACTTGCCTAAATATTTAGTTTACTTTTGTTACATCCTTTGCCATGTTTAACAACATTTAATATTGTTGAGTAGCTTAAACGAGATGAACTAAATAATTGTTGTGGTGTTTCGTCAATATGCAACTCGTTGCATATTGAGCTTCACTTAACTTGTAGTATTGTGTGTTGCACTTTGCCATGCCGTGCCTCATTAAACCGGACATGCATCATACTTGATTGTGCATCATGCCATATTTATGCTTGTGTGTTTACCATGTTGTTTGCTTCTTTACGGATTTGCTTCTCTCGTTAGCTTCGGTTTTGTTCGGGAGTTGTGAGGATTCGTTCGACTACGTCCGCTTGTCTTCTTCATGGACTCGTTCTTCTTCCTAGCGGGATTTCAGGCAAGATGACCGCTACCCTGGATCTCACTACTATCATTGCTATGCTAGTTGCTTCGTTCTATCGCGATGTTGCGCTTCCTATCACTTGTTCCTTGAGCCATCCCATATTGCCATGAACCTCTAACCTTTGACACCATTCCTAGCAAACCATTGATTGGCTATGTTACCGCTTTGCTCAGACCCTCTTATAGCGTTGCTAGTTGCAGGTGAAGTTGAAGATTTCTCCATGGTGGACAGGGTTTATGTTGGGATATCACAATATCTCTTATATTATTAATGCATCTATACACTTGGTAAAGGGTGGAAGGCTCGGCCTTATGCCTGGTGTTTTGTTCCACTCTTGCCGCCCTAGTTTCCGTCATACCGGTGTTATGTTCCTGGATTTTTCGTTCCTAACGCGGTCGGGTGATTTATGGGACCCCCCTGACAGTTCGCTTTGAATAAAACTCTTCCAGCAAGGCCCAGCATTGGTTTTACCATTTGCCTCACCTATTACCGTTTTCCCTTGGGAGTCGCGCATCCTGTGGGTCATCTTTATTTTAGCCCCGGGCGATTGCTTGTCTAGCGTTGGTCCAAACTAGAGCCACTTGCGATGCGCCCTAGGCAACTTGGGGTATCGTCGGTTGCCGACGCATCTTGCTCATCCGGTCGTGGCTCGAGGCGAGATCTGTGCGGCTACTATCGGATGTCGCACGCCGGAGGTCTTGCTGGTCTTGTTTTACCATTGTCGAAATGTCTTGATGTACCGGATTCCGAGACCGATCGGGTCTTCTGGGTGAAGGTCTATTCTTCGATGATCGCGAGAGCTTGTCATGGGCTAAGTTGGGACACCCCTGCAGGGTTTAAACTTTCGAGAGCCGTGCCCGCAGTTATGTGGCAGATGGGAATTTGTTAATGTCCGGTTGTAGATAACTTGACGCCAGATCCGAATTAAAATGCATCAACCGAGTGTGTAGCCGTGATGGCCTCTTCTCGGCGGAGTCCGGGAAGTGAACACGGTTTCTGGGTTATGTTTGACGTAAGTAGGTGTTCAGGATCACCTCTTGATCATTGCTAGCTTCACGACCGTTCCTTTGTTTCTCTTCTCGCTCTCATTTGTGCCTGTTAGCCACCATACTTGCTTAGCCGCTGCTGCAACCTCACCACTTTACCCCGTCCTTACCCATTAAGCTTTGCTAGTCTTGATACCCATGGTAATGGGATTGCTGAGTCCTCGTGGCTCACGGATACTTCAAAACCAGTTTGCGGTGCCTATGTTACCGAAAGCGGTGGCGCAACCAAGCTCAAGGAGGAGCTCGATGAAGATCTTGCCCTTTGTGTTGTTTCGTTCTAGTTGATCAAGAGTGGAGCCCAGTTGGGGTCGATCGGGGACCTTTGTCGCATTTGGGGTTCTTCTTTTATTTTGGTTCCGTAGTCGGACCTTGATTGTACCTGGATGATGTAATGCTTATTCATGTATTTGTGTGAAGTGGCGATTGTAAGCCAACTATGTATCTCTTTCCCTTATGTATTACTTGGGTTGTGTGAAGATTACCTCACTTGCGACATTGCTTTCAATGCGGTTATGCCTCTAAGTCGTGCTTCGACACGTGGGAGATATAGCCGCATCGAGGGCGTTATAATATGAGCACATAGTCTTGGAACTCAAGTGATGCCATAGCGATCTTCTTATCTTCCTCATAGTTGTGCAAACGAAAGATTTTGTCGACCTTCAATGCCCATGAGAGGTACTCTTTGGGATCATTGGTTCCATTGAACTTGGGCATTGTGAACTTGAGCTTGCCATAGCATTGCTCTTCATTGTGTTGAGATCGATGTTGATGATGACATTCTTGTCGTGGAGGGTAATCATCCTCATGTTGTGCTTGGCGAGGAGGAAGTCCATTATCAACTTGCTCTTGTTGACCTTGAGGTTGGGGATGAGCTTGAGGAGCTTGTGGAGGAGCTTGTGGGGCTTGACGTTGCGCACGCGGATGGTAGTTCCTCTCTTGTATTTCTTCTCGAAGGGCTTCCTCTTGATTGTGCCTTTCGCGATTGCGGTTGGCGATAGCTCGACTTGATGCTTGAAGGGCACGTTCCGCCTCTAGAGCTTGTGCTTCTCGTTGTTGTTGTTGAAGACGTTGAGCCTCGGCGTCTTGTTGCTCTTGATGTAGTCGCGCTCGTTCTTGTTCTTGTTGGCGACGAAGACGTTGTCGTTCTTGAGCTTGAGCAAACGCCACTTGGTTCGATTGAGGACAAGGAACTTGTTCATCAACTTGCTCTTGGGGATGCTTGTCATGTAGCGGGTTGCGAGATGCATGACGGTCTTGACGCGCGGCTCGTCGAAGAGTGTTCGAGGACGGTGTACTTGTGTCGGAGAAGGAGTCGTTGGAGTGGCGACTTGAGTGGCTCCGTCTTGAGTGTGAGGGAGTAGAAGGACGCCGGCTCACCAACAAGGCGCGGATCTCGTCCATTCTTGCATCATTCTCTTTCTTGTGCGCGTCGAGCTTGTTGTCGAAGTAGTCTCTTGTACGTTGCTCGGAGAGTCGCAAGTCGGTGGAGAGGTTGTCGATGTGTTCGCTCATTGCTTGTTGCTCTTGATGGAGAGCTCGTTGTGCGCCAAAGAGGTGGCTCTTGGTGACGTATGATGACATGTCGTCGTCTTGCTCGATGAAGAGTGGATTTGTAGAAGAACTTGGCCTATCCATCATGTCAAGCAAATTGTGAGTGGTAGAAGGAGAAGAACGAATACCAATGTACCTTTGACCAAAGTTGAAGATGAATCAAGTTCACTCAAATGTGGACAATGAAATAGCACTATTGGTACCGATCCTTGTCGATTCTCACACCTACACAAGTAAAAGCTTTTGGTGGAGCTTGGTTAGGATGGTGGCACAAAATTGATTGCAATCGTTAGCTTGACTCAAAAACGTTGAAGAAGATTCACAAATTCGCATATGCAACAAGTAGACCAAGAAAGTAGTGATACACGGAAACACACACGCAAATAGATAAATGGGATTGTGCAAACCAAAAGGGAGCCAAAATGTGGAATCCACGAAAATGCTCTTGTTGCACAATACTAGAGAGACGCTAGCACGATTGCACAATAGGCGGATACGGAGCTTGTGCACAACCTACTAGGCAAAAATGCAACGATCTCTATCCCAAGTATGCTATATGTATGGTATTTTGGTGCAATGATCCAAGATGATCTTATTGTTGGGGAACGTAGTAATTTCAAAAATTTCCTACGCACACGCAAGATCATGGTGATGGCATAGCAACGAGAGGGGAGAGTGTATGTCCACGTACCCTCGTAGACCGTAAGCGGAAGCGTTAGCACAACGCGGTTGATGTAGTCGTACGTCTTCACGATCCGACCGATCCAAGCACCAAACGTACGGAGCCTCCGAGTTCAGCACACGTTCAGCTCGATGACAATCTTCAGCCCTCCGATCCAGCAAAGGCTCCGGAGATGAGTTCTGTGAGCACGACGGCGTGGTGACGATGATGATGTTCTACCGGCGCAGGGTTTCGCCTAAACTCCGCGACGATATGACCGAGGTGGAATATTGTGGAACGGGGCACCGCACACGGCTAAGGAACGATCCGTAGATCAACTTGTGTATCCACGGGGTGCCCCCTGCCCCCGTATATAAAGGAGGGAGGGAGGAGGAGGCCAGCCCTCTCTATGGCGCGCCATGGGGAGTCCTACTCCCACCGGGATTAGGATTCCTCCTTTCCTAGTTCAACTAGGGGTCCTTCCATGTAGTAGGAGTAGGAGACTAGGAAAGGGAAGAGAGAAGGAGAAGGAAGGAAGGGGGCACCCCCCCTCCCTAGTCCAATTCGGACTAGTTCAAGGGGAGGGGTGCGGCCACCCTTTTGGCCCTTTCTCTCCTTTCCCGCAGGGCCCAATAAGGCCCAATACTTCTCCCCGGCGAATTCCCGTAACTCTCCGGTACTCCGAAAAATACCCGAATCACTCGGAACCTTTCCGAACTCCGAATATAGTCGTCCAATATATCGATCTTTATGTCTCGACCATTTCGAGACTCCTCGTAATGTTCCCGATCTCATCCGGGACTCCGAACTCCTTCGGTACATCAAAACTCATAAACTCATAATATAACTATCATCAAAACCTTAAGCGTGCGGACCCTACGGGTTCGAGAACTATGTAGACATGACCTAGAACTATTCTCGGTCAATAACCAATAGCGGGACCTGGATGCCCATATTGGCTCCTACATATTCTACGAAGATCTTTATCGGTCAAACTGCATAACAACATACGTTGTTCCCTTTGTCATCGGTATGTTACTTGCCCGAGATTCGATCGTCGGTATCCAATACCTAGTTCAATCTCGTCACCGGCAAGTCTCTTTACTCGTTCTATAATGCATCATCCCGTAACCAACTCATTGGTCACATTGCTTGCAAGGCTTATAATGATGTGCATTACCAAGAGGGCCCAGAGATACCTCTCCGATAATCGGAGTGACAAAACCTAATCTCGAAATATGCCAACTCAACATGTACCTTTGGAGACACCTGTAGTACTCCTTTATAATCACCCGATTCACGTTGTGACGTTTGGTAGTACCCAAATTGTTCCTCCGGTAAACGGGAGTTGCATAATCTCATAGTTACAGGAACATGTATAAGTCATGAAGAAAGCAATAGCAACATACTAAACGATCAAGTGCTAAGCCAACGGAATGGGTCAAGTCAATCACATCATTCTCCTAATGATGTGATCCCGTTAATCAAATGACAACTCTTTTGTCCATGGCTAGGAAACATAACCATCTCTGATAAACGAGCTAGTCAAGTAGAGGCATACTAGTGGCACTATGTTTGTTTATGTATTCACACAAGTATTATGTTTCCGGTTAATACAATTCTAGCATGAATAATAAACATTTATCATAAAATAAGGAAATAAATAATAACTTTATTATTGCCTCTAGGGCATATTTCCTTCACTTATATGACAATCTTAATGTTGTATGATGCTATGCTTGTTGCTTATAAGCTCTTTGCTTATCTTTCCTTTTTGCTTAAAAGCTTGAGTGGCTCTTTCTCTTTTGAGCTCTTTTCTTATGCAAACTCCACGAACCAAGATAGCAATTGTGTATGCGATGACAACTTTGTGACACACAAGTTGATTTCGAGATATGCACCACGATGGTATGTATGATATGGTGTATGCAACTAATGTGCACAAGTCATGTTGCCGGCAATACTCAATGGCTAGTCTCGATGGGTAAGCAACGCAAAAGATGGTCTAGGATGGTTATCAATGCAATTGCAAGGTATGACAAAGATGTCGTCGAGGTTACCGTCCGTAGCGAAGATGAGTAGTCGACGAAATTGAGCGTTTGTTGTCGAAGTCTCACCGCACCTAAATAGCCGAAACACAATAGGACACGGAAATCTCAACTCAAATTCGAATGGTAGTATGGAGGTTGTGTCTTGGGGTTTGGCAAGTGGAAGTGGTGGTGGATGGGATGGGGAGGAGGTATGTAGGTGTAGATGGTGGTGGTGGTGGAGGGGGACTGCAGAACTGCAGCGTCGTCAGCGGAAGCCGGATGATCCGGGCCAGGAGCCGGATGATCCGGGCACGTCCGGATGATCCGGGCAGGTCAACTCGCATGGGAACTGCTCGGGAAGAACACGAAAACGGGGAGAAATTTGACGATTTCGGGGATTTTGGGTGGATTTCGAGGGGGAGCAGGTGGGGAAAAGCAAGATCCACGAGTTACACACCGAATCCACGGATCAAAAACAACAAAACATCATCAAACCAACAAATCACAAAAAATTTTGGGGGGTATTTTTGTGGGGATTTTCGGATTTTAGGACGAAAACAACAAAATCAAGCTAGAAAACACGGGGTAGGGGCTCCAAAAACGTGATCAACGTGGCTCATGATACCATATGATGTAGGGTGGAACCCTAATTCGTCGATCTTTCACGTTTGGAAGGGATCCTACGGAGGAAACACGAAGAACACGCGGAAGCACGAGGGAAAACACGGGGAAAACGAGAGAGAATCACTCAACCAACAAGGAATCGATCACACACGAGCTAGATCAACATACACACATGAGATCCACAAGATACATAGTCAACTAGGGTAAGGATACAAAGGAACCGTTCATCTCCAAAAGGAGGCCTTGATGTTCTTCCCTAGATAGGGGTCTTGAATCACCGAGGATCTTCTCCGAGGAGGTCCCGATCTCGAGGAGAAGTAACCGAGTGGATGAGCAAAGGCTCTCACACAAATATGAGCTAATCCAATGCTAAGTCTCAAAGTGAGGAGATGGGGTCCTATATATAGAGTTGGGGGCGAAGGGGTACATGGGCTCAACCCAACACGCGCGCGCAGGCGCTGGCCGGATGATCTGGACGAGGGTCCGGATGATCCGTGCTGGTCCGGATGATCCGGGTGGAGGTCCGGATGAGCCGGAGGGTCGGCTGGTGGTCGCGCAGGGCCGGATGTCCGGCTGGAGGTCCGGACATCCGGGCCGGGTCCGGATGATCCGGGACTGGGTCCGGATGATCCGGCTTCAGGGTGGAGCTTCTGTTACCTTCGGTCGAATTAGCTGGATCATCCGGACCGGGGTCCGGATCGTCCGGGCTCTGTCCGGATCGTCCGGGCCGCCGTCCGGATCGTCTGGCCTCCCTGGTCCTTGGTGCTTTTTCCTCTTCGTCTTCTCGCATGGCTTTCGCTTCCGGTTCTCCTTGCCTCCTTGCTTCCTCATGGTTGACTCCTTGGTACCTGAGTATGCATAGCGTTTCCGTTTGAGGTAGTAACCATGTCTCATGTGAATCGAAAGGGAATTGTGAGAGGAGTGATGTCACCTCGGTTTCAAGAGCTCTTGCACGTGCTCGAGTCATCGGTCCTTGTGGTGTTGGAGGTGTTGATGTAGAGTCCATGGGGATGATGGAAGGATGCTCCGCATCAAATATGAGCATCCAGGTTCCGCTATTGGTTATTGACCGGAGATGTGTCTCGGTCATGTCTACATAGTTATCGAAACCGTAGGGTCCGCAAGCTTAACGTTCTATGACGATATGTATTATGAGTTATGTGTTTTGGTGACCGAAATTTGTTCGGAGTCCCGGATGAGATCACGGACATAACGAGGAGTCTCGAAATGGTCGAGAGGTAAAGATTCATATATTGGAAGGTAGTATTCGGACATCGGAATGGTTTCGAGTGGTTCGGGTATTTTACCGGAGTATCGAGGGGTTACCAGAACCCCCCGGGGAAGTATTGGGCCTACATGGGCCTTAGTGGAGAGAGAATAAGGCCGCAAGGGGTGGCCGCGTGCCCCCATGGCAGTCCGAATTGGACTAAGGGAGGGGGCGGCGCCCCCCCTTTCCCTCTCCCTCTCCCTCTCCTTCCTTTTCCCTCCGATGGAAGAAAGGAAAGGGGGGGGGGGGCAAATCCTACTAGGAGTGGAGTCCTAGTAGGACTCCCCCCATGGCGTGCCCCTCCTGGCCGCCGGCTTCCTCCTCCCCTTCTTTATATACGGGGCGGGGGGCACCCCAAAGGCACATCAATTGTTCTCTTAGCTGTGTGCGATTCCCCCTCCACAGTTTACACCTCCGGTCATAGCGTCGTCGTGCTTAGGCGAAGCCCTGCACGGATCACATCACCATCACCGTCATCACACCGTTGTGCTGACGAAACTCTCCCTCAACCCTATGACGGATCAAGAGATCGAGGGACGTCATCGAGCTGAACGTGTGCTGAACTCGGAGGTGCCGTATGTTTGGTACTACATCGGTTGGATCGTGAAGATGTTCAACTACACCAACCGCGTTAACCTAACGCTTCCGCTTTCGGTCTACGAGGGTACGTGGACACACTCTCCCCCTCTCGTTGTTATATCTCCTAGATAGATCTTTCAGGATTTTTTTTGAAATTGCATGCTATGTTCCCTAACAGTGGTATCAGAGCCAGGTCTATGCGTAGATGATATGCACGAGTAGAACACAAAGAGTTGTGGACGATAATAGTCATACTGATTACCACCAACGTCTTACTTTGATTCGGCGATATTGTTGGATGAAGCGGCCCGGACCAATATTACATGACCATGTTCATGAGACCGGTTCTACCGACGTCCTTTGCACACAGGTGGCTGGCGGGTGTCTGTTTCTCCAACTTTAGTTGAATCGAGTTTGACTACGACCGGTCCTTGTTAAAGGTTAAAACAACACACTTGACAAAAAATCGTTGTGGTTTTGATGCGTAGGTAAGAACGGTTCTTGCTAGCAGCCCGTAGCAGCCACGTAAAACTTGCAACAACAAAGTAGAGGACGTCTAACTTGGTTTTTGCAGGGCATGTTGTGATGTGATATGGTCAAGACATGATGTGATATAAGTTATTGTATGAAATGATCATGTTTTGTAAAAGTTATCGGCAACTGGCAGGAGCCTCATAGTTGTTGCTTTATTGTATGAAATGCAATCGCCATGTAATTGCTTTATTTTATCACTAAGCGGTAGCGATAGTCGTAGAAGCAATAGTTGGTGAGACGACAACGATGCTACGATGGAGATCAAGGTGTCAAGCCGGTGACAATGAAGATCATGACGGTGCTTTGAAGATGGAGATCAAAGGCACAAGATGATGATGGCCATATCATGTCACATATTTTGATTGCATGTGATGTTTATCTTTTATGCATCTTATTTTGCTTAGTACGGCGGTAGCATTATAAGACGATCCCTCACTAAATTTCAAGGTATAAGTGTTCTCCCTGAGTATGCACCGTCAGTTGGTGGAACTGGTCTCTTGTATGTGGACATGTAAGGTTGATCCGGGCCGCTACATCCCATAGTGCCGATGAATCAAAATAAGACGTTGGTGGTAAGTAATATGAACATCACTGCCCACAACTTCTTTGTATTCTACTCGTGCATATCATGTACGCATAGACCTCTCTCATACCACTTTTGGAAACGTTGCATGGAAACCAATTTTTTTCTACGCACACGTAAGATCTATCCATGGAGATGCATAGCTACGAGAGGGGAGGGTGTGTCTACATGACCGTAAGTGGAAGCGTTTGTCAATGCGGTTGATTTAGTCGAACACCTTCGCGATCCAACCAATCAAGTACCAAACATTGCCGCCACCACTGCCTCTATGGTTAGGAAACCTTAGCTTTGATCAACGAGCTAGTCTAGTAGAGGCTCACTAGGGACACGATATTTGTTTATGTATCCACATATGTATTTAAGTTTCCGGTTAATACAATTCTAGCATGAATAATAAACATTTATCATGGATAAGGAAATATAATAATAACAAATTTATTATTGCCTCTAGGGCATATTTCCATCACCATCTCCCACGTCGCCGCCACCACCGCGTCGCTGCTGGGCCACCGTTGCTTCCCACCACCCCACCCCGACGTCCCCGCGAGCACGAAGTCGCCCCCCGAGGACCTGGCCAGCTCGTTTTTGACGCTGCCACGCTCGTGGACGCCGCCAGGCCAACTACCTGGTCCAAGGGAGGTGCGCATCTCTTCGCCGGCCAACTTCTTCGACGACGCCCGCAAGCTGTTCGACAGTTTGCCCCCAAGGTACAAATGGACTCCGCCGACGAGTTCTTTTTCAACAATTTCCTCTACGACTCCGACGATTCTTCATCTGGTGATGAGGATACGGTGGCCGCCGTGTTGGTCCATGACCCCCTTAATAGGTAGCGACCATTGTTCGGGGCATGATCCCGGGGCACACTTCAGCGTTGAACCGCAACCGAGAGAGCGACCATTTCCTTCTCTGGAAGGACTACTTTGAGACAACCAACCTGCTCTTCAAACATCACCAATTCCGGCGCTATTTTCGTATGGCTAGGCATGTTTTCAACCATATTCGAGAGGGGTTGGCCGGATACGATAAGTATTTCGGGTGCAAAGAGGATGCCCTTGGAAAGATTGGTTTCTCCTCTTATCAGAAATGCATTCCAGCTATCCGGATGATTGCATACGGTGTGCCCGGTGATCTCATTAATGAGTACGTCCGTATGAGCGGGTCTACGTGCCTAGAGACCATGTACATGTTCTGCAAGGTTGTGGTTGCAGTGTTTGGCCCTGAGTATTTGAGAGAGCCGACTGCTGAAGATACAACCCGCTTGTTGGCGATGAATGCCAGCAGGGGCTTTCCCAGGATGCTTGGCAGCATAGACTGCATGCACTGGGAGTGAAAGAACTGCCCTTCTACTTGGCAAGGGCAGTACAAGGGCCATGTCATGGCTTGCACTGTCATACTTGAGGCCATGGCCTCGCAAGATCTCAGGATCTGGCACTCTTTCTTCGGCATGGCCGGATCACACAATGATATGAACGTGCTTCAACGGTCGCCCGTGTTTGCAAAGCTTGCCGAAGGAAACTGCCCGCCGGTGAATGCCGACATCTATGGCCACAACTACAACAAAGTATACTACCTAGCTGACGGTATCTATCCTCAGTGGACAACTATTGTGAAGACAATCCCCAACCCTGTCGGAGAGAAGAGGAAGAGATTTGCCCAAGAGCAAGAGAGTGCTAGGAAGGATGTCGAGCGTGCCTTTGGTGTTCTGCTATCTCGATGGAGTATCGTTCGGTATCCTGCTAGAACTTGGAGCACCAAGAAGTCGTGGGAGGTGATAACTGTTTGTGTGATCATGCACAATATGATTGAAAAAAAATAGAGGATGAGCACCTGGAACGTATCTACGAACAAGGGTTTCAGTTCAGGGTGACAATGTTGTGCCTGAGCCTGAAGGAGGAGCGGCAACGTTTGAACAATTCACTCAATTTCATTATCAAATGCGTGATTGGGAAACTCACATTCAACTGCAAGATGATTTGGTTGAGCATATGTTGGCTCTCTTGTTTTTAAATAAATTTGAGATAATTTATTTTTTGTTTGGCTTGTAAACTTTGCTATATTTATTTGGGTTGTGAAACTTTGCTATATTTATTTGCTTGTGAGACTATGTAAGATGTGTGTATATTTGATGAAAAATTGCGACAAACCGACCGCGCCGGTAAATATGGGTCGGTGTGTTGGGCGCATTGCCGAGCCAAACCAAAAAGAGGCGGATACCGAGCGGGCGGCTGACCCAAACGAATAAAAAGGGGACAAAACGCTCGTGTGTTTGGGTTGGCGAGTTGGAGTTGCTCTTACAACATGTGTGGTTCGGGGGAATTAGAGATGGTGAATGGGAGTTGAGGGGTGAGGAGATTAAAAGTTCACTGTTTGATTAGAGGGAATGTGAGTTCAAGTGGGAAGGAGAATGGGAGTTGAGGAAGCCAATTCCCATCTATTTCTTCTCAGGGGTACCTTGTTAATTCGTGAGCAAAGTTTTATCCGTGCTAATTTCAACCATATACTAAACAAGGGAATGAAAGTAAAAATCAACTTTTCATGACTAATCCTCCATAAACACCCTGATGCAAACTCTCATTCTCATGGCAAGTGTTTACCAAACAGGCATTTAGGGGTCCGTGTTGGAGACCTAACGGACTGTACACACCCTTGCCGTCGGCTACCAAAGCAATGAAACGCATACGGACGGGCAGGAAGTCTTCCTCCGAGTCGTCGACTTTGTCGCCAACCTCACTCGAACTCCTCGCCCTCGACGGCTCTCCATTCCCGCCTTCACTCACCGCCTTATCCCCTCCCACCGGCGGGCGCAGAGGAGACCAGCCACCCGCTGTCTCGCCGCCGGATTAGGCCGCTGATCGAGTTCGCGCACTCGCTTCGACCGGCCTCTTCCTGCCCACCGCCGCGCCGAGGCAGGTGGAGGACGAGATGGCGCTACGCAGGCAGCGGACGGTGAGGTGAGCCGCGGCAGCTAGCTCTTCGGTCTGTTTGCTTCTGGTCAGGGGTCCAGCATTTACGGCCGTGCTTCCGCGCGAGTTTCGGAGTTGGGAGCTCTGCAGGATCAGTCTGATACCTGAAAAAAAGAGTCTGGATCCTATTATTAGTCGTCCATTAGAGCATGCATGTATGTGTGTTGGGTAATTTTTTTGAGTTGTTAAGCTATACTAGAATGGTGGTTTCCCCTTTTTGGTTGATCTGGTCGGCAAGAAAAAAATTAGCATCTGTCGGTAAAGTGAAAGGCAGCAGCACCTAAGCTAAAACTGTTGATGGAGAACTAAATCTATTTAAAGTAGAATATTCCTCTGCTTACTTGATATATAATGAAGAATATTGTTTCTAAATTGTAAATAACTGTGTCCATGTTGTTACTGTGTGTGTTTGGTGTTGTTGTTGTTACTCCTGTGTGGTTTGCTTTATATGTAAAGCGGGGCAAAAGCATTTTTCGGTAAGGAACAAGAGTCAAATAGTTATAGTCCATGTTGTTAGTAAGGAACAAGAGTCAAATTTATTGTACACGGTTCAGATGTTGGGGAAATCTGGTGCTAGCTGCTAGGGTCCAACCAATTTTTTTGTGCCGCTGCCGTTCACAGGTTCGATGAGGAGATGGGGATGCCACCGCCACCAATTCAACATGAACAGGCAGCATTACCTGCTATTAATCTTGCTGTCGCGAGCTCAGGGGACATACCAATTCAACAGAAACAGGCAGCATTCCCTGCTATTAAACTTGGTGTCGCGAGCTCATGGAGCAACAAGATTTTTGATCCATCAAGCGACTTCATCTTGACATGGAACTGCATTTTCCTTTTTTCATGCTTGCTTGCTCTATTCATAGACCCCCTGTACTTCTACGTGCCAAAAATCGTCTACGGCACCCCCTATTCCTGTGTCGGGACAGACAGGCGTTTAACCATCATCGTTACATTATTACGATCAATTACCGATCTTTTATATGTGATTCGCATCATACTGAAGTTCAGAACTGCAATTTTTAAGAAGAGCTCAACCTTGGGGATTTCTAAAGGAGGATATTTCGTCAGAGACCCTAGAGAGATTGCATGGAAATATTTGAGATCTGACTTTGCAATCGATGTGGTGGCTGCATTGCCTTTGCCACAGGTAACTTGCTAGTCCTCTTTTTTGTTCCAAGTGGAATGCAAGTAGTTCTAATGAAGTAATGATTCCTGGTTTTAGGATGTTTGTCATGTAAGTATTTGCAATGTTTAATCTTATTTAACATGGATATGCTATACGAAGTGTGAAATTGTAAGATAGGAATGAACTCAAATAATTTTCTTCATCGCAGTTGCAATCCTATTTTTTTGTGAAATTAAAAGTATATATAGTTCTGTTTGAGTGCAGCACTGCATTGGACACGATGAAGAAATATTATATAGGTTCAACCATTCTCTCTCTAAATGAGCCCTTGGGATTGTCTGTAAAGGACATTCTAGAAAAAGATTACCTGAAACTAAATTTTGCACTTTCAGTACAGTGGATTATTTCAGAACTTCGAGGGGCCTCAACCTGATGGTGAGATCCTGCACCCATGTTCGTATCAACTTATGTGACTCTGTGGTTCAACCTGGGCGAATTTCTTCCCTAACGAAATTCAAGAATCTAACGCAGAAATCGTGGAGCTTATGAGACAAACCACTGAACTTTTTTTTTCCATTCATACTCCCTCCGTCCCCATTTACATGGTGCACACATATTTCTAGGTTCGACTTTAACCATCAGTTTGACCAACAAAATGTGAGTTAGGTGTTACAAAAATTATATCATTCAATTTATGTTAGCCTCCAACAGTATAAGTTTTATGACATATAATTAACATATCGTTGGCAAAATTGATGGTTAAAGATTAATCATGGAAAACGAGGGTGCCTTGTAAATATGGACAGAGGGAGTACAATCATTGTGAATTATCTATGTTATGTAAGGGCAAATTTATTGTTCTGTGCGGCCTAGAAGCACTGCATCTCAATTTCTCATTTATTTATTCTACTTATGTATCTTTACTTAATGTGCAGATCATAGTCTGGTATTTGATACCAGCTATCAAATATTCCAATGCTGAGCCCAACGATAACATTCTGGTGCTTATAGTTCTTGCTCAGTATCTTCCAAGACTATATCTCATATTCCCTTTAACTTATGAAATTATCAAAGCCACCGAAGTTGTTGCAAAGACTGCCTGGCAAGGGGCTGTATACACCCTGTTGCTTTACATGATAACTAGTCATGTACGGTATCTATATGCTTTTATAGGCAACCTTTCATCGTTTGATATGTATTGCAATTTTCTTAGGATCCCCTGCTCCTCTTCATTCAGGTACTAGGTGCAGTATGGTACTTGCTATCTGTTGAACGCCAAACAGCCTGCTGGAAAATGAGTTGCAGGAACGAAACTGGTTGTGATATTAGGTACCTGGATTGTGATATGGCACGAAATCAGAAATGGGCTAGTACGACTGATATCTTCCATAGCTGCAATGCTAGTGATACCAGCATCACATTCGACTATGGCATGTTCCTGCCTGCACTGTCAAATCTAGTGCCTGCTCAGGGTTTCTTGATAAAGTTAATCTATTCACTTTGGTGGGGTTTACAGAATCTAAGGTATTTCTGCACTGGACATCTTCATATCAAACTAGAGTACTAAGTGAGAACTTACGTTGCAATTTCCTTTACAAACAGTTGCTCTGTGATACCGTTATATTTAGAAACAGAGGGTGTATTTACAAACAATTGCTCTTTATATTTCTGCTCCGTTCATAAATGTAAGACGTTTAAATTAAGCTGCCAAAACGTCTTATATTTAGAAACAGAGGGTGTATTATGTAAGTTGAAAGCTTTGATGAGAAGCATAGAATTTTACTCTTTCAGTTTCGGCTGAATCTTGCCGGGATTGATAAGTGGCTCTCTAACATGGTATATCTCCCTTCCATGTTCTTGACAGTTGCTATGGCCAGACTCTTTCTGCTAGCACCTACGTTGGTGAGACACTGTTCGGTATATTCTTGGCAGTATTCAGTCTTGCCTTGGAATCATGCGGCCTGGTCTTGTGTGTGTATTTGATTGGAAATGTGCAGGTACATTTACATTCTTACTTACGCTCTATATTGTAGAAGTTCATTATTCATGTGCATGAAATTTATCATTTTTTAGAACATACAATCTTACATTGTTATTATTGCAGACCTCCCTCCAATCTATCACTGTGAGGGAGGATGAGTGGAGATTAAAGCAAAGAGATACGGAGGAGTGGATGACATACCGTCAACTTCCTTATGAACTGCGGGAAAGAGTTAGAAAATTTATCCAGTACAAGTGGCTTGTAACTCGAGGTGTGGATGAAGAGTATATATTTCAGGTTCTACCAGAGGATCTGCGACGTGAAATAAGACGCCACCTGTGCTTGGATCTTGTTCGCCGGGTAAATACTTTTAGTCTTTTACACGACTATGTGGAAATACATAACGAATGCACTAGACTTTTTTCTGAATTTTCAAATGCACTAAACTTTCGGACTAGACTTCTTGCTATCATTATCATGTGCTAATCTCTCTTTGGATTGTGAGGTTTCAGGTACCGTTTTTCTCCCAGATGGATGACCAACTTCTAGACGCCATCTTTGCGCGTCTTGTATCATCACCGTGCACAAACGGCACATACATTGTCCGTGAGGGTGATCCGGTGACTGAGATGATCTTCATCATTCGCGGGAAACTGGAAAGCGCCACAACAAATGGTGGCCGCACAGGCTTCTTCCATTCAGTTCTCCTGAAATCTGGTGATTGCTGCGGCGAGGAACTTCTTGGATGGACTTTTATCCCGGAGCCTACCAGTTTGCCAACAGCCGCTCGCGCAGTGAAGGCGCTCACAGACGTGGAGGCCTTTTCACTTCAGGCTGAGGATCTCAGGTTCGTGGCCAGCCAATTCGGGCGGTGGCATAGCGAGAAGCTGCAGCACACTTTCCGCTACTACTCGCACCATTGGAGAACGTGGGGCGTGCGCTTCATCCAAGCTGCCTGGCGGCGGTACAGGACGAGAAGGATGGCGAAGGGCCTGAGATCAGAAGGCTCGAATGGTGAAGAAGGGCCTCCACGGAAGAAGAATCTCCAAGAATGATGGCCGCGAAAATAATGGCTGCGAACAGGAAAGGGCTTGAGGCCATAAAAGAGTTTCCTCGACTAAAGAAGCCGGATCAGCCAGATTTCTCAGCTGAACCTTATGTATGTAAGGTACGTAACTGATATAATCCTATCCACAAGACCACAACGTCCGCTGATCCTGCTAGCTCTGATGACACTTAGGGCATGTACAATGATGCTATCTTAGGAATGCCACGTAGGATAAATGATGAGATGAAGGAGAGAGAACTTCTAAGAAAAGGCTTGTCTTCTTTTATTTAAGAGAAGACAAGAGATGATCTCTTAGCACAATATGTCTCACCACATTTTTAGGAATAGCTAGTTATTGAAGATAAAGCTAAGAGATGACCCATTGTATACATCTAAATTACATGCAAAACTTAAGATAAAACTATCTTATCAATCATTGTACATAGTCTTCTTTGCTGCATGGAGGAGACTAGTCCGGTTGGAATTTGGATTCACATAATTTGGATCCCCTGAGAATGCCAATTAACTCTGAATCTAAATGCACGGTGAGACACCTGACTGAAAGAGGCTCGACAGGAAATTACGCATATGATTTAGTCGTCGTTGCGTTGTACATTCAGATGTATCTGTGCTTGTCACATCATTGGCACGCGCCGGCATGCTGACTGCCAGAGCTTCAAATAAATTCTAACGTTGAAGCCATAGTCTGTGGCTGTGTTTGATAGCAAGGTTGCAAAAAATAAAGTACTGAGAAACTACGGTATTTTAGTCCGTAGGTACAAATACCACAATTTTGACAGAGTAGCATGATTCCTAATGTTTTACTTCCTCCGTTTCTAAATATAAGTCTTTTTTAAAAATTTAAATGGAGTACCACATACAGATGTACATAGACATATTTTAAATTGTAGATTCACTCATTTTGCTCCGTATGTAGTCAGTTGTTAAAATCTCTAGAAAGACCTATATTTAGGAACGGAGGGAGTATATCTATATAGTATAACAGTACGGAAAACAGATCTGGCGGACAAGAACTCACCAGCATGCCTAGGCAGGACCATCGGATGGAAGATGGACAGAGGCCCGAGACGGATGGTTTGGCCGCCGATCCGGCGGCTGGCCATCCCCGGAGTTGCCGGTCCCCTATAGAAACTGATGGCCTCTGCGTTAGCTGCATGCCCAGATTTATATCTCCTTCTGGACCATTTAATAGTTGAAAAGAGAAAAGTGGTTTGCTCATCTGTACTGCAAGGGTGGAAAATAACTTATGAGGCTATTATTTAGCAATGATATGTCAGGAAATGCATGGAATCTCTCGGGTGTCACACACCCCTATATGAACAAAGTATTAAAAAAAATACCAAGAAATTAAAAAAGAAAACTCTGGAATTTTGGGACATCAAATTTGGGTTAACCATTGTACACCCGTGTTCAGTTTCGTGGAAAATGAGTGCATGTGGTATTCTCAGTAAAGAAGTAAAAAGAAAACTATGTATAGAAAAAAAATGTTTGGATGGATCGTATGTCGGACCGTATTTTCTTCGCATTCATCCAAACAGTTCTTTTTTCCATACATAGGTTTTTTTACTTCTTCATCGAGAATACCACGGGCATCCGTTTCCCATGAAATTGAGCACGGGTGTACAATGGTCACCCAGGTTTGATATGCCAAAATTTCAGATTTCAAAAAAAATTGGATTTGCTATATTCATATAGGGGTGTGTGGCACTCAAGAGCCACAAATCCTCATCAAAGATATGCCATGCTATTGTTTGCAGTTTGGTTCATGTTCCTTGTTTTGGAACTACTAATGACATCTTGGCCAGAACGCTTTCTTCTGAATTTATGCGAATCAAATATTCATTATTCTTTTGTCATAACATAATAATAAAGTTCATAGTATGGTCAAAATAAAATTGAAAGAACTCTTTTTTTTGGAAAACTTCCAATCTATTCATCAACTGACAAAGTAGTACAAAGAACACCAAAAGAAAAGAAAAATACATCCAGGTTCTTAGACCACCTAGCGACGACTACAAGCACTGAGCGAGCCGAAGTCCGCCGCCATCATCGCCCCTCCATCATCGGAGACGGACAAACCTTGTTGTAGTAGACACTTGGGAAGTCGTCGTGCTAAGGCACATGGGACCAACGCACGAAAACATCAACCGCCACTAATGAAGAGAAGCGTAGATCAGAAGCATCCAACTTGTAAACACACGAACGTAGACAAATGAAGAACCGATCCAAGAGGATCCACCGAAGACAAACACCAACGAATCCCGCGAGATTCGCCGGAGACAAATCTACACACACCTTCCGAAGATGCTAGAAGCATCGCCAGGGCGGGGGCTAGGCGGGGAGAACCTTGTTCCGTCTTCAAGAAGCCGTCGTCATCTCGTCTTCCTGACCAGAACACAAACACTAACAAAACTCAAAGAAACGTCTAAAAACCAATCCCTCCCGCCGACGAAAATCGGGATCCACCGCATTCATGGCCCTAAGGTCACAGGAGGTGAGGCAGGCCGGCGGCTGCGCCGCGTGAGGCAGCAGAAACCCTAACGATGGTTGCCCTCGTGCGTATGAGTCGAAGGGGTACCCACCAAATTGAAAGAACTCTTAAGAACAAAAGTAACAAAGACTTCCAACAATTGACTGTTAAATCAACAACTTTTTGTGTCATACAGTGAGCACTGTGGGTAAAGCATTTTTGTTTCATGATCACCCCTTATCGTCTTGTTGGGGTGTATTATGGAAAGCTACTCGATCCTACGGTAATTCTCTTCTTCAACAAAATCTTCTGCCTTTTAGTCCAGAGGAACCTGGTCGGCTTCTTGTCCTGACAGTCGCAGCACTCCAATTCCAACTTACTATAGAGGAACACGTCCTCTAGATTGACCGTCATTGCCAAAACACGTTTGACATAACTAACAAAATAATCTTCAAATTAAAAGCCAAAGATGACGAGTGTGACCAAATTGTGGTGTTGGAAATCAACTGCGGCCAAGCCCCACTCTACGCCCTTGTTCTCGCTATAGCTAGAATTATGTTTCCTCTTCTCCTCGCCCATTTCCATTGAACACAAATCATCCCATAACTGCTTGTCAGCAATAGGAGGAAGATAAAAAAACTATCAATGGGCACACATATGTATCTGGTGAGAAAATCTTCAAATAAATAAATATTAAGCACATGTGGCTAAAATAGATCTTTAGGTAAGCACATATTGCCATGTATAGCTCCTTCAGTAAGGGTGCGGCTTCAAGAATGAACATTGTGCAGGTGAGATCACACCCTTCAGGAAGTTTAAGTAGATTCACAAACCTTAGTTGATGGAACACAGATGCTAGATTTTGCGTCGGACATTCTGGCTACACTCAAATATGCAAGTATATGAAAGTGATTATTAGCAATTTTGGCTATATAGAATATGAAAGTGATCCTAGCAATGCTAAGGTGAGACTACAAAGCAAGGTAGAAGTAAACGAGGTAGGGTTCACTTAACCAAAGAGCCGTGGAGACGAGGATGTGTCCATGTATTCATCTCCTTGAAGGGAAAACTATTCATCGTTGGAGGGGTACGTGTTACCATGAAGGCCCACCCTCTTTTCCTTGAGATATCAGCATGAAGACGATTTTCAACCATCAGTAGTAGACCTTGAGGCAACCTCCAAACCAGTAGGGGCAGTTGAGGAGGCAGCAGGCAACGATACGGCTAGTAAGTGACTCTCTTCCCCGTGGAAGAACGGTTGTGTCGTTGGCAGGGCAGTCATACGTACGGCTGCGCCATTGACAGGAATAGGTGCGGGAGGAAGAAACTGGTTGAAACTTCCTTCCCACCGGACGGTTGGCTTTGGAGCTCATTGCATATTAAAGTCCCAGTCTCTAACTTTGAAGGCTCATGGATTCTTTGAAGCCGCGTCCAAAAATTATGGATCCGAGACTGATACAATGATTATGCTAGACCTGTTTTTATACCTCAAATGCTAAACGAGTTATTATTACGACCATATAACGCTATGTCGAAATTGCTCTAACCATCCAAACAACCATGCACGATATGAAACTCACTATAACTGGCAATTTCCAAACAAGTGCATAAAAGGAATAATAGTAATCCACCATGTTGCTGCAAAAATCAACCCAAATGATAAGACACGTGTGCACTCCGGTCTTGACTTTTTTATAACTAAAGTTGCCATCCGAAAAAAAAAACCCAGAAAAAAATGAAACCAGTCGTCCGAAAAGAAGCTGTCATGCTTGACAGCTAAAATTGTCACCCTCGCGTTATCGAATTTGTCATAGAAATGTTCGAAGTTACCATGTGTTCGTACCACACGTGTGGTACTTATTAGGGTCTAAAATCAAACCATTGACCGATGAAACAAGATGATTATTATAAAGCCTGTCTAAAGCCAGTTGCAATGGTCAAACCTCCACCTTATACTTGTGTCATTCCTGTATGTATTGTAAAATAACAAATCCGCAGCCTTCTACAGAAAAGAAAACTTCTAGAGACGAAAGAAAGTCACACCCAGGACACGACCAGAATTCTTCACCGGTGCGGTGTTGCCACGACGAGCACCGTGGATACAGAAGCACAATAGAAAGAGTCGACCGCGGATATGCTTCGCTTGGCTTTGGTTTGAAGCAAACCGGCCGGCCACCAACCAACCAACGCTCCCGAATCTATCCATCATATCAAACCTTCCGCCGCCGGTGAGCTACCCGCAGCGCCGGACTGCCCGGCCCGCTTGTTCTGGTTCTCTCCCTCCACCGCCCCTCCGCCGCGTGCTCCCGGAGGAGACCCAACGGAGAGGGGAGGGAAGAAGCAAAGCCCTCGGACATGGCACGCGTCCTCCCTCTGGACATCGAGCCCGGGGAGGCGCCCAGGTAGCACCTCGTCCTCCAGTCCTCTCGAGCCACCGCATGCAGTTTCTGTTCCTTTTACAGCAGAAGTATTATTTTCCCTGCTCGGATTTCGCCATGTTTGTTGTTTTTATCTGTGGAGCGGAGCTATTTTTGGAAATTCGGTGCTCGGCGATGTATGCCTATCGTCGAGGCGAAAACCTAGCCCTCGAGGCCGCCACAATAAAGCCGCCGCTCCTCTCCTCGCCGGTGGCGCCGGGGCCTCTAGGCCGTCCCCCCTTCCGCCCCCGCGGATCCCTTCCCCTCGACCTCATCGCCGTGCTCGTCCTGGACGGCGACGCCGGCTAGATGGCCAGCCTGGTTAATGTTATCCCTTTTCCCCATTCTTGCCTGTCTAATAACAAATTATTGTTTGCACATCTCATAGACAAAATAAATTCTAGTACTGCAAGCATGCCATTTGAGCAAACATATATCTGTCTGCACTTTTTAGTTTGATGCGTGGGGTGGGGGGGATTTGTGATGGATGTTGATCCAAGGGTTTCGAAAGATTTAAGAATCATTGTTCAGGCAACTTATGAGTATGTTACATCCTGATGTTGGCCTGCTGTGTCAGATTATCTAATTTTGTTTTCCTTTGGATCGTTGCTTCCCTGTGGCCAAATATCATATCATGGTTTTAAAGATAGCAGGAGCCCAGGATTCGTTTAGGAGCATGTATCTCCACTCCTAATTTCACTAGGATAACAGGTGTCGCATTAGTCGACGTTTTTCTTTAGTTTAATGCTGTATCCAATTTGGGAACCTTACTTGCACTAGCATGTTACATCCATCCATGCTGCTTTTAACTATCATGACTCAGTCACTGTTTGTCAACACTACACCATGCTAACCAAACCAGTGCGTTTTGAGTTCAGTAATATGTGGGTGAATAAGCTGTAACCCGATTGTTGTTTCAAGGAAATAACAGGGAGTTGGGCCTGTGCGACTCTAATTTAGATAAGGATCTGTCACATGTCAACCTTAACCTTACATCTATGACACGAATTAATAACATCTCTACATTCGTGGGCAGCATCAGTACCTTTATTTGATAATATTTCCTGGCTTGTAAACAGAGCTGGTGAGACGGTTGCTAGCACGCCAAGCTCTTCAGCTGTGGTGTCATGCAATAGAATTGAGCATTCTGAGCAAAACATAAAGGACGACGAATACGCGATGCTGATGACGCCAGCTCAACATGCAACGTCTGACAACAACACAGAAATTTTACCTCAGCAACCCAAGTCAAGTCACTTCAGTTGGTGGATGACATCTCTGCTTGTCTGCTTCCTTCTTATAATGGCAACTTATATCTTTGTGAAATTTGGAGCCCCCTTTGCCTTTGAGAAGGTGGGTGCAAAATAAAATCTCTTCCTTACAGGGTAATTTTAGGCAGCCCACTGGAATGTCAGTAGACTTCCATTCTTCTGGTTACCTTTCACTGAATTTCACAAAATGCATTTCAGACCAAACTGATGTTGGCTCGTTGGTTGACTCTTTGGTAGTTGGCCATTTTGGGCTGTGATCTTTTGCTTGGTCTGTATTGGTCCATAGGTTTTTTTTATATAATAGTCAGGAACTTTGAGGTGGCATGCATCTATAAATTCCATGGGACAATCATAATGCTTGAAGTCGTTATCACACTGCTCATTTTTTTTGTTTGGTTGTCCTTCAATATACTTGAACTAGCACCAGTGAGGCATTCAACTTAATACTTTTGGTTTTTGTCGAACATGTCTGTTATATGTTTCCTTTTGTCACATCTGCTTAGATCTCAAGCATATGTTCAGTGTTCAGCTTGTAATTGTTAGGAATTACTATTACACCATTGACATGAATATTCTGGTTGGTTCATATAATTAGAATGCTATTTGTTTATTGAATGCATATGTGGCATACTGAACTTTGAGAGAAATTTTAGTTGTATGTATGAAAATACCAATTGTGTCATGTTTTTGAGCAATGTTGTGCATGTGTACTCTTTGATCTTATTCTCTCTCTTTTTTATGAAGAAGATTTTGAGTTGGGTTGTTGAAACAGGACGTCTACGCTAATATGTATGTATGTATTTTCTTGTGTTTGTTACTTGCAGGTTCTTTTTCCAATCATGAAATGGGAAGCAACTGCCTTTGGTCGTCCAGTATTGGCTCTTGTCCTCGTCGCATCTTTGGCTCTCTTCCCACTCATTTTAGTCCCCTCTGGACCTTCTATGTGGTTAGCAGGAATGATCTTCGGTTATGGCTGGGGTTTCGTGATTATTATTGTTGGGACTACTCTTGGCATGGTTGGAGCATATTGGATCGGCTCATTGTTCCGCGAGCGACTACATGTAAGATTTCTCAGACTTGCATCTTTTCTCTACCTGAGGAGCTGTGTTTTAATATCTTCTTCTCTGTTTTCTTCCTTTTTTTCAATGCAGGCATGGTTAAAGAGATGGCCTCACCAGATAGCTTTAATAAAGCTTGCTGGCGAAGGGAGTTGGTTCCACCAGTTTCGAGTGGTTGCGCTATTCAGAGTCTCACCGTTTCCATACTCGATTTTTAACTATGCCGTGGCCGTGACAGAAATCAAATTCAGCCCTTATGTATGTGGTTCAGTTGCCGGAATGACACCTGAGGCATTCATCTATATCTATAGGTATATACGGATATCCACATTACAGATTATGGATTTACTAAATTCCGCTTTATCATTTTTTCATGACTACTGAGGCCATGCATCTAGGTTTATTGTGCATCTGTCATCTGATTAATGCCCTTATATAACAAAATAGTACATGGATTGCCGATCGTTAACCAATTCTTTTCCAGTAGAGCGTGCAGTATTTGGTAGACAAGCGTCATATAATCTATACATTTCTGCTCTTGATAAGCAGGAGTTTTCTTGCTGCTGATTTAAGCTAGACTGTAGTAACCCAAACAGAGACATCTCTCAAAGTAGTGATGACTTACTGATCTTGCTTAATGCTTATGCAGCGGGCGGTTGATACGTACGTTGGCCGATGTGAAGTATGGCAAGCACAAGTTGACTACAGTGGAGATAATCTACAGCGTAATCTCGTTCGTCGCTGCCGCTGCCCTCACGGTCGCCTTCACAGTTTACGCCAAGAAGTCGCTAAACAACATAAAAAGCCCCGATGATATCTCAGAGGACCACCAACCTGCTGCTGGCTCTGCTGGGGTGACTGCACTAAAAAATGGCCATCAGGACGTGCATATCCTGTAGCTTTACATGTCGTATGATGTCTGTATTCATTCAATTCACCAGAGAAAAATAGGTAGCTAGGCTCTGACAGCAGGTGGATGCACCTGTCTAACTAGATAAATATATGTATGGTTTTACTACTCCCTCTGTTCACTTTTACAAGGCGTTGTAGACGTGCAAAACAACTCAATTTCAGTTGTCTGGAATGACTTATAAAAGTGAACGGAGGATTTGCAACTCAATTTCAGCTGTTTGGCTGTTTGAAATGACTTTATAAAAGTGAACGGAGGATTTGCAACTCAATTTCAGTTATCTGAAATGACTTAGGCTGGCCATAGTGGGAGTAACATAACCGGTAATATGCACTTGGAACTAGCAAACATGCGTATGTGGCACACAATTAAAGAAGAGAGAGAGGATTAGAGTAACATAGGTAGATATCGTATGTGGCACACAATTAAAGAAGAGAGAGAGGATTAGAGTAACATAGGTAGATATCATATCATGTTAAATGCTATACTACTTTGTGTCATGCATGTCAATAAATATGGTCAACTATGATACTACTTTATGTTAGTATGCACTATGAAGGTAGTATCATATCACTATGAGTAGCCTTATAGAAGTGAACGGAGGGAGTACTTGATTAGTTTCATGTGGTTAATCACCCAACATGTATTTTGGCCTTGTTGTTGGCGACTGGAAATTTGGCCTTCTCTTGAGGTGCATGTATTTTTGTATATTTAGGTGTTCCGTATGGCAGTGCGTCACAGTTTTGCCTTGGCACACTGTTTCAGATGTGCATAGTGCGTGTCTAAGCTTTGTGCGCTCTGCAGGATTTCATGATTCAATCCGAGTTAAGAAACACCTTCTGATTATTATTTTCAAAAAGGAGATGAAACCCTGGCCTTTGATGCATACAATTATTTTTTATCAATTATTTACTTATTAAATATACTCCTATAAACAAATGCAAGATGTTTTAGGCACTGAAATAAATATCTACGATTAAGTTGACTTCTTTTGCAACAACACCTCTAAAAGGAGTAAGCACCCTCACGCCTTCATTGCCACGTCCAACCAAAGACGATCAAGACAAGAATTTTCGTTTTGGTTACCGAGACCAAGCACTGAAGGCCAACAATATCAGCAAGGAGACAATGCCTTCCAAGGCAATGATTTTCATCTCAGTTGCTAAGACCAACCATCGAAGGCTACCACATCAATAAGGATATTATACATTTAACAAAGGTAACGATGAAACCAAGGCAAGAATTTTCATTTTGGTTACCGAGACCAAGTACTGAAGGCCAACAATATCAGCAGGGAGACAATGCCTTCCAAGGCAATGATTTTCATCTCGGTTGTTAAGACCAACCGTCGAAGGCTACCACATCAATAAGGAGACAACACATTTAACAAAGGTAACGATGAAACCAACTACAAAGGTAAAGACGCAAGTTCGCCAACATATCAGCAAGGAGATAATGTCTTCCAAGACAAGGATTTTCATCTTGGTTGTCAAGACCAACCATCGGAGGCTACCACATCAATAAGGAGAAACACGTTCAACAAGGTAACGACGAGACCAACTACCAAAGGCAAGCATTAGCAAGAAGACAACTCATTCAACAAGGTAGCGACGCAAGTTTGTCGCTGTTGAGACCAACCAATCAAGGCGACAAAACAAATTTTCACTCTGGACATGAATCATTGATCCAATCACCATCTTGAAGACAAATCTTTCGGTATTTCCCCAACATGGTACTCCATGCCAAACCAAAATGACACTAGCGGATGGGTGGGGCATCTTCCCACCAAAGACCACTGCCCTAGCTGTCAAGGGGTCATTGTCGGTGTCAAAACCGGCGAATCTCGGGTAGGGGGTCCCGAACTGTACGTCTAAGACTAATGGTAACAGGAGGCGGGGGACACAAAGTTTACCCAGGTTCGGACCCTCTTGATGGAGGTAATACCCTACTTCCTGCTTGATTGATCTTGATGATATGAGTATTACAAGAGTTGATCTACCACGAGATCGTAGAGGCTAAACCCTAGAAGCTAGCCTATGATTATGATTGTTGTTGTCCTACGGACTAAACCCTCCGGTTTATATAGACACCGAAGGAGGCTAGTGTTACATAGAGTCGGTTACAAAGAAGGAGATCTACATATCCGAATTGCCAAGCTTGCCTTCCACGCAAAGGAGGATCCCACCCAAACACGGGACAAAGGGGCTGTTTGGTTGCTACCCTGAGAGAGATTTGCCTGGCCAGAAGCAAGCTGGAGAAGCATCCACATCTTGTTTGGTTGGTGTCTGAGCGCTATTTGGAGCAGCCTGAGCTGAGCTCCTCCGGCGAGTAGTTAGCCGGAGTCAGGCCAGCAAAATCGTGAGGCTGAGTCGAGCAAATGCAATCAGTCGTGCATGGTATTATTTTAATATTTGTCAGGCTCTCATGCATGTCCTAAGTTGTATGCTATATTATTTTAATAATGCTCAGGCTCATGAAATGCTCAAGGAACGAACCAAACAGCACCCCTCCAAGCTGCCTCACAGGCCAAAGTCACGGAAACCTTTCATGCCTATCAGGCACTGATTTTCTTCATGCAAAGTGCTCAGGTCATCAACCAAATAGCCCCGAAGTCTTCAATCTTGTATCTTCATAGTCCAACAGTCCGGCGAAAGTATATAGTCTGGCTGTCCGAGGACCCCCTAATCCAGGACTCCCTCAGTAGCCCCTGAACCAGGCTGCAATGACGATGAGTTCGGCGCGTAGATTGTCTTCGGCATTGCAAGGCGGGTTCTTCTCCAAAATCCCTAAGTACCTGTTGTAACGAGTTGAAGGAAATATGCCCTAGAGGCAATAATAAAGTTATTATTTATTTCCTTATATCATGATAAATGTTTATTATTCATGCTAGAATTGTATTAACCGGAAACATAATACATGTGTGAATATATATAGACAAACAGAGTGTCACTAGTATGCCTCTACTTGACTAGCTTGTTAATCAAAGATGGTTATGTTTCCTAACCATGGACAAAGAGTTTTTATTTGATTAACGGGATCACATCATTAGTTGAATGATCTGATTGACATGACCCATTCCGTTAGCTTAGCACCCGATCGTTTAGTATGTTGCTATTGCTTTCTTCATGACTTATACATGTTCCTATGACTACGAGATTATGCAACTCCGTTTACGGAGGAACACTTTGTGTGCTACCAAACGTCACAACGAATCGGGTGATTATAAAGGTGCTCTCTGGTGTCTCCAAAGGTACTTGTTGGGTTGGCGTATTTCGAGATTAGGATTTGTCACTCCGAATGTCGGAGAGGTATCTCTGGGCCCTCTCGGTAATGCACATCACTTAAGCCTTGCAAGCATTGCAACTAATGAGTTAGTTGCGAGATGATGTATTACTGAAGCGAGTAAAGAGACTTGCGTAACGAGATTGAACTAGGTATTGGATACCGACGATCGAATCTCGGGCAAGTAACATATCGATGACAAAGGAACAACATATGTTGTTATGCGGTCCGACCGATAAAGATCTTCATAGAATATGTAGGAACCAATATGGACATCCAGGTCCCGCTATTGGTTATTGACCGGAGACGATGTCTCGATCATGTCTACATTGTTCTCGAACCGTAGGGTCCGCACGCTTAAGGTTTCGATGATGGTTATATTATGAGTTTATGAGTTTTGATGTACGAAGGAGTTGAAGTCCCGGATGAGATCGGGGACATGACGAGGAGTCTCTAAATGGTCGAGGCGTAAAGATTGATATATTGGACGACTATATTCGGAGTTGAAAAGGTTCCGAGTGATTCGGTATTTATCGTAATCTGGGAGGTTACGGAATTCGCCGGGAGAAGTATTGGGCCTTATTGGGCCATACGGGAAAGAGAGAGGGCTGTCTAGGGCAGGGCGCGCCCCCATGGCCTAGTCCGAATTGGACTAGGGGAGGGCCGCACCCCTCCTTCCTTCCTTCTCTCTTCCCTTCCTTGTCTCCTACTCCTACTACTTGGAAGGACTCCTAGTTGGACTAGGAAGGGAATCCTACTCCGGTGGGAGTAGGACTCCCCTAGTCTTGGCGCCATAGAGAGGACCGCCCTCCCTCCTCCACTCCTTTATATCTGAGGCAGGGGCACCCCATAGACACACAAGTTGATCTTCGTGATCGTTCCTTAGCCGTGTGCGGTGCCCCTCCACGATATTACACCTCGGTCATATTGTAGCGGTGCTTAGGCGAAGCCTGCGCGACGGTTGAACATCAAGATCGCCACCACGCCGTCGTCTTGTGGAACTCCTCCCGAAGCTTTGCTGGATCGGAGCCGGGGTGCGTCATCGAGCTGTACGTGTGTCAAGAACTCGGAGGTGCGAGTGCGTTGCTTGGATCGGTTGGACCGGAAGGCGTCGACTACTTCCTCTACGTTGCGTCAGCGCTTCCGCTTGATCTCACGAGGGTACTAGACAACACTCTCCCCTCTCGTTGCTATGCATCACCATGATCTTGCGTGTGCGTAGGAAATTTGTTGAAATTACTACGTTCCCCAACACGAGTTGTGTCCGGGTTTCCATTAATGTTGCACTCCTCGGCTTATGTACCTTAATAATGGTAGTCTCCACGTGTCGAGCGAATGCGAGAAGTCGGGGCATTTTTACATTTGCCACCCTGACCATGTAAGTAAATCGTCTATTTAAAGAGACGGGGATCCTCAGATCCAAATCACACCATCTCCCCCCAGCGAGGATCCATCAGAGCGCGCCCAAAAAAGGCATCCCATCATGACCGTCTGCCGCAGCTCCTCCTCTCGCTCCCGCATCACTAAGCCAGGTGATTGGGAGAAGTGTTCCGTATCCCATGGCCAATTGGTAGAGTTGCAGACCCAGAGGTTTCTCCCACCTGCATATCTTATCCCCGTCTGAGCCGGACTAGCCACTTATGATGGCGGGGAGCAAGCAGAGAGTTTCCCCAACCATCCAGGGGGAGGGAGTATGCCTTGTCCCTTACTTGCTGCGGGGCCTCGGATTTCCAATCCACTCGTTCCTCCGCGGGCTCCTGGAGTACTACGGCTTCCAGCTGCATAACTTCACTCCTGCTTTCATACTGCACATCATGGGTTATGTCGCCCTTTGCGAGCTGTTTCTGGGCTGCGAAGCTCATTTCGAGCTATGGAAGAGGCTATTATGCCTCGTCCCTCGTAATCAGGAGGGATCGATATATCAAGTGGGCGGAGCCGAAATATGGTGCATCGCCGGGACCGGATACCTATCCGGCACTCCGAAGAAGACATTTGAAGACTGACCTTCGGAATGGTTTATATAGACGACGTCCCTCTTCCGGACCCTATCCGAATGGGCCTTCCTGAGTTTGCCAATGCCCCACTGAAGAAACACCACAGCTGGCGTCCCCGGAGCCCCCAGGAGGAAGATAACAGAGAGGTCCTATATCTGATGGGCAGGATAAAAACGCTGGCCAAATCAGGATTGACAATAATCGAGGTTATGTCAATATGCATAATGCGAGGGGTGCAACCACTCTAGTATCGGGGGAAACCCATGTGGCACTTCAATGGAGAAGACGATGCCACCCGCTGTGGTCGTAAAGGTCCGGACTCCGCCACCGCTCTGGCGAGAATACTGTCCGATTTATATAAAAGAGAAGAGGAGGAGTTTATCCGCATCAAGCCACGGGATGGATTTTCCATGTACAACCCCCCAAGCTGGGTGAGCTGCTATCTTTTACTCAACTCCATTCATTCCCACATTCTTCATCACAAATATTTACCTTGCTAATTCGTAGCAGGAACTGCGAAAAGCTGTGAGAGAGGTCCACAGCCCGTCCCCACAGCCAGAGGACCCTGACCAGGCCCTCGACCCCGGACTCGAAGAAGATCCAGACATATTTGTGGAGCTCGTCGATAGGATGTTTTACCAATTAAGCTGTGATGGTGCCTTAGTGGCCATCATAGCTGATTATCCCGGCCTGCTCCCTGCATCACACGTAAGTAAAACCGGAGTCCTAACTTCCAAGAAGGATCCCTTCTTTGTGCCTCACCCACCGCACATGTATTGCATTTTACAGGGAAGGCCATCGAGCGCCGTGTCGAACCCGCGGTGACCCGTCAACAAGGGGCACCGAAGCCGGGTAGGCTTAAAAGGAAGGCGGTCAGGACCGAGACGCCATTGCAGAGGTATGATTAAAACCTACTACGTAATTATCATTTTTTAAAATATAACAATGTCCATAGTTCCCTGGCAGAAAAAGCGCTCGCTGGACTGTGTCCGGAGAGCCCGCCGGCCACGCCTCCACCAGCCGGACTCAGGGGCGGAGGTCAACGCGGGGACAACGCCAGACGGTCCTCCTACAGAGGATGCAGATAGAATATCCGCTACAAACTCCGAAGTGGAGAGCGCCATGAATCACGGGCGTGGACGGGCCGTACTACACGACCCTAATTTCTTCGAAGAGGCGTTCAATGCCTTTAACTCAGGAGACGCGTACATCCGAGCTGCTCAAGGTGGTCTTGCTAGAGCCACGGACCAGTATTTAAAGGATATACGGGTAAGTAAATCTGATAGTTATGTATATCAGTAGCCCCTGAGACTTGAAACAGTTGGCACAACTGATTTAAGGATCATCGTATGCATAGGTTCTTACAGAGAAGAACACCAATTTGTCTCAAGAGCCGGAGGAGTACAAAGCCCAGCTACGGGCCGCAGTTGCCGGAATGGAGGAGTCCAAGAAGGCCTTATCTGGTAATACTTGTGAGGGAGTCCTGGACTAGGGGATGTCCGGACAGCCGGACTATCAATATCCGCCGGACTCCAAGACTACGAAGATACAAGATTGAAGACTCCGGCTCGTGTCCGGATGGTACTTTCCTTGGCGTGGAAGGCAAGCTTGGCAATACGAATATGTAGATCTCCTACCATTGTAACCGACTCTGTAATTCCTAGCCTCCTCCGGTGTCTATATAAACCGGAGGGCTTTAGTCCGTAGGACAACATACATTACAACAATCATACCATAGGCTAGCTTCTAGGGTTTAGCCTCCTTGATCTCGTGGTAGATCTACTCTTGTACTACCCATATCATCAATATTAATCAAGCAGGACGTAGGGTTTTACCTCCATCGAGAGGGCTGAACACAGGTAAAAACATCGTGTCCCTCGTCTCCTGTTACCATCCGCCTAGACGCACAGTTCGGGACCCCCTACCCGAGATCCGCGGTTTTGACACCGACATTGGTGCTTTCATTGAGAGTTCCTCTGTGTCGTCACCGATAGAGCGGATGCCTCCACCCGTCTTCAAAGGCGGTGTTTTCGCCGGAGGGGCCTTGGCCGCCGGCCAAACTATCCGGCTTGGTGGTTTTCTCATGACCGCTTGTCCGGCCGCCGCTTCGGCAATGACTTCCCAAGTCGTCGGAAGCAATCTTCGCGTCAGCCCTAAAGCTGCCGAACAGTTAGATCCAATAGAGCTCTCGTCTGTTAACGAGCTCTTGGATCGCATCGCCGCCCTGGGAGTCGCTACGGACTACAAACAGATTGGGCTTAAAACCGATCTGAGAGAGATTAACTCTCCCCAGGCCACCCACCATGTCGCAGTGGTAGAGGAGCAATAGGGCAACTCTTTGCCAGTGTTGAAAACAATTCATGTCCGGATTCCCGAACCCCCCATGCCGGATTCCCGCGCGGGGATGGACTTCGATCGAGCATTGAACTTAAAATCATGCATCGCCCCGGACTCGCTGGATTGTCACCAGCAAACCAAACTTCCGAATTCGAAACCCTTGGCCTTTGAGCCTCAAGATGGGCAGGGATCCGGATTTTATTCCACCCACCCGCCCGGACATATGTGATCTATCTCTAATACGGCAAGAGCCTCATCAAACGATTACATCACTCATGGGCGATTCCTCCTGGTTATGGATAGGATAAAGGACTGCTGAGAGGAAAACGCAATATCAATCTTACGCAATAATCGCACGGACAAGGGAATACTAAACGCCATTGATCGTCGCAAAATTACGCTTCACCGATCGGCATCCATTGTACGAAATCTTGTGCGATGGAGAGTTTCGGAAAACCGAAAATCAATTTTGGGATAATCCGCCCCAAACCCGATCCAAGATAAAAGGCGCCTTACACTCGGGCCCCGGATGCAAAAACGAAAAACAAAAACCCAATAAGGAAGCGGAACCGTCTTTGGAGGGATGGCTCAATGGACCTGTAAGCTTCATAGTACGAGAGGAGCCGTCCCAACACATAGCCTTCGAGCATGTTGGATATTACGGCGGTGGCCAAAAGTGGCGAAGAGCTTCTAGCTCGAAAACAACTCCAACAATACCAGACGGTATCAGCGGTCTTGAGACTTTCGCATCAAATAATATGCGAAACGAACAATCCGCGAACTCGCGAAGTCTACCAAGTAGCAACAGCAAATCCATGGGCGACACAGCTATTACCTTCAATGCCGGCGACGAGCCCACATTCCGAACAACGAGCCCCGGCAGACCGGTACTTAGTCCCATAGTGGACGGCTTTCGACTGACAAAAGTCCTCATGGATGGCGGCAGCGGACTAAACCTCATTTATGAGGAAACTCTGCGAAAAATGGAAATTGATTGGAGCCGCATTGAGCGAAGCAGCACAACCTTTAGAGGAATAATCCCTAGCCGGGAAGCGCGCTGCACCGGAAAAATCACACTCGATGTGGTGTTCGGCTCTCCGGACAATTACAGATCCGAAGAAGTCACGTTCCAGGTGGCCTCGTTCAGCAGTGGGTATCACGCCATATTAGGACGAGAGGCATTCACAATTTTTCAAGCAATACCTCATTACGGGTACATGAAGCTCAAAATGCCTGGGCCCAGCGGAATAATCACTCTCGCTAGTGATCCGGACATAGCACTCCGCGCCGAAAACAAGACAGCCGCTCTAGCCCTCGAGGCACTATCCGAAGCCTTAGCGGCAGAGGAACTCACCGCGCTGCGCTCTACGGTGAACAGGGACGATGTGATACTCGATAAAAGATCCAAGTCCACCTCCTTCAAACCAGCAGACGAGATAATAAAATTCCAGGTCCATCCAACGGACCCAACAAAGACGGCCTCCATTGGGGCACAGTTGAACCCCGAAGTAGACGCCGCACTGCGCGAATTCCTTCGGGAAAATTGGGATATCTTCGCTTGGCATCCTTCGGACATGCCCGGAATCCCTCGCAGGTTGGCAGAACACAGCCTAAACATCCTAAAAGGATTCAAGCCAGTCAAACAGGCTCTTCGACGATTTTCCGAGCCCAAAAGACAGGCAATGGGAGAAGAGCTAGCCAAACTATTGGAAGCCGGATTCATTAGAGATATCAAACATCCGGACTGGCTAGCAAATTTGGTGATGGTACCAAAGAAGGATAAATCCTGGCGCCTCTGTGTCAATTTTAAAGACCTCAATAAAGCTTGCCCAAAGGATCCCTTCCCTCTCCCCCGCATCGATCAAATTATCGATGCCACAGCAGGGCACGATTCGTTGTGCTTCCCGGACGATACTCGCTATCGTCAAATCAAGATGGCGGAAGCGCACCAAGCCGCAGCGGCATTTATCACTCCATATGGACCATTCGCTTCAACACGATGCCCTTCGGACTCAAAAATGCGGCACAACATATCGGCGCATGATTAAAACATGTCCGCCACCCGGATCGGCAAAGCAATCGAGGCATACGTGAGCGGCGTAGTCGTCAAAACAAAACACGTCGAAACTTTAGTAGACGATTTGAGGCTGACATTCGACAACCTCAGAGCATATGACATCAAGCTGAATCCGGAAAAATGCGTCTTCGGCGTACCAGCCGGAAAGCTGTTGGGCTTCATCGTATCCGGTAGAGGAATTGAAGCAAATCCGGCCAAAATCCGAGCTATGTCACAGTTGGATATTCCAAAAGACCTCAAGCAAATACAAAAATTAACAGGATGCGTGGCAGCCTTAAGCCGCTTTATCTCCCGTTTAGGAGAAAAGGCGTTGCCCCTCTATCGCCTCCTCAGCGCACCGAACACCGAGTGGGCGGATCTGCCTTCGCCGGACTCGAAGAAATAAAGGCCATACTGGCAACAAATCCGGTCCTGGCTGCGCCCACTCTGGGCGAACCAATGTTGTTATACATCGCAGCAACACATCAAGTTGTAAGCGCAGTCCTCATCGTCGAACGAGCGACAGAAGGACATAAATTCCCTCTTCAAAAACCAGTGTATTATGTATCCACTGTGTTAACCCCTGCAAATCCCGTTACCCGCACTATCGAAGATAGCATATGCGGTGTTCATGGCGTCTCAGCTCGGCACTACTTTCAAGAGTGCTCGATAATGATGGCCTCTAAAGTACCACTCAATGACATTATAAATAACCGCGACATAGCAGGCAGGATAGCAAAATGGGCCATTGAGCTCTTACCATTCGACATCACTTACAAACCTCGACGAGCTATAAAGTCACAAGTTTTGGCTGACTTCGTCGTCGAATGGATGAAGCCGAACTCCTAAAAGTACGGCGCATACTCAATGGACTATGCATTTTGACGGCTCCAAAATGTTGGCGGATCGGGGCTGGCGTTATCTTGGCGTCCCCACCGGAGATCTGATCAATATGTACTTCAAATAATGTACACGGACTCCAACAATGCAGCGAACACGAGGCCTGTTACGGTCTCCGGATGGCGGTCTCCATGGGCATTCAACGCCTAGAGGTGCGCGGGGACTCAAACCTTGCAATATCCCAAATAAGCGGAGACTTGACGCCAAGGATCGAAAATGGCAGCATATCGCAACGCTGTCCTAAAATGTCATTTCGGTTTGAAGGACTCGAATTCCATCACATAGCCGAGATAATAACCAAGCGGCCGGCGCCCTAGCACGCATCGGTCGTAAACGTGATGATGTCCCTCAAATATCTTCCCGAGCGGCTCTTCAAGCCATCCGTACTATGGGAAGAGGAGCCGGTAGCGACAAACCGGAGAAAACCGCACCAACCGGTGATTCGGCAGATGACATAACACCCTCCGCCCACGTCATAATGGCGGTAATCGCCGCGTGGACAGAACCTTTCCTAGCCTACTTACTTAGGCAGGAACTTCCCGAAGACCAAAATAAGGCCCGCTACATAGTCCGGCGATCAAAGGCCTACAAGGTCCATGAGGGAGAACTTTATAAGAAAAGTACCACCGGAGTCCTTCAAAGGTGTATCTCCAAGAAGAAAGGCGAAACCTCTGGCTGAAATTCATGCGGACTAGGCGGACACCACGCAGCAGCCGGGCCCTTGTAGGAAAGGCATTCCGTCAGAGATTTTATTGGCCGACGGCTCGGGCAGACGACAGGACTTGGTCGGCGATGCGTTGGTTGTCGACTCTTTGCTAATCAAAGCCATATGCCACCCACCGCCCTCAAAACCATACCCATTACGGCCATTCGCGGTGCAGGGGCTTGACATGGTTGGACCCTTAAAGGGGGAACCCACAAGAAAAAGTACCTATTGGTCATGGTGGATAAGTTCACCAAATGGATAGAGGCCAAACCGGTCAAAACGGCAGAGTCGGACCAGTGATAGACTTTATATCGGGGTGGTACACCGTTCTGAGTCCCCACAGCATCATCACCGACAACGCACGAATTTCACAGCCGACGAGGTTAAGTCATGGTGCAAAAATATGGGCATCAAGCTCGACTATGCGTCAGTCTATCACCCTCAAACCAACGGTCAAGTGGAAAGAGCAAATGGTCTAATAATGAGCAGCATTAAACCCAGACTAGTGAGGTCACTCGCTAAATCCGACACACAATGGGTCGAGGAGCTCGACTCCGTACTCTGGGGGCTGCGGACAACGCCTAACCGTACTACCGGATTCACACCATTTTTTATGGTATACGGCGCAGAGGCAGTTTTGCCCTGTGACATTATTCATGACTCACCTCGAGTGCGCATGTATGAGGAAAGAGAGGCCGAGCTTGATCGGTAGGAGAGCTTGGACACATTGGAGGAAGAACGGGACGTCACGAAGGCTTGTTCCGCATTCTATCAGCAGCAGGCCCGAAGATATCAAAGAAGAGATGTATGGGCCAAGACTTACAACGTTGGTGAACTAGTTCTACGCCTGCCGGACAAGAAAAAGGACAAGCTCAAGCCTAAATGGGAGGGCCCCTTCATTATCGATCAAGTACTGACCGGCGGAGCACCATGGAACGCAGCCTGCCTCCGACGATTCTATGCCTAGCGCCGGACTAAGAGTTCGTCCTCCCCCGTCCAAACTTTTACACTTCGGCTGTCTTTTGTTTCTCTTTTTACCCTTTTCACTTAAAAGCCCTTCCGGGCCTATTTTTGCATTCTTTGCATACGCATGATATGTCATCCGCACTCATTATTCCCGGGGCTTCTTTTACGAAGCTCAATTATCTGAGTTTATACCCGGCACATGTGTCAAGCTTCCACATGTACCTTTTACTCGCCATTATATGCATCGATATGACTTAAGTTTTGGCCAAGCTGGGTTGCTGGCTCTGTGCTTACCCCTCGTTCCCGATTGTTCGGCTAGGAGGTAAAGGAGCACCTCTGCGATTATTCTTGTCGGGTCACCGGATGTGTACCTCGGTGGGTGAAGCCGAAAGCTAGCATTCTTAAGGGAATATTCGGTCGGTGACTTAAAAGATGACTTTTACCTATTTATCTATTTGCCCCGGATGTTTCTTGCTTTCTTTGCAGTTCGGACATGCACTTTAGGGCATGCCTCCGAGGAAGGAACCCTTAACGGAACTATTCTCCTGGAAGATGTTTCTTACTAACCATGTAATATAACATAACTAGTTGGGCACTTATGCGATAAAGCACTAATGACCCCTACTTTGGTCTCCATGCATACCACGATTGTTTCTTAACCAAAAGGTATTCGGACACACTCCGGACTCTAGTGTCCCGAGGTCGAAGTGAAAAGGTCGGCAAAGACAAGCGATCTACAATCCGGCTAGAAGGCATTTCACATGTCACTTTAAAGGATAACATACATTGTCAAATTCTTGATTGTATTCCTCCTCAATCCCGTCTAACAGTCTGTCTAGTTTACATCCGTTGGGAAAATTTAGCAGCCAACTCTACTTGGCTATACACTAAACTCACAAGGATCTCCTCCCATCGGGCCCCACCGGTCCAACTTCGCCATGTGGTTGGGATCCGCCTTCTTGTACAGCGTCTTCACCATGGCCCAAGCCTCCACGGCACCTTGACGGCAAGCCAAAATCTTCCACAAGCGGGCGCTGCCGCACTCCTGCAGCTTCTCCATAAGCTCCCGAGGCCCTCGGGTAGGATGAGGGCTGGCCACAAAGCTGAGCAGCGCCGCTCATTGCGTGCGAACTTCGTTCGAGTAGCCGCAACAGTTCGGGAAGTTGATCAACCATTGATATGGGCATCTCCTCTGCAGGACGACCCGTGAGTATACCTACAAGACATATCATGTCAAAATACTTCCTCGCCGAACTCTTCTTTTCAAAAGAGTTTGCTCAAGCACTTACTATAAATGCCGCGACGAAGCCGCTGATTCTCCTTAACGGAGCCGGACAGCTCGGCCTGAGCGCCTTTCAGCTCTTCTCCGAGCTTGGCGTTGGCATCCTGGAGCTTGTTCCTTTCTGATGAACCCTATTCACACACTCTCGCCGCCTTTAGTCTGGCGTATCAATCTTACTGTCTGGATCTTGTCGGTGGTACCTGCAATGTCATTATTAGACTTCATGCGCACGCCGCACTGCAGCGCTTATATTTATTAATAAAATGTGTTACCGGAGGGTCTTTCCGTCTCCTCCTGCGGCAGCAAGTGTGGCCTCAAGTTGGGCCTTGCAATCTTGCAGCTCCCAAGACAGCTGGGCGTTCTTCTCGTTAAGTGCCTGAAATTTCCAATGATCCTTAAATCAGTTAGCATAACTACTTTAAGTCTTGGGGCTCTTGGTATATACAACCATTAAAATTCCCTTACCCGTATGTCTTTCACATCTTGCTCCGTGGCTCTGGTAAAACCATTTTGAGCAGCACGGAGATGCGCGCGTCCGCATTAAAGGCATCCAATGCCTCGGGAAAAGCACACTTCTTGAAATCTTGTCGTGGCGCCTATGGTTCATGGCACTCTCCACCTCGGACTTGGTGGCGGACGGTCTGTCGGTATCCTCCATTTGGAGAAGGATCCGACTCGCGTCTTGCGCTTGCCTCCCCCCTCGGGCGGGCGCTGGAGCTGGCGGTGTTGGTCGGATTGGCAATTCCACGCCGCAGATCCGTGGCGCTTTTTCTCCTACAAAGATCATGAGCACTCGGGCGTTTCCTCGGGCGTTGCTCTAAAATTCAAATCTGAGCTATACCTTTGCGGCGGCGTTTACATCCGATCTGCGCTCCTTTTCCGCTTTCTTTGGTTGGATGACCTCTGTTGGTCGGCCGCCGCAGACTCGACTTCTGCCCGTAAAGGCGCTTCTGCAAAATACCATCATTCGCGAAGGTCGAAATGGGCGGGGATGAGATAATGGTGTCCGGACTTGATCGCGGTCACACGGGAAGCCGGACTTAGCGGGGTAGTCCGCCGTAATGGCGACCAAAGCATTGTCTATGCTGAGCTGGTGATACACCCTGTCGATCAGCTCCACCTCGATGTCCGGGTCCTCTTCGGAGGCCGGATCTAGGGATCCTTCTGGATCCTCGGGTTGCAGAGCAGGACTCACCATGTCCTCCACAGTCCGGCGTAGATCCTGCGTCGAAGACATAATGTAAGAAGCTTAAACTTCGAAAGCATGGGTTGAGCCCTTCAAGGTGTTCACTTACCCATCCTCTGGGGTTGATCATGGAAAACCCATTCAAAGGGTTCGTCCGAAGGAAATCCTCCTTCTCCCCTTATGCAGCTGGGACGGGATCTTCACGAGATCCTCGGTCGAATCCGGCCCTTCTTGGCCGTCTTGGTAGCATCGTCTTCCCGTTGAAATCCCACATGGGGTGGCCTCAGTATTGCGGTGGCTGTACCCCTCGCTTGATGCATGTCGCCATGACTCCTATCATGGTCAAGCCGGAATGAGCCATTAATCTTATCCGGCCCATCAAGTAGTGGACGCTCTTGTCTTCCTCCAATCGAGGGCTTTGGCGCCGGTGGCGTTTCTTCAAGGGAGCAGCACTAAACTCCGGAGGCCGATCCGCCCTGGTGCAGCAGCGGGCGTCTCCTATATAAAACCACTCGAGGGCCGGTCTTGGACGCCTTCTTGGGAGTGCGGATAGGTATCCGGTCCGGCGATCGCCATATTTGGCGCCGCCCACTTGATATATGGACCCCTGGTGAGAGCGAGTGCGAGGCAAAACAGCCTCTTCCACAATGCGAAATGGGGCTCGATGCCCGGAATAGCTTGAAAAGAGCTACGTAGCCCGCGATGTGCGGCCTGAGGCGGGCGTGAGGTGGTGGAGCTGGAGTCCGTAGAACTTGAGAGCCAGCGGAGGAGCAGATGTATTGAAATCCGAGTCCCTTATCGGATAAGGGACAAAACATACTCGCTCCCCTTATTGGGGCATGGAGTGTCCTCCGCTGTCTCCCACCTTGATAAGTAACTTGATCGGCCCGGATTTGGGACCATGAAGGCCGGAGGGAGGAATCCCCCCGTTTGGAGCTTCACTAGCTCGTCGTGCGAAATAGAGCACCTCCTCCAATTCCCCGGCGGTGGGCTGGGAGCGCGTGAAGAGGAGCCGCATTGACGATCCATGGTGGAATGGATTTCTAGGTCGAGGCGCTCGATGGAGTATTCACGGGAGGAAGGCGGTGTGGTTTGGATCTGGATTCTTGCCTCTTTTATAGGCGGCGACTTCGCACAATTGGGGGTGAAATGCAAAAGACACCTGGCTTTTCGCATTCGATGCGGACAGCGTGGAAGAGGGCCATTATTTGGCGTAGAAGCCGAGGAACACAATATTCAAGATGAAGCGGACATCGCTCGGCGGTACATGGAATTTGAAGGAGAACCCGCCTTGCAGCGCCAAGACTATAAACGCTATTTGGACTTATCGTCATTGAAGCCTGGTTTGGGGGCTCTTGAGGAGTCTGGACTAGGGGTGTCCGGACAGCGGACTATCAATATCCGCCGGACTCCAAGACTACGAAGATACAAGATTGAAGACTCGGCTCGTGTCCGGATGGTACTTTCCTTGGCGTGGAAGGCAAGCTTGGCAATCTGGATATGTAGATGTCCTACCATTGTAACCGACTCTGTGTAACCCTAGCCTCCTCCGGTGTCTATATAAACCGGAGGGCTTTAGTCCGTAGGACAACATACATTACAACAATCATACCATAGGCTAGCTTCTAGGGTTTAGCCTCCTTGATCTCGTGGTAGATCTACTCTTGTACTACCCATACCATCAATATTAATCAAGCAGGACGTTGGGTTTTAGCTCCATCGAGAGGGCCTGAACCTGGGTAAAAACATCGTGTCCCTCGTCTCTTGTTACCATCCGCCTAGACGCACAGTTCGGGACCCCCTACCCGAGATCCGCCGGTTTTGACACCGACAACTTGTCTTGATCAAAAAGAATGTAATGACGTGTACCAGTTAGTATTCGGCATGCATGCAAATCTAACAATAGATTCTGCAGACAATCCCGGAGGTAATCCGGAGATCGTACCGGGGGATGAGCAACATGCTCAATGACAGCTAGAGGCTGGCGAGCGCGTGCTTCAGCAAGACGCCAATACCCGGCTGGACGCTGAATTAAAAGATGTTCGGGCCCAGGTTGCTGACTCCGTGAAGGAGAATAAGAGGCTTCGACGCGGCATTTTTAGTAAGTGCTCGAACGAACCTTTATACAGTTCGGCGAAGAAACGGGCTAACAGAGTTACGTCTGTAGGTATGCTGACAGGTTGTCCCAAAGAGGAGATGTCCGGATCTGCAGGCGATCTTCTGCAAGAGCTCTCACAACTGCACGAATAAGTTCGGCAGGTGATGCAGGGTATTGCCCAGGCCTTGTGGCCATCCGCCTCCCTGCCAGGAGGCATGGGGGAGCTTGTAGAGATGCTCAAGGGAGCATGGCGGCGCTTCCGATTATGAAAGATATCGGCATGCCGACAAGGTGCAAGGGAAGCCTGGGCCATGGTGAAGACGCGATACACCAAGGCTGACCCGAACCACATGGTCGAGGTCAGGCCTGTAGGGTTAGATGGGAAAGAGATCCCCGTTAGTCTGGTATATGACCAGGTAGTATTAGCCGCAAAGTATTCCCAACAGTATTGTAGGCTAGACAGCCTGTTGGATGGTATAGAAGAAGAATTTGGTCAGTCTAAGTGACTTTGTACTTCAAATGACATATTTTGTCCCTAGCCGGATTGTAAATCATTTGTCATGGCGGACCTTTTCGATTCAACCTCTGGACCCGACAGTCCGGAGTGTATCCGAGTACCCGCTCAGTTATGTAAACCGGGGTACCCGTGGAAACCAGGCGTAGGGGTCATAAGTGCTTCAACAGACAAGTACCCAACTAGTTATGTTATATTACATGGATAGTAAGAAATATCTTCCAGGAAGAATAGTTCCGTTAGGGGTTCCTTTCTCTGGGTACGCATGCATTAATGTGCATGTCCGAACTGCAAACGGAGACGCAGAATATGAAACATCTGGGGGTTTATATTGTAAATTGGTAAAAAAAACATCTTTTGTTCACCGACTGAATATTCCCTTAAGAATGCTAGCTTTCGGCTTCACCCAGTCTGAGGTACACGTCCGGCTGACCCGGCAGTAAGAATCGCATAGGTGCTCCCCTTATGCCCTAGCCGAACTAACGGGAACGTAGGGCATAAACACAGGAGCCAGGCAACCCAGCTTGGCCAAAACTTAAGTCATATCGATGCATATAGTGGCGAAAAAGGTACATATGGAAAAATGACACATATGTAGTGGGCATAAAGCCCGGGATATAATTATATTAAGCTTCTGTATAAGAAGCCCCCAGGTATAATGAGCGCGCATATCGCGTCAAGATTGTGTAGTCAAGACACACTTCAAGCTTTTAAGGCCATAAAAAGGGAAGCGAGAAAAAAGAAAGAAAGAGGATATAACTTAAAAAAGGAAGGTGGAGGTAAGGAGATGAACACAGAGTTCGGCACTAGGCGTAGAATCTTCGGAGTCTAGCCGTGTTTCATGGGTTTGGCTCGAGTCGATTATCCGATGCGTCACGCAGATGGTCCGCCCCTCCAGTGAAAACTTTATCAATGATGAAGGGACCCTCCCACTTGGGCTTGAGTTTGTCCTTTTCCTTCTCCGGTAGGCGTAGAACGAGTTCGCCAACGTTATAAGTTTTGGCCCGTACTTCTCTGCTTTGATACCTTCGAGCCTTTTGCTGATAGAATGCGGAACAGGCTTTTGTGGCGTCACGTTCCTCCTCCAGGGCATCTAAATTGTCCTGCCGATCAAGCTCGGCTTCTCTCTCTTCGTACATGCGCACTCGTGGTGAGTCATGAATGATATCGTAGGGCAATACCGCCTCTGCGCCATACACCATAAAAATGGTGTGTATCCGGTAGTGCGATTCGGCGTGGTCCGCAGCCCCCATAGTACGGAGTCGAGCTCCTCGACCCAGTGCGTATCTGATTCCTTCAAAGATCGCACTAGTCTGGGTTTGATGCCGCTCATAATAAGACCATTTGCTCGTTCGACTTGACCGTTTGTTTGGGGGTGATAGACCGATGCGTAATCGAGCTTAATGCCCATGTTGCTGCACCAAGTTTTCACCTCGTCGGCTGTGAAGTTGGAGCCGTTATCGGTGATGATGCTGTGGGGGACACCGTAACGGTGTACGACCCCTGATATGAAGTCTATCACTGGTCCGGACTCGGCCGTTTTAACTGGTTTGGCTTCTATCCATTTGGTGAATTTATCCCCCATGACCAACAAGTATTTCTTCTTATGGCTTCCTCCTTTAAGGGGTCCAACCATATCGAACCCCCAGACCGCAAAGGGCCAAGTTATGGGGATTGTTTGGAGAGTGGTAGGTGGCATATGGCTTTGATTTGCAAAAAGCTGGCAACCGACGCAATGTTGGACGAGGTCCTGTGCGTCTGCTCGGGCTGTCGGCCAGTAGAAACCTGTACGGAAGGCCTTGCTTACAAGGGCCCGAGGTGCGGCGTGGTGGCCGCCGAGTCCAACATGAATTTCTGCCAAAAGTTGTCGTCCTTCCTCTTTGGAGATGCACCTTTGGAGTACTCCGGTGGCGCTTTTCTTATAAAGCTCTCCCTCGTGAACCTTGTAGGCTTTAGAGCGCCGCACAATGCAACGTGCCTCATTTTGGTCCTTACGGAGTTCTTACCAATTTAGGCAGGCCAAGAAGGGTTCTGTCCACGGGGCGATGACAACCATAATCACGTGGGACGAAGGTGTTATTTAAGTGGCGGAGCCTCCGATTACGTCAGAGTGTTCGGGATCTGTTGTTGTGGTCGGATCCAGACTGTTATTGCTGGTCTCCCCTTCCCACACCACGGATGGCTTGAACAGCCTTTCCAAGAAGATATTAGATGGGACGGGGTTGTGCTTAGCGCCGATGCGGGCGAGGATATCCGCCGCTTGATTGTTTTCTCGGACCACATGGTGGAATTCGAGCCCCTCGAACCGAGCTGACATTTTGAGGACGACATTGTGGTAAGCCGCCATTTTTGGGTCCTTGGCGTCAAAGTCTCCATTTATTTTAGATATTGCGAGGTTCGAATCCCCACACACTTCTAAGCGTTGAATGCCCATGGAGACTGTCATCCGAAGACCATGCAACAGAGCCTCGTATTCGGCTGCATTGTTGGAGTGTGTGTATAATATTTAGAGTACGTAATGGACTGTGTCTCCGGTGGGGGATGTGAGGACAACGCGTGCTCCCAGACCAGCCAGCATCTTAGAGCCGTCAAAGTGCATGATCCAGTTGGAGTACACGCATCCAGTTAATTTTTGGATTTGCTTGAGGTCTGTTGGGGTAGCCAACTGTGACAGAGCTCGGATTTTAGCCGGATTTGCTTCAATTCCTCTATTGGAAACAATGAAGCCCAAGAACTTTCCGGCAAGCACGCCGAAAACGCATTTTTCCGGATTGAGCTTGATGTCATATGTTCGGAGATTGTCGAACGTAAGCCTCGAGTCGTCTATTAAAGATTCGACGTGTCTGGTTTTGATGACCACATCGTCTACGTATGCCTCCACTGTTTTGCCGATTTGTGTTTCCGGGCATGTCTGAATCATGCGTTGATAGGTTGCACCGGTGTTTTTGAGCCCGAAAGGCATGGTGTTAAAACAGAAGGGGCCGTATGGAGTGATGAATGCCGTTGCGGCTTGATCGGACTCCGTCATCTTGATTTGATGGTATCCGAAGTATGCGTCGAGGAAGCACAATGAGTCGTGTCCTACGGTAGCGTCGATGATTTGATCGATGCGAGGGAGGGGGAAGGGATCCTTGGGGCAAGCCTTATTGAGGTCCTTGAAATCGACACATAGGCGCCAGGATTTGTCCTTCTTTGGGACCATCACCAGGTTTGCTAGCCAGTCCGGATGTTTTATTTCTCTGATGAATCCTGCCTCGAGTAACTTGGCTAGCTCCTCTCCCATGGCTTGTCGCTTAGGTTCTGAAAAACACTAAAGAGTCTGCTTGACCGGCTTGTATCCCTTCAGTATGTTTAGGCTATGCTCGGCCAGCCTGAGTGGGATACCTGGCATGTCTGAACGATGCCAGGCGAAGATGTCCCAATTCTCGCGCAAGAACTCTCGCAGTGCGGCGTCTATTGTGGGGTTTAGCTGTGCCCCGATGGATGCTGTTTTTGTAGGGTCCGTTGGGAGGACCTGGAATTTGACTATTTCGTTCGCTGGTTTGAAAGAGGTGGACTTGGGTTGTTTGTCGAGTATCACATCGTCCCTGTCCACTATGGAGCGCAGCGCAGTTAGTTCTTCGGTCGCGAGGGCTACGGATAATGCCTCAAGGGCCAGTGCGGCGGTTTTATTTTCGGCGCGGAGTGCTACGTCCGGATCACTAGCTAGAGTGATGATTCTATTGGGCCCGGGCATCTTGAGCTTCATGTACCCATAATGGGGTATAGCTTGGAAGCTCGTGAATGCACCCCGCCCTAAAAGGGCGTGGTATCCGCTACTGAACGAGGCCACTTGGAATGTGATTTCTTCGGACCTATAATTCTCCGGCGTGCCGAATACCACATCAGTGTGATTTTTCCCGCACATCATGCCTCCCGACTAGGGATGATTCCTATGAAGGTCGTGCTGCTTTGCTCAATGCGGCTCTTGTCTATTTCCATTTTGTTAAGAGTTTCCTCGTAGATGAGGTTTAGTCCGCTGCCACCGTCCATGAGCACTTTAGTAAGCCGAAAGCCGTCCACAATTGGACTAAGGACCAAAGCGGCTGGTGCTCGGACTGTTCGGAATTGAGGTTCGTCTCTGGCATTGAAGGTTATGGCCATGTCGTTCCATGGATTTATTGCTGCAACATGGCAGACTTCGGCGAGGTTGCGGAGTGCTCGCTTGCGCCTATTATTTGAGGCGAAAGTCTCGAAGACTGTCAATACTGTATTGTTATTTTCCGCGGGATGGTGCTCTGCGGTATTGTTGATGAGGAGATCCTCGCCGCTCTTGGCCACCTGCCGGAGTATCCAACATGCTCTAAGGTTGTGTGTTGGTATGGTATCCGGTGTACTGTGAATTTTGCATGGCCCATTGAGCCATCCCTCCAATACGGTTCCACGCCCTGTAGTGGGCTTTGGTTTCTTTGTAATTGGATCGGGTGACTTGCGAGAGTGCACCCTTTTAGTTCGGACGAGGGGTTTAGTGAGAGCCGGAGGATCCCAAATTTTTTTTGGGGGTTTTCCAGGCGCTTTCCATCGCACAGTACTTCTGTACTATGGCCGCCAAGTCAGCAAAGTGTGCTATGTCACGGCGACTTATGGCGTTGAGGATTCCCCTATCCGTGCAATTTTTGCAAAAGAATGAAATTGCGTCTTCCTTGTGACAGTCCTTGACCTTGCTCATTACAAGGAGGAATCTGGCCCAGAAGTGATGTACTGTCTCTTGGGGCTCTTGTCTAATGTAGGAAAGATCACTTGTGTCTGGGTGGGTGGGTAGATTTAGGTCCAAACCCTGACCCGATCTGAGACCCAGGGGCAGAGGAGCTTCCGAGCTTGGTAGTTCGGGTCCGGGATGTTGCCCAATTTTTCTGGCCCGTTGTTCGATTCTAGGTTCGGAGCTTGGGCCATGCCCTCCCGTAGACGGGTATCCGGCTCGGAGAACTCGGGAATCCGGACATAGTTCGTCCTCAAAATAGAGGAAGAATCGCTGCATTGCTCCTCCACCACCACTATCTGATGGGTGACCGGCGGAGAGTTAATCTCCCTTTGGTCGGGTTTAAGCCCGATCCGATCATAGTCTGTAGCGACTCCCACGGCGGCGATGTGATCCAAGAGCTCGTTCAGGGAGGAGAACTCCATTGGATCCATCTACTCGGTGAATTCCGAGCTGACGTGGAGGCTGTTTTTGATGACTTGAGAAGTCATCATCGGCACGACGGCCGAACGGGCGGTCATGACGAATCCGCCTAGTCGGAGAGTTTGGCCTACAGCCAGGGCTCCCCGGAGGTGATGTTGTCCTTGACAACAATGCGAGCCATCAAGCCTTACCGTGGCGGCACAGTGGAACTCTCAATGAAAGCACCAATGTCGGTGTCAAAACTGGCGGATCTCGGGTAGGGGGTCCCGAACTGTGCGTCTAAGGCTAATGGTAACAGGAGGCGGGGGACACAATGTTTACCAGGTTCGGGCCCTCTCGATGGAGGTAATACCCTACTTCCTGCTTGATTGATCTTCATGATATGAGTATTACAAGAGTTGATCTACCACGAGATCGTAGAGGCTAAACCCTAGAAGCTAGCCTATGATTATTATTGTTGTTGTCCTACGGACTAAACCCTCCGGTTTGTATAGACACCGGAGGGGGCTAGGGTTACACAGAGTCGGTTACAGAGAAGGAGATCTACATATCCGAATTGCCAAGCTTGCCTTCCACGCAAAGGAGAGTCCCACCCGGACACGGGACGAAGTCTTCAATCTTGTATCTTCATAGTCCAACAGTCCGACCAAAGTATATAGGCCGGCTGTCCGAGGACCCCCTAATCCAGGACTCCCTTAGTCATCCATGACACGACGCTGGCATGGCAGAAGCCACTCCACCCCCGTGCGAACCGGACTGCAACATTCGTCATGACCCAGGGCCACTGCCGCAACGTCATACGTGTCAGCTGCCACCATTCTGCCCAGGGCCGTCGCCCCAACGTTCTCAGCACAAAGCCCACCCGCAACGCAGCAGCGAGTCGAACGCAACTGACCACATGAGAATCACGGCGTCGCTTAGTATAGGGTTGTCGCCATCTCGTGGGAGTGATCACATTTTGAAGGCTGTGAGGATGATGTTTATGTGTGGGACGAGGACTCCCGCTTCCGGCAGATCATCGTGGACGTCTTGACCATCGTTATCACAATTGCCAATGCCACGTAGACGCACCCTTCTCTGCCGCAACTTCTTCTCTTTCTCCTTATGATGATCTGTGTGTGTGTGTGTGTGTGTGTGTGTGTGTGTGTGTGTGTGTGTGTGTGTGTGTGTGTGTGTGTGTGTGTGTGTGTGTGTGTGTGTGTGTGTGGAATTCAACTTTGGCAGAAGGCGAAGAAATTCCAACCAAGTTTCGATGAAGAACTTGTAATATGTGTCTCAAACCATATATCACATCATGGCCAAGACTTTTTGTTCCACCAAAAGCCACACTTCTCAACTTGACATGGTGGAACGAAGAACATGGTGTTCAACATATCCCAGTCCATTCCTTTTGACACCCACGATTGCTTCCTAAGGACACTGGCTGCATCTGCTCAAGCACCATTCGATTTGAAGACTTATGCTCCTTGGATCATATGTTTCATACAAAGAAAATCTAACATTGCATATCAGCCAGATGGTCGTGCTCATCGTGGCACCATTCGATTTGAAGACTTATGCTCCTTGGATCGTGTGTTTCTTTAGAGCACAATCTCTTTTGGTAAGGTCAAAGACATACAACTCTTGAACGCTGCGTCTGTGACTGCTTGCTCTCAAGCAGGTTGGCCGGTCGGCGACATGCTCTCAGTTTTCAAAGCGGTCTGTGTCGTGCCCAATGCCAATAGGAGTACCTGCTAGGACGCGGAATCTGTACTGTATATCTTTCTCTGGCGTGGCGAGTCGAGCCATGGCAGGGAGGGTAGGGCAACCTAGCACATGAGCTCTTGCAAAAGAAAGAAAAACACCAGAAATCTTGGCCTGAGAGCGAGACAAATAACTGCTGATACGCGTTTCAGTGCAGCGAAAAGCACGGCGCCACGTCGGCTCCGTCACGCATCCCTCATTCTCGCAGGTTGCGTGCCATCACTTGGTCCAAGTTGCAAGCCTGCAGAGGAAAATGTTTCTTCCTTCCTTTGCAGTTTTGGTCCTGCGCATATTTTACTTTTTTTCACTTGAAGGAATGCACGCACGGTATTTTACTACTCCGTACTACGTACGTGATAGGTCAACCATGTCATGGGCACACGCTAGCCCTTGTTATCATGTATTCATGTGGCCCGACTCGAATCTAGCCCACTACTCCCTCCGTCCATGAATAAGTGTATGTTTGACATTTAAAATTTGTCCACAAAAGAGTGTATTTCTATCTTTTCAATGCACTTTAAATTAGAAAAATGCTTCTCTCTCATCATACGGTAATCAAGACCAACAACAGTCAACACATGGTCTCCTCACTTTCTACATGCACTTACTAATCATTAGGGGTGGGGTAATTAAAGAGAAGAGAGATTGCGACTTGCACCTTCGCAATGCATTTTTACTCCACTTTACAATCTATTCTAGAATTTCTATGTATACACTTATTTGTGGACGAAGGGAGTACATAACAACTATGTACTGTACTCCTAGTATGAGAGGGAACTGCATCTTCTCGCGTGCAAGCGCAACGAGAGCGACTTAGGGCCAGTTCTTTCGACTCGATTCTGAAGAATCACTGCCTGGAAAATCACAATCGCAAAAGAACTCATTGCTTCTCCAGGAATCGTCTAGAATCACCCACAATCGGCAGTGTATTTCAGAATCGAGCAAACTTGACGATTCTGGCGATTCCCGCAAAGCAAAACGATTCAGTTTTAGCAAATACCCCTATTGGATGTAGAAATTACCCCCAATATGCCACTCGGGCCAGCCGACCGACAGAGGCCCAGCGCCCCAGCCCAGTACTCGTCGATCCCCCCCAGTCGCTCGTCCCCGTCGCTCATCCCCATCCCCGTGCGACCTAGGGCTGGCGCCGCCGCCAGATTCCCCGCCCCGGAATCATCAGCTCCGCCGCCGGCGGTCCTCTACAGGGCATCCCCGTCTAGTCCACAGCCACCCCCGACCCCTCGCCACCGGCAGCAGGAGGCAAACCGGCTTCCCCGCCCCGACCCAACCGCCCTGCAGCAGGAGGCGAACCGGCTTCCCCGCACCGACCCAACCGCCCTGCAGCAGGAGGCGCCGGCGTCGACCGAGCCCACTTCACCGGTGTTGGTGAGCTCCTCTCTATCTCATCCTTTCTCCCCTTCTCTTTGTCATATCTCTGTTACATATTAGTTCAACTCTGTTTGTATGAATCAAAAAAATTATACTGCTACTTGTTTGCTTATGTTGTTTTCGATTTGTATGGTTATTTGGTTAGTACGAAATTTGTATGATTGATTGCTACTGTTCGAACTCTGTTTATAGCAATGAAAAATTGCATGAATGATTGCTATTGTATGAATTTTGTAGTGGTATGAAATGACTGCTGCTTGGTATAAAAGTAGTTTACATTTAAACATTCACATATTGATGTTGTAGATGGAGAAAGTGAAGTATCCAAAAGCAATTTGGGATAGTGCGGCTCATTCCATTTATATGGATGTGTGCGTAGAGGAGGTGCGAGCAAATAACCGGGCCCCTGGAGGCACCACTTTGTCTGATGTAGGACAAGCTAATTTGCTTACTAAGTTCAATGAGCGCTCTGGGCGTGGCTATTCGCACTTGCAATTAAAAAACAGGTGGGATGCATGTAGAGGTGATTATGCCATATGGAAGACATTGGTTCAAAAAGCTTCTGGCATTGGAAGAGATCCTTATACGAAGACCATTGCTGCTACAAATGAGTGGTGGGCATTGGAGTTGAAGGTACCTTTGTTGTTTGTCATTTTATTAAACTGGGAGTCATGTTGGATTTTTCATTTCATTTAACATGAATGTGTGCTATTTCATTGCAGGCACGTCCGCAAGCTAGCAAGTTTCGGTATGCTGCACTTGCGGAGGAGGATAAAATGGAGGAGGTGTTTGATGCTTGTTGTGTCACAAATGAGCATGCGAGGGTGCCAATGCCAACATATCAAGGTTCTACATCTCGAATCACTTTGGATGATGAGTCTGGTTGTGAAGGTGATGAAACTCAGGTTACACCTCGTCCTAATCGTGCTAAGGGTGGGAAGAAGAGGGCATGTCCTTATTCGCCAACTCCTAAGATGAATGAAAAGTGGGCAAGTGAGCATGCAAAAAATGAGGCATTTGTGCGTATGGTGGACCTCTTTGATTCAAGGAACAAGAGAGATGAAACTCAAGTTTCAGCAAGAAAGGAGATTCACGAAATGTTGGCCATGGTAGAGGCGGATGGTGGTGCACCTGGGAGTGATGTTCATTTCTATGCTTCACAACTATTTAGGGATGAGACAAATCGTGATGTTTTCTCTGCCTTCAAGGGTCACGAGCCTAGTGCGAGGCTTCTATGGATAAACAAAACATGGGAGTTCAACAATAAGTAGAACCTCTATGTTTCAAATGCTTCCAACTTGTATCGTAGTGAACTATTTTATTTTGTTGAACCATTGTATTTGCTTTGAACTTGTACCGAATTGAATTATGTTGTTTGCCTTCTTATGAACTACTCTTTTGCTACTGCACCTTGTTATGAGCTACTATTTTCCTACTGTACCGAATTGTTGTAACCTCCTATGTGTGTATGTGGTTGTGGCAGATGGATAAAAAAAAGCAAGAAGATGAGGAATTTGAGGCTGGAATGCTTGCATTTGCTTTTGAAATGGCGTCGTCAAGCAAATCATTGCCATATGCGTCAAGAAGATTACCACTTGTTACAGGCCTCCAATGGGTGGAAGAGAAGGAGAAGGATCCTAAAGCTTTCTATGCTATGTTCAGAATGAGGAGGTCAGTGTTTTACCCATTACATGATCTGTTGGTTGAGAAGTATGGGCTTAAGTCAACTTGCAACATATCATCCAAAGAAGCGCAGACACTTTTTCTATGGACTTTGGGAACAACGCAAACAACTGACAATGTTACAGATCGGTTTGCACATAGTCGTTCTGTCACTAACAAAAAATTCCATGAAGTTTTGGAGTGTGTGGACCAAATGGCGGGTGACTACATTAGACCAATGGATCCATCCTTCTCTGAACCTCATCCCATACTTAGAAAAACAAGGTTCTGGCCTCATTTCAAAAATGCTATTGGAGCCATAGATGGAACACATATTAAAGTGGTTGTGCCTAAGGAATTGGAGCCCCAACACAGGAACAGAAAAGGGTACACAAGCGAAAATGTCATGGCAGTGTGTGATTTTGATATGAGGTTCACTTTTGTTGTTCCTGGATGGCCCGGATCTGTTCATGACACACGTGTATGGAGCGATGCTATAGTTCGTTATGAGCATTTCCCACAACCACCAACAGGTAATCTCTTGTATGTACACATGTTATTCTGGTGATGCTACTGTATCTTCTTGTTAACCTCCTATGTCTTATTGTAGATAAATACTACCTTGTCGACTCTGGATATCCAAACAGAGTTGGATATCTAGCACCATACAAAGGACAACGGTATCATGTACCCGATTTCCAACAACACCCTCCCATGGGGAGGTATGAGACATTCAACCATCGTCATTCTTCTTTGCGAAATGTTGTCGAAAGAACGTTTGGTGTTCTCAAGATGAAATGGCGTATTCTCCAAGGCATACCACGGTACAAACCGGAGACCCAAAAGATGATCATCACTGCGTGCATGTGTCTTCACAACTACATTCGTGATAGCAAATTACGTGATGAGCATTTTGACAAGTTTGACAATGATGCGTACGTGCAACCTGCACAACCGTTTACAGGTGCCAACGCTTTACCACCTGAAGATGATGGTACCATGAACGCCACACGTGAGGCTATTGCTGTCAGTCTTGTACCTTGAGAGCGTCCATCTTGTAGTTTGCAATTCGCTTTTAACTTGTAATATTTAGCACTATATAATATTTCCAACTTTGGTCCTAAATTGTAATACAAGCAATTTATGATTTTGCAACTTGCTTTATATTGTAATATTATATGCTTTATGAGATTTGCAACTCGTTTTCGTGTTCAAAATAACCAAGTGTTACCAATGTATCACACACTTCGGTCTAGGGGCGTTACAGACATTTCAGCACACAACTCATACAACAATCACAGGTTAGAATCACAGAAAAGAACTGGGCAGACGATTCTGTGGGCAGATGATTCTCTGGGCAGTTTCCCAGAATCACGATTCTGGAGAATCATGAGGCTAAAAGAACTGGCTCTTACACTATGTTGGCTCCAAAATGCATGTATTGCGGTCGCTGCCATTTGAGAATCGATCATTACGGATTCTAGCAAGGTCGCACCGCCACATGTGTCCCTAGAATTGAAAAGATGCTTTTAAGCACTCTAGGAACAAAGCATTAAAAAGAGCATAGCACATAGTACTTCCTCCGTCCAGAAATACTTATCAAAATAGATAAAAGAAGATGTATCTAGAAATCTAGACGTATTTTAGTTCTAGATAATTCCCTTTTTATCCATTTTGATGACAAGTATTTTCGGACGGAGGGAGTATACGTTTGCCGACATTCTGTTCTCGCAAAAAGAGAAAAGCAAATCCAGCATTCTATCTAGAATTCGGATTCAAATTCAAATAGCTCCTCAAATCCTCTGCCTTCATCTCGGAAAAATTCCCCAAAAAATAAGACGGTGAATTTTTGGGGAATTTTACTTCCGCGCCCGCTTTACCACCACTTTGGCCTACCATTTCCACCAGCAACTAACCCCAAGCTTTAACCCAAACCCCGTCGCATTACCGGCCGCTAACCAAGCGATTAACCAACCCCAAGACGGTCAGGCAGTTTCCGCTTCGTCGTCTTCTCCAGGTCCTCCCTCCACCCCTCGAACTCCTCGCAACTCGCCGGCTCTCAAATCCCGCCGTCCCTGCCTTGACCTGATCCCCCCACCTTGCGGGCGCGGAGGAGGCCAGCCACCAGCCGTCTCGCCGCCGGATTCGGCCGCTGATCGAGGCCGCGGGGGCTGCTTGCCTTGCCTTGGGTGCTTGGATTGGATGGCGGGCCGGTCGCGGGGTCCCCGGTCGGCGTAGCGGGCTGGGCTGGCCGGCGCCATGTTCGCGCCGAGGAAGGTGGAGGACGAGATGGCGCTCGGCAGGCAGAGGACCGTCAGGTGAGCCGCGGCGGCCTGGCTGCCCGATCTGTTGCTTTTGGTCAGGGATCCAGCATTTAGGACTGAGCTTCGGGGTTGGGGGCTCGGCAGCATCAGTATGATTCGTATCGTTAGTCTGTCAGAGCAGGCAGTTGCGGTGTCTTAAATTTTGAGTTGTTAAGCTATGCTGTAGCATGGGAGCTTTTCCCCTTTTTGGTTGATCTGGTCGGTGTTAAAGTAAAAGGCAGCATCACATAAAGTAAAACTGTCGATTGAGAACTCAATTCGTTTTCAAGTACAGTCACTAGTCCTCTGCTTGCTTGATATGGGATCAAGAATATTTCTTCTGAACCGTAAAAGTTACTCTGTTCTGCTTAAAGTAATCCTCTGCTCTGCTTGCTTAGAGTATTATGCATGTTGTTAGTAACGAATAAGAATTTGCATCCAAGTGAGATGCTCTGTTCCATTTACCCCGTGTTCTGAGTGGTTCAAATGCCATTTTTTTGTGCTGCTGCCATTCACAGGTTCTATGACGAGAGGGCAAAGCCAGCGATACCGATTCAACAGAAACAGGCAGCCTTCGCTGCTAGTAAACTCGGCGTTGCGAGCTCAGGGAAGAACAAGATTTTCGTGGGAGGGGATGCAGAGCAGTACAAGATTTTCGATCCGTCCAGTGACTTCATCTTGATGTGGAACCGCATTTTCCTTTTTTCGTCCTTCCTTGCTCTATTTATAGATCCCCTGTACTTCTACGTGCCGAAAATCGTCTATGGCGACACCTATTCCTGTGTTGGGACAGACAGGCATTTGACCATCATCATTACATTCTTCCGATCAATTGCCGATCTCTTGTATGTGATTCACATCATAATGAAGTTCAGAACTGCATTTGTTAAAACTAGCTCAACCTTGCGGGTTTTCGGGAGAGGAGATCTTGTCACAGACCCTAAAGAGATTGCATGGAAATATTTGAGATCTGACTTTGCAATTGATGCGGTGGCCGCATTGCCTTTGCCGCAGGTAACTTGCTACTCTTCCTTTTTATTCTAATAAGTGGAATATTAACAGTACTAATGAAGTAATGATCCCTGGTTTTAGGATGTTTGTCACGATTGTAAGTATTTGCAATATATCATCGTATTTAACGCAGCTATGCTATATTAAGCATGAAATTGTAAGATGAGATTGAACTCAAATAATTTTCTTCAATGCAGTTGCAGTCCAGGCATTTTCTGAAAATAATAGTAGACATAATTTTGTGTGAGTGCAACATTGGACTGGTCACAATTAAGAATATGATGGACATCCAACTGTTCTCTCTAAATCAGCCCTTGGGGTTGTCTGTAAAAGAGACATTCTTTCTTGTAAAGACATTAACTTTTGTAGTTTCAGTGGAGTGGATTGTAGTACAGAGTTTTTTTCTTAATTTTTCAAAAGTTTGCTCAACCTGCTCGTATTAAGCATCTGACTCTGTAGTTCAACCTGGCCGAATTTCTTTTGGAAAAGATATTCGAGATTCTAATGCAGAAATTGTGGAGCTTACGAATGATCATTGATTTTTTTTTTATACAATTGTTGTGTATTGTATATGTTCTGCAAGGGAAAATGTATTGTTCCGTACAGCCTAGTCGCCTAGAAGCACTGCATCTCAATTTCTCATGCATTTATTCTACTTATGTGCAGATCATAGTCTGGTATGTGATACCAGCTATCAAGTATTCTGGTGCTGAGCATAACAATAACATTCTGGTGCTTATAGTTCTTGCTCAGTATCTTCCAAGACTATATCTCATATTCCCTTTAACTTATGAAATTGTCAAAGCTACTGGAGTTGTCGCAAAGACTGCCTGGGAAGGGGCTGTATACAACCTGCTACTTTACTTGATAGCTAGTCATGTATGGTATCTGTATGCAACCTTTCATCGTTTCGTATCTTGAAGTTCGATTTAAAGTCAAATGTATTGCTCAAGTTTTCATCCTTTCTTTTCCTTATGTAGCAAATTTCTTAGAATCCCTGTTCTTTTTCATTCAGGTTCTAGGTGCACTATGGTACTTGCTATCTGTTGATCGCCAAACAGCCTGCTGGAAAATGAATTGCAGGAATGAACCTGATTGTAATATTAGGTACCTAGACTGTGATACACCAAATCAGACATGGGCTAGTACGACTGATCTCTTCAGCAGCTGCAATGCTAGTGATGACAACATCACCTTCGACTATGGCATGTTTCAGCCTGCACTGTCAAATCAAGCGCCTGCTCAGGGTTTCTTGAGAAAGTTCTTCTATTCCCTTTGGTGGGGTTTACAGAATCTAAGGTATTTCTGTCGTGGACATCTTGATATTGAAGTAGGGGTACTAACTACTACTCCCTCCGTTCCGAATTACTTGTCTTGGATTTGTCTAGATACGGATGTATCTAGCACTAAAATGAGTCTAGATAAATCTGTATCTAGACAAATCCAAGACAAGTAATTCGGAACGGAGGGAGTAAGTGAGATAGGTTGCAATTCCCTTTACAAACAGGCGGCTCTTTGATATAATTATATACTTTTTTGAGTTGAAAGTTCTGATGAGAACCTCAGAGCATTATGTGCTAAACAAAATGTGTTTGGATCTTACTCTTTCAGTTTCGGTTGAATGTACATTTCAAAATTAATCTTATCATTATCAGTTCCCAGGATCGATAAGTGGTTCTCTAACCTGGTATATATTTCTTCCATTTTCTGAACAGTTGCTACGGACAGACTCTTTCTGTGAGCACCTACATTGGTGAGACACTGTACTGTATATTCTTGGCAGTACTCGGTCTTGTCTTGTTTGCGCATTTGATTGGAAATGTGCAGGTACATTTTATACATACTTAATTACGCTCTCTACATTGTAAAAGTTTGTTATTCATGAGCATGAAATTCATCATTTTAATCATAATGTATTAATGTAAGCTGTTTTTTAGAATATATTATCTTACATTATTTTTATTATTATTCCAGACCTACCTGCAATCTATCACTGTGAGGGTTGAGGAGTGGAGATTAAAGCAAAGAGATACAGAGGAGTGGATGAGACATCGTCAACTTCCTGATGAACTGCGGGAAAGAGTTAGACGATTTATCCAGTACAAGTGGCTTGCAACTCGAGGTGTGAATGAAGAGTCTATATTACAGGTTCTACCAGCGGATCTGCGACGTGACATTAAACGCCACCTTTGCTTGGATCTTGTTCGCCGGGTAAATACTTTTACATGCTTTTGTACAAATACATAACGACTGCACGTTTGAAACTTCTAGGTTCGCCTTTTGGACTAGACTTCTTGTTATCATTATCGTATGCTAATCTTTCTCTCTACTGCGAGGTCAGGTACCGTTTTTCTCCCAGATGGATGACCAACTTCTAGATGCCATCTGTGTGCGTCTTGTATCATCACTGTGCACAAAGCGCACATACATTGTCCGTGAGGGTGATCCGGTGACTGAGATGCTTTTCATCATCCGTGGGAAACTAGAGAGCTCCACAACAAATGGTGGCCGCACAGGCTTTTTCAATTCAACTACACTGAAAGCTGGCGATTTCTGCGGTGAGGAACTTCTTGGGTGGGCTCTTGTCCCGAAGCCTACCGCTAGTTTGCCATCATCCACTCGCACAGTGAAGGCACAAATAGAAGTGGAGGCCTTTTCACTCCAGGCTGAGGATCTCAAGTTTGTGGCCAGCCAATTTAGGCGGTTGCACAGCAAGAAGTTGCAGCACACTTTCCGATACTACTCACACCATTGGAGAACCTGGGGCGCGTGCTTCATCCAAGCTGCCTGGCGGCGGTACAGGAGGAAGAAGATGGCGAAGGACCTGAGTATGAGGGAGTCATTCAATTCCGTGAGATCAGAAGACTCGGATGCTGAAGATGACCCTCCACCCAAGAAGAATATCTCTCTAAGAATGATGGCCGGGAAAGTCATGGCTGGGAACAGGAAAGGGCTTCAGGCCATAAAAGAGTTGCCGACACTAAAGAAGCCGGACGAGCCAGATTTCTCGGTCGAACCCTACGAGTAAGGTATAATGTTCTATCCAGAATGGTCACTGATCCTCGCTCTGCTACCAAGTTAGTCGTCTTTGCTGCATTGAGGAGACTGTAATCCGGTTGGAATTTGGATTCGCCTGAACCGGTCGTTGATGCGTGAACTCTAATTAACACTGAATCCCAAATGCATGGTGGGAGACCTTACGAAGAGATGCTAAACAGATTATACTACACATAGATATTCTAGTCATAATTACGTTGTACATTCAGATGTGTATCTGTGTTTGTAAAATTCTTGCCTCAGGACTGGGCGCCGCTACACTGACTGTCTGAGCTTCAAAGAAATCCTGACATTGAAGCCATAGTATGGAGTACTCCCTCCATTCCAAAATAGATGACCCAACTTTAGTACAAATTTAGTACAAAGTTGGGTCATCTATTTTGGAACGGAGGGAGTACCTTTTTGCAGTCTTTCTAGTATGAGGTTTGCTATTTTGTTAAAAGTTGTAAAGGCCACTTAATATCATGTAAATGCTGCATATCCCCATCACACTGTCTATTTCCATTTGTTTGGGCTGGAGTAAACCGATGGAGTGACCTGCCAGGAAATTATTTTTTGGCGGCCAGCAATCTGAAACATGCTGATTCTGCAAGGCCAGGTTGATGTAGCTGAAACTTTACAAGAATTTAGGAGAAAACTACTGAATATTGAGCACTGAAGGACAAAAATTTGATTTAGAGAATTGGTAGGGGCCGCGCGAACGCGTACCCCCTCTACCACAAATTACGACGTCCACTCTCCCACTTGGGTAGATGGTAGGCCAGCGCATCCATCAAGTGCAATGTGGACCACTAGCCTAGGCCACGACTCTTCTTGATCAGCCGTCGACCCCGTCCAGGTAAGTATGTTGCAAGGGTGCACCGAGGGCTCATTATATAGTTGACTCTTCCTCCCCAGCCTCCTCCCGTAGGTGAGGTGGTACTAAACGAAACTAGAGCACCGTGGTGTTGCAACGGTGGGGTGCAAGGTCGTGGGCCTGATTCTGATGGGGCTCTTGGTGGGCCTGATTCTGATTATGATGTCTATTTCATCGAATGGGCTGTCTCTGCGGCGCCCACAAGCCCACATACATCATCTTCGTTGACGCCCACAAGCCCGCTCGTGGTCATCACGGCTTCTCCTGATCCATTGCGGCTTAGATGGATCGGGCTGCAACTTCTGCCGTCATAGCAGCGGTGGAAATTCATCTTAAAAAAAAGGCAGCGGTGGAAATTCTTCTCAAAAAAAAAAAACAGCGGTGGAAACAAAGGGAGTGAAAAGCCGGCATGGCCGCACGGGGAGCACCACCGGAGGGTGTTGTGGTCGGAAGACAAAACCAGGTGCTTGTGATGCCCATCGACGGCACAAGGAGCAATTGCACCAAGGGATCGGCAATATCGACGAGGTCTGCAAGAGCCCCGAGGACCCAAGAAGCGAAGAACAAGGTAAGGGTATGTGCTGATTATGATCCAAATTGACAGAGCGAGATGTGCGCAGTCTTAGAAGATATATTCAGTTCTCTCCTCTCTGGTTAATTTTGATGTTTTTTAGATTATGTAGTAGTAGTAGTAGTTATGTGCGAGAGAATGCAATCTTGTTGTGCACAAACTAGTGCGTTTTTCATATGAACTTCAGCCATGGTCAAATCATTGTGCTGACTTGTGCCAATTTCTTTACACCGTTTCAAAAAAAAAAGGTCAAATCTTTGTGCTGACTTGTAGGAACACTGCTGCAAGATGAGTTGTGCCAATGTGTTTGTCAAAGCAGACTTGCATTGCATAACAGGTAGCGTATGTGTGTGTGTGTGCCTAAGCTAGTATAGCTTACTTTGTAAATGAAAGCTTGGTCAGCTGGAAGGAAGGTTACACTACTCAGCTGTTGGACTGACCAGATAAGAGTTCCTTATATACATTGGGGTTCTCTGTTAATTTTGCTATGCTAGTCTAATTGATGATACCCTGAACCCTGCAGCCCGTCCATGAGATCAGAAGACTCGGATGGTGAAGATGTTCCTCCACCCAAGAGGAATATCTCTCTAACAAATAAGAATGGTGGCCGGGAAAGTCATGGCCGGGAACAGCAAAGGGCTTCAGGCTATAAAAGAGTTGCCGACACTAAAGAAGCCGGACGAGCCAGATTTCTCGGTCGAACCCTACGAGTAAGGTATAATGTTCTATCCAGAACGGCCACTGTTTCTCTAGATCTGCTACCAATTTAGTCTTCTTTGCTGCATTGAGGAGACTGTAACCCGGTTGGAATTCGGATTTGCAGAACCGGTCGTTGATGCGAGAATTATAATTAACACTGAATCCCAAATGCATGGTGGGATACCTTACCAAGAGATGCTTAGCAGTTTAAACTACACATAGATATTCTAGTCATCGTTACGTTGTACATTCAGATGTAGCTGTGGTTGTAAAATTCTTGGTGCCTCAGCACAGGGTGCCGCTACACTGACTGTCTGAGCTTCAAAGAAATCCTGACATTGAAGCCATAGTCTGTACCATTTTGGAGCCTGTAAAGTGCAAGGTTTGCTATTTTGTTGAAAGTGTAGACTGTAAAGGCCACTTGAACATCAACTTCAGGTAATGCTGCATATGCGTCTCATCACACTGTCTATTTCTAAACTGTTGCACTGGACTGAGTGACCTGTCAGCAATTTGAAATACCATATAAGCTGACTCTGCAAGGCCAGGATAAAGTAACTGAAACTGAACATGAATTCAGCACAAAGAACCACTAAAGTAGGAAGAACAAAATTTAACTCGGAGAATTGGCAGGGGCCGCGCGAACGCGTACCCCCTCTATCACAAATTACGACGTCCACTCTCCCACTTGGGGAGATGGTAGGCCAGCGCATTCACCAAGTGCAATGTGGACCACTAGCCTAGGCCACGACTCTTCTTGATCAGCCGTCGACCCCGTCCAGGTAAGTATGTTGCAAGGGTGCACCGAGGGATCGTTATATAGCATCCTCCCCCACCCCTGCCTCCTCTCGTTGGCGAGGTGGTACTAAACAAACTAACTTTTTTTTGAGACAACTAAACAAACTAACTAAGAGCGCAGCGGCGTGGTGCAGCTGGTGCAAGGTCGTGGGCCTGATTCTGATGGGGCTTTCGGTGCTCAGGCCTCGCCCAGTTGATTAGAAAAACGATCTCTCTCGCTCCTATAGGGCGCCTTCAGCGCCGCTAACACAATTGGCGCCCACCGCACCGCCCTCGTGGGCCGGCCCAGTATCACGAAGCGCCAACGTAAAATACACTGCGTAAAAAAGGGCAGCGGCGAGGATTCGAACTCGCGACGACGACCTGCCGCACGCGCAGAACAACCAGTCGAGCTACTGCCTTCGACATGCTGACTTTACCGTGCAACTATTAATACGTAACTGAAGCCGCGTTGTTCCAAAAAAAAAAGCCAATGATAAAAAAAAGAAGTTTCACGAATTTGTTTTAGAAAATGATTTATGTATTCAAAAATGTTCACTCATTTCAGGAAAAAGTTCACGGATTTGAAAGCTCATGAAATTTTAAAAAGGTCAGTAAGGAAAGTTCAGTGTACATCAAAAAATGTTCAATGGGTATTTAAATAGTTTTTCAGCGCATATCACAAAATTGTTCAATGTGTAGTTAAAAATTGTTCAGATTATATTACAAAAATGTTCAATGTATAAAATTTGTTCATCTTATATAAAGAAATGCATAATATGTTTTAAATTATTTCAATGTATATCACAAAATTGTTCAATGTGTAGTTAAAATTGTTCAGATTATATTACATAAATGTTCAATGTATAAAATTTGTTCATCTTATATAAAGAAATGTATAATATGTTTTAAATTATTTCAATGTATATCACAAAAATGTTCAATGTGTAGTTAAAAATTGTTCAGATTATATTACAAAATGTTCAATGTATAAAATTTGTTCATCTTATATAAAGAAATGTATAATATGTTTTAAATTATTTCAATGTATATCACAAAAATGTTCAATGTATAGTTAAAAATTGTTCAGATTATATTACAAAAATGTTCATTGTATAAAATTTGTTCATCTTATATAAAGAAATGTATAATATGTTTTAAATTATTTCAATGTATATCACAAAATGTTCACTGTGTAGTTAAAAATTGTTCAGATTATATTACAAAAATGTTCAATGTAAAAATTTGTTCATCTTATATATAGAAATGTATAATATGTTTTAAATTATTTCAATGTATATCACAAAAATGTTCACTGTGTAGTTAAAAAATTGTTCATCGTACACCGAAAAAATGTTTAGTGTATATTTGAAAATCGCTCGTCGTATATAAATTTTTGTTCATGTTCTCAATAATTGTTCAAATTTTAAAAAGGTCATGGAATTTTAAAATTTTCATCGAATTTTAAAAATAGTTCATCGATTTGATAAAAGTTCCTTCAATTTTATAAATTTCACGAATTTTTTAAAATTCGCATTTTTAAGAAAATATAAAAAAGTAAAACGAGAAAAGAAAAAGAAAAAAGGAACCAGAAATAAAAGAAAAAAATGCCCAGAAATCAGTGAGCAGTGAAATCTGGTTTGGTGGGCTCTCGCGGCCTACGTAAATAAAAGAATGAAAATAAGTACATGGACACAATCTGTATGGCGGTCGGTTGGTTAGTGTGCTACTATTTCAACGGCGGGGCCGTGAGTTCGAGACCTAACATTTGCAATAAGGTTTTTTTGCTGCTCTTTTTTAAGAAAAAGAAAAAGAATGAAACGGGCCGGCCCAGCGCGCGGGGTATGCGCCCCTTTGCGGCAACCGAAGAAACGGGCGCTTAAGGCGCCCGTTAGGAAATGCCCTCGCACAGAACGTCTATTTCATCAACTGGGCTGTCTCCACGAAATCTGCAGGTAGACGTAAAATCCAAGCCCGCATCCAAGCCCACCACAAATCATCTTCGTGGACGTCCACGGGTAAAAAAGATGTGGACTGTCCTGCCATGCCCGAGAGGAGCACCCGGAGAGCCCCGAGGAACCAAGAAGGGAAGAACAAGGTAAGAGTATGTGTTTTCTTGCTGATATGAGTTACCTGAAGCCATTGACTGATTATGATCCAAACTGATAGAGGGGGATGTGCAGAGTCTTTGAAGACATATTCAGTTCTCTCCTCTCTGGTTAATTTTTGATGTTATTCAGTTGAGTCAATTACACCGGTGGTGCTAGAACTTGTTGTGAACGGTCACTTTGGTGTTAGAACTTGCGGCATACATCAAACTAGTGCAAAAACTTGGCTCGGTCGTGCAAATACGGTGCAAATCACGTTTAGATACGAAAGCGGTGCTGACTAGGCTCGCCCGCATGGCGCGGGTCCCGCTGTCAGTGACTGTATGGCAAGAAGGGCGTGTGGTCTGTTTTTTGCAAAAACACTCTTGATTTTTTTTCACATAAGAGCTTCTGCTCAGGTTGGAGAGTTGGCATGTTTTCCGCCTCTATGAACAGTCGGTCTCGCCTGTTAGTAGAGTATGAAAATTTAAACGGAAAACGTAACCCCGGGATTAGACCTTGCTACCATATACTAGGTGGGAAACAACCGGTCATAGCCACTGCACCAACAACGTCATGACACCCATAGTTCATAAGTCCTTTGTAGTTTGTAATGTAGTAGAACAAAGTCGCTCCTGGAGTTTCTCTTTTTTAGAAATATGTAAAGGTATGTAAATTCTAATCTCACTAATAAAAATAAAGTTTAATTATTCTTGTTGTATAAATATTATACATAAAATGGAAGAAATTCTTTAGAAAATAGTTCACGTATTATTTTAAAATTATGCATATATATAAAATAATATTTATGAAATATAAAAATATTTTTATACTGTAAAACAATACAAATAAAGCCCATTTTGCATTGTTTAAGTAAAATACAGTACTATAAGATAGGTAATATACATATAGAAAATTAAATTACATTATAAAATATTGATGTATTAATTTAAAATTTATCCATATGATTAAATTATAAATTACAGAAATATTCATGTAAAAATATGCATATTGAATAAAATATGTCAAATTTATTTTATATTTTTCTGTAGATTTCAGTAAATCCTTATATAAGTTTAAAAATGTTCAGATTTTTAACAAAATATTGATTGATGTGGTATATAGAAGTGTTCATGCTTTAATTTGTTTCGTTTTTTATCCTTTTAAATATTATAATGTAATGCACTTCGTGTGGCCCATTTCGCACTGTTACTTTTCTTAAGTTTACAGAATATATCTAAATTATAATCATATGTTATAAATACTATATATACATATTTAAATAATTAAATTATAAAATTATTCACTATTAATTAAAAATGTATCCATATATTCGAATTATAACTTACAAAAGTATTTACCTGTTAATTTGCATAAATAACAAAACATAAAATGGAATTTTTGTTTTTTTAATTTAATAAATGGTCATATATTTTTAAAAATATTTACAGTTTCAATAAAATATTCATGCATATAAAGTGCTCATTTTTATAATTTATTTTATTTTACTAAAATGTATATTTTTGGTAACACATGGTTATAATATAAATAGATTTTATAAAAAATAACAATGCAAAATAGGTCCCACCAACTGCAGCCCATATAGGACGTAAAGGATATATACATGACGTATCCTGTCAAACCAAGAAAGTCTAGTCGTGGTTAACCATTGGCGGAAGCTAGCAAACCTATACCTATATGGTTCGATTCTCAGTCGTGTTATTTTTTCTATAATTTATATGTCACTGACATATGGAGCCCATATGGCCAACATTATCACCTCAAAAAAAAATATGGCCAACATTTTGTCACGTGTCAGGGGCTATTTCGTGAGGACAAAAAAAAATTGGGTTTCTTTTCGGTAAAATAACAGGCCACACGTCATCTAGTGGCTGACGGCGGGACCTGCACCATGCAAGTGAGCCTAGTTAGTGTCGCTTTCGTATCCAAACGCGATTTGCACCGTATTTGCACGCCCGAGCCAAGTTTTTACACCAGTTCGATGTATGCCACAAGATCTAGCACCAAAGTGACCATTCACGACAAGTTCTAGCACCACCGGTGTAATTGACTCTATTCAGTTTATGTAGTAGTACTAGTAGTTATGTACGAGAGGGTGTAATCTTGTTGTGCACAAACTAGTGCGTCTTTCATCTGAAGTTCATCCATGGTCAAATCTTTGTGCTGACTTGTAGGAACACCACCGCAAGATGAGTTGTGCCAATGTGTCTGTCAAAGCAATGGGTGGGTGCTTCAGATTTGTACGACATGGTACCGTATATGTGTACGTGTCTAAGCCAGTAGCTCACTTTGGAACTGAAAGCTTGGCCAGCTGGAAGGAAGGTTACACTACTCAGCTGTTGGACTGACCAGATAAGAGTTCCTTCGAGTATATACGTTGGGGTTCTATGTTAGTTCTGCTATGCTAGTCTAATTGATGATACCCTGAACCTGAAGCTTCAGTTACAACTTACAAGAGTGGACCTCACGCTGGGAGGAGTTTTATTCTGAGATGCACCAATTTTCCTTATTCTGAATTTTGCAAGTTATCTACTGGAGAGGTCCTAGAGATTGTAATAAGGTGACAACACATTTAATAAACTAGCATCTGATGCTTCTAATTAGTTCGTGTTTGCGGAGTTTGCCTCCCTAAAAAATCAGGGTGACATTATCACCGGACAGAACACAGACTATGATGGTTGCCAATGCAGAAGGACGAATTGTTGGGTATGTGCCGCTGGAGATATTGGACTCCCTGTCAAGAAATTTGTCGCCGTGGTCACTCTAAACAGCAGACCGCTCGATGCCAGTTTATGTTATTTCCAGGTGCAAGCAACAGAGTATGTGCAAAACTGGGCATTGCTAGCCTCGCTGCCCGTGAACAACACAGCAATCCTTTTCTTCTACGCCACCACGAAGTGACCCCCCTATCAGTCGTTCATGTTCGGTCGTACAACAACCAGCTCAAAGACAAACGATGAAACGAGGCACAGGACACTAATTCATATTTGCTACTTTCTTGGATATAAAGATGTCACAACACCTGATTTTTTCCCAACATCAACCTCGTACATATTTTCAAACTATGTTCATGAATAGTGTCTGAATCATTGTGACGCTATTCATGTTCTTGATGCTAGGGGAAAACTACTAGATGTGCTGATGAAATGGTCAGAGAAGAGCATCCAGTCGTCTCGCCATGGTCGTTTCCTTTTTGGCTTCTTTTAGTTGTTCCAGCTTCAATGAGTTTATGTATAGCTGCTCTACATGACACATATTGCTATCATGTAAATTATCCTGTTTGAATGAAGCAGATATGGCAATTATGTATGACCACTTACTCCTCTTTGGTATATTTTTTTTTGCGGGGGTCCTCTTTGGTATATGGAGAAGAATATTTTGATGCTCAGTTTAACCAATTTCTATGTCATGGACTTGGTATGTAGGTATGTCGTTTTGCTTCCTTTGTAACCAAGAATGTATTCAAGCTAGACATAAAAAAGGTTATTGTCATAAGTAGAAAATATTTAAGGATCATTACCCAAAAGAATAATACGGATAAAAGATGCCCATCGACCATGTATGCCACCATATCCATTGATCTACTCAATGAAACTTACCAAATATGTTGTTGCAACATTTATCTACCCTATCATCTCAATATCGAGTAACATGGATTGAGACACAAAATAATCGACGACGGACTTAAACACAGGCACGGCGTGGCGCCACGCCTCCGCCTGCTAGTATCATGTAATTGTTGCATAACCCCCTTCACACTGTCTATTTCCATTTGTTAGGGCTGGAGTAAACTGTCACACAGACGGAGTGACCTGCCATCAAATTATTTTTTCGGCGGCTAGCAGTTTGAAATGGAGTGACCTGCCATCAAATTATTTTTTGGCGGCTAGCAATTTGAAACATGCTGATTCTGCAAGGCCAGGTTGATGTAGCTGAAACTGAACATGAATTTAGCAAAAAGCTACCGGTCACTGAGCATTGAAGGACCAAATTTTAATTTAGAAAATTGGCAGGGGCCGCGCGAACGCGTACCCCCTCTACCACAAATTACGACGTCCACTCTCCCACTTGGGGAGATGGTAGGCCAACGCATCCACCAAGTGCAATGTGGACCACTAGCCTAGGCCACGACTCTTCTTGATCAGCCGTCGACCCCGTCCAGGTAAGTATGTTGTAAAGGTGCACCGAGGGCTCATTATATAGCTGGCTCTTCCTCCCAAGCCTCCTCCCGTGGGCGAGGTGGTACTAAACAAACTAGCTTTTTTTTTTAGGGAATCTAAACAAACTAGCTAAGAGCGCAGGGCCGTGGGCAGCTGGTGCAAAGTTGTGGGCCTGATTCTTATGAGACTTTTGGTGCTTAGGCCCAGTTCATTAGAAAAACATTCTCTCTGGCAATTTCATCCAATGGGTTGTCTCCACGAAAGCTGCAGGTAGACGTGGGCTGTCCGCGGCGCCCACATCCTAGCCCACAAAGGCAGTGACATGGCCACAAGGAGCAATTGCACCCAGGGATTCTTCTCAAAAAATAAAAATTGCACCCAGGGATTGGCGATATCGACGAGGTCTGCGAGAGCCCCGAGGACCCAAGAAGGGAAGAACAAAGTAAGAGCATGTGTTTTCTTGCCGTTGCCGACATGAGTTACCTCAAGCCATGGACTGATTGTGTCATTATGATCCAAACTGACAGAGGGAGATGTGCGCAGTCTTAGAAGATATATTCAGTTCTCTCCTCTCTGATTAATTTTGATGTTTATCAGATTGTGTAGTAGTAGTAGTTATGTACGAGAGAATGCAATCTTGCTGTGCACAAACTAGTGTGTTTTTCATAGGAAGTTCATCCATGGTCAAATCTTTGTGCTGAGTGCTGACTTGTAGGAACACTGCTGCAAGATGAGTTGTGCCTATGTGTTTGTCAAAGCAGACTTGCATTGCATAACAGGTAGTGTATATGTGTGTGTGCCTAAGCTAGTATAGCTCACTTTGGAAATGAAAGCTTGGTCAGCTGGAAGGAAGGTTACACTACTCAGCTCTTGGACTGACCAGATAAGAGTTCCTTCGAGTATATACGTTGGGGTTCTATGTTAGTTTTGCTGTGCTAGTCTAATTGATGGTATCCTGAACCCTGCAGCCCGTCCATGAGATCAGAAGACTCGGATGGTGAAGATGTCCCTCCACCCAAGAGGAATATCTCTCTAACAAATAAGAATGGTGGCCGGTAAAGTCATGGCTAGGAACAGGAAAGGGCTTCAGGCCATAAAAGAGTTGCCGACACTAAAGAAGCCGGACGAGCCAGATTTCTCGGTGTAACCCTACGAGTAAGGTATAATGTTCTATCCAGAACGGCCACTGATTCTCTAGCTCTGCTACCAAGTTAGGCCTTGATTGGATTGTCGTTTCCAGCGCTTTTATACCCCTGTAAAATATACAGACCACAATCCGTCGTTTTGATTCTCAGGTGAAATTTGCACACGGACGGTAAGATACACTTGTAAAACAAATACATGTGCATAAAAATACACCGATTCCAAGAACTTTAGTCTTCTTTGCTGCATTGAGGAGACTGTTTTTTTGACGGTGCATTGAAGAGACTGTAACCCGGTTGGAATTTGGATTCGCAGAACTGGTCGTTCACGCGAGAATTATAATTAACACTGAATCCCAAATGCATGGCGGGATACCTTACCAAGAGATGCTTATAACAGTTTAGAGTACACATAGATAATATAGTCATCGTTATGTTGTACATTCAGATGTAGAGTATCTGTGTTTGTAAAATTCTTGGTGCCTCAGAACACTGTCTATTTTGTTGAAAGTGTAGACTGTAAAGGCCACTTGAACATCAACTTCAGGTAATGCTGCATATGCTTCTCATCACACTGTCTATTTCTAAACTGTCGCACTGGATTGAGTGACCTGTCAGCAATTTGAAACACCATATAAGCCGACTCTGCAAGGCCAGGATAAAATAACTGAATCTGAACGTGAATTCAGCACAAAGAACCACTAAAGTAGGAAGGACAAAATTTATAATTCAAAGAATGAACCACTAAAGTAGGACGGACAAAAATTCGATTTAGAGAGTTGGCAGGGGCCGCGCGAACGCGTACCCCCTCTACCACAAATTACGACGTCCACTCTCCCACTTGGGGAGATGGTAGGCCAGCGCATCCACCAAGTGCAATGTGGACCACTAGCCTAGGCCACGACTCTTCTTGATCAGCCGTCGACCCCGTCCAGGTAAGTATGTTGCAAGGGTGCACCTGGGGCTCCTTATATAGCAACCTCCCCCTCCCCTGCGTCCTCTCGCTGGCGAGGTGGTACTAAACGAAAACTAGAGCACCGTTGTGTTGTTGCAACGGTGGGGTGCGAGGTCGTGGGCCTGATTCTGGTGTAGTTTTGGTGCTCAGGCCCGGTTCTCTGAGAGAACGGTTATCGGCAGGAGGAGCAACGTTCCGCTCAAAAAGGCGTGGCAACGTGTACCAGCGGAGGGGTTGGACATACTGTGATACTTGACTGTCAGAGCTTCAAATAAATCCAACTGTCATTGAGGAGACTGTTTTTTTGACGGTGCATTGAGGAGACTGTAACCCGGTTGGAATTCGGATTCGCAGAACCGGTCGTTGATGCGAGAATTATAATTAACACTGAATCCCAAATGCATGGTGGGATGCCTTACCAAGAGATGCTTAGCAGTTTAAACTACACATAGATATTCTAGTCATCGTTACGTTGTACATTCAGATGTAGCTGTGCTTGTAAAATTCTTGGTGCCTCAGCACAGGGTGCCGCTACACTGACTGTCTGAGCTTCAAAGAAATCCCGACACTGAAGCCATAGTCTGTACCATTTTGGAGCCTGTACAGTACAAGGTTTGCTATTTTGTTGAAAGTGTAGACTGTAAAGGCCACTTGAACATCAACTTCAGGTAATGCTGCATATGCGTCTCATCACACTGTCTATTTCTAAACTGTCACACTGGATTGAAAAAGATGTGGACTGTCCTGCCATGCCCGAGAGGAGCACCCGGGGAACCAAGAAGGGAAGAACAAGGTAAGAGTATGTGTTTTCTTGCTGATATGAGTTACCTGAAGCCATTGACTGATTATGATCCAAACTGACAGAGGGAGATGTGCACAGTCTTTGAAGACATATTCAGTTCTCTCCTCTCTGGTTAATTTTTGATGTTTTCCAGATTATGTAGTAGTACTAGTTATGTACGAGAGAGACAGAGAGTGTAATCTTGTTGTGCACAAACTAGTGCGTCTTTCATCTGAAGTTCATCCATGGTCAAATCTTTGTGCTGACTTGTAGGAACACTGCTGCAAGATGAGTTGTGCCAATGTGTTTGTCAAAGCAGACTTGCATAACAGGCAGCGTATATGTGTGTGTGTGCCTAAGCTAGTAACAAAACTGGGCATTGCTAGCCCCGCTGCCACTGAACAACACAGCAATCCTTTTCTTCTACGCCACCACGAAGTGATCCCCCTATCAGTCGTTCATGTTCGGTACGAAGAACAACCAGCTCAAAGACAAACAAGGCACAGACCACTAATTCATATTTGCTACTTTCTTGGATAGTGTCTGAATTCATATTTGCTACTCCCTCCGTCCGGAAATACTTGTCACCAAAATGAATAAAAGAGGATGTATCTAGATGTATTTTAGTTCTAGATACATCTTTTTTTATCCATTTTGATGACAAGTATTTTCGGACGGAGGGAGTACTTTCTTGGATAGTGTCACAACACCTGAATTTTGTCCGACATCGACCTCGTACATATTTTCAAACTATCTTCATGAATAGTGTCTGAATCATTGTGACGCTATTCATGTTCTTGATCTTTTTTTCTTTTTTTTTTCTTTTCGAAAAGGGGGATCCCGGCCTCTGCATCAGCATGATGCATACGGCCATCTTATTAATAAATAGTATCCACAAAGTCTCGAAGTCTCAATAGTAGCAAAAAAAGAATAAAAAGGCTCACACAGAGCCAGAAGGCTAGATACACAAGCTAGCCAAAAAAAGGATAAACCACAACCGGTTGGCTCGAAAATAGACAGGTAAACTAATTGTCTATCCTATTACATGACCGCCATCCAAACCGGCTGAAGATATCCCGAGCTACCGTCTCCCATCGGGTAGCACCAATAACCAAAAGCTCCCGGCCTCCGCCGGAGTGAGTAGCGACCAGAACGGATAAGCGCCAGTAGCTCAAGATGACCCGCAAAAATGAATGTTTGTTGTTCGTTAAAGACCGGATCATTTCTGCAATTCCAAAGCGCCCACACTAAGGCGCACACCCCCACGCGAATATGTTTTGCTAACCCGGGCTCTACCCTGTTTAGCCATGTTCCAAATAACATGTTAACCGAATTCGGCGGAGGAATATTGAAAGCAATATGAATAGTCGTCCAAAGAATTCTAGCTAGTGGGCAATCAAAGAACAAATGTTTAATAGTTTCACCCTGATCACATAAACTACACCTAGTAGGCCCTGTCCAATTGCGCTTTGTTAAATTGTCCTTTGTTAAGATAACTTGTTTGTGTAGAAACCACATAAACACTTTGATCTTCAAAGGAACTTTGACATCCCACACATGCTTGGAAGTAGGAATCGAGCTCGAATTAATGACATCAACATAAATTGATTTAACTGTAAATTCACCCGACCTAGTGAGATTCCAGCGCAGTTTATCAGGTTGTTGTGAAAGTTGGACCTGCATCAGTCTCCTCACTAGATGTAGCCAATCTTCCCAACGATTGCCCACTAACGACCTTCTAAATTGAATATTAAGGGGTATCGAATGAAAGACCGTTGCAACCATAGCATCACGTCTTTGGACTATGCGATACAACGACGGATACTGGATTGCAAGGGGTGCACCTCCGAGCCAAGTATCCTCCCAGAATCTCGTGCTGGCACCATTACCAACAATATGCTTTGTCCTCTGAAACAATGAAAGCTTAACTTTCATAAGCCCTTTCCAAAAGGGTGAATCAGTTGGTCTAACCGTGACCTGAGACAAAGTTTTGGTTTGAAGATACTTATTACGAAGGATTTGAGCCCAAGTGGCGTCGGGCCTCAAGATAACTTCCACAACCACTTACTAAGAAGGCATCGGTTCTTAACCTCAAGATTTTCGATCCCGAGACCCCCTTGGTCTTTCGGCCTACAAATGATATCCCACTTCGCTAACCGGTATTTTCTTTTTAGCTGATCTCCCTGCCAAAAGAACCGCGATCGGTAGAAGTCCAGTCTTTTCCTTACACCAACTGGGACTTCGAAGAAAGACAAAAGAAACATGGGCATGCTCGTAAGAACCGAATTAATAAGAATTAAACGGCCTCCATATGACATGAGCTTACCCTTCCAGCAACTTAGTTTCTTTTCGAATCGATCCTCAATACACTTCCATTCGTTGTTCGTAAGCCTACGGTGATGTATGGGAATTCCTAAGTATGTGAAAGGCAACTCCCCCAATCCACACCCAAACAATTGTTTGTAGGCTTCTTGTTCCTCCTTGGCTCTACCAAAGCAGAACAACTCGCTTTTGTGGAAGTTAATTTTGAGCCCACTCAATTGCTCAAACAAACATAGCAACAGCTTCATATTTCTTGCTTTTACCAAGTCATGCTCCATAAAGATGATAGTGTCATCAGCGTACTGCAGAATGGAAATTCCTCCATCCACTAAATGAGGCACCAAGCCTCCAACTTGGCCAGCCTCCTTGGCTCTTCCTAACAAAACTGCCAACATGTCCCCAACGATGTTGAACAGAATAGGGGACATTGGATCTCCTTGCCGCAGCCCCTTGTGTGTCTGGAAGTAATGACCAATGTCGTCATTCACTTTAATGCCAACACTGCCCTTTTGCGTGAAAGATTCAATCTGGCTCCTCTAGACCTCGTCGAAACCTTTCATACGCAATGCTTGTTGTAGAAAAGGCCACTTAACTTTATCGTACGCTTTCTCGAAATCCACTTTAAAGATGACTCCATCTAGTTTCTTTGAGTGGATTTCATGGAGCATTTCATGCAAGACCACCACCCCCTCTAGGATGTTTCTATCCGACATGAAAGCTGTCTGGGATTGCTGCACCACAGAATGCGCAATCATGTTCTTGATGCTAGGGGAAAACTACTAGATGTGCTGATGAAATGGTCAGAGAAGAGTATCCAGTGGCCTCGCCATGGTCGTTTCCTTTTTGGCTTCTTTTAGTTGGCCCAGCTTCAATGAGTTTATGTATACTCCCTCCTTCCATGTATATAGGGCCTAATGCGTTTTTCGAGGCTAACTTTGACCACATGTTAGAGTAATGATATATGACATGCAAGTTACGCAATGCACACCATCAAATTCGTACGTGAGAGGAGCTTCTAGTGGTATAATTTTCATATTATACATCTCATATATTATTAATATTATCAATAGTCAACGGCAATATCGAAAACTGTATTAGACCCTATATATATGGAAGGAGGGAGTAGCTGTTCTACATGACACATATATTGCTATCATGCAAATAATCCTGTTTGAATGAAGCAGATATGGCAATTATGTATGACCACTTACTCCTCTTTGGTATATTTTTTTGCGGGGGTCCTCTTTGGTATGGAGAAGAATATTTTGATGCTCAGTTTAACCGAATTTCTATGTCATGGACTTGGTATGTAGGTATGTCGTTTTGCTTCCTTTATAACAAGAATGTGTTCTCCTCGCAAAAGAAAAACAAAAAACAAAGAATGTGTTCAAGCTAGACATAAGAAAGGTTATTGTCATAAGTAGAAAATATTTAAGGATCATTACCCAAAAGAATAATACGGATAAAAGATGCCCATCGACCATGTATGCCACCATATCCATTCATCTACTCAATGAAACTTACCAAATATATTGTTGCAACATTTATCTACCCTATCATCTCAATATCGATTAACAATGGATTGAGACACAAAATAATCCACGACGGACTTAAACACGCGCGGCGTGGCGCCACGCCTCCGCCTGCTAGTATCATGTAATTGTTGCATATCCCCCTTCACACTGTCTACTTCCATTTGTTTGGGCTGGAGTAAACTGTCACACACTAGACTGAGTGACCTGCCATCAAATTATTTGTTTGGCGGCTAGCAATTTGAAATGGAGTGACCTGCCATAAAATTATCTTTTGGCAGCTAGCAATTTGAAACATGCTGATTCTGCAAGGCCAGGTTGATGTGGCTGAAACTGATCATGCATTTAGCAGATAGCTACCGATTATTTTTAGCATTGAAGGACCAAAATTTAGTTTAGAGAATTGGCAGGGGCCGCGCGAACGCGTACCCCCTCTACCATAAATTACGACGTCCACTCTCCCACTTGGGGAGATGGTAAGCCAGCACATCCACCAAGTGCAATGTGGACCACTAGCCTAGGCCACGACTCTTTTTGATCAGCCGTCGACCCCGTCCAGGTAAGTATGTTTCAAGGGTGCACCTAGGGCTCCTTATATAGCAACCTCTCCCTCCCCTGCCTCCTCTCGCTGGCAAGGTGGTACTAAACAAACTAACTTGGAGCGCCGTGGTGGGCCTGATTGTGATGGGACTTTCGGTGCTCAGGCCCAGTTGATTTGAAAAAGGATCTCTCTGGCACAGAACGTCTAATTCATTAAATGGGCTGTCTCCACCTTAAAAAAAGATCAAATGGGCTGTCTCCATCCTTAAAAAAGATCAAATGGGCTGTCTCCACGAAAGCTGCAGGCAGGCGTGGGCTGTCCGCGCCACCCACATCCAAGCCCACATAAATCATCTTCGTCCCCTGAAAAAAAAACATAAATCATCTTCGTGGACGCCCACGGGTAAAAAGTGCTGAAACGACGTGGACTGTCCTTCCACGACCGAGAGGAGCACCCGGAGAGCCCCCACCCGGAGAACCAGGTAGAGTTCCTTTTGAGTATATTTAAGTTGGGGTTCTCTGTCGATTTTGCTATGCTACTCCAGTCTAATTGGTGATACCCTCAACCTGAAGCTTCAGTTACAAGTAGGACCTCACCCCGGGAGGAGTTTTATACTGAGAAGCACCAATTTTCCTTATTCTGAATTTTTCAGGTTATCTATTGTCCTAGAGATTGTAATAAGGTGACCACACATTGAATAAACTAGCATCTGATGCTTTTAATTAGTTCGTGCACTCTTGGAGCATGGATGTTAGCAATTGACAGAGTCATGCACGTATACAGTTGGTGTTCTAAAATTTTGTTTGCTCTAAAGGCAGAAAGGATATCCACGTGAACTCTGAAGACAGGAACGGGTACTCTGAAACCTACGTTCATCGCTCTGTGACGCTAAGTGTTTTAAATCTTGCAGGACCAAATATAACCAAAATATGTGGACACCCCCCTACCCTAAACCCACTTGTCCCGCAGAAATCATAATTTGCCACTCTCGCCTCTCCATGCGCACATAGCTATATATCTAGTGCAAATGTATTGTTCCGTGCGACCCAGAAGCACTTCATCTCAATTTCTCATGTATTTATTATGCTTATGTATCTTTACTTAATGTGCAGATCATAGTCTGCCACAGACCAGCTATCAAGTAGTACTACACTGCTGAGCACATGAATAACATTCTGTTGCTTATACTTCTTGCTTAGTATCTTCCAAGACTATATCTCATATTCCCTCTCACTTATGAAATTGTCAAAGCTACTGGAGTTGTTGCAAATACTGCCTGGGCTGTATACAACCTGCTACTTTACTTGTTAGCTAGTCATGTACAGTATCTGGATGCCTTTATATCTAACCTTTCAACATTTCATATGTTGAAATTCACTAAATTTCAACTTAAATGTGTTGCTCAAGTTTTCATCCCTTTTTTAAAAATAATGTAGCATTTTTTTTAGAATCCCCTGCTCTTCTTCATTCATGTTCTAGGTGCATTATGGTACTATTTGCTATCTGTTGATGGCCAAACAGCCTGCTGGAAAATGAGTTGCAAGAATGAAAGCGGGTGTAATGTTAGCTACCTGGACTGGGGGTATTACGCCAAATCAGACATCGGCCAGTACTACTTAGGTCTTCAGCAGCTGCAATGCTACTATTCAATGTTAAAGGTCCAATGTTTAATTTAGAGAATTGGCAAGGGTCAAACAAACACATAAATCCTCACAATTATAAAATCCAAATTTAATTTAAAGAATTGGCAGGGGCCGCGCGGACGCGTACCCCCTCTACCACAAATTATGACGTCCACTCTCCCACTTGGGAAGATGGTAAGCCAGCGCACCCACCAAGTGCAATGTGGACCACTAGCCTAGGCCACGACCCTTCTTGATCAGTCGTCGACCCCGTCCAGGTAAGTATGTTGCAAGGGTGCACCGAGGGATCATTATATAGCATCCTCCCCCACCCCTGCCTCCTCCCGTTGGCGAGGTGGTACTAAACAAACCGGAGTACAGAGGTTTATTTTTATTTTTTAGGTGCAGCCGGTGCAAGTTCATGGGCCTGATTCTGGTGAACCTTCGGTGCTCAGGCCTAGTTATTTAGAAAACGATCTTTGGGAGAAGAGTTTGAACGTTTTGTGCATAGAAGGTTGATATCAAATGGATTGCCTGGGCTGGGTAGATGCATCCACGGTGGTCAGGCCTCGTGGGCTCAGGTGGAGGATGTTGCAAATAATAAATACTAGTAGAATGCCCGTGCGTTGCAACGGGCAAGCTATGGGCGAAATATAGCTAGGAACATGAATCAAATTGATGACAAAGTGACATGAGTGAAGTCCTTCGCCTTCTATCATTTTTAGTGGAAACTATGAGAGCAACTATGCATCATCGTCTACTTTTGTCAGTTGTAAAATTCTTTGATCAATTTCTTCTTCCTCCTCTTCACCTTCCTCCTTCTGACCCCACAGTCCATCCTCCGACATTGGTCGCGGCCAGTGTCGATGTCGTGCGCCACCCTACCTAAGCTACCTTCTCCATCGGTTCACGTTTCCCGACACTCGTCACGACCGGTGTATATGCCACCCTGCCCGAGCTACCTTCTCAGGTGGTTCACTGTTGCCCCTGATCCACCCTCCGACACTGGTCATGTCAATGTCGCGTGCCTCCCTGCCCAAGCCGTCTTCTCCGTAGGTCCACCGTTGCCCCTGACCATCCCTCTATCCCCACCCCTTCTTCTAAAATTTCATGGTCATTGTCAACTTCTTGCTTTCATCCCCATAACCCACCTTTTGACAGTGGTTGCAACCGGTTCTAATGCAGGGTGCTGCCCTGCCCGAGCCGCCTTCTCCGATGGTCCATTGTTGCCCCCGACCATACATCTACCCCCCCTCCCCTTCTACGGTACTGGTAAGCACCCACACTGCATGGTTGGTAAGGATACCTTTTTTGTTGTCAAATTTTCAAGGAAAAAACTTAAGCATTTTGACTTGTGCAAGAAAAATAAGTCGAACGCCAAATGGTACACTTAATTTTTTTTCACCAACGAAGCATTGCTATCCCATATCACATGAAAATTGTCAATCACACTTGCTACACTAACATGAACATCTGCAAAAGAATATCAGAATTTTGGCTTTTTATTTACTATTTGTTTTGATTTTACTGTTTATTAGGGACCATTTTCTCCCCGTAGCCAAAATTCCGCGTCCAGATCAAGTGCCAAAAATGTCAGTACCATATTAATGCATTGGTGTTCTTAATCCAAAAAAAAAACGGACACGTACTTGTACAGGCAGTCACCTAAGATATGATTATAGGTGGTACTAAAATCTGTCTTCTTGCAAAAATAGTAAACAAACGTTACAAAGGTCATTATACATGAAAAATGTTCTGTACATTACAATAAATCATCATATATGAAAAATGTTTAGTGAAGTAATTGGGCATCACATTATGAGATGCTAAATTTTGAATGACTAACCATGATATGTTGTGATAATTTGGACCATCACATCGCTCTGTACTCTGCCAGCTTGAACTGAAACATAACATGCTACACACAGTCTGAAAGAATCGGACCACTTGCATCAAAATTGGGACATGAAATAACACGACCAAAGCTCCAACAAAACTGGTTGTCTCTAGTAAGTTTTATTACAACGTACGATGTAAACTCCTCTACAATTGAGGCGTCAAAAGAAAATTGCTCCCAAGATGTAATCAGATCCAGCGAAACCAAGAACCCTCTGCATCACAGTTCAGGGGTCAGGGTATTAACTATTAACCTCACCTAATAAAAAGATGAGCGTAATGCCCAAGTAAAATTCCTCCAATTCATTTCCCTAGAAAAAAACTTTCATTTGAACAATGGGCCTGATATCATACAAACTGATTAGTTATCACGAAATTAATACAGAAATATTACTTACCAACAAAACTTAAAGAGCACTTCTCAAAAACCAAAACCATGGTCTGAAACAATCAGAAAGTTTCCTACCCATAGCTGTATAAAATTATATCTCCTCCTCGACAAGATCAGAATAGAACGTACTCAAGTACAGTGGTTGTTCACCAAGCAGAACACGAAATCACTACCTCAAACCATGCCTCAAACAGGGACATACCAATCGTTGTAAACTTGTCATACTAATTCCATGGATATTCAACAATTAACTCAGCATATCATGGAAACATTTGACGATTTGGAAGTAGTATTTCAGAATTTTTACCCAGGAGAACTTGGAAATCTGGTATTCATGAGATGATGAGAAATTGTGTTCGTGAGTTCCCCGGATTGGGAGGTTCTTTACGGATGCTTCCTACCGGCCCGGTCATTGGATTTTGCTCACCTCTTGGCCATGGTGGGCAGAGAGAAGCTCTACCAGGATTGGCAGGCAGTCGCCCGCGTTGGATCAGCCAAGCGCAGGTGCACGGGGATGCTGATTGGAAAGGCTAGGGCAGGCCGGCTGCACGGCGTGTGAGGCTCTGAGCACAGCAGGAATAACTGCAGTGGTGCTCGTCGTGGATGGTTAATTATGCAGTCCTCGTCATCGCTACCGCCACACCTCCACACAGCCCGCAACCTGTCCATGAAGTTGAGCACGATAAGCGCTAGGCCGGCACTCCAGGTCATGTTCAGGCAGAGCAGCAGCGCTGCAAACATGCTAAAAGTCCTTACTCAAGAATCATGAGTTGTACAAAAGTACAAATAGCGACAAACCGCCGCCTCCCCTCGGCCAAACCCATCCTACTCTTCATGGCTTTTTCCAGTGCCGTGATGTTGAGTTTTCTCGAAGAACATACCTTTGCCCGCAACAACACATCTAAGGTTTTGGAATTGATCACCTGGCTCGTCCTCAAAAAGCATCCTTTGGTCTTCCTTCTCCGTCAAGATGAGCCCTCCCAGTCCCAACCTTGCTGCGTGGCCTGCATCGTCCTCCTCCGAGAGCCTTGCCGAGTGGTCTGCATCCTCCTCCTCAGCGTCATATCTCATGAGGATCGGGACACCCTTCATAGGGGATGCATTATCTTGTGCGTCGCCATCGCCCCCGTGCGACAGCCAAGCAAGCGAGACTACCAACACACGATCTGGGCAACCAATGGATCACGCCGTCGTAATCCTTACGGCCGCCAGCAAGAAACCATCCCTGTGAGCGAAACCCTAGCAGCCGTGATCGCCTCCCATCGCACGTGTAACGCCTTGACCTGGTGCACGTTGGCTTGGTCTAGCGACAGTTGGGGATCGTGACTTGGTGAGGCGTGTGTGGGGTAGGGCTGTTTAGTTTGGTGGGTTTTTCCTTTAAACCGGAGGTGGAAGTGGGACGCACCATGAAAGAAAATCGGTGGCGTGGGGCGATCGATAAGAGGAGGTGGTCGTAGGAAGGGAGGGGGGATCGAACGAGGTCGAACCATCACGACGTTCGATCCCCCTTTAATAGTAGAGATAAAGAGTTCCCGCAAAAAAATTATAAAGAGGAGAGTACGAGATGATTATCCCATAATTAAAAAAACCGAGTTGGAGCCAATGATGATCACATGCAGCTGAAAGTTTTTTTTTTCACGGGTACACATCCAGTTAAAAAATTACTGTGGATGCATACTAGCGAATACTCCTTCCTTCCCAAATATAAAACGCTTGACTTTCCACGATGTTTAATGCATAACTTTGATCACTAATGTATACAAAATAAAATCATAGTTAAAATTATGTCAAACAGTCCCCAAAAAAAAACTGTGTCAAAGAGCAAAACAAAAGAAGTCAACCGCGCCTTATATTTTCGAAATGAGTGAGTACTTTTTTCAGAACAACCGAGTAGCTTTAATTAAGGATTATATACTTTTTTAGAATTAATTAAGGAATATATAATTTTTTTAGTCTAGGAATATATACATGGGAGGAGGACGGGAGTTCTAATTAAATTGCATGTGGAGACTTCTAAAAACACAAGGTTGTGGGTCTGTTTCTGGTGGACTTTCGGGTCCGAGTGGGCTACATCTTCCCATCGTGCGCCTGTGCGCCTCTCTCAGAAAATGCAAAAGAAAAGCAGTGGAGCTTCGCACTTGTCTCACCTGTCCCTTGCTGCTTCAACAGCACAGTAGACCTCCTCCATGTTTGATCGCATTGAAGAGCATGAAAATGTAATGGCGGACCCTGACAGGGAGCGGGGACCGCCGGGAGCAATGATTATTCTTGCCTGGAACTGCCAAGGGTTGGGATTGGACTTGGCAGTTGGCGAACTTCGGGACCTGATTAGGTCATACAACCCAGCGGTGGTGTTCTTATCAGAAACTAAAAAGAAATCGGGAGCGATGGATAGACTCAAGTGGAGCTTGGGTTTCAACAAATGTGTAGCGGTGGACTGTAAGGGCAAGAGTGGAGGATTAGCATTCTGGTGGAGGGACCATGTCGAGGTTACTGTTAGGCCGTGGTGCCAATATTACATTGATGCGGCTATTGTTTGTGATGGGGTGTAACGCCCCGGATCCGATGCGCCAGGTGTCCGCCAGTTATTCGCCGTCGTTGCCATATCATTTGCTTGCGTGTTGCATCTGCCATGTCATCATATGCATTTCATATCATGTCATCATGTGTATTTCATTTTGCATACATGTACGTCTCATGCATCCGAGCCTTTTCCCCGTTGTCCGTTTTGCAATCCGGCACTCATATGTCATCCGGCGTCCCCTTCTTCTCTCCTGTTGTGTGTGGGTATTAAACTTTCTCGGAATGGCCCGAGGTTTGCCAAGCGGCCTTGGTACCCGTAGACCGCCTGTCAAGTTTCGTGCCATTTGGAGCTCGTTTGGTACTCCAACGGTTAACCGGGTAACCGTGAAAGCCTGTTTTGTTTGCAGCCCAACACCACTTCCAAAGTGGACCAAAACCCATCTAACTCCCCTCCATGCTCTCGGTCGTTCGATCACGATCGCGTGGCCGAAAACCGCACCTCTTTTGGACTCTCCTAGCTCCCTCCACCTATAAAAACGTCTCCCCCTCTCCATTTTTGGATCATTTCCCCGAAACCCTAAAATTCCCTCTCCGCCACGGACGTGTCCGCCGCGCGGACACGTCCGCCGACCACGTCCTCCGGGCCAATCAGAGGGCGCCACCTCAGCCGCGCCGCCTCCTCCTCCAATCCTCGCGCCACGTACACCGACCCGCCAGCACGCCACGCCGACCATGAGCCCGCAGAGGCCCCATGGCCCGTCGCCGCCGCCGCGCCGCGCGCGCCGCCCGCCGCCGCGCGCTCGCCCCGCAGCGTCGCCGCCGCCGCCGCCGCCGCCGCCGCCTCGCCGCCTTGCGCCATGGCCACAGCACACCGGCCGCCGCCGCGGCCAGGCGCCCGGCGCCAAACCTCCGCGCCGCCGCCGCCCGACCATGGCCTCCGCCGCCCTCGCCCATGGCGAAGCTCCGCCCGCCGCCGCCATGGCCTCAGCCCGCGCCGCCCGCCGCGCCATCTCGGCCTGCGCCCACGGCCAACCTCCGGCTAGATCCGGGCCGGCGCCGCCCGGATCCGGCTGGCCCCGGCTCCCTCCGGCCTCCCCGACCTCCGGCGTCCTTCTCCCGCAAGTCCGGCGACCCCCCGACGAATTCCGGCGACTCTCCGGCGGTGCATCGAAAACCGTGCCCGAGGTTGACTTTCCCTCCCCGAAACCACTAAGTCCCAGATTTCAGTTATTTTCTTGCATTTTCATAGCATCACATCTCCGTAACCGTAGCTCCGTTTTGCGCGTATAATATGTCAAATTGTTCGCCTCGACGATTACATCATTTCATTCCATTGCATCATTTTCATTTGAGCTCATCTTGATTCCCGAAATGCTGTTGGAAGAGTGCATATTATTATTAATCTGCTGAAACTGTTATAACTTGCTGTTTTATCATTTTTGCCATGATTAATGTGTGCATCCTATGAGGTTGAGCTCTACATGAATGTTGGACTATGCCATGCCATCTTTCCAGGGGTGTTGACCTTGTATTTTTGTGAGTTGTGTGCTGAGTGTATCAAGCTTGTAAAGTAGGGTAGTTGCTGTTCCTGTTTTCGTGACAGATTCTGTTATAATTTGTTGCTATGTTAATATGCTTCCACTAATCATTCTATGCATAATCTGGAGATGCTCTATAAATATGTTTTGATATACATGTCATGCTCTATCCATTCATGCCCTTGGTTGAAATTATAGCTTGCCGGAACATGTTCATTTCTTGCTCCAAAGTTGCTTGGAAATGTTGTTTGTCAGCCGGTTATCATTAGATTCACTTGTTCCCATGTGTTTTCCTAGTGATCCATGTATCCTATGACCTTTCTCTTGCCATGCTTAGCTTCATAAACATGCCTTCTTACTGTTGGTTTCCTTGCCATGCCATGTATTGCTCTTTGGTGAGTGGTTCAAGCTCACGAACATGCCTACTAATCGTTGTTTCTGCCATGTTCAAATCTGTAATATAACTTGCCATGTTTACATGGGTGCCATCATATTTTCCGTGCCTTTTTGGCTCATGGTCAGTAAGGGTCTTTTGATATATGCTATTAGTATATTCATGCCATGCCTTTGTTTGCCATGATATGTTCCTGTAACATGTTGTTTGATAGCTCTAAACATTGCAACCTGATGTTATTTCTGCTAAAGTCTGAAATTGTTATTACTTGCAATATCTCCATGTCATTTTGAGCATGTTCTAGTTGTTTCTGGAGATAGCTCAGTGTTCATGTTTTGTTATGCTTTATGTGTACTTCATGCCCATGCCTTTTGTTCTTATGTTGGGGTGCTGTAGCATGTTGTTTTGATGCTTGCAATATGCCTAGTTGCTGTTTTGGACAGATTGTTGCTATGACTTGTATAGTGTGTGGGTGTTGAACCGTTGCTCCGTTTTGAGTGTGCTCTATATGAAACTTGCTTGTTTTTGCATGTAGTGCCATATTATCATGTTGCATCCTTGTTTTGGTGCGTTTGCTTGATGTTTGGGTGCATTTTGCATCAATGCCATGTTTGACTTGTTTTGCTCATATCTTCTAGGCCGTAGCTCCGAATCTAATGAACTTTATATGTAACTTGACTAGAATTTCGTGTAGTTCATCGTGGTGCATCTTAAACTTGCTGTTTAACAACTTGACCAGAAGGTTTATTCAGTTCTGGGCCAATTTCGAAATATGCATATGAGGACTTACCGGAATTGTTATATGTTGTACCCGGCCTCATTTAAACTTGCCTTGATGTGTACTCTTGTTTGCATCATCTTTTGACATGAGTAGCTTCATGTAGCTTGGTCATGCATCATGCTTCTTGTGCATCATGTCTCGTCCATGTGTGGTGTGTTTACTTTGTTGTGTGCTTCTTCTCGATAGTTCCCGTTTCGTTGTGATCGTGAGGATTCGTTCGTCTACAGTTGGTTCGGCTTCATCCGTTCATCTTCTTCATGGATTCGTTCTTCTTCCTTGCGGGATTTCAGGCAAGATGACCGCTACCCTGGATCTCACTACTATCATTGCTATGCTAGTTGCCTCGTTCTTTCGCTATGCTGCGCTACCTATTACCTGTTTGTCCAGCCATCCCATATTGCCATGAACCCCTAACCTTTGACACCTTTCCTATGCAAACCGTTGTTTGGCTATGTTACCGCTTTGCTCAGCCCCTCTTATAGCATTGCTAGCTGCAGGTGAAGTTGAAGATTTCTCCATGGTGGACAGGGTTATGTTGGGATATCACAAATCTCTTATATTATTAATGCATCTATATACTTGGTAAAGGGTGGAAGGCTCGGCCTTATGCCTGGTGTTTTGTTCCACTCTTGCCGCCCTAGTTTCCGTCATACCGGTGTTATGTTCCCGGATTTTGCGTTCCTAACGCGGTCGGGTGATTTATGGGACCCCTTGACGATTCGCTTTGAATAAAACTTGTCCAAAGAAGGCCCAACATTGCCTTTTACCATTTGCCTCACCATCACCTATCTTTTCCTTGGGAGTCGCTCTCTCGAGGGTCATCTTTATTTTAGCCCCCGGCCGTTGCTTCTCTAATCTTGGTCCAAACCGAAGCGATGTCCGGCGCCCCCTGGCAACCAGGTCTATGCCAACCCGACGTCTTGCTCATCCGGTGTGCCCCGAGAACGAGATATGTGCAGCTCCTATCGGGATTTGTCGGCTGCGGGAGGCTTTGTTGGTCTTGTTTTACCATTGTCGAAATGTCTTGATGTACCGGATTCCGAGACCGATCGGGTCTTCTGGGTGAAGGTCTATTCCATCGATGATCGCGAGAGCTTGTCATGGGCTAAGTTGGGACACCCTGCAGGTATAAACTTTCGAGAGCCGTGCCGCGGTTATGTGGGCGATGGGAATTTGTTAATGTCGGTTGTAGATAACTTGACACTTGATCCGAATTAAAACGCATCAACCGAGTGTGTAGCCGTGATGGTCTCTTCTCGGCGGAGTCCGGAAGTGAACACGGTTTCGTGTTATGTTTGACGTTAGTAGGTGTTCGGGATCACCTCTTGATCATTGCTAGCTTCACGACCGTTCCGCTTGTTCTCTTCTCGCTCTTATTTGCGTTGGTTAGCCACCATACTTGCTTAGTCGCCATCGCAACCTCACCACTTTATCCCTTCCTTTCCCATTAAGCTTTGCTAGTCTTGATACCCATGGTAATGGGATTGCTGAGTCCTCGTGGCTCACGGATACTTCAAAACCAGTTTGCGGTGCCTATGTTATCGGCGGTGGCGCAACCAAGCTCAAGGAGGAGCTTGATGAAGATCTTGCCCTTTGTGTTGTTTCGTTCTAGTTGATCAGTAGTGGAGCCCAGTTGGGGTCGATCGGGGACCTTTTGTCGCTTTTGGGGTTCTTCTTTTATTTTGGTTCCGTAGTCGGACCTTGATTGTATCTGGATGATGTAATGCTTTATTCATGTAATTGTGTGAAGTGGCGATTGTAAGCCAACTATGTATCTCTTTCCCTTATGTATTACTTGGGTTGTGTGAAGATTACCTCACTTGCGACATTGCTTTCAATGCGGTTATGCCTCTAAGTCGTGCTTCGACACGTGGGAGATATAGCCGCATCGAGGGCGCTAAGTTGGTAATCAGAGCCTTCCCCGACCTTAGGAGCCCCACTTCTTGATCGTTTTTAGCGGCCGAGTTGTGTCTAGAAAAATGTTTTGAGTCTTTGAGGATTATATATATCGGAGAGTAGGATTCTTTTTACTCCTCAGTCCCTTCGTCGCTCTGGTGAGGTATCCTGACGTAGAGTTTTGACTCTTCTCTTCTTAAATTTCACTAAAAATTTTTTTAGGATCACGCGGGTATCTTAGAATCGTTCCGATGGTTTTATGATGACAACATTGTCTTGGTGCCTCCCGTCAGCAGGGTTTTTTTCTTGGAGGTGTCCGGGAGTTGAGCTCGAGGTGTTGTCATCATAATTTTATCGTTGCAGATTCTGGAATACCGAGTTTAGTACGCCGACATCGAAAATCTCTTTTATGCAGTTGTTGGTGAGATAACCCCGCTAACCCAGTACTGAGGTGAGTACGGGAGTATTGCCATGACTCGTATAACGGATGCTTTTCGAAGGTTGAGGTAGACGATTTCCGAAGGTTTCTTGGTTATGTGTTGACGGATGGATACAATTTGGATGTAGGGATTGTTAGTTTGGGTGAGATATATTGCTCCCCTGTATCCCCAACACCAGATTGCATAACCAGAAAGTTTCGGGAGTTTTATAGGTGGGAATTCAAGTAGCTCTTAGAATATCTTTCCGACAGATGCATGATATGGGATTGGGTAAATCTCTATCATATGTTTGTTCCGGCTTATTCTGCAAGCCAAATCCTTTGTTTTGTTTTATTTGTGGTATTCGAGTTGCTTCGAAGTCAAATGTTGAATCCATACCTTTCCTAAACGGTGTTCTCATATTGCTATGTGAATACTAATCCTTTTTTATCATTGAGGTTGTCATGTCAACTCCTTTCCAACCGGTGTGCTTCTCTTCAAGTGGATCCCATCATTTTTCCCATCCGCAAGATCAATTCTAAGTTTTATCAACGGTGTTTGTTTCGTTCATCCCAAGTTGTCTTCGTTTTCCCCCGCCCTCCCACCCTTTTTCTTCAAGGACTCAGATTTCTTAATCATGTATCCTTTTATTTGTGGAAAGTCTTTTCATTCTTTTCTTTCAATGTTCTTATCCGGTGATTTCCCATGAAGATGCTCAACAGTTTCTAGTTCATCATCCTTCATTGTTGTTTCTTCTCCGGTGGATTCAAGTCAAGTTTTGTTGATCATATCCTTTTTCCTCATTTCAATGCTTTCCCATGCCGATGCACCTCATTATCATTCTACTTCTCGCTATTTGTTATTCCGGAGTGCTCAAGATATCTCGAAGATTCGTGTTTCCACTCTGCATTCGTTCAAGCTCTTTCGAGATTGGTATCTCATTCAAGTCATTTAATTCAACCGGTGCAACATCTCTTTTAAATCTTTTCAACGGTGTTCTTTTGAGTGGGCCCTAACCCACAGGTCTTTTCCCAGGATCTTACCTGACTCTTCTAATTTTCCCAGAGCTATCCTAAATTCTTCTCCAAGTTTGACGTAAGAATGAATTTTCATCAGTCACATGCCTTCTGCAAGGTCATTTTCAAATTCTTTTCATCTTGGGATCAACCTTTCCTCTTTTAATTCTCCCGGAGTATCTCAACAATTCTTGGTGGTTATCATCATCATTCTCAACATTTGAAGACCGAAGAAGGAATTCTCTTAAATCTTGCTCCATTCTCTTCAAGATTCATGGTTCTAGCTGATGCCATCATCTCATAATTGTTTTCGATTGTGAGAATTCTTTTCTTAGCATCCGGAGCATTTCTTGAGTTGTTTCCATTTCTTTCTTCTGAAGGCCATCATGTCATAATTCTACATTCTCAGCGTGTAGCTATCATTCTCCAAATCTTACCGGTGCATCGTTCAAATATCCTCTAATCAGTTCATGATCTCTTCGTTCTCATGTATCTAAATACCCTCAAGTATCTTCATTCATTTTGTAATTCTTCCCGGTGAATTGTGCCTTTGCTGCTTCCATTTTCAACTCTTACGGTGGTTCGTTCAAGATTTCACCTCTTTCGTTATCAGTTAATTCATTTGTTGTTTCCAAATCCTATTGGTGGTTCCACCAATACCTTCTCAAGTTTACGCCATATCTCTTTTAATCCTTTCTACGGGAATAAGTAGTATGCCAAATCCGTTGATTGTCATCAATTTAATTGGTGAAGGATAAGCATAACATAATTCTTATTCTGGTTTCATCCAAGTGATTAATTCCTTCTTTCGGAGTTTGTTCATGATGAATAAATTCTCGGTTTCAGTTGTTTCATCTTTTCTTTTTCCCGGAGTTCCAAGCTCTAATTATCACGGAGATCCATCTAAATCATTGCAAGGATTCACCTTGTGCTTTCAATTTCTCTTTCTTTTCATTCCTTTTGTTTACCGGAGTTCTTCATGGAGACTCTACATGGTGGTTCGTCAAGGATTCCTTTCATTCTTCAATTGTTCTTCAAGATTTCGCTTGAAGTTATGACCCGTCAAGCTATAATCTAAAATAAACATGGTGCTCAACACATGTTTTATTTTTGAGGCATTCAAGCATTCTTCTTCTTGCATTCCAAAGTGCAATTCCTTTTATCTTATCTTTTGAGATGGTGTTGTGTCATCTCTTCAAGTGCTTTTCATTTTATCAAGTTTTCCTTCTTCTTTCAGTCGGAGTGCTGCCCAAATTATATCATTCTTCCCCTCTCATCTTGTTTTAACCGGAGTGGTTTCGAATTCCATCTTGTCCATTAAACTCTTGATTCATGCCTTTGCAACCTTCAAGTCCTCGTAATACTCTTTGTTCCTCTTTTCTAACGGATTGTTTGCAATCTCGTTCATCTCTGTTGTACTCTTTCTTCTAAATTGCTCAACCTATCAAGGTTTATGGTTTCACTCGTTCGTCAAAGAAGCAACTTAGTTTTACCTCTTCTCTTCCTCTTCCTTTTCCCTCCGGTGCCATCCTAGATCTCGGGACGAGATCCTCTCGTAGTGGAGTGTTGTAACGCCCCGGATCCGATGCGCCAGGTGTCCGCCAGTTATTCGCCGTCGTTGCCATGTCATTTGCTTGCGTGTTGCATCTGCCATGTCATCATATGCATTTCATATCATGTCATCATGTGCATTTCATTTTGCATACATGTCCGTCTCATGCATCCGAGCCTTTTCCCCGTTGTCCGTTTTACAATCCGGCACTCCTATGTCATCCAGCGTCCCCTTCTTCTCTCCTGTTGTGTGCGGGTATTAAACTTTCTCGGAATGGCCCGAGGTTTGCCAAGCGGCCTTGGTATAGCACCCGTAGACCGCCTGTCAAGTTTCGTGCCATTTGGAGCTCGTTTGGTACTCCAACGGTTAACCGGGTAACCGTGAAAGCCTCTTTTGTTTGCAGCCCAACACCCCTTCCAAAGTGGCCCAAAACCCATCTAACTCTCCTCCATGCTCTCGGTCGTTCGATCACGATCGCGTGGCCGAAAACCGCACCTCTTTTGGACTCTCCTAGCTCCCTCCACCTATAAAAACGTCTCCCCCTCTCCATTTTCGGATCATTTCCCCCCGAAACCCTAAAAATTCCCCTCTCCGCCGCCGGACGTGTCCGCCCGCGCCGGACACGTCCGTCGACCACGTCCTCCGGGCCAATCAGAGGACGCCACCTCAGCGCGCCGCCTCCCTCCTCCAATCCCCGCGCGCCACGTGGCTACACCACGCCCACCGCCGCCATGAGCATGAGCCGCCATGAGCCCGAGCCCCGCCGCCGCCGCCGCCGCTCGCGCCGCCGCCGCCGCTCCGCGCTCGCCCACGCAGCGTCGCCGCCGCCGCCGCCGCCCTCCGCCGCCCTCGCCGCCTTGCGCCGCCTGGCCACGCGCCCGCCGCCGCCGCCGCGTCGCCAGCCGCGCCCGGCCTTCGACCTCCGCGCGCCGCCGCCGCCCGACCATGGCCTCCGCCGCCCTCGCCGCATGCAACTCCGCCCGCCGCCGCGCCAGCCCAGCGCGCCATGCGCCGCGCCATCTCGGCCACGGCCATCGCCGAACCTCCGGCCAGATCCGGCCGCGCCGCCGGATCCGGTGGCCCGGCTCCCTCCGGCCTCCCGACCTCGGCGTCCTTCTCCCGCATGTCCGCGACCCCGGCAATTCGGCGACTCTCGCGGTGCATCGAAAACCGTGCCCGAGGTTGACTTTCCCTCCCCGAAACCACCAAGTCCCAGATTTCAGTTATTTTCTTGCATTTTCATGGCATCACATCTCCGTAACTGTAGCTCCGTTTTGCGCGTATAATATGTCAAATTGTTCGCCTCGACGAGTACATCATTTCGTTCCATTGCATCATTTTCATTTGAGCTCATCTTGATGCCCGAAATGCTATTGGAAGAGTGCATGTTATTGTTAATCTGCTGAAACTGTTATAACATGCTGTTTTATCATTTTTGCCATGATTAATGTGTGCATCCTATGAGGTTGAGCTCTACATGAATGTTGGACTATGCCATGACATCTTTCCAGGGGTGTTGACCTTGTATTTTTGTGAGTTCTGTGCTGAGTGTATCAAGCTTGTAAAGTAGGGTAGTTGTTGTTCCTGTTTTCGTGACAGATTCTGTTATAATTTGTTGCTATGTTAATATGCTTCCACTAATCATTCTATGCATAATCTGGAGATGCTCTATAAACATGTTTTGATATAAATGTCATGCTCTATCCATTCATGCCCTTGGTTGAAATTATAGCTTGCTGGAACATGTTCATTTCTTGCTCCAAAGTTGCTTGGAAATGTTGTTTGTCAGCCGGTTATCATTAGATTCACTTGTTCCCATGTGTTTTCCTAGTGATCCATGTATCCTATGACCTTTCTCTTGCCATGCTTAGCTTCATAAACATGCCTTCTTACTGTTGGTTGCCTTGCCATGCCATGTATTGCTCTGTGGTGAGTGGTTCAAGCTCACGAACATGCCTACTAATCGTTGTTTCTGCCATGTTCAAATCTGTAATATAACTTGCCATGTTTACATGGGTGCCATCATATTTTCCGTGCCTTTTTGGCTCATGGTCAGTAAGGGTCTTTTGATATATGCTATTAGTAGATTCATGTCATGCCTTTGTTTGCCATGATATGTTCCTGTAACATGTTGTTTGATAGCTCTAAACATTGCAACCTGATGTTATTTCTGCTAAAGTCTGAAATTGTTATTACTTGCAATATCTCCATGTCATTTTGAGCATGTTCTAGTTGTTTCTGGAGATAGCTCAGTGTTCATGTTTTGTTATGCTTTATGTGTACTTCATGCCCATGCCTTTTGTTCTTATGTTGGGGTGCTGTAGCATGTTGTTTTGATGCTTGCAATATGCCTAGTTCTTTGTTTTGGATGATTGTTGCTATGACTTGTATAGTGTGTGGGTGTTGAACCGTTGCTCCGTTTTGAGTGTGCTCTATATGAAACTTGCTTGTTTTTGCATGTAGTGCCATATTATCATGTTGCATCCTTGTTTTGGTGCATTTGCTTGATGTTTGGGTGCATTTTGCATCAATGCCATGTTTGACTTGTTTTGCTCATATCTTCTAGGCCGTAGCTCCGAATCTAATGAACTTTATATGTAACTTGACTAGAATTTCGTGTAGTTCATCGAGGTGCATCTTAAACTTGCTGTTTAACAACTTGAACATAAGGTTTATTCAGTTCTGGACCAATTTCGAAATATGCATATGAGGACTTACCGGAATTGTTATATGTTGTACCCGGCCTCATTTAAACTTGCCTTGATGTGTACTCTTGTTTGCATCATCTTTTGACATGAGTAGCTTCATGTAGCTTGGTCATGCATCATGCTTCTTGTGCATCATGTCTCGTCCATGTGTGGTGTGTTTACTTTGTTGTGTGCTTCTTCTCGATAGTTCCCGTTTCGTTGTGATCGTGAGGATTCGTTCGTCTACGGTTGGTTCGGCTTCATCCGTTCATCTTCTTCATGGATTCGTTCTTCTTCCTTGCGGGATTTCAGGCAAGATGACCGCTACCCTGGATCTCACTACTATCATTGCTATGCTAGTTGCCTCGTTCTTTCGCTATGCTGCGCTACCTATTACCTGTTTGTCCAGCCATCCCATATTGCCATGAACCCCTAACCTTTGACACCTTTCCTATGCAAACCGTTGTTTGGCTATGTTACCGCTTTGCTCAGCCCTCTTATAGCGTTGCTAGCTGCGGTGAAGTTGAAGATTTCTCCATGGTGGACAGGGTTATGTTGGGATATCACAATATCTCTTATATTATTAATGCATCTATATACTTGGTAAAGGGTGGAAGGCTCGGCCTTATGCCTGGTGTTTTGTTCCACTCTTGCCGCCCTAGTTTCCGTCATACCGGTGTTATGTTCCCGGATTTTGCGTTCCTAACGCGGTCGGGTGATTTATGGGACCCCCTTGACAGTTCGCTTTGAATAAAACTTGTCAAAGAAGGCCCAACATTGCCTTTTACCATTTGTCTCACCACCACCTATCTTTTTCCTTGGGAGTCGCTCTCTCGAGGGTCATCTTTATTTTAGCCCCCGGCCGTTGCTTGTCTAAGTGCTGGTCCAAACCGAAGCGATGTCCGCGCCCACTGGCAACAGGGTCTATGCCAACCCGACGTCTTGCTCATCCGGTGTGCCCCGAGAACGAGATATGTGCAGCTCCTATCGGGATTTGTCGGCACTGCGGGAGGCTTTGCTGGTCTTGTTTTACCATTGTCGAAATGTCTTGATGTACCGGATTCCGAGACCGATCGGGTCTTCTGGGTGAATGTCTATTCCTTCGATGATCGCGAGAGCTTGTCATGGGCTAAGTTGGGACACCCTGCAGGTATAAACTTTCGAGAGCCGTGCCAGCGGTTATGTGGCGATGGGAATTTGTTAATGTCCGGTTGTAGATAACTTGACACTTGATCCGAATTAAAACGCATCAACCGAGTGTGTAGCCGTGATGGTCTCTTCTCGGCGGAGTCCGGGAAGTGAACACGGTTTCTGTGTTATGTTTGACGTTAGTAGGTGTTCAGGATCACTTCTTGATCATTGCTAGCTTCACGACCGTTCCGCTTGTTCTCTTCTCGCTCTTATTTGCGTTGGTTAGCCACCATACTTGCTTAGTCGCTGCTGCAACCTCACCACTTTATCCCTTCCTTTCACATTAAGCTTTGCTAGTCTTGATACCCATGGTAATGGGATTGCTGAGTCCTCGTGGCTCACGGATACTTCAAAACCAGTTTGCGGTGCCTATGTTACGAAAGCGGTGACGCAACCAAGCTCAAGGAGGAGCTTGATGAAGATCTTGCCCTTTGTGTTGTTTCGTTCTAGTTGATCAGTAGTGGAGCCTAGTTGGGGTCGATCGGGGACCTTTTGTCGCTTTTGGGGTTCTTCTTTTATTTTGGTTCCGTAGTCGGACCTTGATTGTATCTGGATGATGTAATGCTTTATTCATGTAATTGTGTGAAGTGGCGATTGTAAGCCAACTATGTATCTCTTTCCCTTATGTATTACTTGGGTTGTGTGAAGATTACCTCACTTGCGACATTGCTTTCAATGCGGTTATGCCTCTAAGTCGTGCTTCGACACGTGGGAGATATAGCCGCATCGAGGGCGTTACATGGGGTCTCCTTTAGGTTCACTAGAATCTATGGAGAGCCACGCGTCGACAAGAGAGCGAAGACTTGGGAGGCACTGCGCTATCTTCGTGCCCAAGACAATCTCCCATGGCTCTGTGCGGGCGATTTCAATGAAGCCCTCCGCCAGGACGAGCAGCAAGGAGGTAACCCAAGGAGTAGGGGACAGATGGAACTTTTCGAAGATTGCCTGACCGACTGCGGGCTGGCAGATCTCGGCTTCTCTGGGTACCCGTTTACATGGGATAATAAGAGAGATGATGGAGACAATATTCAAGTGCGGCTGGACCGGGGGACTTGCAACGGAGATTTTGCTCAGATCTTCCCGGCAACTGAAGTGCTACATGTGATAACGGAAGAGTCATACCACCAAGCGCTAGTTATAAAAGCGCTGATAACGGCGGGGGCCGCACGTGCGCGTGGGCAGCGACCATTTATGTATGAGGCAGAGTGGGCGCGACATGAGGATTACGAGGCCATGGTAGCCGCTACATGGGAGGAGGCTCATGCAGCCAATCAGCTTGAAGGGCGGCTCGCGACAGGATGTAGCAGCCTGAGGGCCGCGACGAGGACCATGCAAGAGTGGAGTCGAAGAGTTTTTTGCTCCATTAAGAGGTAATTCTGCACCTCAAAGCATAGCTGGTGGAGGCAAAAGAGCGGACCGCACAGACGGGTTATAGACAGGAGATCAAGGAGATTGAGGACCAGCTACATGAGCTTTACAAAAGGGAGGAGGTGTACTATAAACAACGCTCGCTTGTAGACTGGCTTCAGGAGGGAGATCAGAATACGAAGTACTTTCAAAACTATGCCTCACACCGGAAACGGAAGAATACTGTTAAGGCACTACGGCGAGAGGACGGGTCGAAGTGTACGGATGATGATGGGATGAGAATGATGGCCGCCCAGTTCTATACCCACTTATTTGGTTCTGAGGGTACGAGGAATGGTGAAAGCGTTCTGCAACATATTGAGGAATCTGTGACTGAAGAAATGAATGCAAAACTAGGTGATCCCTTCACAAATGAGGAGATCGAGCTGGCCCTCTTCCAGATGGGGCCTACTAAGGCGCCGGGTCCAGACGGCCTCCCGGCTATGTTCTACCAATGCCACTGGGCGCTATTTAAGGATGATGTATGTGGCACGGTTCATGAGTTTCTCGCCGGGACTGCCGCTCCTAATGGCTTCAATGACATGATTATAGTGATGATCCCGAAAGTGAATTCACCAGAGTTATTGTTGCAGTTCCGCCCTATCAGTCTATGTAACGTGCTTTATTAGATTGTGGCGAAGGCACTGGCCAACCGCCTAAAGGAGGTTCTTCCCTTCATGATCTCAGAGGAGCAGAGTGCATTTGTTCCAGGCAGGCTGATAACTGATAATGTTCTGGTGGCTTATGAGTGTGTGCATGCTATTAGGAAGAGGAAACGGAGGAAGCCTATCTATGCGGTTAAGTTGGATATGATGAAGGCATATGACAGAGTTGAGTGGGACTTTCTTGAGAAAATGTTGCAGAAATTTGGGTTCTCTCGTCACTGGACAGAGATGGTTATGAGGTGCATGGAATCAGCAACGTTCTCGGTGAAACTGAATGGGGGCCTATCCGAGCGGTTTAATCCCACCAGAGGGCTTCGCGAGGGGTACCCCCTATCCCCATATCTATTCTTGTTTTGTGTGGAGGGCTTATCTGCGTTGCTGAAGAATGCTCAGAGGGAGAGGAACATTAAGGGGGTGTCATTTGGGGGTGGCGGACCAACGGTCACCCATCTTCTTTTTGCTGATGATAGTGTGGTCTTTGTGGAGGGCTCACGGGCAAATTTTGAGACACTAGGCTCCATTTTGCAGGACTATGAAGCTGCCTCGGGTCAAAAAGTTAACCTTCAAAAATCAGCAATCTTTTTTGGCAAAGATACCCCGGATGATGATAAAAATGAGCTCAAACAAGTGCTTGAAATAACGGAGGAGGCCCTGATTGAACAATACTTGGGCCTCCCTACGGTGGTGGGGAGGTCTAAGGATGGGACGTTTAAGTACGTCAAGGAAAGTGCAAAAGGGAAAGTTTCTGTATGGAAGGGTGATACGTCTCCAACGTATCTATAATTTTTGATTGTTCCATGCTATTATATTACCCTTTTTGGATGTTTATGGGCTTTACTTTACACATTTATACCATTTTTGGGACTAACCTACTAACCAGAGGCCCAACCCGTATTGTTATTTCTTTTGCCTATTTCAGTATTTTGAAGAAAAAGAATATCAAATGGAGTCCAAATGCAATGAAACCTTCAGGAGCGTGATTTTTGGAACGAACGTGATCCAGAGGACTTGGAGTGCAAGTCAAGAAGCAGCTGAGGCGGCCACGAGGGTGGAGGGCGTGCCCACTATCTTGTGGGCCCCTCAGGCGGCCACCGACCTACTTCTTCCTCCTATATATACCCACGTACCCCGAGAACATCAGAACAAGCCACGAAAACCTAATTCCACCGCTGCAACCTTCTGTATCAGCGAGATCCCATCTTGGAGCCTTCGCCGGCGCTCCACCGGAGGGGGAATCGACCATGGAGGGCTTCTACATCAACACCATAGCCCCTCCGATGAGTTGTGAGTAGTTTACCATAGACCTTCGGGTCCATAGTTATTAGCTAGATGGCTTCTTCTCTCTTTTTGGATCTCAATACCATGTTCTCCTCGATCTTCTTGGAGATCTATTTGATGTAACTCTTTTTGCGGTGTGTTTGTCGAGATCCGATGAATTGTGGGTTTATGATCAAGTTTATCTATGAGAAATATTTGAATCTCCTCTGAATTCTTTTATGCATGATTGAGTTATCTTTGCAAGTCTCTTCGAATTATCATTTTGGTTTGGCCTACTAGATTGATCTTTCTTGCAATGGGAGAAGTGCTTAGCTTTGGGTTCAATCTTGCGGTGTCCTTTCCTAGTGACAGCAGGGGCAGCAAGGCACGTATTGTATTGTTGCCATCGAGGATAAAAAGATGGGGTTTATATCATATTGCATGAGTTTATCCCTCTACATCATGTCATCTTTCTTAATGCGTTACTTTGTTCTTATGAACTTAATACTCTAGATGCATGCTGGATAGCGGTCGATGTGTGGAGTAATAGTAGATGTAGGCAGGAGTCGGTCTACTTGTCACGGACGTGATGCCTATATACATGATCATGCCTAGATAATCCCATAATTATTCGCTTTTCTATCAATTGCTCGACAGTAATTTGTTCACCCACCGTAATACTTATGCTATCTTGAGAGAAGCCACTAGTGAAACCTATGGCCCCCGGGTCTATCTTTTATCATATAAGCTTTCCATCTACTTTAATTTGCATCTTTACTTTTCCTACCTATATCATAAAATACCAAAAATATATTTATCTTATCATACTATCTCTATCAGATCTCACCTTTGCAAGTGGTCGTGAAGGGATTGACAACCCCTTTATTGCGTTGGTTGTGAGTTCTTTGTTTGTTTGTGTAGGTGCGTGGGACTTTTGAGGAGCGTCCTACTGGATTGATACCTTGGTTCTCAAAAACTAAGGGAAATACTTATGCTACTATTGCTGCATCACCCTTTCCTCTTCAAGGAAAACCAACGCAAGCTCAAGACGTAGCAAGAAGGATTTCTGGCGCCGTTGCCTGGGAGGTCTTCGCTCAAGTCAAGACATACCAAGTACCCATCACAAACTCATCTCCCTCGCATTTACATTATTTGCCATTTGCCTCTCGTTTTCCTCTCCCCCACTTCACCCTTGCCATTTTATTCGCCCTCTCTTTCCCAATCTCCTCTCTCTTTTGCTTGCCTTTTTCTGTTTGCTTGTGTGCAGATTACTTGTCGCCATGGCACAGGATAATACCAAATTGTGTGATTTCTCCAATACCAATAATAGTGATTTCCTTAGTACTCCGATTGCTCCTCTTAATGATGTTGTGTCTTGTGAAATCAATACTGCTTTGCTGAATCTTGTTATGAAAGATCAATTCACCGGCCTTCCTAGTGAAGATGCCGCTACCCATCTAAACAACTTTGTTGATTCGTGTGATATGCAAAAGAAGAAAGATACGGATAACGATATTGTTAAATTGAAGTTATTTCCGTTTTCTCTTAGAGATCGTGCTAAAGTTTGGTTTTCGTCTTTGCCTAAAAATAGTATGATTCTTGGAACAAGTGCAAAGATGCTTTTATCTCTAAATATTTTCCACCCGCTAAGATCATTACTCTTAGGAACGATATTATGAATTTTAAACAACTTGATCATGAGCATGTTGCCCAATCTTGGGAAAGAATGAAATTGATGATTCGCAATTTCCCTACTCATGGTTTGAATTTATGGATGATCATACAAAAAATTTATGCCGGATTGAATTCTGCTTCTAGAAGTCTTTTAGATTCGGCCGCGGGAGGCACGTTTATGGAAATCACTTTAGGAGATGCTACAAAACTCCTTGATAATATTATGGCTAATTATTCTCAATGCACATCGAAAGATCTACTAGGAAAAAAGTGCATGCTATAGAAGAAATTAATGTTTTGAGTGGAAAAATGGATGAACTTATGAAATTGTTTGCTACTAAGAGTGCTCCTATTGATCCCAATGATATGCCTTTGTCTACTTTGATTGAGAATAATAATGAGTCTATGGATGTGAATTTTGTTGGTAGGAATACTTTCGGAAACAATGCTTATAGAGGAAACTTTAATTCTAGACCGTTCCCTAGTAATTCCTCTAATAATTATGGAAATTCCTACAATAATATTTATGGTAATTTTAATAAGATGCCCTCTGATTTTGAGAATAGTGTGAAATAATTTATGATCTCTCAAAAGAATTTTAATGCCTTGCTTGAAGAAAAATTGCTCAAAGTTGATGATTTGGCTAGGAACGTTGATAGACTTTCGCTTGATGTTGATTCTCTAAAACTTAGATCTACTCCTCCTAAGCATGATATCAATGAGTCTCTCAAAGCCATGAGAATTTCCATTGACGAGTGCAAGAAAGAACCGCTAGATTGCGTGCTAAGAAAGATTGCTTTGTAAAGGCATGTTCTTCTAGTTTCCATGAAAATAATGATGAAGATCTTAAAGTTATTGATGTGTCCCCTATTAGATCTTTGTTTTGCAATATGAATCTTAATAATAATGGGACTGGAGATGAGTCAACTTTAGTTAAAAGGCATCCCAATAATTTGGAGTTTTTAGATCTTGATGCTAAATTTGGTAAAAATGGGATTGGAGAGGTCAAGACTTTAAATAGTATTGAACCCACTATCTTGGATTTCAAGGAATTTGATTATGATAATTGTTCTTTAGAAGGTTGTATTTCCTTGTTGCAATCCGTTGTGAATTCTCCTCATGCTTATAGTCAAAATAAAGCTTTTACCAAACATATCGTTGATGCCTTGATGCAATCTTTTGATGAAAAACTTAATTTGGAAGTTTCTATACCTAGAAAACTTAATGATGAGTGGGAACATACTATAAAGATTAAAATTAAAGATCATGAGTGTTATGGTTTATGTGATTTGGGTGCTAGTGTTTCCACGATTCCTAAAACTTTATGTGATATTCTAGGTTTCCATGATCTTGATGATTGCTCTTTAAATTTGCACCTTGCGGATTCCACCATTAAAAGCCAATGGGAAGAATCAATGATGTTCTCATTGTTGCAAATAGAAATTTGGTGCCCATAGATTTTATCGTTCTTGATATAGATTGCAATCTTTCTTGCCCTATTATTCTTGGTCGACCTTTCCTTAGAACGATTGGCGCGATTATTGATATGAAGGAAGGGAATATTAGATTCCAATTTCCATAAAGGAAAGGCATGGAGCACTTTCCAAGAAAGAAAGTTAAATTACATTATGAATCTATCATGCGGGCTACTTATGAATTGAGTGCCAAAGATGGCACTACTTAGATCTATCCTCGCTTTTATGCCTAGCTAGGGGCGTTAAACGATAGCGCTAGTTGGGAGGCAACCCAATTTTATTTGTGTTTTTTGTTTTTGTTTCTGTTTAGTAATAAATTTTGCATCAACCTTCTGTTTAGATGTGTTTTTATGTTTAGTGTTTGTGCCAAGTAGAACCTATAGGATAACCTATGGTGATAGTTAATTTGATTCGGCTGAAAAACAGAAACTTTGCACGCACGAATTTAGTTTTGTTAATTTGATTCTTTTTGCTGTAGATCAATAGATAAATTGCCCATGACTTCCTATTTTGGTAGAATTTTTAGAATTCCAGAAGTATTCGTGGGTTACAGATTGCTACAGACTGTTCTGTTTTTGACAGATTCTGTTTTTCGTGTGTTGTTTGCTTATTTTGATGCATCTATGGCTAGTATTAAGTGGTATGAACCATAGAGAACTTGAAATACAGTAGGTTTAACACCAATATAAATAAAGAATGAGTTCATCACAGTATCTTATGTGGTGGTTTTGCTTTCTTTCACTAACAGAGCTTATGAGATTTCCTGTTGAGTTTTGTGTTGTGAAGTTTTCAAGTTTTGGGTAAAGATTTGATGGATTGTGGAATAAGGAGTGGCAAAAGCCTAAGCTTGGGGATGCCCATGGCACCCCAATATATTCAAGAATAGCCAAAAGCCTAAGCTTGGGGATGCCCCGGGAAGGCATCCCCTCTTTCGTCTTCATTTATCAGTAACTTTACTTGGAGCTATATTTTTATTCACCACATGATATGTGTTTTGCTTGGAGCGTCGTGTATGATACTAGTTTTTGATTTTTAGTTTACCACAATCATCCTTGCTGTACACACCTTTTGGGAAAAGCCCACTTCATTAGAATTTATTAGAATATGCTATGTGCTTCACTTATATCTTTTGAGCTAGATAGTTTTTGCTCTAGTGCTTCACTTGTATATTTTAGAGCACGGTGGTGGCTTAATTTTGAAGAAATTGTTGATCTCTCTTGCTTCACTTATATTATTTTGAGAATCTCTTAGAACAACGTGGTATTTGCTATGGTTATAAAATTGGTCCTAGAATGGTAGGCATCCAAGTTGGGTATAATAAAAACTATCATAGAAAGTGAATTGGATGCTATGATCAATTTGATACTTGATAATTGTTTTGAGATATGGAGGTAGTGATATTAAAGTCATGCTAGTTGGGTGATTATGAATATAAAGAATGCTTGGGTTGAAGTTTGTGATTCCCGTAGCATGCACGTATGGTGAACCGCATTGTGATGAAGTTGGAGCACAATTTTATTTATTGATTGTCTTCCTTATGAGTGGCGGTCGGGGACGAGCGATGGTCTTTTCCTACCAATCTATCCCCCTAGGAGCATGCACGTAATACTTTGTTTTTAATAACTGATAACCCACAAGTGCAGGGGATCGCAACAGCTTTCGAGGGTAGAGTATTCAACCCAAATTTATTGATTCGACACAAGGGGAGCCAAAGAATATTCTTAAGTATTAGCAGTTGAGTTGTCAATTCAACCACACCTGGATAACTTAGTATCTGCAGCAAAGTATTAAGTAGCAAAGTAGTATGATAGTAATGGTAACAGTGACAAAAGTAAAGATAACAGTTTTGTATTTGTTGTAACAGTAACAACAGAAAAGTAAATAAGCGAATCACAATATGTGAAAAGCTCGTAGGCATTGGATCAGTGATGGATAATTATGTCGGATGCGATTCCTCATGTAATAGCTATAACATAGGGTGACACAGAACTAGCTCCAGTTCATCAATGTAATGTAGGCATGTATTCCGAATATAGTCATACGTGCTTATGGAAAAGAACTTGCATGACATCTTTTGTCCTACCCTCCCGTGGCAGCGGGGTCCTAGTGGAAACTAAGGGATATTAAGGCCTCCTTTTAATAGAAAACCGGAACAAAGCATTAGCACATAGTGAATACATGAACTCCTCAAACTATGGTCATCATCGAGAAGTATCTCGATTATTGTCACTTCGGGGTTGTCGGATCATAACACATAATAGGTGACTATAGACTTGCAAGATAGGATCAAGAACACACATATATTCATGAAAACATAATAGGTTCAGATCTGAAATCATGGCACTTGGGCCATAGTGACAAGCATTAAGCATAGCAAAGTCATAGCAACATCAATCTCAGAACATAGTGGATATTAGGGATCAAACACTAACAAAACTAACTTGATTACATGGTAAATCTCATCCAACCCATCACCGTCCAGCAAGCCTACGATGGAATTACTCATGCACGGCGGTGAGCATCATGAAATTGGTGATGGAGGATGGTTGATGATGACAACAGCGACGAATCCCCCTTTCCGGAGCCTCGAACGGACTCTAGATCAGCCCTCCCGAGAGAGATTAGGGCTTGGCGGCGGCTCCGTATCGTAGAACGCGATGAAACTTTCTCTTTGATTTTTTTCTCCGCGAAACGGAATATATGGAGTTGGAGTTGAGGTTGGTGGAGCTTCAGGGGGCCCACAAGACAGGGGGCGCGCCCAGCGGGGAGGGTGCGCCCCCACCCTCGTGGACAGGGTGTGGGCCCCCTGGCCGTGATTCTTTCGCCAGTATTTTTTATATTATCCAAAACTTATCTCCGTGGATTTTCAGGTCATTCCGAGAACTTTTGTTTTCTGCACAATAAACAACATCATGGCAATTCTGCTGAAAATAGCGTCAGTCCGGGTTAGTTTCATTCAAATCATGCAAGTTAGAGTCCAAAACAAGGGCAAAAGTGTTTGGAAAAGTAGATACGTTGGAGACGTATCAACTCCCCCAAGCTTAAACCTTTGCTTGTCCTCAAGCAATTCAGTTGATAAATTGAAAGTGATAAAGAAAAACTTTTACAAACTCTGTTTTCTCTTGTTGTTGTAAACATGTAAAGCCAGCATTCAAGTTTCAACAAGTATTATGAACTAACCATACTCACAATAACACTTAGGTCTCACAATTACTCATATCAATGGCATAATCAGCTAGCAAGCGATAATAATAAAACTCGGATGACAACACTTTCTCAAAACAATCCTAATATGATATAACAAGATGGTATCTCGCTAGCCCTTTCTGAGACCGCAAAACATAAATGCAGAGCACCTTTAAAGATCAAGGACTGACTAAACATTGTAATTCATGGTAAAAGAGATTCAGTCAAGTCATACCCAATATAAACCAATAGTAATGAATGCCAATGACAGTGTGCTCTCCAGCGGGTGCTTTTTAATAAGAGGGATGATGACTCAACATAAAAGTAAATAGATAGGCCCTTCGCAGAGGGAAGCAGGGATTTGTAGAGGTGCTAGAGCTCGATTTTAAAATAGAGATGAATAACATTTTGAGCGGCATACTTTCACTGTCAACACAACAACTATGAGATGGCTATATCTTCCATACTACATGCATTATAGGCAGTTCCCAAACAGAATGGTAAAAGTTTATACCCCCCACCACCAGCAAGCATCAATCCATGGCTTGCTCGAAACAACGAGTGCCTCCAACTAACAACAGCCCCGGGGGAGTTTTGTTTGATTATGTTGATTTGCTTTGATCTTTTTGGATCATGGGACTGGGCATCCCGGTTACCGGCCCTTTCTCGTGAATGTGGAGCGGAGTCCACTCCTCTTGAGAATAACACACCTAGCATGGAAGATACAGGTAGCCCTAGTTGAAACATGAGCTGCTCGAGCATACAAAACAGAATTTCATTTGAAGGTTTGGAGTTTGGCACATAAAAATTTACTTGGAACGGCAGGTAGATACCGCATATAGGAAGGTATGATGGACTTGGGGTTTAAGGAGTTTGGATGCACAAGCAGTATATCCGCTTAGTACAGGCGAAGGCTAGCAAAACACTGGGAAGCGACCAACTGAGAGAGCGATAACAGTCATGAACATGCATTAAAATTAATTCACACCGAGTACAAGCATGAGTAGGATATAATCTACCATGAACATAAATATCATGAAGGCTATGTTGATTTGTTTCAACTACATGTGTGAACATGTGCCAAGTCTAATCACTCAATTCATTCAAAGGAGGATACCTTCCCATCAAACCACATCATAATCATTTTAATAGCATGTTGGCACGCAAGGTAAACCATTATAACTCATAGCTAATCAAGCATGGCACAAGCAACTATAATCTCTAAATGTCATTGCAAATATGTTTACTTCATAATAAGCTCAATCGGGAACGATGAACTCATCATATTTACAAAAACAAAAGAGGTCGAGTTCATACCAGCTTCTCTCATCTCAATCAGTCCATCATATATCGTCATTATTGCCTTTCACTTGCACGACCGAACGATGTGTATAATAATAATAGTGCACGTGCATTGGACTAAGCTGGAATCTGCAAGCATTCAACTCAAGAGAGAAGACAAAGTAATATGGGCTCTAAGTTAAATAAACAATCATGCATATGAGAGCCACTAAACATTTTAATTATGGTCTTCTACTCTCTACCCCAAAGGAAAGAAAAGAAAATAAAACTATTTACACAGGAAAGCTCCCAACAAGCAAGAAGAAGAACTAGAAATCTTTTTGGGTTTTCATTTTAATTTCTACTACAAGCGTGGAAATTAAACTAACAATTTTTTTTGGTTTTTCTTAAAGTTTATCAAACACACAAGAAGAAAGCGAGAAAAAGGAAATTAAACTAGCATGGATAATACAATGAAAGAGTATGAACACTGACAACTAGAATAGTGTGTGAACGTGAATGTAAAGTCGGTGAGAAATACATACTGCCCCAAGCTTAGGCTTTTGGCCTAAGTTGGTCTATTGCCATGGACCGCGGCTACTCTCCCCGGTGTACTGAGGGGTGAAATCAGGATACCACTGGCTAGCCATCTCCTCCGGATCCCACTGGTAAGATGATGCACGATAAGGATCCAGTGAAGGTTCCGGCTCAGGCTCAGGCTCTGGAGTGGATGCTTGGCCTCGATGAGTGTACACCTCTTCCGGCGTGACAAGATAATTAACTGCAGTCAAATCAAACAACAGAGGCACAGGCAGAATAATAGTCTCATTGTGTTTCTTATTAAATATCAGGTTACACAGAAGCATCTTATCTTTGTTGTCAACAATAAACTCATGCGCTACCATGCTCCTGTAATCTAAAATGTAAGGAGGCAATATTGTCTCCTCTTTCTCATGGTGCCTAATAGGTATCTCAAAATATTTAGCAAGACGTGCAGCACAGATACCTCCAAAGATGGGGCCCTTTGTGCGGTTCAGGCTTAGCCGTTTAGCAATGACGGCACCCATACTAAAACTATTATCACCAAACAAGGCATGGTGAAGGATAATAATATCAGGAGAAGTTTCCACTATTTCCATGACCAATTAAGCATCTACTAGCAAATATGGCAAAGTAGCGTAAAACAGGAAAGTGTATGCTAGAGATTCTTGCATCGAAACCCTTCTTTGGATCTCCTACAGTGATAGTGTTAACAAAGCCATCCACATCTTTACGATGTGGTTCATCTAATTTACCCTCAAAGGGTATTTTACATACTGCGCAAAAATTACGTAAAGACATTTCCCTGAATTCATCATATAAATGAAATGATACTGAAGGTGGTGAATTCTTAGGATAATAATAAAAGTTTTGCACGAAAGTATTGGTGAGTAAGAGATACTGATCGATTCGGTCGCGGAGGAAGTCAGTGAGGCCTCCATTTTCAATCAAAGAATAAAAGTCTTCATAAATTCCAGCTTCCCTCAAGAAATTATCGCATGGCCATTCACACGGCCGAACTTCCGCTATGCGAGGAAGATTATACTTGGCCTTTTCCTTCTCTTTAGCTTATTTTTCTTGGGAGCCTTGGTTAGAAGAGCCCCTCAAAAATCTCCTTAACATTTTTTGAAAATTTCTGAAATTTAGTAACTTCAAAATAAAAGTGAATAAAACTAAACAAGATTGATAGCAACTACTCCTACAAGTGCCTAGAGCCTATATCATGCATTAGAATTGCTTGGGACCTCATAAATTTGACATGCAAGCTCAAGAACAGGGTCACCTATGCAGCAAAAATTTGCAATGAATAAAGCACTAGAACAAAAACTAATTGGACCAATGGAGGAGTCACATACCAAGCAACAATCTCCCAAAGCAGTTTCGTGCATGGAGCTTTAAGCAAGGAGATCGAAAATCGCAGCAAAATGAGCTAGAACTCGTGCTTGAGCTGGATGGGAATTTTTTTGGGAAGAAGATGGAGTGTGTGGGTGCAGGAATAAGTGGAGGGGGACCACCGTGGGCCCACAAGACAGGGAGGCGCGTCCAGGGGATGTGGGCGCGCCCTCCACCCTCGTGGCCTGGTGCTTGCCCCTCCTGCAGTGTTTTCAGTGCCTAAAATCCTCAAATATTCCATAAGAAATCATACTAGATTTGCAGGGCATTTGGCGCACTTTTATTTTCGGGATATTTTTATTGCACGGATAATTCAGAAAACAGACAGATAATACTATTTTTGCTTTATTTATTCTAAATAACAGAAAGTAAAAAGAGGGTACAGAAGGTTGTGCCTTCTAGTTTCATCCATCTCGTGATCATCAAAATGAATCCACTAACAAGGTTGATCAAGTCTTGTTAATAAACTCATTCCGAATAACACGGAACTGGAGAAATTTCGAATAACACTAGGTTACCTCAATGGGGATATGAGCATCCCCAACAATAAGAATATCATGCTTTTTCTTGACAGTAGGAAGAGGAAATTCAAAACCTCCAATAATGATAGTTGGAACTTTTCCAATAGAACTGATGCTATGAACTTGAGGTTGTTTCCTCAGAAAGTGTATAGTATGCTCATTACCATTAACATGAAAAGTGACATTGCCTTTGTTGCAATCAATAACAGCCCCTGCAGTATTCAAAAAGGGTCTACCAAGGATAATCGACATACTATCGTCCTCGGGAATATCCAAGTCCATTAAGATAGTGAAATTTGCAACCACAACAGGCACATCCTCACAAATACCGACGGGTATAGGAGTTGATTTATCAGCCATTTGCAAAGATATTTCAGTAGGTGTCAACTTATTCAATTCAAGTCTACGATATAAAGAGAGAGGCATAACACTAACACCTGCTCCAAGATCACATAAAGCAGTTTTAACATAATTTCTTTTAATGGAGCATGGTATAGTTGGTACCCCTGGATCTCGAAGTTTCTTTGGTATTCCACCTTTGAAAGTATAGTTAGCAAGCATGGTGGAAATTTCAGCCTCCGGTATCTTTCTTTTATTTGTGATGATATCCTTCATATACTTAGCATAAGGATTTACTTTAAGCATATCGGTTAAGCGCATACATAAGAAGATAGGTCTAATCATTTCAGCAAAGCACTCAAAACCCACATCATCCTTTGTTTTGGATGGTTTAGGAGGAAAGTGCATGGGTTTCTGAACCCATGGTTCTCTTTCCCTACCGTGCTTCCTAGCAACAAAGTCTCTCTTATCATAACATTGATTCTTTGATTGTGGGTTATCAAGATCAACAACAGGTTCAATCTCTACTTCATTATTATTGCTAGGTTGAGCATCATCATGAACATTATCATTAACATTATCACTAGGTTCATGTTCATCACCTCATTGTGTTTCAACATCAGAAATAGAAATATCATTGGGATTCTCAGGTGTGTCTACAACAGGTTCACTAGAAGCATGCAAAGTCCTATCGTTTTTCGTTTTCTTCTTTTTGGAAGAACTAGGAGCCTCTAAATTATTTCTCTGAGAATCTTGCTCGATTTTCTTCGGGTGGCCTTCAGGATACAAAGGTTCCTGAGTCATTCTACCGGTTCTAGTAGCCACTCTAACAACAAAGTCATTTTTATTATTTAACTCATCAAGCAAATCATTTTGAGCTTTAAGTACTTGCTCAGCTTGAGTGGTAACCATAGAAGCATATTTGCTAATGAGTTTTTAAGTTCATCTTTAACTCTAGCCATATAATCACTCAAGCGTCCTATTTCTAAAGCATTATTCTTTAATTCTCTACCAACATAAGCATTAAAACTTTCTTGTCTAGCCATAAAGTCATCAAATTCATCTAAGCATGGGCTATGAAATTTAGTCGACGGGATTTCAACTTTATCATATCTATAGAGAGAATTTACCTTTACTACATGTGTCGGGTTATCAAGCAATGTGTTTCTTCAACAGGCGGTATATTAAGACCATGTATTTCTTCAATAGGAGGTAAATTCTTAACATCTTCAGCTTTAATACCTTTTTCTTTCATTGATTTCTTTGCCTCTTGCATATCTTCAAGACTGAGAAATAGAACACCTCTATTTTTAGGAGTGGGTTTAGGAATAGGCTCAGGAGTTGGCTCAATTGGTTCAGGAATTGCCTCAGGAATTGGCTCAGGAAGAGTCCAATTATTTTCGTTAGTCAACATATTATTCAATAGTAATTCAGCTTGGTTGACTGTTGATGACCCACAAGTGTAGGGGATCAATCGTAGTCCTTTCGATAAGTAAGTGTCGAACCCAACGAGGAGCAGAAGGAAATGATAAGCGGTTTTCGGTAAGGTTTTCTCTGCAAGCACTGAAATTGTAGGTGATAGATAGTTGGGTGATAAGATAAATAGTAACGAGTAACAAGTAAATAAAGTAAATAAAGTGCAGCAAGGTGGCCCAATCCTTTATGTAGCAAAGGATAAGCCTGGACAATTTCTAATAATGAGAAAGGAGCTCCCGAGGACACATGGAAATTATCGTCAAGCTAGTTTTCATCACGTTCATATGATTCACGTTTGGTACTTTGATAATTTGGTATGTGGGTGGACCGGTGCTTGGGTACTGCCCTTACTTGGACAAGCATCCCACTTATGATTAACCCCTATTGCAAGCTTCTGCAACTACAAAAGAAGTATTAAGGTAAACCTAACCACAACATTAAACATATGGATCCAAATCAACCCCTAACGAAGCAACGCATAAACTAGGGTTTAATCTTCTGTCACTCTAGCAACCCATCATCTACTTATTACTTCCCTATGCCTTCCTCTAGGCCCAAATGATGGTGAAGTGTTATGTAGTCGACGTTCGCATAACACCACTAGAGGAAAAGACAACATACATCTCATCAAAATATCGATTGAGTACCAAATTCACATGACTACTAATAGCAAGACTTCACCCATGTCCTCAGGAACAAACATAACTACTCACAAAGCATATTCATGTTCATAATCAGAGGAGTAATAATATGCATTAAGGATCTGAACATATGATCTTCCACCAAGTAAACCAATTAGCATCAACTACAAGGAGTAATCAACACTACTAGCAACCCACAGGTACCAATTTGTGGTTTTCATACAAGATTGGATACAAGAGATGAACTAGGGTTTTGAGAGGAGATGGTGCTGGTGAAGATGTTGATGGAGATTGACCCCCTCCCGATGAGAGGATCGTTGGTGATGATTCCCCCCTCCCGGAGGGAAGTGTCCCCGGCGGAACAGCTCCGCCAAAGCCGTAGATTGGTTCCGCCTCGTGGCGGCGGAGTTTCGTCCCGTAAGCTTGCCCACGATTTTTTCCAGGGTAAAAGCTCTCATATAGCAGAAGATGGACACCGGGGCCCACCAGGGGGCCCAGGAGACAGGGGGCGCGCCCAGTAGGGGGGGCGCGCCCCCCACTCTCCTGGCCAAAGTTTGGGCCCCCTGATGTATTTCTTTCGCCCAATAATTCTTATTAATTCCAAAAACATGTTTCGTGGAGTTTCAGGATTTTTGGAGCAGTGCAGAATATGTTTCCAATGTTTGCTCCTTTTCCAGCCAGAATTCCAGCTGCCCGCATTCCCCCTCTTCATGGTAAACCTTGTAAAATAAGGGAGAATAGCCATAAGTATTGAGATATAATGTGTAATAACAGTCCATAATGCAATAAATATTGATGTAAAAGCATGATGCAAAATGGATGTATCAACTCCCCCAAGCTTAGACCTCGCTTGTCCTCAAGCGGAAGCCGAAATCGAAAAATATGTCCACATGTTTAGAGATAGAGGTGTCGATAAAAATAAAATACGGACATGAGGGCATCATGATCATTCTTATAACAACAACATATATAGATTTTGTCATATGATTTTCTATGCTCAAGTAACAATCAATTCACCATGTCAAGGATGGTTCAAAAACTTCATTGGGAACTAACAAACTATAATCTCAGTCACTGAAGCAATTGCAATTTATCGTAACATCAGAAAGAGTCAACAATAGAGCTTTTCAGCAAATTCACATACTCAACTATCTTGAAGTCTCCTATAATTTCTAACACTCACGCAATACTTGTGGTTATGGAGTTTCAGCCGGACACTGAGAAAGATAGGGGCTTATTGTGTTGCCTCCCAACGTATTCACCTGTAGGTGATGTCAACAATAATAGCCCATGCTAACTTACATCCAATTGGATATATATATCATGATCTTTCAAACACGAGGAGCTTGCCAAAGGATAAAATGAAAAAGGGAAAGGTGAGGATCACCTTGACTCAAGCATAAAGTAAAAACATAAAGTAAAAGATAGGCCCTTCGCAGAGGGAAGCAGAGGTTGTCATGTGCTTTTAGGGTTGGATGCACAAAATCTTAATGCAAAAGAACGTCACTTTATATTGCCCCTTGTATGTGGACCTTTATTATGTAGTCCGTCGCTTTTATTACTTCCACAACAAGACCATACAAAGCTTATTTTCTCTGCACTAATAAGTCATACATATTTAGATAACAATTTTTATTGCTTGCAACATGACAACTTACTTGAAGGATCTTACTCAATCCATAGGTAGGTATGGTGGACTCTCATGGCAAAACTGGGTTTAAGGGTATTTGGAAGCACAAGTAGTATCTCTACTTGGTGCAAGGAATTTGGCTAGCATGAGGGGTAAAGGCAAGCTCAACATGTTTGGAAGGTCAATGACAATATACTTTAACTGAGATGTGCGAAAACATAAACCATTACGTTGTCTTCCTTGTCCAACGTCAACTCTTTTAGCATGTCATACTTAATGAGTGCTCCCAATTATAAAAGGTGTCCAAGATAATATATTTATATGTGAACCCCTCTTTCCTTATCACTTCCTATTAATTGCAACGATGACCAAAACTACGTTTATCAACTCTCAACAACTTTTATGCCTCATACTTTCTATATGTGAAGTCATCACTATCCATAAGATCAATATGAACTCTTTTATTCTTTCTACTTTCTCAAGATCATAACAAGATAGCAAAGCCCTTGACTCAACACTAATCTTTATTATAGATAGCTCACGGACTCGATTACAAAAAGAGATCACAAAGCAAAACTCAAAACTACTTGATATCAAAACTTCAATCTACTAGATCAAGATACTACTAAAAGGATCGAACTAAATAAAACGGTAAAGATAGGAGTGTGATGGTGATACGATACCGGGGCACCTCCCCCAAGCTTGGCAATTGCCGAGGGGAGTGCCCATACCCATGTGATTATGTCCTCAGAGGTGGTGAAGTAGGGGTTGTTGATGATGTAGGCTTGTCGTCCGTCTTCCAAGGCATAGGCTCTCCATCATAGAAGGATGATCGAGTCTCCGAGATCCTTAAATCTGCAGCCAAACTCATCCTCTTGAATCTATATTCATACTCACAGTTCTGGTTTTGCAGGTCATAGATCTGGGCTTGGAGGTGCTCGATTTTCTCTTGAAGCTTGAAGATGGTCTCCCCAATGACTTTGCATCCAGCTTGTGGTTGTTGGTGAACTCCGTGATCATCATCTGATTGGCGTTGAGTCCATGCTCCACCATCCCTTGGCACTTGAAAACTTGCTGCTCCAGGGCCTCGAGCTTTGTCTCCACGCTTCCGGTACGCCTTGGTCCCTCCACATCGCGGATGTGCAGCACCCCCTCACGCATCTCAATGGATTGAGGGTGTTGCAGCACCTCCGCGAGATAGGTGTTGATAACCCTCTCAAAAAACTTGTCCTTGGGAGCGCTTGGAGATGACATGATGCTCTAGATCTAAAACAGAAATAGCTCAAAACGAAAACAGAGGATATTTGCGTGATACGGTGGTCAAAACCTTCGAGAGTATATATAATGAATTTTTACCGACCAAAATACGTAATGTGCAAGAAAACAGAGTTCAGGAGGCACACGAGGTGCCCACGAGACAGGGGGCGTGCCTAGTAAGGGGGGCGCGCCCTCCACTCTCGTGGGGGCCTCGTGTCCCTTTCGGATTACTTCTTCCTTCCTAAAATTCTTAAATATTCCAAAACTGATAAAAATTGCCATTGGAGTCGTTTTGGAGTCAGTTTACTTACCGTACCACATACCTATTCCTTTTCGAGTGCAGGCGCCAGAAAGTGTCCCTTATGTATTCCTCTGGGGTTACGGTTTCAATAATATTAGTTTCAACATTGATAGGGTTACCTGAAATATAATGTTTAATTCTTTGACCGTTTACCACCCTCGGACTTGTGCCTTCGAAGTTGTTGATTTTATGGCACCAGAACGATAGACCTCCTCGATAACGTAGGGGTCTTCCCATTTAGAGAGAAGTTTTCCTGCAAAAATCTTAAATGAGAGTTTAATAATAACACATAATCTCCTACGTTAAAGTCACGCTTTTGTATCCTTTTGTCATGCCAGCGTTTGACTTTTTCTTTGAATAGCTTGGCATTCTCATAAGCTTGGGTTCTCCATTCATCAAGTGAGCTAATATCAAACAACCTCTTCTCACCGGCAAGTTTGAAGTCATAGTTGAGCTCTTTAATAGCCCAATATGCTTTATGTTCAAGTTCAAGAGGTAAATGACACACTTTTCCATAAACCATCTTATAAGGAGACATACCCATAGGATTTTTGTATGCAGTCCTATAGGCCCATAATGCATCATCAAGTTTTTTGGACCAATTCTTTCTAGATCTATTCACAGTCTTTTGCAAAATTAATTTGAGCTCTCTATTATTCAACCTACTTGACCACTAGACTGCGGATGATAAGGAGATGCGATTCTATGATTAACATCATACTTAGCAAGCATCTTACGGAAAGCACCATGAATAAAGTGTGAACCACCATCAGTCATAAGATATCTAGGGACTCCAAACCTCAGAAAAATAACTTCTTTAATCATTTTAATAGAAGTGTTATGATCAGCACTACTAGTTGGAATAGCTTCTACCCACTTAGTAACGTAATCAACAACAACTAAAATATGTGTATAACCATTAGAGGCAGGAAAAGGTCCCATATAATCAAAGCCCTAAACATCAAATGGTTCAATAACAAGAGAATAATTCATAGGCATTTCTTGACGTCTACTAATGTTACCTACTCTTTGGCATTCATCACAAGATAAGACAAACTTACGAGCAACTTTGAAGAGAGTAGGCCAATAAAAACCAGATTGTAGTACCTTGTGTGCAGTTCTATCTCCAGCGTGGTGTCCTCCATAAGATTCAGAGTGACACTTGCGTAGGATCTGTTCATGTTCATGCTCAGGCACACAACGCCTAATAACACCATCTACTCCTTCTTTATAAAGGTGTGGATCATCCCAAAAGTAATGTCTTAAATCAAAAAAGAATTTTTTTCTTTTGCTGGTATGTGAAACTGGGCGGTATAAATTTAGCAACAATGTAATTAGCATAATCAGCATACCAAGGAGCAGTACGAGAAGCATTAATGACCGCTAATTGTTCATCAAGAAAACTGTTATCAATAGGCAGTGGGTCATCAAGAACATTCTCTAACCTAGACAAGTTGTCTGCAACGGGGTTCTCAGCTCCCTTTCTATCAATAATGTGTAAATCAAATTCTTGGAGCAGGAGAACCCATCTAATGAGTCTAGGCTTAGCATCTTTCTTTTCCATGAGATATTTAATAGTAGCATGATCAGTGTGAATAGTAACTTTGGAATCAACAATATAAGGTCTAAACTTATCACATGCAAACACAACTGCTAAGAATTCTTTTTCAGTAGTAGCATAATTTCTCTGGGTAGTATCAAGAGTCTTACTAGCATACTGGATAACATTCAATTTCTTATCGACTCTTTGCCCTAGAATAGCACCTACAGCATAATCACTAGCATCGCATGTAATTTCAAAAGATAAATTCCAATCAGGTGGCTGAACAATAGGTGAAGTGATCAAAGCTTTCTTAAGTATTTCAAATGCTTCTACACAATCATCATCAAAGACAAAAGGAATAACTTTTTGCAAGTCAGAGGCCTAGAGATTTTAGAAAAGTCCTTAATGAACCTCCTATAAAAACCGGCATGACCAAGGAAACTTCTTATACCTTTTATGTCCTTGGGGCATGGCATCTTTTCAATAGCATCAACCTTTGCTTTGTCAACTTCAATACCTCTCTCGGAAATCTTATGTCCCAAGACAATGCCTTCATTAACCATAAAGTGACACTTTTCCCAATTCAGGAGGAGACTAGTGTCTTCGCATCTCTGCAAAACTCGATCAAGATTGCTGATACGTCTCCGTCGTATCTATAATTTTTGATTGTTCCATGCCAATATTATTCACTTTCATATACTTTTTGGCAACTTTTTACATTATTTTTGGGACTAACATATTGATCCGATTGCCAGTGCGGTTCTGTCATTGCATGTTTTTGTTTTGCAGAAACCCAATAACAAACGGAGTCCAAACGGGATAAAAACGGGCGGAGATTTTTTTTGGAATATTTATGATTTTTGGGAAGTAAAATCAACGCAGAGAACGCAGAAACAAAGAGATAGATCCAATCTCGGAGGGGCTCTCGCCCCTCCCAAGCCATGGGAGCCAAGGACCAGAGGGGAAACCCTTCTCCCATCTAGGGAGAAGGTAAATGAAGAAGAAGAAGAAGGGGGCCCCTCTCCTCCTTGCTTTCGGTGGCGCCGGAGCGCCGCCGGGGGCCATCATCATCACCGCGATCTTCACCAACACCTCCGCCATCTTCACCAACATCTCCACCAACTCTTCCCCCCTCTATGCAGCGGTGTAACCTCTTTCTTACCCACTATAATCTCTACTTAAACATGGTGCTCAACGCTATATATTATTTCCCAATGATGTATGGCTATCCTATGATGTTTGAGTAGATCTGTTTTGTCCTAATGGCTATTTGATGATCGTGATTGGTTTGAGTTGTATGTTTTATTATTGGTGCTGTCCTATGGTGCCCTCCGTGTCACGCAAGCGTGAGGGATTCCCGCTGTAGGGTTTTGCAATACGTTCATGATTCGCTTATAGTGGGTTCGTGAGTAACTGAAACACAAACCCGAGTAAGAGGGATTGTTGCGTATGGGATAAAGGGGACTTGATGCTTTAATGCTATGGTTGGGTTTTACCTTAATGAATCTTTAGTAGTTGCGGATGCTTGCTAGAGTTCCAATCATAAGTGCATATGATCCAAGTAGAGAAAGTATGTTAGCTTATGCCTCTCCCTCAAATAGAATTGCAATAATGATTACCGGTCTAGTTATCGATTGCCTAGGGACAAATAACTTTCTCGTGACCACAAGCTCTTTACTTTTACTAATTTAGTTGTGTCTTTATCTAAACAGCCCCTGGTTTATGTTTACGCTCTCTTTATTATCTTGCAAACCTATCCTATCACACCTACAACGTACTTCTAGTTTCATACTTGTTCTAGGTAAAGCAAACGTCAAGCGTGCGTAGAGTTGTATCGGTGGTCGATAGAACTTGAGGGAATATTTATTCTACCTTTAGCTCCTCGTTGGGTTCGACACTCTTACTTATCGAAAATTGTTGCGATCCCCTATACTTGTGGGTTATCAAGACCTTTTTCTGGCGCCGTTGCCGGGGAGCAATAGCGTGGGGTGAATATTCTCATGTGTGCTTGTTTGCTTTATCACTAAGTAATTTTTATTTGCTGTTCTAAGTCGTTCTCTATCTTTAGTCATGGGTAGGAAATGCAAAATACCAAAAAAATTAGTTGTACCTGCTGAACCAATGGTTGAAGAACCACTCAAAATCTATCACACTACTGAAGCTTTTTTACTTGGATCATCTTTGATCCCTATGTGCTCGTGCTGAAACCCCAACTAGCTTAGTTGAGGGCAAATCTTTAGATGAGCATGCTTGTTATGTGCGACACCGTATATCTAAAAAAGGGAAACTATTATGGGGTCAAATTCAACGTTTACAATGCTATGCTTGGAATTTATGTTGGGAATATGATTTTACTTGTTATTCTGAAAACCCTAAAAAACACCTTCCCTACCAATGTGAGTTTATTGATAATGGAATCTTATCTTCTTATGCTAAGGGTGTTTATAGTTACTATGATGTTCAACAAATTGAAGAATTTGTTGCTTTTAAGGGTGCTTTTGAAATTGCTATGTTGATTGAAAAGTATGATACTACTCTTTACAAATCTGAAAAATTTGCCATACTTGAATATTGTTATTATAATTATGCTTCTAATGCCTATGTTAAACAATTTATTAAGAAAGTCTCCGCTGTCCAAGAAGAGACTAATATTTTGCAGGAAGCTATGGAAGAAGAAATTGATGAAACTGTGAGCTCATTGGATGAAAAAGATGTTGAGGAGTGCGAAGAACAAAAGGAGGAGGAGCGGATTAGCTACCCGTGCCCACCTTCTAATGAGAGTAACCATCCAACTCATACATTATTTAATTCCCCTTCGTGCTTACCGAAGGATGGTTGCTATGATGATTGCCATGATGATTGCTATGATGATTGTTATGATCCCGTTGATTCTCTTGAAATATCCCTTTTTGATGATGTTTGCTATGCTTGTGGCCAAGATGCCAATATGAATTATGCTTATGGAGATGAACTTGCTATAGTTCTTATGTTAAACATGAAATTGTTGCTATTGCACCCACGCATGATAGTCCTATTATCTTTTTGAATTCTCCCGACTACACTATATCGGAGAAGCTTGCACTTATTAAGGATTATATTGATGGGTTGCCTTTTACTGTTGCTCATGATGATTTTGATGAATATAATATGTATGTGCTTGCTGCTCCTACTTGCAATTATTATGAGAGAGGAACTATATCTCCACCTCTCTATGTTTCCCACATGATAAAATTGCAAGAAACTGTTTATACTATGCATTGGCCTTTACTATGTGTGCATGAATTGTTCTTTTATGACATGCTGATGCATAGGAAGAGAGTTAGACTTCGTAGTTACATGATATATGTTACTTTGTGCTCATTACTAAATTACAAATCATTGCTAATTAAAATTGGCTTTGATATACCTTGGGATCCGGGTGGATTCACTACTTGAGCACTATATGCCTAGCTTAATGGCTTTAAAGAAAGCGTTGCCAGGGAGACAACTCGGAAGTTTTAGAGAGTCATTTATTTATGTTGAGTGCTTTCATATAGTTAAAAAACAAAAAAGTAAAGAGGGCAACCTAAAACTTTTCAAAAAGGAAAGTGAAAGTAAGAAAGACAAGCATTGTTGAAGTGGGAGAGCTCCTTGAACTTTGTTCATGCTCACGGAAACTTTGTGAATCTTGATTACAGAAACTTTTCAACGAAAATAATTATCACCCTGTACAATTCCATTGTATTATAAAAATAATGTGCCAAGGTTTGCCTTTAGGTTGTTTACAATGCTTGTTGGTTTGTACGGTGCAGGACAGAAACTTTGGCTGTAGTGCACGATTTTACATTTTTAACTGGAATGTCAATTGGTTCTGATTCCTTTTGTACTGTCTTTCTATACAACTTTTTTATTTTTACTAATTTTGGTAGAATTTTTGGGGTACCATAAGTATGGTGAATGTTCAGATTGCTACAGACTGTTCTGTTTTAGACAGATTCTGTTTTTGATGCATGGTTTGCTTGTTTAGATGAATCTATCAATTTATATCAGTGGATTAAGCCATGGAAAAGTTATATTACAGTAGACACAATGCAAAAACAAAATATTAATTGGTTTGCAACAGTACTTAGAGTGGTGATTTGCTTTATTATACTAACGGATCTTACCGAGTTTTCTGTTGAAGTTTTGTGTGGATGTAGTGTCTAATCGAGGATGTTTCGATATGAGAAGAAGGAAGAGAGGCAAGAGCTCAAGCTTGGGGATACCCGAGGCACCCCAAGCAAATATTCAAGGAGACTCAAGCGTCTAAGCTTGGGGATGCTGGGGAGGCATCCCCTCTTTCTTCAACAAGTATCGGTATGTTTCGAATTCGTTTCGTTCATGCATTATGTGCAAGTCTTGGAGCGTCTTTTGCAATTAGGTTTTTATTTTTCTTTTATGCACCATGCTGGTATGAGATAGTCCTTGTTTGATTTATAGAATTCTCATTGCACTTCACTTAAATATTTTGAGTGTGGCTTTATAGAATGCTTCATGTGCTTCACTTATATCATTTGAAGTTGGATTGCCTATTTCTCTTTACATAGAAAACCGCCATTTGTAGAATGCTCTTTTGTTTCTCTTATATTTGTTAGAGCGTGGGCATATATTTTGTAGAAAGAATTAAACTCTCTTGATTCACTTATATCTATTTAGAGAGATGACAGGAATTGGTCATTCACATGGTTAGTCATAAAATCCTACATAAACTTGTAGATCGCTGAATGTGATATGTTTGACTCCTTGCAATAGTTTTGCGATATAAAGGTGGTCATATTAGAGTTATGCTAGTGGGTGACTGTGGATTAGTAGAAACACTTGTGTTGAGGTTTGTGATTCCCGTAGCATGCACGTATGGTGAACCGCTTTGTGATGAAGTTGGAGCACAATTTTATTTATTGATTGTCTTCCCTATGAGTGGCGGTCGGGGACGAGCGATGGTCTTTTCCTACCAATCTATCCCCCTAGGAGCATGCGCATAGTACTTTGTTTTCAATGGCTTGTAGATTTTTGCAACAAGTATATGAGTTCTTTATGACTAATGTTGAGTCCATGGATTATACGCACTCTCACCCTTCCACCATTGTTAGCCTCTCTTGTGCCGCGCAATTTTCGCCGGTACCATACACCCACCATATACCTTCCTCAAAACAGCCACCATACCTACCTATCATGGCATTTCCATAGCCATTCCGAGATATATTGCCATGCAACTTCCATCATCATCATATTCATGACTTGAGCATTCATTGTCATATTGCTTTGCATGATCGTAAGATAGCTAGCATGATGTTTTCATGGCTTGTCCGTTTTTTGATGTCATTGCTATGCTAGATCATTGCACATCCCGGTACACCGCCGGAAGCATTCAGATAGAGTCATATCTTTGTTCTAGTATCGAGTTGTAATGTTGAGTTGTAAGTAAATAAAAGTGTGATAATCATCATTATTAGAGCATTACCCCAGTGAGGAAAGGATGATGGAGACAATGACTCCCCCACAAGTCGGGATGAGACTCCGGACTTTACAAAAAAAAAGAGGCCAAAGAAGCCCAAATAAAAAAAAAGAGGCCAAAGAAGCCCACCAAAAAAATTAAAAAAAAATAAAAAATTAAAAAAACGAGAGAAAAAGAGAGAAGGGGCAATGTTACTATCCTTTTACCACACTTGTGCTTCAGAGTAGCACCATGTTCTTCATAGAGAGAGCCTCCTATGCTTTCACTTTCATATACTAGTGGGAATTTTCATTATAGAACTTGGCTTGTATATTCCGATGATGGGCTTCCTCAAATGCCCGAGGTCTTCATGAGCAAGCAAGTTGGATGCACACCCACTTAGTTTCAGTTTGAGCTTTCATACACTTATAGCTCTAGTGCATCCGTTGCATGGCAATCCCTACTCACTCATATTGATATCTATTGATGGACATCTCCTTAGCCCGTTGATACGCCTAGTTGATGTGAGACTTTCTCCCTTTTTGTCTTCTCCACATAACCTCCACAATCATATTCTATTCCACCTATAGTGCTATGTCCATGGCTCACGCTCATGTATTGCGTGAAAGTTGAAAAAGTTTGAGATTATTAAAGTATGAAACAATTGCTTCGCTTGTCATCGGGGTTGTGCATGATTAAATACTTTGTGTGATGAAGATAGAGCAATAGCCAGACTATATGATTTTGTAGGGATAACTTTCTTTGGCCATGTTGTTTTGAAAAGACATGATTGTTTTATTGTATGCTCGAAGTATTATTGCTTTTATGTCAAGTGATAGACTATTGCTTTGAATCACTCGTGTCTTAATATTCATGCCATGATTAGACATATGATCAAGATTATGCTAGGTAGCATTCCACGTCAAAAATTACTATTTTTTATCATTTACCTACTCGAGGACGAGCATGAATTAAGCTTGGGGATGCTGATACGTCTCCGTCGTATCTATAATTTTTGGTTGTTCCATGCCAATATTATTCACTTTCATATACTTTTTGGCAACTTTTTACATTATTTTTGGGACTAACATATTGATCCAGTGCCCAGTGCCAGTTCCTGTTTGTTGCATGTTTTTTATTTCGCAGAAACCCAATATCAAACGGAGTCCAAACGGGATAAAAACGGACGGAGATTTTTTTGGAATATTTATGATTTTTGGGAAGTAAAATCAACGCAGAGAACGCAGAAACAGAGAGGTAAATCCAATCTCGGAGGGGCTCTCGCTCCTCCCAAGCCATGGGAGCCAAGGACCAGAGGGGAAACCCTTCTCCCATCTAGGGAGAAGGTCAAGGAAGAAGAATAAGAAGGGGGGCCCTCCCCCCTTGCTTCCGGTGGCGCCGGAGCGCCGCCGAGGGCCATCATCATCACCGCGATCTTCACCAACACCTCCGCCATCTTCACAAACATCTCCACCAACTCTTCCCCCCTCTATGCAGCGGTGTAACCTCTCTCTTACCCGCTGTAATCTCTACTTAAACATGGTGCTCAACGCTATATATTATTTCCCAATGATGTATGGCTATCCTATGATGTTTGAGTAGATCTGTTTTGTCCTAATGGCTATTTGATGATCGTGATTGGTTTGAGTTGTATGTTTTATTATTGGTGTTGTCCTATGGTGCCCTCCGTGTCGCGCAAGCGTGAGGGATTCCCGCTGTAGGGTTTTGCAATACGTTCATGATTCACTTATAGTGGGTTGGTGAGTGACTGAAACACAAACCCGAGTAAGAGGGATTGTTGCGTATGGGATAAAGGGGACTTGATGCTTTAATGCTATGGTTGGGTTTTACCTTATTGAATCTTTAGTAGTTGCAGATGCTTGCTAGAGTTCCAGTCATAAGTGCATATGATCCAAGTAGAGGAAGTATGTTAGCTTATGCCTCTCCCTCAAATAGAATTGCAATACTGATTACCGGTCTAGTTATCGATTGCCTAGGGACAAATAACTTTCTCGTGACAACAAACTCTTTACTTTTACTAATTTAGTTGTGTCTTTATCTAAACAGCCCCTAGTTTATGTTTACGCTCTCTTTATTATCTTGCAAACCTATCCTATCACACCTACAAAGTACTACTAGTTTCATACTTGTTCTAGGTAAAGCAAACGTCAAGCGTGCGTAGAGTTGTATCGGTGGTCGATAGAACTTGACGGAATATTTATTCTACCTTTAGCTCCTCGTTGGGTTCGACACTCTTACTTATCGAAAACTGTTGCGATCCCCTATACTTGTGGGTTATCAGTTGCTCAAACAATCATCAAAAGAGGATCCATAAACGGAGAAATCATCCATGAATACCTCACAAATCTTTTCACAAAAATCAGAGAATATAGCCATCATGCATCTTTGAAAGGTAGCAGGTGCATTTCATAAACCAATAGGCATACGTCTATAAGCAAAAGTACCAAAAGGGCAAGTAAAAGTAGTTTTAGATTGATCCTTCGCTAACACAGGTATCTGAGAGAAGCCAGAATAACCATCTAGAAAGCAGAAATGTGTGTGTTTGGATAGTGTTTCTAGCATTTGATCAATAAAAGGTAAAGGGTAATGATCTTTCTTAGTAGCTTTATTTAACTTACGGAAATACATTACCATCCTATAACCTGTAATAATTCTTTGTGGGATCAATTCATCTTTATCATTAGGAACAATGGTAATACCTCCCTTTTTAGGAACACAATGGACATGGCTTACCCATTCACTATCAGCAACGGGATAAATTATACCTGCCTCAAGGAGCTTTAGTATCTCCTTTCTTACCACTTCTTTCATCTTGGGATTCAGTCGTTGTTGAGGATCTCTAACTGGTTTAACATCGGCCTCCAAATTAATTTTGTGTTGGCATAACGTGGGACTAATTCCCTTGAGATCATCCAGAGTATATCCAATAGCAGCGCGGTGCTTCTTTAGAGTTTTCAATAATCTTTCTTCTTCTTGCTCTGAAAGGTTAGCACTAATACTAACAAGATATATTTTCTTTTCATCAAGATAAGCATACTTAAGATTATCAGGTAATGGTTTGAGTTCAAACACGGGATCACCCTTGGGTGGAGGGGGATCCCCAAGAATTTCAATGGGAATATTATGTTTCAACATAGGTTCCTGTTTGAGGAACACTTCATCTATTTCCCTTCTTTCCTTCATAAACATATCATTTTCATGGTCTAGCAAATATTGTTCTAACGGATCAGTAGGAGGCACAACAATGGAAGCAAGACCAATAATCTCATCCTTACTAGGTGGTTCCCTATCACGAGGTTGTCTACGAAACTTAGCAAAATTAAACTCATGAGACATACCATCTAAGCCAACGGTGACAGTATCTTTTTCACAATCAATCTTAGCACTAGCTGTATTCAAGAATGGTCTACCAAAAATAATGGGACAAAAATCATCTTGTGGGGAACCAAGAACAAGAAAATCAGCAGGGTATTTAACCTTCCCACACAAGACTTCAACATCTCTAACAATCCCAATAGGTTTAATGGTATCCCTATTAGCAAGCTTAATAGTAACATCAATGTCTTCTAATTCAACGGGTGCAATGTCGTGCATAATTTCTTTATATAGATCATAAGGTATCGCACTAGAACTTGCACCCATATCACATAAGCCATGATAACAATGATCTCCTATTTTAGCGGAAATAACAGGCATGCCTACGACAGGTCTATGTATCTTAGTATCAGGTCTAGCAATATTAGCAGATTGATTACAGAAATAAATAACATGCCCATCTAAATCATCATCCAAGAGATCTTTAACCATAGCAATACTAGGTGCAACATTGATTTGCTCAGGAGGTGTATAAGTCCTAGTATTTAGGACAGTATAACCGAGCCTAATCCGAGCTCTCTCACGCCTTCAGCGGTTTTGGCGTCGGATTTCGTGTTTGAATCGATTCTGGCCGTCAGATCTTGTTTCAGCACAAATTTACATGTTGGGCTACTGTCCTAATGGGCGCTACTCGGGGACTTTTTGCAGGCTGTCGTTGAGTGGGCTTCGTTGGCCCATTCTAAACTCACGGCTACTACAGCGATAGGTGCTTCATCGCCCATATATCATCTCCATCCATCCAGCGATGCCACGACGCGCAAGCGAGAAAATCGGCGGTCAAGGATCCAGCGGACTCGAGCAGCGTGAGAGGGGAGCGCTTCGAGGGAGCCGACGCGACAGCGTGAGGGAACCGGCGGTTCGGGGATCTAGCCGACGCGAGCTGCTCGAGGCCGCCTAAGCGTGGGATGCGGGTGAATCGGACGCCGGTCGATCCAGCCGGTGGGCGATCCGCTGCGACGAAGAAAGATAGGCTGCTGGCGTCTGGCGATAATGGTCGACGGCTCGGCGCCTCATCTATCTGAAACTGCTCCTTCGGTTTCTAAGCGCGCATTCATGGCGGGTGATGGCGTACATAAACCGGTGGTTCACCTCCTCGGTGCATCTACTTCATGCTATTTATTCTCGACCTTTGCATCTTTCCTCGTATTAATTTCTTTCACATCCGCTTTCATGGACCGCATATGTGCTAATTCCTGCTGTTCTGTGTGATTCAGCGCCACGGCTGCCAATACAGCCATGGTGAAAGCACGACAACCGATGAGGAGGATGAGGCAGCAGATCATCGGCTTGACAATGCGGAGGAGGATAAGGAAGGGCGGCGTCGTGGCTCACCGACGCAAGAGGATCGGCGGCGGCAGTATTGGTGGTTGGTCTAAGTCGACAGGTAAACCTTAATGCTAGCTCTTCACCTTCCTTTATCTCTGACCCCTGATGCCTTTTGTAATTCACCCTTTATCCCGTTCATCTTGTCGGTCGCAGGTTTACAAGGTTCAGGGTGAGGATCGGCCGATGAAGAGATGGTGTGTGCAGCTGCTGCATGTTGAATTTGTGGTATAGTTGTCGTTTTATCCGTGCCATTTTAATCTGCTCAGAAGTCACCGGATGATGATTATAAGACCACTATTTTACAATTCGGCTTCTTTGTAGTAGTATTACTGAAAGAAATATGCCCTAGAGGCAATAATAAAGTTATTATTTATTTCCTTATATCATGATAAATGTTTATTATTCATGCTAGAATTGTATTAACCGGAAACATAATACATGTGTGAATATATAGACAAACAGAGTGTCACTAGTATGCCTCTACTTGACTAGCTTGTTAATCAAAGATGGTTATGTTTCCTAACCATGAACAAGGAGTTGTTATTTGATTAACAAGGTCACATCATTAGTTGAATGATCTGATTGACATGACCCATTCCGTTAGCTTAGCACACGATCGTTTAGTATGTTGCTATTGCTTCCTTCATGACTTATACATGTTCCTATGACTATGAGATTATGCAACTCCTGTTTACGGAGGAACACTTTGTGTGCTACCAAACGTCACAGCGAATCGGGTGATTATAAAGGTGCTCTACATGTGTCTCCAAAGGTACTTGTTGGGTTGGCGTATTTCGAGATTAGGATTTGTCACTCCGAATGTCGGAGAGGTATCTCTGGGCCCTCTCGGTAATGCACATCACTTAAGCCTTGCAAGCATTACAACTAATGAGTTAGTTGCGGGATGATGTATTACGGAACGAGTAAAGAGACTTGCCGGTAACGAGATTGAACTAGGTATTGGATACCGACGATCGAATCTCGGGCAAGTAACATACCGATGACAAAGGGAACAACGTATATTGTTGTGCGGTTTGACCGATAAAGATCTTCGTAGAATATGTAGGAACCAATATGGGCATCCAGGTCCCGCTATTGGTTATTGATCGGAGACATGTCTCGGTCATGTCTACATTGTTCTCGAACCGTAGGGTCCGCACGCTTAAGGTTTTGATGACAGTTATATTATGAGTTTATGTATTTTGATGTACCGAAAGGTTGTTCGGAATCCCGGATATGATCACGGACATGACGAGGAGTCTCGAAATGGTCGAGACATAAAGATTGATATATTGGACGGATATATTTGGACACGGAAAGGTTCCGGAGAAGTTTGGAGCTCCGGAGGTTACCGGAACCCCGGGAGGTATATGGGCCTTATTGGGCCTGTGGGAAGAAGGAGAAGGAACAAGGGAGGGCGCCCCAAGCCCAAACCGATTGGGGAGGGGGCCGCCCCTTCCTTTCTCCTTCCCCTCTTCCTAATACTACTACTAGTACTACTTCCTAATACTAGTACTCTTTCCTTCCCCTCCAAATAAGATAAGGAAAGGAGGAAACCTACTTGGAGTAGGTTTCCCCCTCCTCTATGGCGCACCCCTTGGGCGGCCTCCTCCTCCCTCCCTCCTTTATATACGGGGTAGGGGCACCCTAGAACACACAAGTTGATCATTGATCGTTCCTTAGCCGTGTGCGGTGCCCCTCCACGATATTACACCTCGATCATATTGTAGCGGTGCTTAGGCGAAGCCTGCGACAGAGAACATCAAGATCGCCACCACGCCGTCGTCTTGTGGAACTCCCCTCGGAGCCTCTCTGGATTGGAGATCGAGGTGCGTCATCGAGCTGTACGCGTGTCAAGAACTCGGAGGTGCGAGTGCGGTGCTTGGATCGGTTGGACCGGGAGGACGTCGACTACTTCCTCTACGTTGCGTCAACGCTTCCGCTTCGGTCTCACGAGTGCGTAGACAACACTCTCCCTCTCTTTGCTATGCATCACCATGATCTTGCGTGTGCGTAGGAATTTTTTGAAATTACTCGTTCCCCAACGATGGCATCCGAGCCTAGGTTTTATGGTTTGATGTTATATGCACGAGTAGAACACAAGTGAGTTGTGGGCGATATAAGTCATCTTGCTTACCAGCATGTCATACTTTGGTTGGCGGTATTGTTGGATGAAGCGGCCCGGACCGACATTACGCCAGACGCTTACGCGAGACTGGTTTTACCGCCGTGCTTTGCACAGGTGACTAGCGGTGTCGGTTTCTCCAACTTTAGTTGAACCAAGTGTGGCTACACCGGTCCTGCGAAGGTTAAAACAGCACCAACTTGACAAACTATCGTTGTGGTTTTGATGCGTAGGTAAGAACGGTTCTTGCTCAGCCCGTAGCAGCCACGTAAAATTTGCAACAACAAAGTAGAGGACGTCTAACTTGTTTTTGCAGGGCATGTTGTGATGTGATATGGTCAAGACGTGATGAGATATAAGTTATTGTATGAGATGATCATGTTTTGTTGAAGTTATCGGCAACTGGCAGAAGCCCTATGGATGTCTCTTTGTTGCATAAGATGCAAGTGCCAAACAATTGCTTTACTTTATCGCTATACGATAGCAATAGTTGCAAGAGCAATAGTTGGTGAGACAACCATGTGATGACACATTGATATAGATCAAGATGATGAAGATCATGGTGTCGTGCGGTGACGATAGAGATCATTCTGATACTTTGGAGATGGAGATCAAAGGCGCAAGATGATCATGGCCATATCATGTCACATATTTTGATTGCATATGATGTTTATCTATTATACATCTTATTCTTTCTTTGATTGACGGTAGCATTTTAAGATGATCTCTCACTAAAATTATCAAGAAGTGTTCTCCCGAGTATGCACCGTTGCCAAAGTTCGTCGTGCCCGGACACCACGTGATGATCGGGTGTGATAAGCTCTCGTCCATCTACAACGGGTGCAAGCCAGTTTTGCACACGCGAATACTCAGTTAAACTTGACGAGCCTAGCATATGCAGATATGGCCTCGAACACGGGACCGAAAGGTCGGCGTGAATCATATAGTAGATATGATCAACATAGTGATGTTCACCATTGAAAACTACTCCATCTCACGTGATGATCGGTTATGGTTTAGTTGATTTGGATCACGTGATCACTTAGATGACTAGAGAGATGTCTGTCTAAGTGGGAGTTCTTAAGTAATATGATTAATTGAACTTAAATTTATCATGAACTTAGTCCTGGTAGTATTTTGCAAATTATGTTGTAAGATCAATAGCTTGCGTTGTTGCTTTCATATGTTTATTTTGATATGTTCCTAGAGAAAACTGTGTTGAAAAATGTAAATAGCAATGATGCGGATTGGATCCGTGATCTGAGGTTTATCCTCATTGCTGCGCAGAAGAATTATGTCCTTGATGCACCGCTAGGTGACAAACCTATTGCGGGAGCGGATGCGAGGCGTTATGAGCGTTTGGCTAGCTCAATATGATGACTACTTGATAGTTTTGTGCACCATGCTTTATGGCTTAGAATCGGGACTTCAAAGATGTTTTGAACATCATGGACCATATGAGATGTTCCAGAGTTGAAGTTAATATTTCAAGCAAATACCGAGTTGAGAGATATGAAATCTCCAACAAGTTCTATAGCTAAAAATGGAGGAGAATTGCTCAACTAGTGAGCATGTGCTCAGATTGTGCAGGTACTACAATCGCTTGAATCAAGTGGGAGTTAATCTTCCAGATAAGATAGTGATTGATGAATTATCTAGTCACCATCACCAAGTTAGTAGAACTTCGTGATGAACTATAGTATGCAAGGGATGATGAAAATGATTCCGAGTTTTTCATGATGATGAAATCGATGAAGGTAGAAATCAAGAAAGAACATCAAGTGTTGATGGTTAACAAGACCACTAGTTTCAAGAAAAGGGCAAAGGGATAGAAGGAACTTCAAGAAGAACAGCAAGCAAGTTGTTGCTCAAGTGAAGAAGCCCAAGTCTGGACCTAAGCACGAGACTAAGTGCTTCTACTACAAAGGGAATGGTTTTTGAAGCGAACTACCCCAAGTATTTGGCGGATAAGAAGGATGGCAAAGTAAACAAAGGTATATTTGATATACATGTTATTGATGTGTACTTTACTAGTGTTTATAGCAACCCCTCAAGTATTTGGTACTGGTTCGGTTGCTAAGAGTAGTAACTCAAACGGAGTTGTAGAATAAGCGAAACTAGTTAAGGGTGAAGTGACGATGTGTGTTGAAAGTAGTTTCAAGATTGATATGATCATCATCGCACACTCCCTATACTTTCGGGATTAGTGTTGAACCTAAATAAATGTTATTTGGTGTTTGCGTTGAGCATGAATATGATTTGATCGTGTTTATTGCAATACGGTTATTCATTTAAGTAAGAGAATAAATTGTTGTTCATTTACATGAATAAAACCTTATATGGTTACACACCCAATGAAAATGGTTCATTGGATCTCGATCGTAGTGATACACATATTCATAATATTGAAACCAAAAGATGCAAAGTTAATAATGATAGTGCAACTTATTTATGGCAATCGCCGTTTAGGTCATATTGGTGTAAAGCGCATGAAGAAACTCCATCTTGATGGGATTTTGGAATCACTTGATTATGAATCACTTGATGCTTGCGAACCATGCCTCATGGGCAAGATGACGAAGACTCCGTTCTCCGAACAATGGAGCGAGCAACCGACTTATTGGAAATAATACATACCGATGTATGCGATCCAATGAGTGTTAAGGCTCATGGCGGGTATCGTTATTTTCGACCTTCACAGATGATTTGAGCAGATATGGGTATATCTACTTGATGAAACATAAGTCTGAAATAGTTGAAAGGTTCAAAGAATTTCAGAGTGAAGTGGAAAAATCATCGTGACAAGAAAATAAGGTTTCTACGATCCGATCGCGGAGACAAATATTTGAGTTCTGAGTTTGGTCTTCAATTAAAACAATGTGGAATAGTTTCACAAATTCATGCCACCTGGAACACCACATCATAATGGTGTGTCCGAATGTCATAACCATACTTTATTGGATATAGTACAATCTATGATGTTTCTTACCGATTTACCAATATCGTTTTGGGATCATGCATTAGAGACAGCTGCATTCACGTTAAACAGGGCACCATCTAAATCCGTTGAGACGACACTATATGAACTGTGGTTTAGCAAGAAACCAAAGTTGTCGTTTCTTAAAGTTTGGGGCTGCGATGCTTATGTGAAAAAGTTTCATCCTGATAAGCTCAAACCCAAATCGAAGAAGTGCGTCTTCATAGAATACCCAAAGGAAATTGTTGGGTACACCTTCTATCATAGATCCAAAGGCAAAACATTCGTTGCTAATAAATGGATCCTTTCTAGAGAAGGAGTTTCTCTCGAAAGAAGTGAGTGGGAGGAAAGTAGAACTTGATGAGGTAATTGTACCTTCTCCCTTATTGGAAAGTAGTTCATCACGAAATCTGTTCTGTGACTACTACACCAATTAGTGAGGAAGCTAATGATGATGATCATGTAACTTCAGATCAAGTTACTACCGAATCTCGTAGGTAAACCAGAGTGAGATCCGCACCAGAGTGGTACGGTAATCCTGTTCTGGAAGTCATGTAACTAGACCATGATAAACCTACGAACTATGAGGAAGCGATGATGAGCCCAGATTCCACGAAATGGCTTGAGGCCATGAAATCTGAGATGAGATCCATGTATGAGAACAAAGTGTGGACTTTGGTGGAGTTGCCCGATGATCGACAAGCCATAGAAAATAAATGGATCTTCAAGAGGAAGACGGACGCTGATAGTAGTATTACTATCTACAAAGCTAGACTTGTCGAAAAAGGTTTTTGACAAAGTTCAACATGTTGAGTACAATGAGATTTTCTCACTCGTATCGATGCTTAAAAGTCTGTCTGAATCATGTTAGCAATTGCCGCATTTTATGAAATCTGGCAAATGGATAAACAAAACTGCATTCCTTAATGGAGTTATTAAAGAAGAGTTGTATGTGATGCAACCAAGAGGTTTTGTCGATCCTAAAGGTGTTAACAAAATGTGCATCTATGGACTGGTGCAAGCATCTCGAATTGGAATATACGCTTTGATAAGTTGATCAAAGCATATAGTTTATCTGAGACTTGCGATGAAGCCTGTATTTACTAGAAAGTGAGTGGGAGCACTACAACATTTCTGATAAGTATATGTGAATGACATATTGTAGATCGGAAATAATGTAGAATTATTCTGCAAAGCATAAAGGAGTGTTTAAAAGAAGTTTTTCAAAGAAAGACCTCGGTGAAGCTGCTTGCATATTGAGCATTAAGATCTATAGAGATAGATCAAGACGCTTGATAAGTTTTTCAATGAGTACATACCTTGACAAGATTTTGAAGTAGTTCAAAATGGAACAGTCAAAGAAAGAGTTCTTGCCTGTGTTACAAGGTGTGAAATTGAGTAAGACTCAAAACCTGACCACGACAGAAGATAGAAAGAAAATGAAAGTCATTCCCTATGCCTTGGCCATAGGTTCTACAAAGTATGCCATGCTGTGTACCAGATCTATTGTATACCCTGACCGAGTTTGGCAAGGAGTACAATAGTGATCTAGGAGTAGATCATTGGACAGCGGTCAAAATTATCCTTAGTGGAATAAGGATATGTTTCTCGATTATGGAAGAGACAAAAGGTTAAATCGTAAAGGGTTACGCCGATGCAAGTTTTGACACCGATCTGGATGACTCTCGGTCTCGATCTAGATACATATTGAAAGTGGGAGCAATTAGCTAGAGTAGCTCCGTGCGAGCATTGTAGACATAAAAATTGCAAAATACATAACGGATCTGAATGTGAAAGACCCGTTGACTAAGATTCTCTCACAAGCAAAACATGATCACACCTAAGTACTCTTTGGGTATTAATCACATAGCGATGTGAACTAGATTACTGAATCTAGTAAACCCTTTGGATGTTGGTCACATGGCTATGTGAACTATGGGTGTTAATCACATGATGATGTGAACTATCGATGTGAATCACATGGTGATGTGATCTGGATTATTGACTCTAGTGCAAGTGGGAGACTGAAGGAAATATGCCCTAGAGGCAATAATAAAGTTATTATTTATTTCCTTATATCATGATAAATGTTTATTATTCATGCTAGAATTGTATAGACAAACAGAGTGTCACTAGTATGCCTCTACTTGACTAGCTTGTTAATCAAAGATGGTTATGTTTCCTAACCATGAACAAGGAGTTGTTATTTGATTAAAAAGGTCACATCATTAGTTGAATGATCTGATTGACATGACCCATTCCGTTAGCTTAGCACACGATCGTTTAGTATGTTGCTATTGCTTCCTTCATGACTTATACATGTTCCTATGACTATGAGATTATGCAACTCCGTTTACGGAGGAACACTTTGTGTGCTACCAAACATCACAACGAATCGGGTGATTATAAAGGTGCTCTATAGGTGTCTCCAAAGGTACTTGTTGGGTTGGCGTATTTCGAGATTAGGATTTGTCACTCCGAATGTCGGAGAGGTATCTCTAGGCCCTCTCGGTAATGCACATCACTTAAGCCTTGCAAGCATTACAACTAATGAGTTAGTTGCGAGATGATGTATTACGAAACGAGTAAAGAGACTTGCCGGTAACGAGATTGAACTAGGTATTGGATACCGACGATTGAATCTCGGGCAAGTAACATACCGATGACAAAGGGAACAACGTATATTGTTGTGCGGTTTGACCGATAAAGATCTTCGTAGAATATGTAGGAACCAATATGGGCATCCAGGTCCCGCTATTGGTTATTGACCGGAGACATGTCTCGGTCATGTCTACATTGTTCTCGAACCATAGGGTCCGCACGCTTAAGGTTTCGATGGCAGTTATATTATGAGTTTATGTATTTTGATGTACCAAAAGGTTGTTCGGAATCCCGGATATGATCACGGACATGACGAGGAGTCTCGAAATGGTCGAGACATAAAGATTGATATATTGGACGGATATATTTGGACACCGGAAAGGTTCCGGAGAAGTTTGGAGCTCCGGAGGTTACCGAACCCCGGAGGTATATGGGCCTTATTGGGCCCATGTAGGAAGAAGGAGAAGGAACAAGGAAGGGGCGCCCCAAGCCCAAACCGAATTGGGGAGGGGGGCCGGCCCCCCTTTCCTTTCTCCTTCCCCCTCTTCCTAATACTACTACTAGTACTACTTCCTAATACTAGTACTCTTTCCTTCCCCCTCCAAATAAGATAAGGAAAAGGGAGGGAAACCTACTTGGAGTAGGTTTCCCCCTCCTCTATGGCGCGCCCCCCTTGGGCCGGCCTCCTCCTCCCTCCCTCCTTTATATACGGGGGTAGGGGGGCACCCTAGAACACACAAGTTGATCATTGATCGTTCCTTAGCCGTGTGCGGTGCCCCCCTCCACGATATTACACCTCGATCATATTGTAGCGGTGCTTAGGCGAAGCCCTGCGACAGGAGAACATCAAGATCGTCACCACGCCGTCGTGCTGACGGAACTCCCCTCGAGCCTCTCTTGGATTGGAGATCGAGGTGCGTCATTGAGCTGTACGCGTGTCAAGAACACGGAGGTGCCGGAGTAACGGTGCTTGGATCGGTTGGACCGGGAGGACGTACGACTACTTCCTCTACGTTGCGTCAACGCTTCCGCTTCGGTCTACGAGGGTACGTAGACAACACTCTCCCCTCTCGTTGCTATGCATCACCATGATCTTGCGTGTGCGTAGGAAATTTTTTGAAATTACTACGTTCCCCAACAATTACTTGGTGAATAGTTGTTACTTTCTGTGAAAGGAGAAGAGCAAAGCTAATGAAAATGCAGAAACTGGCCCATGTGTTGCAGGAATCACAGACCTAAAAAGCACTATGTTGTCATTACGTAATTTTATTTCGGCCTTTTCAACATTGTGAATATCAGTTCTAGCACAAAGTTCATTGTAACTTGTAAGTGTGGTTGTATTGTAGTAATATTGTGAACTCTCATGGAACTTGTATTGCCTTGACCTTTGATTCCTTCCTTCATGATATATCCTCTGTATTTTAATATTCTGACCTCCCATGGAACTTGTATTTCCTTGCCTTGATTCCTTCTTCCATGATATCCTCTTCCTTTTTAGATTTCAATTTTTCGCTGTTGCATTTGCAGCTTCATGGATCTGGAAGTATTGATATTGATGGTTCCAAGAGATGAAAAGGTGTTAAGTATTTTTTTTTTCTCTGTATCGTTCGAGCTAAAGCCAACTGATTGTTGAACATTTCTTTTGAAACAACAGTTTAGGGAACTTTGCATACCCAAGTGCAACCTCATAGAATCTCGGAAGAAATGATATTTGCTAAATTTGTACATTCTCAGATTTTTGGCTTCATAAATATTTGTAGTTTAACTGGACATCTAATTGTACGTTTTGTTGTTTACAGTTTTGGTGTATTCTCTTCTGTTGAACTATAATATCGAGAAATTTTAAAAAATATTTATATGAGTACATATATCAGTTCTACCCATTCGTCACACATCCCTGATGTTTTTTTTTCTGAATATTGCTGTTTTTGGGATGTCATGATGTGATCTTTTGCGACCGGATAGACCTATGAAGAAAGAGCTGAACAAGGTACATTGGAAACCAATCAGATTCCTCTCTTCAGTTGCATGCCATTATTTTGGAAAATGGAGTGGACAAACAAAAGCTGCAAGAAAGCGCAATAGTTCAAAGAACTTGAAACAAATGTATATTATAAGAGCCAACACACTTCATATGCCTAAAAATTACAAGAGCTCAAAACACTGAAAAAATGTATAAGAAATATTTCATATATCGAACATTTATAAGAGCCAAAATAGACGGGCGTGGCAACGCGCGCCATCGACGATCTAGTTACTCTTACAAACAACAGTCGAAGCTTTAGCATGATCCTTTATCCTAAAAGGGAAAGGAGGTTTCTCAACATAAGTAGTAGGAACAATAGGGTCACTATAGGTGATAGTCTTCTCTTCAACTGTAATAGGTGCAACTACTTTCACTTCAACAGGAGAATTATATTTAAACCACTTCTCTTTAGGGAGATCAACGTGAGTAGCAAAAGATTCACATAAAGAAGCTACTATCTCAGAGTCAAGTCCATACTTAACGCTAAATCCACGAAAAGCATCGGTATCCATAAAAGATTTAACACAATCGAACTTAGGTGTCATACTTGACTCCTTACCATCGTCGGAACCCCAGTCTTCAGAGTTGCATTTAATTCTTTCCAATAAATCCCATTTGAAATCAATAGTCTTCAGCATATAAGAACCAGCACAGGAAGTATCGAGCAGGTTGCGATCATTAAGAGAAAGTCGAGCATAAATTTTTTGAATAATCATTTCCCGGGAGAGCTCATGATTGGGGCATGAATATAACATTGACTTAAGCCTCCCCCAAGCTTGAGCGATGCTTTCTCCTTCGCGAGGCCAGAAATTATATATGTAATTACGATCATGATGAACAAGATGCATAGGGTAGAACATCTGGTGAGATTCCAACTTCAATCGCTTATAATTCCAAGATCTCGTATCATCACATAGCCTATACCATGTCAATGCATCTCCCTTCAAAGATAAAGGGAAGACCTTCCTTTTGACAACATCATCGGGAATACCTGCAAGCTTAAATAATCCACAAACTTCATCCACAAAGATAAGGTGTAAATCGGGATGCAATGTTCCATCTCCTGCAAATGGATTAGCTAGCAGTTTCTCTATCATACCCAAAGGAATCTCAAAGTAAATATTTTCATAAAGTTCAGTAGGTTGAGGAGCAACTCTTTGCTCTTCTGGTCGGGGTGAAATATACCCTGAACAAGCCCCTCAAAGGATTAGTTTCCATAGTGACAAGTAACAGAAAATTTCAGCACACTATATAAATATTCCCTTACCAAGTTCCACTCACCGAAAGCGCTACACTCCCCGGCAACGGCGCCAGAAAAGAGTCTTGATGACCCACAAGTGTAGGGGATCAATCGTAGTCCTTTCGATAAGTAAGAGTGTCGAACCCAACAAGGAGCAGAAGGAAATGATAAGCGGTTTTCGGTAAGGTTTTCTCTGCAAGCACTGAAATTGTAGGTGATAGATAGTTCGGTGATAAGATAAATAGTAACGAGTAACAAGTAAATAAAGTAAATAAAGTGAAGCAAGGTGGCCCAATCCTTTATGTAGAAAAGGATAAGCCTGGACAATTTCTAATAATGAGAAAGGAGCTCCCGAGGACACATGGGAATTATCTTCAAGCTAGTTTTCATCACGTTCATATGATTCGGGTTCTGTACTTAGATAATTTGGTATGTGGGTGGACCGGTGCTTGGGTACTGCCCTTACTTGGACAAGCATCCCACTTATGATTAACCCCTATTGCAAGCTTCCGCAACTACAAAAGAAGTATTAAGGTAAACCTAACCATAGCATTAAACATATGGATCCAAATCAGCCCCTAACGAAGCAACGCATAAACTAGGGTTTAAGCTTCTGTCACTCTAGCAACCCATCATCTACTTATTACTTCCCTATGCCTTCCTCTAGGCCCAAATGATGGTGAAGTGTTATGTAGTCGACGTTCACATAACACCACTAGAGGAAAAGACAACATACATCTCATCAAAATATCGAATGAATACCAAATTCACATGACTACTAATAGCAAGACTTCATCCATGTCCTCGGGAACAAACGTAACTACTCACAAAGCATATTCATGTTCATAATCAGAGGAGTAATAATATGCATTAAGGATCTGAACATATGATCTTCCACCAAGTAAACCAATTAGCATCAACTACAAGGAGTAATCAACACTACTAGCAACCCACAGGTACCAATTTGTGGTTTTGATACAAGATTGGATACAAGAGATGAACTAGGGTTTTGAGAGGAGATGGTGCTGGTGAAGATGTTGATGGAGATTGACCCCCTCCCGATGAGAGGATCGTTGGTGATGATTTCCCCCTCCCGGAGGGAAGTGTCCCCGGCAGAACAGCTGCGCCAGAGCCCTAGATTGGTTCCACCAAGGTTCCGCCTCGTGGCGGCGGAGTTTCGTCCCGTAAGCTTGCCCACGATTTTTTCCAGGGTAAAAGCTCTCATATAGCAGAAGATGGACACCGGGGGCCCACGAGGGGGCCCAGGAGACAGGGGGCGCGCCCCCACTCTCCTGGCCAAAGTGTGGGCCCCCTAATGTATTTCTTTCGCCCAATAATTCTTATTAATTCCAAAAACATGTTTCGTGGAGTTTCAGGATTTTGGGAGCAGTGCAAAATAGGTTTCCAATGTTTGCTCCTTTTCCAATTGAATTCGGTATCGGCATTCCCCTCTTCATGGTAAACCTTGTAAAATAAGGGAGAATAGCCCTAAGTATTGAGATATAATGTGTAATAACAGCCCATAATGCAATAAATATTGATATAAAAGCATGATGCAAAATGGACGTATCAACTGTTCTTTCCCTGAAAACACAACCAGCACAACTATCCAAGTAGTCCTTGGAAGCATCGGTTAGTCCATTATAAAAGATATCAAGTATTTCATTTTTCTTCAGAGGATGATCAGGCAAAGCATTAAGTAATCGGAGAAGCCTCCCTCAAGCTTGTGGGAGACTCTCTTCTTTGATTTGCACAAAATTATATATTTCCCGCAAGGCAGCTTGTTTCTTATGAGCAGGGAAATATTTAGCAGAGAAGTAATAAATCATATCCTGGGGACTATGCACACAACCAGGATCAAGAGAATTAAACCAAGTCATAGCATCACCCTTTAATGAGAACGGAAATATCTTAAGGATATAATAATAGCGAGACTTCTCATCATTAGTAAACAGGGTGGCTATATCATTCAACTTGGTAAGATGTGACACAACAGTTTCAGATTCAAGGCCATAAAAAGGATCGGATTCACCCAAAGTAATTATTTCAGGATCAACAGAGAATTCATAATCCTTATCAGTAACATAGATAGGTGAAGTAGCAAAAGCAGGGTCAGGTTTCATTCTAGAATTAAGAGATTGCTGCTTCCATTTAGCTAATAACTTTTTAAGATCATATCTATCTTTGCAAGCAAATATAGCTCTAGCAGCTTCCTCATTCATAACATAACCCTCAGGAACAACAAGTAATTCATAATCAGGGGGAGAACTTTCATCATCACTATCTTCAATAATAGCATCTTCAATAATTTCATTCTCTCTAACCCTAGCAAGTTATTCATCAAGAAATTCACCTAATGGAAAAGTAGTATCACGCACAGAAGTAGTTTCATCATAAGTATCATGCATAGCAGAAGTGGCACCATCAATAACATGCGACATATCAGAGTTCATAGCAGTAGCAGGTTTAGGTGTCGCAAGCTTACTAATAACAGAAGGAGAATCTAGTGCATAGCTAGATGGCAGTTCCTTACCTCCCCTCGTAGTTGAGGGCAAAATCTTAGTTCTTTCGTCTTTCAAGTTCATCATAGTGATCAACAGATATAAATCCCAAGTTACTCAAAGAATAGAGCTATGCTCCCTGGCAACAGCGCCAGAAATTAGTCTTGATAACCTACAAGTGTAGGGGATCGCAACAGCTTTCGAGGGTAGAGTATTCAACCCAAATTTATTGATTCGACAAAAGGGGAGCCAAAGAATATTCTTAAGTATTAGCAGTTGAGTTGTCAATTCAACCACACCTAGATAACTTAGTATCTGCAGCAAAGTATTTAGTAGCAAAGTAGTATGATAGTAATGGTAATAGTGGCAAAAGTAAAGATAATAGTTTTGTAGTAGTTGTAACAGTAACAACGAAAAAGTAAATAAGCGAAGCACAATATGTGAAAAGCTCGTAGGCATTGGATCAGTGATGGATAATTATGTTGGATGCGATTCCTCATGTAATAGCTATAACATAGGGTGACATAGAACTAACTCCAGTTCATCAATGTAATGTAGGCATGTATTCCGAATATAGTCATACGTGCTTATGGAAAAGAACTTGCATGACATCTTTTGTCCTACCCTCCCGTGGCAGTGGGGTCCTAGTGGAAGCTAAGGGATATTAAGGCCTCCTTTTAATAGAGAACCGGAACAAAGCATTAGCACATAGTGAATACATGAACTCCTCAAACTATGGTCATTTTTCATACATTTATAGCTCTAGTGCATCCGTTGCATGGCAATCCCTACTCACTCACATTGATATCTATTAATGGGCATCTCCATAGCCCGTTGATATGCCTAGTTGATGTGAGACTATCTTCTCCTTTTTTGTCTTCTCCACAACCACTATTCTATTCCAAATATAGTGCTATGTCCATGGCTCACGCTCATGTATTGCATGAAAATTGAAAAAGTTTGAAATTGCTAAAGTATGAAACAATTGCTTGGCTTGTCATCGGGGTTGTGCATGATTAAATACTTTGTGTGACGAAGATAGAGCAACAACCAGACTATATGATTTTGTAGGGATAACTTTCTTTAGCCATGTTATTTTGAGGAGACATGATTGCTTTGATTAAGTATGCTTGAAGTATTACTATTTCTTATGTCAATATGAACTTTTATTTTGAATATTTTGGATCTAAATATTCATGCCACAATAAAGAAAATTACATTGAGAATTATGATAGGTAGCATTCCACATCAAAAATTATGTTTTTATCATTTACCTACTCGAGGACGAGCAGGAATTAAGCTTGGGGATGCTTGATACATCTCCAACGTATCTATAATTTTTGATTGTTCCGTGCTATTATATTACCCTTTTTGGATGTTTATGGGCTTTACTTTACACATTTATATCATTTTTGGGACTAACCTACTAACCGGAGGCCCAGCCCGTATTGCTGTTTTTTTGGCCTATTTCAGTATTTCGAAGAAAAGGAATATCAAACGGAGTCCAAATGCAATGAAACCTTCGGGAGCGTGATTCTTGGAAAGAACGTGATCCAGAGGACTTGGAGTGCAAGTCAAGAAGCAGCCGAGGCGGCCACGAGGGTGGAGGGCGCGCCCCCCTATCTCGTGGGCCCCTCGGGCGGCCACCGACCTACTTCTTCCTCCTATATATACCCACGTACCCCGAGAACATCAGAACAAGCCAAGAAAACCTAATTCCACCGCTGCAACCTTCTGTATCCGCGAGATCCGATCTTGGAGCCTTCATCGGTGCTCCGCCGGAGGGGAATCGACCACGGAGGGCTTCTACATCAACACCATAGCCCCTCCGATGAGTTGTGAGTAGTTTACCACAGACCTTCGGGTCCATAGCTATTAGCTAGATGGCTTCTTCTCTCTTTTTGGATCTCAATACCATGTTCTCCTCGATCTTCTTGGAGATCTATTCGATGTAACTCTTTTTGCGGTGTGTTTGTCGATATCCGATGAATTGTGGGTTTATGATCAAGTTTATCTATTAGAAATATTTGAATCTCCTCTGAATTCTTTTATGTATGATTGAGTTATCTTTGCAAGTCTCTTCGAATTATCAGTTTGGTTTGGCCTACTAGATTGATCTTTCTTGCAATGGGAGAAGTGCTTAGCTTTGGGTTCAATCTTGCAGTGTCCTTTCCCAATGGATGTTAGGGCAGCAAGGCACGATTGTATTGTTGCCATCGAGGATAAAAAGATGGGATTTATATCATATTGCTTGAGTTTATCCCTCTACATCATGTCATCTTTCTTAATGCGTTACTTTGTTCTTATGAACTTAATACTCTAGATGCATGCTGGATAGCGGTCGATGTGTGAAGTAATAGTAGTATATGCAGGCAGGAGTCGGTCTACTTGTCACGGAGGTGATGCCTATATACATGATCATGCCTAGATAATCTCATAATTATTCGCTTTTCTATCAATTGCTCGACAATAATTTGTTCACCCACCGTAATACTTATGCTATCATAAAATACCAAAAATATATTTATCTTATCATACTATCTCTATCAAATCTCACTTTCGCAAGTGGCCGTGAAGGGATTGACAACCCCTTTATTGCGTTGGTTGCGAGTTCTTTGTTTGTTTGTGTAGGTGTGTGGGACTTTTGAGGAGCCTCCTACTGGATTGATACCTTACGCTACTATTGCTGCATCACCCTTTCGGTCAAGGCTTACACTAGTAGAAAACGGAGCTTTAGCGCCGGTTCGTAAGGGCCTTTAGTGCCGGTTCCATAACCGGCACTAAAGGGTGGGCACTAAAGGCCCCCCCCCTTTAGTACCAGCTCGGCACGAACCGGCGCTAAAGTGCCACCACGTGGCGTGAGCTCGCCGCCCGGTATGGGGGACCTTTAGTACCGGTTGGTGTTACCAACTGGTACTAAAGGTTTTTTTTTGAATTCTTTTTTTGAAAATTTTGGGAAAAAATTTTGATTTTTTTTTTATTTTTAATTTTTCTGAATTATTTGATGATTTAGTCTCTAATCACCTCTCTTAATTGCTCAAGTGTGGATCACTCATTCCAAATCATCTAACTTCCCGACCAATCACCCATCCCTCTCACTACTCTAGCCCGAGCACGCTTAACTTTCGGGTTCTATTCTCCTTCATTTCCGAGTCTGCACTTGTTGTTTTCCTGACAATAGTAAGATGTTAATCATATTAACCCTTAGGAGTTTAGCTTGAGCATGAAGTCACACATTTCACCGTTTGAGTTTGAAACTATTATTATAAAAAATAGTAATTATTTAATAACGCTAATATTTCTTGAATAAGTTTGACCATAGTTTGACCACAGTTTGACCATAGTTTGACCAGATTTGACCAAAATTCAAAAAATTGAAATAATTATTTAGTAACACTAATATTCTTGAATAATTATGTAGTAACATTAATACTTCTTGAATAAGTAGTTTGACCAGATTTAACCAAAAAATTTTAAAAAAAAACTGAAATTATTTGACCATATCTTTTTTTTCTTTTGGAATTTGAGGATTCTAAATAATTCCAAATAGGCCGTAGGCTGTCTCCATCGGATGCGGATTTTCGTGCTGAATTTTTTTATATATTATACGTTTTTTTCCGACATCGTATGCAAAAGTTATAGCCGTTTTACATTTTCCCTATGCAAGAGTTTGAAAATTGCCCTATAGTGCCAGTTTGTGTCACAAACCGGTACTATAGGTCAGACCCATTCAGTACCGGTTCATGGCACGAACCGGTACTAAAGGTTAGACCTTTAGTACTGGTTCGTGCCACGAACCGGTAGTAAAGGTGATCGTGGGGCCCCGGCCTGACGCCAGCCTGCCACCACCCCTTTAGTACCGGTTCATGCCACGAACCGGTACTAAAGGTTCAACACGAACCGGCATTAATGCAAATCCGTTCGAACCGGCACTAATGGTACCATTAGTACCGGGCCAAAATCAAACCGGCACTAATGTGCTTCACGTTTGACCCTTTTTCTACTAGTGTTATCTAAGACGGCTAGGGAGGTGCTGGTCAAATCCGGCCTCCAATCCAGATGAACTTTAACCATGAGCTGCTTTCAACTCACTAAGAAAATGTGCGGGAACCTGTCATCTATTTCTTCGAACTTCTGGTGGGGCGAAGCAGATGGTCATAAGAAGGTGCACTGGATTGGCTGGGATAAGATGTGCACGAGAAAGCACGAAGGAGGCCTGGGCTTTCGGGACCCTGAAGCGTTCAACCAAGCTATGCTTGCCAAAGCAGCTTGGTGATTGCTACAAGTGCCAGACTCGCTGTGTGGACGGGTACTGAAGGCACGATACTTCTCCGATGGATCAATTCTGAATGCTACGTGTCCCGTTGGGGGATCGTACACTTTTAGAAGCATCTTGCACGGCCGCGACCTGCTCATTGATGGCTTGATTTTGCGAATCGATGACGGCTCTCCAGTTTTGATCCATCATGACAACTGGCTTCCAAGGAGGGGCAGTCTGAGGCCACTGGGCCAACGTTACATCGACGACATTACTCGCGTGGGGGATCTGCTGGATGCCGATGGCCTCTCTTGGGACAAGAGCAAGGTGTTGGAGATGTTCGCCCCAGATGAAGCTCGAGAAATTCTACAAATCCCGGTTGGGGGGACCGGAGGTGCAAGATTACCAAGCATGGAACTACACTAAAAATGGTATCTTCTCGGGCCGCTTGGCGTACCATCTCCGCATGAGCCAGAAACGGGTGAAATTCGGATGGCCAGAGTCCTCATCTTCTGTGGCGGATCATAGGTCTTGGCTGAGCCTTTGGGACACAGTTGCGTCGGGCAAAGTTAAAACTCATATGTGGCGGTTGATACGGAACGGGCTGGCTGTGGGAGCGGAGCTGTTGAGGAGGAAGATCAAGCATGGTGTCTTTTGCATTGCATGTGGCAGGGAGGAAACAAACTATCATAGATTTTGGGGTTGTTATCACTCGGTCAAAGTTCTGAAAAGATAATGCAGTCGGAGTTGGGGGTACCGGTGGCGATCCAACCGGAGTGCTCCCATAGTACGTTGTCAAGATGGTTACTGACGTGGTTCGCGGAGGCTTCAGATAATGAGCGGGTTGTCATGGCACAAGGGGCGTACGTGCTCTGGCTTGCGAGGAATAATGCACGCGATGGACAACGGATTGAGGAGGCGGAGGCGATCGCAAGAAGGGTTTTCCACCTGATGGGCGAGTGGCAGTCCATACATGGGCGTAAGAGCAAACAGGTCAGGCCGGCGGTGAAGGAAAAGTGGCGCCCCCCCGAGGAGGGGTGGGTGAAAGTCAATGTCGACGGTGCCACATCGAAGGGGGGCGACAGCGGGGGAGCTGGGATGATATTTAGAAACCATGATGGTGCTTACATAGGAGGAGCATGCCACGTCCTCCCACTGGTGAGAGACCCAGCGAGGGTAGCGCTCCTGGCTTGCAGAAGAGCTGCCCAATTAGCGGATGAGTTAAACATTGCCAACCTACATATTGAGATGGACTGCAGGGAGATTGTGTGCAAGCTTCAGTGCAGGGAGAAGGATGGTTTACCGCTGGGGCCTATTGTGGAGGTTGTCAAGCAAATGCTAGCCTGGAGGAAAAGTTGGAAAGTTTCTTGGGTTAGGCGTGAGGCCAATAGAGCTTCTCACTTGTTAGCTAGGAAAGCAGTGTCGAATAAGTTGTGCAAAGTGTGGCTGCATGTACCCCGAGATGTTATTTTGCATGTTGTCTCAGACGACATCCCTACGTGGGATGGTTAAATAAAAGTGTGGAATGAGTTAAAAAAAACAGCACAGCAGACCCCAGCACGCTACTCAAGAGTCCAGACCACATTTGCAAGCAATCCTATACTCCACTAATTAGCAACCGCAACCAACTCTATTATACTATGAACATCACGCATCAGATAAGGTTCTACGCTTGATTGATTGGTCAAAGTCTCCCTCGTTGTTGTCTTCTTATAGCAACTCTAGCAATCTTGAGCCTAGCCTCCAGGGCAACTGAAAGGTAATTTGAAATGATTCTAGAATGCCAAGTTGATGAATGTGAAACTGAACATATTCTAGAAGGCCAAGTTGATGCATGTGAAACTGAACATAAACCCAGCAGAAAGCATCTCGAGGACCAAAAATTTAATTCAGAGAATTGGCAGGGGCCGCGCGAACGCGTACCCCCTCTACCACAAATTACGACGTCCACTCTCCCACTTGGGGAGATGGTAGGCCAGCGCATCCACCAAGTGCAATGTGGACCACTAGCCTAGGCCACGACTCTTCTTGATCAGCCGTCGACCCCGTCCAGGTAAGTATGTTGCAAGGGTGCACCTGGGGCTCCTTATATAGCAACCTCCCCCTCCCCTGCGTCCTCTCGCTGGCGAGGTGGTACTAAACGAAAACTAGAGCACCGTTGTGTTGTTGCAACGGTGGGGTGCGAGGTCGTGGGCCTGATTCTGGTGTAGTTTTGGTGCTCAGGCCCGGTTCTCTGAGAGAACGGTTATCGGCAGGAGGAGCAACGTTCCGCTCAAAAAGGCGTGGCAACGTGTACCAGCGGAGGGGTTGGACATACTGTGATACTTGACTGTCAGAGCTTCAAATAAATCCAACTGTCATACGGCAAAAGACTGAAATCTATCAATTCTTTCAATTATCATCTAGACATGAGTCTGTGGTTTCCGGCGAAAAGATATGCTCTACTTGACGATCTTTCAGGCTAACAAAATATACCTGCGAAAAGGCCATACGCCTCCTTGTAAGAAAAATAAGTTGAGAAATGCAACCATAATACCAAGAAATTGGTTTACCTTTGCTATCATATATAACAGGGTAAACCGGAGAGTTCCTGATTACATGCAAAAACTTCTTCAACTTCATGTCTGACTGCTAAAAGAAAGCAAAAAATCAGAACTCAACACCAAGGGTATAGAACTACAGAACTTCAGAAAATCATATGGTTCCCACGGTCATAAGTAGCAATATTAAGTGAAGCAACAACGGCACTATAACCTGTGGCATAGCTATACTCTGTAGAAATCCATCAATGCATCCCCTCTGAACTTTTGCTCCCGAACCAATGCTGGGCAGAGGAGGAACAGGAGCAAGGGAGAACATGGAAGAGGAAGAAGGGGAGCCAGAGAAGGGGAAGAAGAAGAGGGCAGGGTAGGAGATGGGATCCAGGGCATGCCAATAATTGAAAAAAAAGGAAAGTTCATAGGAGCTGAGGGCAGAGGAATTAATATGAACAGTGGTTATCCTTTCAGGAAATGGAAATTTACATACATTTGCACAGTTGAGAAATTACATGCCCTTTGGTGGGCAAAATGAAGCATCAGCAAGAAGATCGTGCTATGGTACACAGATATGAAATACATCAGCGGATGGCAGGTGCCCCATGCATTCAGATCACCCAAAACCAAGCGACGAACGAACCGAGGACCAGCCCAACCACAAGGAACAGCACTATGACGATCCCCGCGGTCTCGGAGTGGTGTATGGGCACGGCCTTGGGCGCGAGGATCATGAGCACGGAGGTCAGGTACCCGTTGGTGAGCCCGAGAAGGCAGGTCAGCACGGTGACCGGGAGCTCGGTGCGGAAGTAGCTGGGTCCGTGCAGGCAGCCATAGAAGAGAGGATAGAACAGGAGCCTCGCGAACGAACCGGCAACCGCAACATTGGAGTTCTGCAGGAGGTAGATGGCCGGCAGGCACTTGCCGATGAGATCAAACACGTTGTAGGCGCTGATGAGCATGATTGGGTACCAGTCCTTGAGCGCCTCCGAGTGCACGTCCTCCGTGATGAACCCCGGGAATATGGACAGGGTGACCGCGTAGATGAGAACTACTCCTATCCCGTACCACTTCACTGTCCCGACGATGCTCCACAGGGTTGACCTCCAGGCAGGCCCCGTCATGCCGCCGCCCACCTCCGCCTTCTGAGCCCTCTGCTTGATGTTCTTGTAGTACACCACAACGGGAAGCCTGCGCGCCACGTTGTAGCACACTATGCAGATGATCATGACCACCATGCCAACCATGAAGTACAGGATTGCGCTTTGCCTTAGCCCATTGGGGTCCTGAGGGAAGCTCGCTTTTGTGATCACTCGAAGCGCTGAGACAAGTACACCTGTGGAACACAAATCATGAAAGACAATGCATCAGGCACTAGCATCAAGCCATCACATATATCCTATATGTATCCTACATTTTGACAAAGAATGTACTGTAATTAAGTAGATCGTCAGGTGCTTGCAAGTTCCAAAGTCAGCAAAGCACAACCTATGCTCCATTGAAATTTGAAACAACTTATTGGTTGGTTATAACAGGTTTTATAGTACCTGCTGCATTCTCAGTTTCTAATCTAAAACTCTTTACTCTTGTCAGCTCGATATGTCAATCTGGTGCCTGATTTCTGAACGAACGCCCAGACCAGTTCCTATTTCCTAGGGACAATTCAGAGAAGTACAGAACACGACTGGGCAGAAACAAACGTGCCAAGTGAAACAGAGGTACTACCTGAAGCGGCAGTTCCGGCGACGACAGCCTGCATGTAGCGCTCGGGGAGCTCGCCGGCGAAGCCGATGACCCCGCCCTGCACGAGCGCGTCGGCGACGCCGCACATGACGGTGGCGGCGACGGTCACGTCGAAGGCGCCGTAGAGGCGCGGCGTGCCCTTGACGTAGACGGCGTCCATGACGGGCACGACGAGGAGCGCGAGCGTGAAGAGGGTGAGGCCCGTGTTGATGCGGGCCGGGGCGCTGGACTTGGGGAAGACGAGCACGATGAGGAGCAGCGGGAGGAGGCAGGAGAGCATGTAGGAGACGGAGAAGACGCGGTCGACGGGCGCGCCCGGGTAGAGGTAGGAGAAGTAGTCGACGGCGGTGATGTAGGCGTTCCAGGGGAGCAGGAACCCGGCGCCGAGCGTGAAGAAGATGAGGTAACCGACCCCGAGCCGGTCGGCCGGCGGTGGGGGAGGGTGCTCGGCCTCCGCCGACCCCGCCGGCGGCGGCAGCAGCGCCGTCGTGGCCTCCTCGTCGCCGCCGGCCATGGCTTGGTCGGGTGGGTGGATTTGGGGGATCTCGGATGGGTGGACTTGGGGGATCTGGACGGGTGACTTGTTTTTTTGGGCTGCTGTCTCGAGAGTTCCGGCTTTGTGGGCTTTCGTGTGGAGCGAGTTGAGGAGGTTCGTGCTCCTACGCTACGCTATGCGACTTTTAATGTAATGATGCACATGTTGCATTCTTTATTGTGTCGCTGACAGCCGTGGGCCGACCGGTGATTCTTTGCTTGATTTTTTGTCTTTGCTTTATCCGCCCATGTGGTATCACGCTATCGGCTATGAAAACTAAAATATGCGCCTACCGCTCAAAAAAAAAAAATATGCGCCTCCCTTTTAAATAACACCTTGAGAGTCTCCCTGCGGAACAGTGCCCCCCTCTCTCTCTCTCTGTTTTTTTTGCGAAAGAAAAAAAATATAAAAATTGATTTCATAAAAATTGCATTCATATTGGCTATATGGAGAATCAATACAAAATCCTCCAAAAATAAGCAAATTCAGATGGTGGGTCTATACTTCTCGTGTTGCAACTTTACATGGGAAAACAATTAAATATATATTTAAAATCGGCGAAAAACACACAAAGGAATACCTTCTTAAAACCAGGAAAATCTACTGGCCCATCGACACCACCTTTACAGGTGGGACCATAGCAGCCCCCCTGAAAAAAACAGCCCACAAAGATTCCAGTGGGCTGTTCAAGATTCCAGCGGCAACAAAATTAGCTACTCCCTTTGTTTACTTTTATAAGACGTTTAGACAATTCAGACAACATCCAAAACATTTTAGTGTCAGCTGTCCAAAATGTCTTATAAGAAAGAATGAAGGGAGTATTAATTATTGTTAGCAAGGCATTGCCTATATAAGATAGGGCACCGTCAGTTCAAAAATAAAAGACAGGGCACCGCTAGGCTTCAAACTTCATATAGGTTGCATCCTATAAGACTACTCGTTGACCTTTGGATGAGAAGCGTGATTATAAAATATCATTAGCACGTCGCACTTTGCCCTATCTTCTCAACACTTTAACCCTTCATCATGCTTCGTTCACAGTGCTTCCTTCCTGCTTCCTGCTTCATTTTCAGCTATGAAGCACATATAGTTTAATTTGGAAGCGAAGTTCATTTTCCTATTACGAAGCACTCATAGTAAGATTTCAAACCAGAGTTTTACAAAGGTTACATGCATTGTCCTTGAGGGTGATCTGGTGAGTGAGATGCTCGCCATCATTCGTGGAAAGATAGAAAGCTCAATAACATATGGTGGACGCACAAGCTTCTTCAATTCAATTACCCTAAAACGCTTGTCTCGATGCCTATAACTAGTTTGCCATCATCCCCTCGCACAATAAGAGCGTATACTATCGGACTCCTCACCCCCCCCCCCAACATTCAAGCGGACATTCGGTCAAGACCTGGAAAGGAGAGAGAAGAAAAAAGCCACCCAACCAGTCTCCCTACTTTGTCCTCATACGCCCGGGTTGTCTGTAGATCCCACCAAAGACATCCAACCCCACCTCTCTCTCTCTCTCTCTCTCTCTCTCTCTCTCTCTCTCTTTGGAGCACCCCACGGCGCCACCAGCCGACTCGCCGCATTTGGCCGATGACCTACCGGATGTCGCTTGCAACAGAACATGTCCATGAACATATAGGGAGCCAAATTAGACAACTGTTATTGTAGATGCTCCGATGGCGCTTATAGAAGTGGAGGCCTTTTCATTCGAGGTTGAAGATCTCAAGTTTGCATTGAGTCAATTTATACGGCTGCACGACAAGAAGCTACGACACACTTTCCGTTACTACTAACACCATTGGGGAACATGTGGCGCATGCTTCATCCAAGATGCTTGGCGGCAGTATAGGAGTAGGAAGATGGTGAAGGACGTGAACATGAGTGAGTCATTCCATTTCATAAGATCAGAAGAATCCAATGGTGAAGATGACCTTTCGCCAAAGAAGAATATGTCTTTGAGAGCATGGTTAATTATTTAGCCGGTTATTGGCTATACTAGTAGATACCCCGTGCGTTGCGGCGGGAAATTGAGCAAAAAAAATTAGTTTAAGAATAAAACCGTAAAAACTATAACAGAAAGATGATTGAAAAAGAAAGAACATTATCATTCAGGTTAAGAGCATTACTAGTAGAACCCTCAAACCCTTATAGCAGTTTTAAGGGTTGAGAAGTGCCAGTTTTTGACACTTTTAAGGGTTGAAAAACAGGGGCAAAGACTAGAACCCTCAAACCCAACCCTTAAACTGCTTTAATGGTTGGATTTGAGGGTTCTAGTCTTGGCCTCAACCCCAACCTTTAAAACTGTCATTTCACATGTCACACATTTCATCACATTTCAATCCACTTAATCCAAAATACTCTTAATGATCAAACTGCAAGAAGTAGGATCTGGCATACCTCATTTGCTACATTTGACAGGGCTTGGTTAACGGCAATGTTGCAGCCTTCACGACGATTTCTTCGACCGAGGCGTGGCGTGGACGGCGCCGCCGGGCGAGGACGGTGGGGCGGAGGCCGAGGCGGGCATGGGGCGCGGCAGAGGTGGGTTGGGGAGAACGCGGCGGGCGGAGGCCGAGGCGTGGCGGGGCGCGCCGAGGCGGGTTGTGAGGACGCGGCGGGAGGATGTGCGGCTGTGGGCGGGAAGACATGGCGCGGGGCGGGGCGGGCAGGGCGGCGATCCACGCGAGAGGAGGAGGCGCGTCGCCCAGGCCGGGATGGACGTGGCCGAGGCGCGAGGCGCCGCGGACGGCAGCGGCGGCGGGCGGGCGGCCGGATCCAGCATGGGCGGCGGCGCGGAGGTTGGGGAGGATGAAACTTCCTTCCCGCGCGTCGTTGCGAGGATTGCAGGTCGACCCCTGTTTTCCTCCCAAACCCTCACTTCTACAGGTTGGAGATGTGTTTCCGAGCTGGGCCTCTAAATTTTCTTAAGGGTCTAAGGGTTAAAGGGGTCTAGTCTATGCACTTTTTTCTGTTCAAACTGTAAAAAAGCAGTTATTTTTACAGATTTGAGGGTTTATGGGTACTACTAGTAATGCTCTAAGCGCATAACTTTATTTATAGTGGAATACTATTTTTCTTCGATTAAGAACCTTCTTTTACCATTATCCCTTTTCTCCATTTTTTCGCATTCTCCAAATTTCTTGTCTAAACAGTGCAATAAATATGAGAGGGTGGTTGTCAGAGTTTCATATATCAAACAAAAATTTGAACAGTATGAACATAGTATTTGTGAAAAGCTTCCTCCCATATTTCCTTCTGTTGACGTTGCTGCATATATCTGTTTGGAAAAATTGACAAAAGAATATTACTACTGCTAAACTATGCATGCTATACTTGAGGCAAATAAAGGATTTCATGAATCTGACTGAACCATATTGCATTGTCTAGTTGACAAAAGTATATTGGATAGACATAGGGTTAATCTGATTGAATCGTTTATTTTCTCGGCATCAGAAATTTATTCGATCGATACAAACAGAGTAAATCTTAACAGAAAGAACATTAAACATTCTTACCTTCCGATCCTCTTTAATTTGGTAGATAGTAGAAAAGTCACGTCATCAAACATCTTTCGAGCAACCTAAGTATCTTCAATCAATAATGGTCATAAATTTGTTGTCATAGACTATAACACATCCCTTAAATAGATGAGACCAGCATGTATTGTAATTCTGACGCAAGTGCGTGCGCTGTCAGATGCCACGGCCTCCAGCTTTGGCAAATGGATGAGGTGAGGTTGATTCTTGATTTAGGATTCAAATCAATAGGTGGGTTCAGCAAAATCTGAAACAAAGGGGAAATATGTCGACTCATGTATATCTTGTAGTACCTGGACATCGATTTGCAAGTGGAGGTCGTCAAGCATCTTGCTGATGCACCTAATCAATTCCAAGGTAGTGTCGTGATGCTCGAGGATGAGACCATCAGCAGCTATCTTGCACGCGTGATCTCCCCTCGACGCCACGCCAATGCAGAAGTCTTATACAGCCCGTGATTTACACATCCGGCTGAACGTCGTCAGGGCTGGTGTTCAAGACGATGATTTACACGCTCATAAACTTGGGCTAGTGAACCACAGTCAACACTATACTGGCCCTGCGGCCCTGTCGTGTGGTCGGGAAGGTGAGCAGAGGACAGACACGCCGACACCGAGCATGGTTCGCTAGCGCCACAGGGCGTCTTCTCGGCATTCTGCCGAGGCCGCCGGCATGCCTCCGCAAGGTAATAGTCGGGCCAATCTAGGCGCGACTGCATCCTCTGCAAGGTCCTCTGCTTCTAGTGCGGGGTGCGCCTACGGTCGGGAAGCCGGAGGCATAGCGGGGACGGCCACGGAGGGACCTCGTCACTGGGGAGGAAGACCTCTCACCATCGCTCGTTGCCTCACGCACGACCGAAAAGAAATACCAGATGGGAGGAGCAATTGAATCGCCAGAGTAGTGGGATTTAATGGAGGGAGAAGGAACCGTTTGTATTGCAAAATAATAGTGGGATTTGATGGAGATTGAAGAAGATAGAGAGGAAGTGGAATCCGCTTCGTGGGGAAGACAGAAGGCGCAGGTCGCAGCGGCTGGGGGCGGCGCGGTCACGCAAGGTTTTTTTAGGCAAGTCTTCTTCACGTATGCTTCTTCACGGAAGGTGGGTCATGGTAGTCTCCAACGATGGAGACCCATGGGCTTCCAATGGGTTTTTTAGTCTCCAAAAATTGCTGAACTGTACGCCCAGCCCAAAAAGTTGAGTCGGAGGCCAGCAGCGAGCGTATGGCTTGGGAAAAGAACGAACCGGTATGCTTAGCGGTGGCAATGCTTAGTAATTTCCTGAATCTTTGATCAAACGGCCGCGGCTTCTCAACTTTACTGAATCAACGGCTGTGACAATTGGGGTGATGTGGCTTCATGAGAAGGCAGGAAAATCACCTAGTGGGGTGCCCCTATTTAGATATAGAAGATGTTGTTGTCATATGTCATATATAGCCAGTATTACAGCCAACCAGTATAATACTTAGCTATAAATATACACTACTATCCCTACAAAAAAACACTACTATAGCCCACCTTACACTCTCACGAAGTTGTTAGGAGCACGTGCTGCAGGTGGCTGTTAATCTATAGCCCGGTTGTGTTCTCTCTCCTCTTCTCTCTCTTCCAACTCATTAAAAATATATTACTTAAATCCTTATAGTCTGCTTACATCACATACTTGATCTAAGAATGATTATGGATAAAATCATGATAGGAAGTACGAAAGGGTTATATGTGTAAGGACATATTTATCCCTGAAGGAAATATGCCCTAGAGGCAATAATAAAGTTATTATTTATTAACTTATATCATGATAAATGTTTATTATTCATGCTAGAATTGTATTAACCGGAAACATAATACATGTGTGAATGTATAGACAAACAGAGTGTCACTAGTATGCCTCTACTTGACTAGCTTGTTAATCAAAGATGGTTATGTTTCCTAACCATGAACAAGGAGTTGTTATTTGATTAACAAGGTCACATCATTAGTTGAATGATCTGATTGACATGACCCATTCCGTTAGCTTAGCACACGATCGTTTAGTATGTCGCTATTGCTTTCTTCATGACTTATACATGTTCCTATGACTATGAGATTATGCAACTCCTGTTTACGGAGGAACACTTTGTGTGCTACCAAACGTCACAACGAATCGGGTGATTATAAAGGTGCTCTACATGTGTCTCCGATGGTACTTGTTGGGTTGGCGTATTTCGAGATTAGGATTTGTCACTCCGAATGTCGGAGAGGTATCTCTGGGCCCTCTCGGTAATACACATCACATAAGCCTTGCAAGCAATGCAACTAATGAGTTAGTTGCGAGATGATGTATTATGGAACGAGTAAAGAGACTTTCCGGTAACGAGATTGAACTAGGTATTGGATACCGACGATCGAATCTCGGGCAAGTAACATACCGATGACAAAGGAACAACGATGTTGTTATGCGGTCCGACCGATAAAGATCTTCGTAGAATATGTAGGAACCAATATGGGCATCCAGGTCCCGCTATTGGTTATTGACCGGAGACGTGTCTCGGTCATGTCTACATTGTTCTCGAACCGTAGGGTCCGCACGCTTAAGGTTTCGATGCGATGCTTATATTATGAGTTTATGAGTTTTGATGTACCGAAGGAGTTCGGAGTCCGGATGAGATCGGGGACATGACGAGGAGTCTCGAAATGGTCGAGACGTAAAGATCGATATATTGGACGACTATATTCGGAGTTCGGAAAGGTTCCGAGTGATTCGGTATTTATCGAGTCTGGGAGAGTTACGGAATTCGTATTGGGCCTTAATGGGCCATACGGGAAAGGAGAAAAAGGGCCAAAAGGGTGGCCGCCGCCCTCCCCTTGGACTAGTCCGAATTGGACTAGGGAGGGGGGCACACCCTTCCTTCCTTCTCCTTCTCTCTTCCCTTTCCTTCTCTCCTACTCCTAATACATGGAAGGGTTCCTAGTTCTACTAGGAAAGGGGGAATCCTACTCCCGGTGGGAGTAGGACTCCCCTAGGGCGCTCCATAGTAGAGGGCCGGCCCTCCCCTCCTCCACTCCTTTATATACGGGAGTAGGGGGCACCCCATGGACACACAAGTTGATCCTTGAGATCGTTCCTTAGCCGTGTGCGGTGCCCCCCTCCACCATATTCCACCTCGGTCATATTGTAGCGGTGCTTAGGCGAAGCCCTGCGTCGGTAGAACATCAAGATCGTCACCACGCCGTCGTGCTGACGGAACTCTCTCCCCGGAGCTTTGCTGGATCGGAGCCCGAGGAGCATCACCGAGCTGTACGTGTGTCACGAACTCGGAGGCGCCGGAGTAACGGCGCTGGGATCGGTTGGATCGCGAGGAGAACGTACGACTACTTACTCTATGTTGTGATCGCTTCCACTTCGGTCTACGAGGGTACGTAGACAACACTCTCCCCTCTCGTTGCTATGCATCACCATGATCTTGCGTGTGCGTAGGAAATTTTTTGAAATTACTACGTTCCCCAACAGTGGCATCCGAGCCTAGGTTTTATGGTTTGATGTTATATGCACGAGTAGAACACAAGTGAGTTGTGGGCGATATAAGTCATACCGCTTACCAAAGATGTCAAACTTTGGTTTGGCGGTATTGTTGGATGAAGCGGCCGGACCGACATTACGCCAGACGCTTACGCGAGACTGGTTTTACCGCCGTGCTTTGCACACAGTGACTAGCGGTGTCGGTTTCTCCAACTTTAGTTGAACCGAGTGTGGCTACGCCCGGTCCTTGCGAAGGTTAAAATAGCACCAACTTGACAAACTATCGTTGTGGTTTTGATGCGAGGTGAGATTGGTTCTTGCTTAAGCCCGTAGCAGCCACGTAAAACTTGCAACAACAAAGTAGAGGACGCCTAACTTGTTTTTGCAGGCATGTTGTGATGTGATATGGTCAAGACGTGATAAGATATAAGTTGTTGTATGAGATGATCATGTTTTGTTGAAGTTATCGACAATCGCGAAGCCCTATGGATGTCTCTTTGTTGCATAAGATGCAAGTGCCAAATAATTGCTTTACTTTATCGCTATACGATAGCAATAGTTGTAAGAGCAATAGTTGGTGAGACAAGCATGTGATGACACATTGATATAGATCAAGATGATGAAGATCATGGTGTCGTGCCGGTGACGATAGAGATCATGATAGTACTTTGGAGATGGAGATCAAAGGCGCAAGATGATCATGGCCATATCATGTCACATATTTTGATTGCATATGATGTTTATCTATTATACATCTTATTCTTGCTTTGATCGACGGTAGCATTTTAAGATGATCTCTCACTAAAATTATCAAGAAGTGTTCTCCCGAGTATGCACCGTTGCCAAAGTTCGTCGTGCCCGGACACCACGTGATGATCGGTGTGATAAGCTCACGTCCATCTACAACAGGTGCAAGCCAGTTTTGCACACGCAGAATACTCAGGTTATACTTGACGAGCCTAGCATATGCAGATATGGCCTCGGAACACGGAGACCGAAAGGTCGAGCGTGAATCGTATAGTAGATATGATCAACATAAGATGTTCACCATTGAAAACTACTCCATCTCACGTGATGATCGGTTATGGTTTAGTTGATTTGGATCACGTGGTCACTTAGATGACTAGAGAGATGTCTATCTAAGTGGGAGTTCTTAAGTAATATGATTAATTGAAATTAAATTTATCATGAACTTAGTCCTGGTAGTATTTTGCAAATTATGTTGTAGATCAATAGCTTGCGTTGTTGCTTTCATATGTTTATTTTTAATATGTTCCTAGAGAAAATTGTGTTGAAAAATGTTAGTAGCAATGATGCGGATTGGATCCGTGATCGGAGGTTTATCCTCATTCTTTGCGGAAGAATTATGTCCTTGATGCACCGCTAGGTGACAAACCTATTGCAGGAGCAGATGTAGACGTTATGAACGTTTGGCTAGCTCAATATGATGACTACTTGATAGTTTTGTGCACCAATGCTTTATGGCTTAGAATCGACTTCAAAGATGTTTTGAACATCATGGACCATATGAGATGTTCCAGAATTGAAGTTAATATTTCAAGCAAATACCCGAGTTGAGAGATATGAAGTCTCCAACAAGTTCTATAGCTAAAAGATGGAGGAGAATCGCTCAACTGGTGAGCATGTGCTCAGATTGTCCGGGTACTACAATCGCTGAATCAAGTGGGAGTTAATCTTCTAGATAAGATAGTGATTGATGAATTCTCTAGTCACCATCACCAAGTTAGTAGAACTTCGTGATGAACTATAGTATGCAAGGGATGACGAAAATGATTCCCGAGCTCTTCGTGATGTTGAAATCGATGAAGGTAGAAATCAAGAAAGAGCATCAAGTGTTGATGGTTGACAAGATCACTAGTTTCAAGAAAAGGGCAAAGGGAAAGAAAGGGGAACTTCAAGTAGATTGACAAGCAAGTTGTCACTCCCACGAAGAAGCCCAAAGCTGAACCAAAGCCTGAAACCGAGTGCTCACACTGCAAAGGAAATGGTCACTGGAAGCGGAAATGTCCTAAATATTTGGTGGTTAAGAAGGATGGCAAAGTGAACAAAGGTATATTTGATATACATGTTATTGATGTGAACTTTACTAGTGTTTATAGCAACCCCTCGGTATTTGGTACTGGTTCAGTTGCTAAGAGTAGTAACTCAAACGGAGTTGCGAATAAATGAAACTAGTTAAGGGTGAAGTGACGATGTGTGTTGAAAGTAGTTTCAAGATTGATATGATCATCATCGCACACTCCCTATACTTTCGGGATTAGTGTTGAACCTAAATAAATGTTATTTTGTGTTTGCGTTGAGCATGAATATGATTTGATCGTGTTTATTGCAATACAGTTATTCATTTAAGTAAGAGAATAAACTGTTGTTCTGTTTACATGAATAAAACCTTATATGGTTACACACCCAATGAAAATGGTTCATTGGATCTCGATAGTAGTGATACACATATTCATAGTGTTGAAGCCAAAAGATGCAGAGTTGATAATGATAGTGCAACTTATTTGTGGCACTGCCATTTGGGTCATATCGGTATAAAGCGCATGAAGAAACTCCATACTGATGGACTTTTGGAACCACTTGATTATGAATCACTTGGTACTTGCGAACCGTGCCTCATGGGCAAGATGACCAAAACGTCGTTCTCCGGTACTATGGAGAGAGCAACAGATTTGTTGGAAATCATACATACAGATGTATGTGGTCCAATGAATGTTGAGGCTCGTGGCGGATATCGTTATTTTCTCACCTTCACAGATGATTTAAGCAGATATGGGTATATCTACTTAATGAAACATAAGTCTGAAATAGTTGAAAGGTTCAAAGAATTTCAGAGTGAAGTGGAAAAATCATCGTAACAAGAAAATAAGGTTTCTACGATTTGATCGCGGGGACAAATATTTAAGTTACGAGTTTGGTCTTCAATTAAAACAATGTGGAATAGTTTCACAAATTCATGCCACCTGGAACACCAGATCTTAATGGTGTGTCCGAACGTCATAACCGTACTTTATTGGATATAGTACAATCTATGATGTTTCTTACCGATTTAACAATGTCGTTTTGGGATCATGCATTGGAGACAACTGCATTCACGTTAAATAGGGCACCATCTAAATCCGTTGAGACGACACTATACGAACTGTGGTTTAGCAAGAAACCAAAGTTGTCGTTTCTTAAAGTTTGGGGCTGCGATGCTTATGTGAAAAAGTTTCATCCTGATAAGCTCGAACCCAAATCGGAGAAGTGCGTCTTCATAGAATACCCGAAGGAAATTGTTGGGTACACCTTCTATCACAGATCCGAAGGCAAGATATTCGTTGCTTAAGATGGATCCTTTCTAGAGAAGGAGTTTCTCTCGAAAGATGTGAGTGGGAGGAAAGTAGAACTTGATGAGGTAACAAGACTAGCTCCCTTATTGGAAAGTAGTTCATCACGTAAATTGGTTCCGTGACACCTACACCAATTAGTGAGGAAGTTAATGATGATGATCATAAAACTTCAGATCAAGTTACTACCGAACCTCGTAGGTAAAACATTGTGAGATCCGCACTGAGTGGTACGGTAATCCTGCTCGGAGGTCGTGTTACTTGACCATGACAAACCTACGAACTATGAGGAAGCGATGATGAGCCCAGATTCCGCAAAATGGTTTGAGGCCATGAAATCGAGATATGATCCATGTATGAGAACAAAGTATGGACTTTGATGGATTTGCCCAAGATCGGCAAACCATAGAAAATAAATGGATCTTCAAGAGGAAGATGGACGCTGATAGTAGTGTTACTATCTACAAAGCTCGACTTGTTGCAAAAAGGTTTTCGACAAAGTTCAAGATGTTGACTACAATGAGATTTTCTCAACTCGTAGCGATGCTTAAGTCTGTCCGAATCATGTTAGCAATTGCCACAATTTATGAAATTTGGCAAATGGATGTAAAAACTGCATTCTGAATGGTTTTCGGAGGAAGAGTTGTATATGATGCAACCGAAGGTTTTTCGATCCAAAGGAGCTAACAAAGTGTGCAAGCTCCAAGCGATCCATCTATGGACTGGTGCAAGCATCTCGAGTTGGAATATACGCTTTGATGAGTTGATCAAAGCATATAGTTTTGCATGACTTATGGTGAAGCCTGATTTACTAGAAAGTGAGTGGGGCACTACAACATTTCGATAAGTATATGTGAATGACATATTGTAGATCGGAAATAATGTAGAATTATTCGCAAAGCATAAAGGAGTGTTTGAAAGAAGTTTTTCAAAGAAAGACCTCGGTGAAGCTGCTTACATATTGAGCATTAAGATCTATAGAGATAGATCAAGACGCTTGATAAGTTTTTTCAATGAGTACATACCTCGACAAGATTTTGAAGTAGTTCAAAATGAAACAGTCAAAGAAAGAGTTCTTGCCCGTGTTAAAAGGTGTGAAATTGAGTAAGACTCAAAACCCGACCACGGCAGAAGATAGAAAGAGAATGAAAGTCATTCCCTATGCCTTGGCCATAGGTTCTATAAAGTATGCCATGCTGTGTACCAGATCTATTGTATACCCCTGACCGAGTTTGGCAAGGAGTACAATAGTGATCTAGGAGTAGATCATCGACAGCGGTCAAAATTATCCTTAGTGGAATAAGGATATGTTTCTCGATTATGGAAGTGACAAAAGGTTAGGGCCGTAAAGGGTTACGCCGATGCAAGTTTTGACACCGATCCGATGACTCTAAGTCTCGATCTAGATACATATTGAAAGTGGGAGCAATTAGCTAGAGTAGCTTGCAAGAGCATTGTAGACATAGAAAATTGCAAAATACATAACGCATCTGAATGTGAAAGACCCGTTGACTAAGACTCTCTCACAAGCAAAACATGATCACACCTTAGTACTCTTTGGGTGTTAATCACATAGCGATGTGAACTAGATTACTGAATCTAGTAAACCCTTTGGATGTTGGTCACATGGCGATGTGAACTATGGGTGTTAATCACATGATGATGTGAACTATCGATGTGAATCACATGGTGATGTGATCTAGATTATTGACTCTAGTGCAAGTGGGAGACTGAAGGAAATATGCCCTAGAGGCAATAATAAAGTTATTATTTATTTCCTTATATCATGATAAATGTTTATTATTCATGCTAGAATTGTATTAACCGGAAACATAATACATGTGTGAATGTATAGGCAAACAGAGTGTCACTAGTATGCCTCTACTTGACTAGCTTGTTAATCAAAGATGGTTATGTTTCCTAACCATGAACAAGGAGTTGTTATTTGATTAACAAGGTCACATCATTAGTTGAATGATCTGATTGACATGACCCATTCTGTTAGCTTAGCACACGATCGTTTAGTATGTCGCTATTGCTTTCTTCATGACTTATACATGTTCCTATGACTATGAGATTATGCAACTCCCGTTTACCGGAGGAACACTTTGTGTGCTACCAAACGTCACAACTTAACTGGGTGATTATAAAGGTGCTCTACATGTGTCTCCGATGGTACTTGTTGGGTTGGCGTATTTCGAGATTAGGATTTGTCACTCCGAATGTCGGAGAGGTATCTCTGGGCCCTCTCGGTAATACACATCACATAAGCCTTGCAAGCAATGCAACTAATGAGTTAGTTGCGAGATGATGTATTACGGAACGAGTAAAGAGACTTTCCGGTAACGAGATTGAACTAGGTATTGGATACCGACGATCGAATCTCGGGCAAGTAACATACCGATGACAAAGGGAACAACGTATGTTGTTATGCGGTCTGACCGATAACACTCTCCCCTCTCGTTGCTATGCATCACCATGATCTTGCGTGTGCGTAGGATTTTTTTTGAAATTACTACGTTCCCCAACAATCCCTTAGGTGTTTTGGTGATTGATGACAATGCTTTTGCGGACTAATCGTGTGCCTTGAGTTTCTCAGATACTTCATCACTAGGCACGAGACGATTCGGTGCCCCTCGGAGAGTATCGAAGTCGACGTTGTTCTACTTTTCTCTTTGGTGGATTTGAGTCGTAGGAGAGCCGTACTATTGAGAGGGGGTCCGCGTCGGAAAGGTTTGGGTGGAATCAACACGTACACTTGTCCTACCTTTCCTCGCACTTTGGAGTTTCTCATCGTTATCTTGGTTGTCTTGAAATCGACGATTATCGCTGTATTTGCGGTAGTACCGCAAGTACCAGCGGTAGTACTGCTGTGGGTCACGGTAGTACCGCTCCTCCGAGTCAGAGTACCGCTGCCCCTGTGCCTAGTGCCGCCCCGCACGGTAGTAGGGGCGGATGTAATTTTTACATCCGCCACCCACGGTAGTACCGCTTCACCAACAGCGGTAGTACCGCTGGGGCCCACGGTAGTACCGCTCCCAGAGTCATAGTACCGCGTGGCCCTCCTACCTAGTACCGCAGCGTCACGGTAGTAGGAGCGGATGTAATTTTTTACATCCGCGCCTGCCATGGTAGTATCGTGCCTCGCGAGCGGTAGTACCGCGTCGGATTTTTGTACCACCTCATTTTCAGCGGAAGTAGGCATGGATGTAATTTATTTCATCCGCGCCCTTCCCAGCCAATGACTTTCCTGCCTTGCGGTAGTACCGCAAGGGGGAGCGGTAGTACCGCACAAGCGGTAGTACTGCCCCCCTAGTCAGGCAAGTTTCGGCCTGTGCTGCTGTTGCGGAAGTACCATGGTCCGCCACGGTAGTACCGCGCGGCCTCGCGGTAGTACCGCCAATTGAGTACCGCGCTCCTGGAGCGGTAGTACCGCGTGTCACGGGCTGAACATGTGGATAACGGTTGGATTTTTCCCATGACTATAAAAGGGGCGTCTTCTACTTATAGTTGACCACCTCTTCCACCTCTAAGCTCCATTGTTGCTCCAAGCTCCATTTTCGCCCGATCTCTCTCCCTAGCCAATCAAACTTGTTGATTTGCTCGGGATTGGGTGACAAGGGCCCGATCTACACTTCCACCACAGGATATTTGATTCCCCCCACTTATCCCTAGCGGATCTTGTTACTCTTGTGTTTGAGCACCCTAGACGGTTGGGGTCACCTCGAAGCCATACTCCATTGTGGTGAAGCTTCGCGGTGTTGTTGGGAGCCTCCAATTGTTGTGGAGATTGCCCCAACCTTGTTTGTAAAGGTTCGGTCGCCGCCTTCAAGGGCACCAATAGTGGAATCACGACATCTCGCATTGTGTGAGGGCATGAGGAGAATACGGTGGCCCTAGTGGCTTCTTGGGGAGCATTGTGCCTCCACAACGCTCTAACCGATACTTACTTCCCTTTAAAAGGAAGGAACTTCGGTAACACATCCTCGTCTCCACCGGCTCCACTCTTGGTTATTTCGTGCCTTTACTTTTGCAAGCTTACTTGTGTTACATCCATTGCTTGCTTTTGTGCTAGTTGTCATTGCATCATATAGGTTGCTCACTTAGTTGCACATCTAGACAACCTACTTTGTTGCAAAGTTTAATTTGGTAAAGAAAAGCTTAAAAAGTGTTAGTTGCCTATTCACCCCCCCTCTAGTCAACCATATCGATCCTTTCAATTGGTATCAGAGCCTCGTCTCTTTTTAAGGGCTTTACCGTCTGAAGAGTATGGTTGATGTCGTAGATGAGGTGGGAGAGCACTCCGGTGCGAATCCGATCTCATCTACGGGAGATGGGGGTAACTCGATCTCACGTGAGGAATTCAATGTGGCTTTGGAAAACATTGAAAACCTCCATGACGACCGAGGTTAAGGACATGTTTAAGGATTTCCTAGAAGGACTTAAACAATCTACCTCGCCGATGAAAGTGGGTGATCCCACCAACAAGGTGACGGATGCTACCTCCGACAAGGGGGAAGCTAACATTGAAAAGAGTCCTTCTATTAGTGGTAGAAATGGTACCAGTATCTTTGCCCATGTGGAACCCCCAATTTATGGAGGGCCAATCCCCTCCACTCATTTGAATCATGCCGGTCCTCCTCCTAAATATGAGAAACATGAAGATTTTGATTCTTGGGTCTATTGCTTTAAGCGTCATTTAAAACATGTGAACACTAACCTTTGGAGAATCATTGAAGAAGGTTTCTATCCTCATGACCCAAGCAACTTCATCCCTCGAGAAGCCGTGGACAATCAATTCAATGAGAGTGCTCTTTTCATCATCCAAGATGCAATCCTTCCCGAAGATCTCCCTCATCTTCGACCTCATGCCATGGCTAAAGAAGCATGGAAATGTGTTGACTCTCTCTATCGAGGAAGTGCTAGCATTCAACGCTCCAACTATGAAGTGGTGCAAGATGAGGCCGATGAGTTTGCAATGAAAGAAGATGAAGAACCTCGTGAGCTCTTTCGAAGAGTGACCAAACTCGCGGTCTCACTCCGAGATCATGGAAGCAAGGACACGGATGACAACTGGATCAAGCACAAGTTCCTCAAGGCCATGATGCCCTACAACAAAGCCATGTCCTCCGTCATTCGTCAAAGACCGGACTTCCACTCCATGACCTCAAGTGAAGTGTTGGATGAGTTGGTTGCAATGAGCATCTTGGACAAGACCGCCGACAATGCGGTGCTCCGTTCTCAAAGGGCAAAGAAGCCCAACCTTGCTTGGAAGGCCAACATCATCATGGAAGAAGAGGAAGAAGTGGAAGATGAGGAGAGCAATCCCGAAGACACCAAGTATGATTATCATGAGCACATGGCCCTTGCTTCAAGACAATTTTGGAGCAAGAAGAATACAAGACCCAACTTCAACAAGAACAACTCAAATGGCGTCAAGGGAAAGCAACGAGTTAGAACGTGCTTCAACTGTGGCAATGTGAGCCATTTCGTTGCAGATTGTCCTTACGAGAAGCGGGAAGACAATGGTGGCAAATTCATTCGAAAAGACAAAGCCAAGTCCTTCCCCAACAAGAACAACTTCGCCAAGAAGACTCCAACTCGTGGGTTGGTGGTTCAAGAAGAATACCAAGAGGATGACGATGATGATGAAAGTGGAGAAGCAATGGCCATGGCATCTGTTGCCATTGCTACTACTTCCCCGGTGTCTCTCTTTGATTCACCCAATGAAAAGATCACCGCCAAGTGCCTCATGGCTAAAGCTTCAAACAAGGTAACCCCCAACATCACAACCACCATCATTACTAATCCCTCCTTGGAGGATTGCATTGATGAACATGTTGAGTCTAATGAGGAAGTGAGTGAATTTGAGTATTTTATGAGTAAGCTCAAGGGTAAGTCCAAAAAGCACTTTGTTGCTCTCTTGGAACAACTTGGTGAGGCCAATGACATGATCGAGGCTCACGAAGAAACCATCTCTAAGATGGAAGGTCATAGTCGTGACTATGCCGATGAGATATCGGATCTCTCTAATGCTCTTGAGGAAGAGGTGTGCATCGTTTGACTCTTGAGGAGTCACACAATGATGGCCATGCTAAGTTAAAGAAAGATCTTGATCATGCTCTTGTCGTGTCTCGTGTGCTAGCCTCCGAGAAGGCTAAACTTGGGGTTGATCATGCTAGACTCAAAGAGGAGTTTGAGATACTTGACAAGGCCCACAAGGTCTTGAAGGGTACTCATGCTAACCTCAAAGAGTCTGATGCTCAACTCCAAGTTAAGCTAATCAAGGAAAAGGCCACCTTTCCTCATATGGTATTAATTGATAATGCGTGTGCTACTAACCCGTGTTGTGAGCATGTGCATCTTGTGGAGGAGAATGCCAAGTTGAAGGATCAACTTGAGAAAGGCCTTGTGACATGCATTCAAGGTGAGAAGAACCTCAACGACCTTTTGAGCAATCAAAAGGAAGTTGTGGCCAAGGAAGGAATTGGGTTTGCACCCAAGTCCAAGAGCAAGAAGAAGAAGAACAACAAGACCAAACGTCCTCCTCCTCTCAAGCAAACGTTTGTGGAAGAGGGAGAGGGTGCTCCTAAGGAGAAGAACGAAAAAGTGAAGGGAGTTGATGTCCAAAAGGGCAAAAGCATTTCCTCAAACAAAGTCGGCGACTTTAACCCGTCATATGTGTTGTGCCGTGCTAGTGATGGACATGTCTTTGCTAAATTTGTTGGTTATCCTTATGAGTACATTGAATGGTCTATTTGGGTTCCCAAGACCCTTGTTACTAACATCAAAGGACCCATTACGAAATGGGTACCTAAAACCAAGCATTGATCTCTTGTAGGTGTTTGCTTCCGGTGTTGGATCATGGTTGCTCAATAGTGGAGCAACAAATCATATGACCGGGAGCAAGGACTTGGTGGTGGACATGCAAGAGATTCCATCTATGCCCACCAATGTCGAGTGGGGTGATACATCACATTCTAAGGTATTGCGTCTCGGCAAGGTTGTCATTTCTCATGATCTAACGATCGAGAAGGTCATGCTTGTTGAGTCCCTTGCATACAATTTGCTTTCCGTTCGTCAACTTGCACTCACGGGTTTTGCTACTTTCTTTGACATTGATACCGTGGCCCTCTTGTGGAGCAAGACTCTTAAAGTAGCCTTTGTTTGACATGTCGAGAATGGTCTCTATGTGATTAACTTTTCGGAGCGACCCACTAAGACCGCGACATGCATAATGGCTAAAGTTGACGTGGGATGGCTTTGGCATTGCCATTTAGCCCATGTCAATATGAGATCGTTGCAAAGTCTTCTCAAGGGGGACCATGTTCGTGGACTAACGAATGTTAGTTTTGCCAAAGATCGTGCTTGCAGTGCTTGTATCGAAGGAAAGCTTCATGAAAAGGCTCACCCTCCATCTACCATCATCTACTCAAAGAGACCCTTGGAGATCTTAACATGGTTCTCTTTGGGCCTCCATCTTTTGATAGTCTTGGAGGAAGAAAGTATTGCTTGGTGATTGTGGATGACTACTCAAGATACACTTGGGTATACTTCTTCAAGAGGAAGAGTGAGACTCAACAAACAGTCATCGACTTTGCAAATGAAGCTCAACGTCAACACAATGCAAAGATCTTGACAATAAGAAGTGACAACGGCACCGAGTTCAAGAACTACACCTTGGATGAGTTTCTTAGTGATGAGGGGATCAAGCACCAATATGCTGCTCCATACACCCCTCAACAAAATGGTGTTGCGGAGAGGAAGAACCGGACGTTGATGGATGCGGCTAGGACCATGATGGCGGAGTTCAAGTCTCCATACAACTTTTGGGCCGAAGCCATCAACACCGCATGTCATGCATCCAATCGGCTCTATCTTCGCAAAGTCTTGAACAAGACTCCTTATGAGATACTCATCGGCAACAAGCCCAACCTCAAGTACTTCCGGGTGTTCGGTTTGTAAGTGTTTCATTCTCAAGAAAGGTGTTCGTTTGTCTAAATTTGAGGCTAGAGATCATGAGGGCATATTTGTTGGTTATGCTACAAACTCTCATGCTTACCGTGTTCTCAACAAGTCCACCGGACTCATTGAGGAGACGTGTAACGTGGAGTTTGATGAAAATAACGACTCCCAAGTGGAGCAAAGTGGTACTTGTGATGTAGGTGATGAAATTCCTCCCCAAGCCATAAGAAGAATGGGTATTGGTCAAATTCTACCCATTGAGGAACCCCTTGTGGCCGAAGGAGAAGGACTATGCTCTAATCAAGTGGAGCCATCACCTCACCAAGACCCACACGCTTCCGAAGAACAAAGTGAAGGCCCTCAACCTCGTGAACAAGACCAAGGGCAAGATCAACCTCAAGATGGTGGTGAACCTCTAAATGATGCCCAAGGTCAAGTTCTCCCCCTCGAGCAAGTTCAAGATCAAGATCAAGCTCAAGATCAAGAACAAGCTCAAGACGGCGCTCAAGATGATCAAGTCAACCCTCCTCCTTCCACACTCGAGGAGGAATTAGAGCGCCGTAGACAATTAGCAAACTATTGTGAACATCACGCGTTTGTCTCTTGTGTTGAACCCCAAAAGGTCTATGAGGCGCTCGAAGACTCGGATTGGCTCAATGCCATGCATGAAGAACTCAACAACTTCGAGTACAACAAGGTGTGGAGATTGGTGCCAAGACCATCGGGGAACCACAACGTCATTGGAACCAAGTGGATCTTCAAGAACAAGCAAGACGCTCATGGGAACATCATTCGCAACAAGGCAAGATTGGTAGCACAAGGCTACTCCCAAGTCGAGGGTATCGACTACGGTGAAACCTTTGCTCCCGTTGCTCGTCTTGAATCCATTCGTTTGTTGATTGCTTATGCTTCCCATCACAACTTTAAGTTGCAACAAATGGATGTGAAAAGTGCTTTTCTTAATGGTCCTATAAATGAGTTGGTCTATGTCAAGCAACCCCCCGGGTTCGAGGACCCCTACTTCCCGGATCATGTGTATCAACTCGATAAGGCACTCTATGGCCTTAAACAAGCCCCACGTGCATGGTATGACCACCTTACCGAGTTGCTACAAGATCGTGGATTTGAAGTAGGGCAAACGATCCCACTCTTTTTACTAAGAAGGTCAAAGGGGAGTTGTTTGTATGCCAACTATATGTTGATGATATTATCTTTGGTTCTCCTAACAAAGCTTTCAATGAGGAATTTGCCGCTCTCATGACCTCCAAGTTCAAGATGTCTTCGATGGGAGAGTTGAAGTTCTTCCTTGGTTTTGACATCAAACAAAGAAGAGAAGGAACCTTCATCAACCAAGCCAAATACACTCAAGACATGCTTAAAAGATTCAAGCTAAGTGATGTCAAGCCGGCTACTACACCAATGCCTATCAAGTGCCAACTTGACATCGATCCCAATGGTAAAGCGGTGGATCAAAAGGTATATCGCTCCATGATTGGCTCCTTGATTTACCTTTGTGCATCTAGACCGGATATCATGTTGAGTGTGGGGATGTGTGCACGGTTTCAAGCCGCACCGAAGGAAAGTCACTATGTGGCGATCAAGCGAATCTTTTGATATTTGGCTCATACCCCAAACTTTGGCTTATGGTACCTGAGGGAGTCCTGGACTAGGGGGTGTCCGGACAGCCGGACTATCATCGTCCGCCGGACTCCAAGACTATGAAGATACAAGATTGAAGACTTCGTCCCGTGTTCGGATGGGACTTTCCTTGGCGTAGAAGGCAAGCTTGGCGATACGGATATGTAGATCTCCTACTATTGTAACCGACTCTGTGTAACCCTAGCCCTCTCCGGTGTCTATATAAACCGGAGGGCTTTAGTCCGTAGGACACACCAACCATTACAACAATCATACCATAGGCTAGCTTCTAGGGTTTAGCCTCCTTGATCTCGTGGTAGATCCACTCTTGTAATACACATCATCAATATTAATCAAGCAGGACGTAGGGTTTTACCTCCATCAAGAGGGCCCGAACCTGGGTAAAACATCGTGTCCCTTGTCTCCTATTACCATCCGCCTAGACGCACATTCGGGACCCCCTACCGAGATCCGCCGGTTTTGACACCGACATTGGTGCTTTCATTGAGAGTTCCTGCGTGTCGCCACCGATAGGCTTGATGGCTTCTCCAATCAACAACAACGCCGCCTGTGGTGAGACTTTTCTCCCGAAAGATCTTCAGATTCGCGGTTTCAAGGCCATGGGCCAATTCACTTGGCCATCCGAGCAGATCGAAGCTACACCCCGCCATCAGTCGTTCGAAGCCTAAACTTCACGGCCGACATCCGCGGAGACTTGATCTTCAATGGACTCGAGCCACAGCCGAGCGTGCCGCGCTGTCATGATGGGCATGATTTAGCTCTGCCGCCGGACAGTGCCTTGGTGGCCGCACATGAATCCGCTCCGGCCCTTAGTCCGGAGTCGATCGCGCAGATCGAGGACCTGTGGCTGGACACCGCCTCGGGGGCTGCAACTTCCACGGAGATGGAGCCAAACACTAACCTTGTCCCTTGCAAAGCTCGTGACTCCGAGGTGCCGGACTCCCTGCCGGACTCCGAACCTCCCGCGCCCCTGCCAATCGAATCTGATTGGGCGCCGATCATGGAGTTCACCGCCGCAGACATCTTCCAACACTCACCCTTTGGCGACATCCTAAATTCGCTAAAGCATCTCTTGCTATCCGGAGAGCCCTGGCCGGACTACGGCCAGGATGGTTGGGATGCGGACGACGAAGAAATTCAAACCCCACCCACCACCCACTTTGTAGCCACTGTCGACGATCTAACCGACATGCTAGACTATGACTCCGAAGACATCGACGGTATGGACGATGATGCCGGAGACGATCAAGAACCAGCGCCTACAGGGCACTGGAAGTCCACCTCGTCATATGACATATACATGTTGGACACCCCAAAAGATGGGGACGGCGAAGAAGCAGCGGAGGCAGATTCCTCAAAGAAACAACCTAAGCGCCGACGTCAGCGGCGCCGCTCTAAATCCCGCCACAGCAAGAATGGAGATTCCGGCACCGGAGATAATAACACCCCAGAGAGTGCCGAAGACAACCCCCTCCAGCGAGATTCAGCGCATGAGGATGCAAAAGCAAGCCCTCAAAAGAGAGCGGCAAACGAAGAGGTCGAGGATGATAATTACATACCTCCCTCCAAAGACGAGGCAAGCCTCAACGACGACGAATTCGTCGTGCCGGAGGATCCCGTCGAACAAGAGTGTTTTAAACGCAGGCTTATTGCCACGGCAAATAACCTAAAGAAAAAGCAGCAGCAGCTTCAAGCTGATCAAGACCTGCTGGCCGACAGATGGACCGAGGTCCTCGCGGCCGAAGAGTATGAACTCAAACGCCCCTCCAAAAGCTACCCAAAACGCAAGTTGCTCCCCCGATTAGAGGAGGAAGCATACATACCTTCATCACCAGTGCACAATACGAACGACCGACCACCCCGTGGTCGCGATAGAGAGGCATCCAGGCCCTCCATCAAGACCGTACCCCGGCATCGCTCGAAAAGTACGAAGTCACGGGGGAACGCGTCGGACTTGTGGGATGTATTGGAGGACAAGGCAAGACAACCCAGATCTATATATGGATCACGTGGGCGCCCCACGACCCACGACGAATACCGTCGAGCCGGATACAACAACTCCGCCGGGCCAACACAGCAGCATAACGCCCCTTGAGCTACGCCGTGATATTGCTCAATACAGAGGCGCTGCACACCCGCTATGCTTCACTGACGAAGTAATGGATCATCAAATCCCCGAAGGGTTTAAACCCGTAAACATGGAATCCTACGATGGTACGGCAGACCCCATGGTTTGGATCGAAGATTATCTCCTTCACATCCATATGGCCCGCGGCGACGATCTCCACGCCATCAAGTATGTCCCACTCAAGCTTAAAGGACCAGCTCGGCATTGGCTTAACAGCTTGCCCACAGAGTCAATTGGGTGTTGGGAAGACCTGGAAGCCGCATTCCTCGACAACTTCAGTGGCACATATGTGCGACCACCGACGCCGATGACCTAAGCCACATAATTCAGCAGCCAGATGAATCGCCGCACAGTTCGACACGGTTCTAACAAAGAAAAATCAAATCGCCGATCGTCGGGACGGAGGCCCTCGCAGCCTTCAAACATAACATCCGCGACGAATGGCTAGCCCGCACCTAGGACAGGAAAAGCCAAATCCATGGCAGCCCTCACATCACTAATGACCCGCTTCTGTGCGGGAGAGGATAGCTGGCTAGCTCGCAACAACAACCTCAGTAAAAATGCTGGCAGTCCGGATACTAAGGACCACAACGGCAGGTCGCGTCGAAGCAAAAACAAACGCCGTGTTAACAGCGACAACAATGAGGATACGGCAGTCAACGCCGGATTCTGAGGCTCTAAACCCGGTCAGCAGAAGAAGCCATTCAAAAGAACCACTCCGGGTCCGTCCAATTTGGACCGAATACTCGACCGCTCATGCCAAATACATGGCACCCCCGAAAAGCCAGCTAACCACACCAACAAAGATTGTTGGGTATTCAAGCAGGCAGGCAAGTTAATTGCCGAAAACAGTGACAAGGGGCTGCATAGCGACGACGAGGAAGAGACCCGGCCGCCGAGCAGTAGAGGACAGAAGGGTTTCCCCCCACAAGTGCGGATGATAAACATGATATACGCAACCCATATACCCAAGAGGGAGCGGAAGCGTGCACTAAGGGACGTATACGCGATGGAGCCAGTCGCCCCAAAGTTCAATCCATGGTCCTCTTGCCCGATCACCTTCGATCGAAGAGACCATCCGACCAGCATCCGCCATGGCGGATTTGCCGCATTGGTTTTAGACCCAATCGCCGATGGATTTCACCTCACGAGTCCCGATGGACGGCGGCGAGAGCGTGAACCTGCTTTATCGAGATACAAGATTGCTCAAGATGGGCATAGACCCTCAAGGATTAAACCTACAAAGACGCACCATCAAAGGCGCCATACCGTGTTGAAGCTAATTGTACGTGCTCACCATGCCGAAGTGGTCTTCGATCCCGGATAATTTCCGAGCAAGGAGTTAATCTTCGACATAGTCCCGCTCAGCGGCTATCACGCTCGCTTTCGGACGAACGCGCTTGTAAAATTAACGCGGTGCCGATTACGCATACCTTAAGCTCAAGATGCGGGCCCTCGTGGAGTCATTACGGTCAACGGAAATACGGAACGCTCCTCCGAACGGAGGAACATACAGCTGCTCGCGGTAGAAGTACAGAGCAGCCTTCTAAGGCAATTTTGAGTCCGCCGTTAAACGACCGGACACGCCAAACGCGCCGAGCAACATCAATCAAGACCACCGCACGCCCGAGCATCGCAGAGCAATGCGGCCCCAACCCCAGCCCTCGCATGATTGCAAGACCAACCTCCGCAGACATCATTACACTGGAGATACCATGTGCATAGGGAGAGGGCACGACCACAACAGACCCAGTGCGGCTCGACCACACCGGGGCTCCCAAGTGTGTCACTTTTTTATTTTCATTTTCCTTTTTCTTATACAGGACTCCGCCACAGAGGCCCTGTCCGTGGGCGCCCACCGAACTCACGATGCAATAGCTGGGGAGGGAAAAAGGCTGCATTTAACACTCGGTGGTCTCCATTACGAGCATTAAATTTGATTATATACACCAGTCCGCAGCCCACCCTCGAGGGGGACATATTTAATTAGTCCAATCCCTTGCTTATCAAGACTATTTGTATCATTCCGCACACATAGCAGAATTCCTTGAATAAATAATGCAGCACTTTTGCCTATAATTGCATTACTTTACATATATGTTCATTAATGACATCTTGCACCCGTATATTTTGGTACGGCCGAATACACCAGGCTTATGATCCCGCATTATGGTGTGATAAGTCCGAACACTTTCACAAGTGCGGCACCTGAACTTATAGCATTATATGAATCGGCTCCAATCATGTCTTGGGTCAATAGTTGGGTTTGCCCGGCTCCCATGTTTTGGTACCTTACGCCCGCTCGCCGGCTAAGGTAGCACGGGAGAACCACTGCGATTGCGCCCGGCTGAGCTGGGCGGCGCCTCAAATGGAGAAAGCTAAAACCGACGGCATGATAAGGCGAGAGATCTGGTCGTTGTTTGAGAGGTCTTTTCGGTCCCTAAAGACTTATGCCGCTTCGAGCGAAGAACCGGATAATGTCCGACGAAGGCGTGGATAGCGCCTCAATTCGGTCTTCGAATACTAGGGGCTTCACCAAATTTAAAATTATAGAATTCTATGGCTAAGGAGAGTGTTCAAGCATTATAAGTCCGGTTGCCTTGTTCGTTGTGTTGAGCGCCTCCTAGATGGACCCAAAATGGGAACAAGAGTGCTCAAGTTTATCCCAACACCCCAGACTAGTGGCATGGGGGCTGAAGCCGACGACTTGCCATCTCTCGATTTTATAAACAGCCGCATGAAGGTAATATTTTAAATTAAACAAGCGTTGCTTAGCGATATGAAAAAGTTTTCTGCGACAGGATAACACATAGCGAGCCTACTCAATAATTACATCTCCGGGCACTCATCCGCAATCTTGAGGGCACCCTTCAGGACAGTCTTATAGTACATCTCGGACGTACGATACTCCTTGCCCGCTGGCGGCGCGTTAGTGATAAGCCTCTCCGCATCCAGCTTGCCCCAGTGCACCTTTGCGCGGGCAAGGGCCCGACGAGCACCTTCAATACAAGCGGAGCGCTTGACGACCTCCACCCAGGGGCCCGCGTCCACCAGCCGCCGCACGAGGCCAAAGTAGCTCCCAGGCATGGCCTCTCTAGGCCACAGCCGGACTATGAGGCCCTTCATGGCCTGCTCGGCTACCTTGAGGAGCTCGACCAGCTGCTTCACTGGTCGCTAGGGGCACGGATGGCCGGCCTCGGCATCTCGAGACCGAAGACCTTCTCCATTGAGCTCCCCTTCTCGCCACGGTAGAATGCAGCGGCATCGGACACACTGCGAGGCAGATCTGCAAACGCCCCTGGAGAGCTCCGAATTCGGGTAAGTGTCAGGTAGTTTACATTAACATGCTTGCTTTGCATGAAAAATGCCTTACCCGCCGCTATTTTATTCACATCCTCAACCTCTTGAAGGGCCTTACGGGCCTCGGCCTTGGCGGCTTTGGAACTTTCGAGAGCCGAGGCAAGCTCGGACTCGAAGTCTTGAGTCACGCCCAAACTCTCATGCTTTTCCATGAGAGCACGGAGCTCTTGCCGCACCTCCGCCACCGCGCCTCCCGCTTCTCTCGCTCGCCTGTTCCACGGCCGATTATGTTCGGACACGGACACGGCCTCCTTCAGGGTTGCCACCTCGTTCGTGGCCCCTGCAGTACCCGCGTTATCCTTGTTCTTTTTTGCAACCCAAATCCTTTTCTATAAGGTAACTATTCAAAGTGGTGTTACTCACCTTCTTTGTCCTCGAGCTGCTTCTTGGCACGGCCGAGCTCTTTCTCGGACCGCTCGAGATCCTGCTTCAATGCACCGACCTCCGCAGTCGGGCGGGCAGAGGTCGGCAGCAAGAGCCTGCAAACCCATATTGACATAATTTTTAGCAACCTCACGTATATCTTGTTAGATCCTCGGTCCGCTTTTCTTTCCAACACCAAACCGAGCATCAGGCTACTGTCTATGCGGTATTACATTACATAATTTTAACTTCTTACCTCAAGGCTGTTAGAAGGCTACTCGAGCTTGGTCAGCCCGCTCTTGGCGAAGCTGAATTTTTCAATCACCGCACTCATGATAGTGCGGTGTTCTTCCTCAATGGAGGCGCCTTTGAGCGCCCAACAAGTTGTCCGCGCCCCGGTTGGGACGGGGCTGCGGTGTCACGGTCTTGCCCTTCTTGCGAGGGGTCGCTGCCGGACTCTGGAACCACCGCAGGTTCCGCGTGCAGTCGGCGCAGTCCGGAGAGGCTGCCTTGTGGCGCCCCAAGCCTCCTCCGATGGGTCCTTTCTGGGACCCCACTCGGTGTCCTCGGCGGCGCGAGGGGTGGAGGTGGTCGGGATGGAATCTACATCCGACGGATAACGACCCGCCGATGAAGCGGGGAGATCATCATCGGCGGACTGCAGCAAGCAGCGGCATTAGAAGGACACTATGTGACATAAAAAGAAATTATAAATCATTCAAGAACCCGGATACTTACGATCTCGCCGGAGGCCTGGCCCTTGAGGGCCATTCTTCGCCACCAACGTTGGTGTTGGCGGAGCTGTCCGGGGGAATAGTCCTTCCCCTCTTGGACCCTTCGGCCTCCCCTGTTGGGGAAGTCTTCCTCTTCCTCTCTCCCTCCTCTGGGAGAGAGTCTTCTTCCTCCTCCTCATCTTCGGGGGAGGAGTCCGCCTCGGAGTCGTCGGACACCCGAAAACGGGAACTCTTTCGAGTACCCGTGGCCACCTTCTTGGCCTTCTTCTCTGGCACCACATGCGGTGCCGAACCAGCAACCCGCTAGACAGGCGCTCATCGGGTTTTCGGCATGGGAGCCGGGCGGGAGCTGCTCGGCCTTCTTCATCCAGGCCTCACAAAGGAAAAGGGAGATTGAAACCCGCTTAGATTTAAACTATTAACAACAAGTGTCCCGTAAAGGGGTAGAATCACTTACCTCGTCACCGGACGCCTGCGAGTGAAACCGCGATCTTGATCGCGGATGCGGAGCTTTGGCGCCCTTGAACAGCACCTCCAGCGCCCAGACGCATGTCAAGAGCCCGCCAATGCCCGTGTCAGGCCGGATCGAACTCCCACAGGTTGAATGCCCGTTGTTGGCAGGGGAGAATCCGGCGGATGAGCATGACTTGGACCACGTTAACAAGCCTGAGCTTCTTGTTCACCAGCTTCTGGATACAGGCTTGGAGTCCCGTGAGCTCCTCCGAACTACCCCATAGCAAGCCCTTCTCTTTCCAGGAGGTGAGTTGCACAGGGATACCAGATCTGAACTCGGGGGCCGCCGCCCACGTAGAGTCGCGCGGCTCGGTGATGTAGAACCACCCCGATTGCCACCCCTTGACGGACTCCACGAAGGCCCCTTCGAACCAAAGGACGTTGGGCATCTTGCCCAACATGGCGCCTCCAAGACTCCGCTTGAGTGCCCTTCACTACCTTCGCTTGACATTGAAGGTCTTGAGCCACAAGTCAAGTGGGGCTGGATGCAGAGGAAGGTTTCGCATACCCACGATAAACGCCGAGATGTTGAGGATGAAGTTCGGCGCCAGATCGTGGAAATCCAGGCCGTAGTAGAACATGAGCCCCCGGACAAAGGGGTGAAGTGGAAAGCCCAGTCCGCGGAGGAAGTGGGGAAGGAAAACGACCCTCTCATGGGGCCTAGGGGTGGGGATGAGCTGCCCCTTGTCGGGCAGCCGGTGCGCGATGTCGCCGGAAAGGTATCCGGCGCTGCGCAGCTTTGTGATGTGCTCCTCCTTAACGGTGGAAGCCAACCACTTGCCTCCCGCTCCGGACAAGGTCAGAGAAGGTCGAGACGAGATGCCCGAACTTGGGCGCTGGAGCTCGAGTGCGCGGAGATGGATAAGCAAAGGAGGAAGAAGGCGTAGGTGAAAAGGTGGATCCTTATCCCCTTATATATAGGTGGACGAAGACTATGCGTCCCCACCGGCCTAGTAAAACTCGCTTATCTCCCAAGCGCCACCATCAATGGCGCGGTTGGGTTACCCACGTCCGTATTGATGAGAATCCCGGAATAAGGGGAACACGATCTCTACTTCGACAAGACGTGCCAAGGAAACCGCTTCGCTAAACGCTCTGAGGTGGTATAATAAAAAACGATTCAAGTAAAGGCTTGGTAGTGGCGTGGCGTCATGCCACGAAATACGTCAGCAGATTGAAATTGTGTATATATTATTCTCTCTACGGTGGAATGTGGAATTTATTTTGCAGATCCGGACACTATCCTGGTGTTCACAATCTTCTATGGATTATTCGGAGGAGGAACCTGCCTAGCAATGCCGAACATTATGCGCGCTGGACTCATCGTCATTGAAGCCAGGTTCAGGGGCTACTGAGGGAGTCCTGGGCTAGGGGGTGTCCGGACAGCCGGACTATCATCGTCCGCCGAACTCCAAGACTATGAAGGTACAAGATTGAAGACTTCGTCCCGTGTCCGGATGGGACTTTCCTTGGCGTGGAAGGCAAGCTTGGCGATACGGATATGTAGATCTCCTACCATTGTAACCGACTCTGTGTAACCCTAGCCCTCTCCGGTGTCTATATAAACCGGAGGGCTTTAGTCCGTAGGACACAACAACCATTACAACAATCATACCATAGGCTAGCTTCTAGGGTTTAGCCTCTTTGATCTCGTGGTAGATCCACTCTTGTAATACACATCATCAATATTAATCAAGCAGGACGTAGGGTTTTACCTCCATCAAGAGGGCCCGAACCTAGGTAAAACATCGTGTCCCTTGTCTCCTGTTACCATCCGCCTAGACGCACAGTTCGGGACCCCCTACCCGAGATCCGCCGGTTTTGACACCGACAGTACCCAAGAGGAGCAAACTTCAAGCTTGAAGGTTTTACGGATTCCGATTGGGCGGGAGACAAAGTGGATAGGAAGTCCACTTCCGGAGGGTGCCAATTTCTTGGTTGCTCTTTGGTAAGTTGGTCTTCTAAGAAGCAAAGTTGTGTGTCTCTCTCGTCCACCAAAGCGAAATATGTGGCAGCCGGTAGTTGTTGTGCTCAACTCCTTTGTAAGAGGCAAACTTTAAAGGAGTACGGTGTCATTTGTGACAAAGTGCCTCTTTGGTGTGATAATGAAAGTGCCATCAGGATTTCTCTCAACCCGTGCAACACTTCAAGACGGCACATTGAGATTCGTATCACTTCATCCGGGATCACATTAGGCGGGGAGATCGAGCTCAAGTATGTCAACACTCATGATAACCTTGCGAGATATTTTCACGAAGCCCTTGGATGAAGCAAGATTTCATGAAGTTAAGGCATGAGCTAAATATCATTGATTTGAGCAATGTGACTTGAACCCGTGTACCCCCCACCACACTCAACTTGTTGTCTAGTTTAGGTGTAGGCATGGACATAGGGGGAGTGTTGTTCTCTCAATGAACTCTCCCTCCCCCCATTATGCATAAATCGATCACCTCTTTCACATTAGCCATTTTAATGGTACTTAAAGGCCAAAGACGAGTTTTTGTCATGGGCCCAAGGATAATTCTTCGCGGTGCCATACCATCCAACTCAAACATAGGTGGCTTCGGCCACCGCCCTCTCTCCTCAAGAGGCTTTGTCGCTTGGTGGTTTCTTGTTGTCTCTCTGCCTCTGGTTTGTGCGTGTTCTTGTGGTTTCGTGTGTGTGAAAAGTTTCCGTGCAAAGGCTTTCTTCTCGTGTTGAAACTTGCGTTGACTTGAGTTCACGGTACTACCGCGGCCAGCTACGGTACTACCGTAGCTTGCCATGGTACTACCGCTTGCGGGAGCACGGTACTACCGTCACCACGCGGCAGTAATTTTTTACTGCTGCCTGGTTGAGCGGTACTACCGCCTCGGTGCGGTACTTCCGCCCGAGCGGTACTACCGCGATGATACGCGGTACTACCGCGCCGGTTTGGGGGCGTGGGGATAAGGACGGGCAGGGGGAGTTCTAACTCCCCATACCCATTCGCAGTTCTTCTCCCACATCGCCTCCTTCTCTCCCTCGCTCAAGAACGGAGCCGGCGTTCGTCGCCGGATCTCCTCCACCGGCTGCCCTCCCGTGATTCCGTCCGGTGGGATCGTTCCCCACCACGTGCTCTTGCTATGGACCAAGGTTTTTCCCCAACTCCCTCTCCTTTTGATTATTTTTGGTGTTTCTAGGTTTTGGGGGAGGCTTGAGTGTTCTTAAGATTCATAGGCTTAATCTCTGCAAGAGTAGAATGAAGGAGCGTGGTATTGCATAGGATTTATACTTGTATTGTTGTCTTGTGCTAGATTTGATCACCGTAGCACCGCTGTTGTTTCGCGGTTCTTTTTTAGATTCAAACCGCCGGTTGGATCTGACACGACACGGTACTACCGCCCGTACGGCGTGGTACTACCGCTCGCACGGTACTACCGCCCTGCGGGAGCGGTACTACCGCGCTCTCTGCGGTACTAAAATCTTACTTCCGCTCCAACCACAGTACTACCGTGACCTCGCACGATACTACCGCGTTTTGGAGCGGTACTAATATTTTAGTACCGCAGGCAATGGCAGTTCTACCGTGGCTCACATCTATCGCATGCCAACTTTCTCGTATGCCTTCTATGTGTCTTGTGCTTTATCGTGGCCTTTGCATTGATCTTCTTCGCGTCTTTGGTGTTTTGCATGTGTGTCTCAGGTGGTGGCTCTCGCCGGTCCAATCCTAGTCATGACACTGGCTCCAAGCGTCTCACAAGAACCTGTGAAGTACCAGAGGGCTCGTCTGCCTCCAAGCGCAATGTCAAGACCTCAGCTAGCAAGCACAAGGAGCCCGCCAAGGGCATGGATGAGATAGCCCCTTCTGAGTATGTCCGTCGCAGGCAGCTTCACCCATATGTGCACCCTCGTTCCACTGTCAGAGGCTGTGAGCTGTTCTGGAACAAGAAACAGACCAACATCTATCTGGATGTCATCAAGAACAAGCAGAATACCTACGTGGAGGTGAAGTGGATTGATATGCATCATATGAGGAAGGACAAGTTCCGTGACTACTTTGGAGAGGCTCTGGACTTGGTGGAGCAGTTTAAAATTGAGCATGTGATATCTTTTCACCTAGATTATGACCCTGAGCTTATCTGTCAGTTCTTTGCCTCAGTTTATTTTCACCATAATGAAGAGCGGAGGATGACCTCGATGACCAATGGCCGTCAACTGTCTGCTACCTGGAAGGAGTTCATGGATCTGCTTCAGGTTCCTGATGATGGGCTTAACACTTCAATGGGTGTCCGCCCCCATGCCAATGCTGATTCTGCCAACAAGGACAAGCTTGCACCGTTCATGGTTGAGAAGGCGCTCGCCAATGGCAAGACAACGTTGGTGCTCAACTCTTTTCTGGATATCATGTATTGCATCTTCCGCAACTCCTTGTTCCCTCGCAACGGTGACAAAGACAAGGTTCATGCCTATATGGTGGATATGATGCTCATCTGCGAGGAGGCTCGTTCATCTCAGACTCAGCCACTTGATGTCTCACACATCATGTGGTGTGAGCTTCGGTTTGTAGTGTTCAACCGTAAGGTGCCTATCTATGGGTGAAAGAACATGCGGTGCCCCCATGTTTGGTTTTGGTAATTGATGATAATCTCTATGGACTAATGGTTTCCTTGAGTTATATTTGAAGGGTTTGTCCATAGGCTTTTCTTGGAGTCCATTTGTTGGTTTCAAGGAGTTTATGAGTTGACCAAGGTGCTATTAAGGAATTATCCAAAGATTGGTCATGTGAATGTTGAGATTTTGCAAGAATGTCTTGAAGAAGAAGGTTGTGTGATCATTCATGTTTACCTTCAAGACATCATCCAAATGAAGAGAGTTGCAAAGATTCAAGGTTGATCAAGACTAAGTCAAGAGTGAATCAAGCACAAAGCGTAGAAGATGTACCAAGAGGGATCAAGTGATCCCATGGTATGGTAAGCATTGTCCATTACGCTTTGTGTGCTACCCCATGGTCTTCGTGAGAGTTCTTTGTGGGGTTAGGTTGCGGTGTGCAAGTTCAAGTGATGCATCACGAAGAGATCAAGTGCTTGAAGCCTGCCATCCATTGTGGTGACAATGGACTTGTGAAGATGAGCGGAAGAGTGGCTCACCCATAGTGGAGTATGGGGGAGCAATCAACTAGTCTTCATCGAGCCAACGCAATCAAGAAAGGTGGTCCATCTTGAGGAGGAGTAGATCGTCATCATCTAGCTCAAGTGGACTTTGTGCAAGGCAAAGGTTTGCCCTTGATAGGTTTTCTATTTTACCGGTCTCATGGTAGTTGTGGGAGACCGGGTTATAGGATCGATTGCCGTACTATCAAGGGGGGCTCTCGATGAGTTGCTTGATCGTATCGTTCGTAGAGAGCTCAAACCATTGCATCCTTGCATCATCTTTATTGGTTCTTGTTTGGTTCTTGTCCTTGTGAGATTTGGAGCTTTTGGTCATTTTCATGACAAGCTCGAGTTCATCGAAAACGGAGTTTACATGCATCTTCTATGATGTTTTCGATGTTGGAGGCTCTGTCGGTTCTTCTTTGTTGGAGGTTTCTCTCCTCTCCTGTCGCTGTTTTGATGCTACTCGTCTTCCTCTATCCAACAAGATTGAGTTTGCTCAATTCGGAGCTCATTTGCAGAAGTTATGGCAGTTCTGGTCTTAGTGTTTCCCTCTGTTGTCTTCTCTGCAAAATGAAGGACTCCTAGTGTTGCTGATTTGGGGCATGCGGTAGTATCGCTCTCCGAGCGGTAGTACCGCTGGCCCTCTTGATAGTACCGCCTGTGGGAGCTGTAGTACCGTGGCCTCGCCAGCGGCCTTGCCGAAGCGGGTAGTAGGGCGGATGTAATTTTTACATCCGCGCCCTCTACGCTGTAGTACCGCGCCGCAAGCGCTGTAGTACCGTGGGCTCGCCAGCTTAGCAAAGATGAGCGAAGTAGGGCGGATGTAATTTTTACATCCGCGCCCTATGCTTGTAGTACCGCTCTTCGTGCGGTAGTACCGCGTCGGAGTTTTGCGCAGTCCTCCTCGCCGAAGTAGGTACGAAGTAATTTTTACGCCCATGCCTTCTCTGCGCTTAGTGTTGCTCGCCCACGGTAGTACCGTAGGGCGCGTGCGGTAGTACCGCTCCGGCAGTTCTATCGCTCGTTGCCCTGTGTAACAGGCCTTCATCTGGCTAGAGCTGCACTCGCGGTAGTACCGCAACCTGCAGCGGTAGTACCGCAACCAACCGCGGTAGTACCGCAGCTCCCTGCGGTAGTACCGCATCGTGCGGGCTGAGTGAGGGATAACGGTTGGATTTTCTCCCCACCTATAAAAGGGGGTCTTCTTCCCCATTGAGACGAATCTTTTGAGCTCGTGTTCTTCCCCCATTGTTGACCTTCTTCGAGCTTGCTATCTCTCAATCCCTCCAACTATTCTTGCTAGTTCTTGAGGGAAAAGAGAGAGGAGATCTAGATCCACGTTTCCACCAATCACTTTCTCCTCTTAGTGAGGGGAACCCCTTGGATCTAGATCTTGGAGTTCTTCGTGTTCTTCTTTCGTTCTTCCTCTCATATTCCTCCCTAGCATTAGTTGCTATTGGTGGGATTTGGGAGAGAAGGACTTGGGCACTCCGTGTGCCCTTGCCATTGCATTTGGTGCATCGGTTTGAGTTCTCCACGCGATACGTGGAAGTTACAAGTTGAGAAGCTTATTACTCTTGGGTGCTTGGCGCCCTTGAGCTTGTTCCTCTTGGGTGCTTGGGCGCCCTAGACGGTTGGTGGTGTTCGGAGCTCAATCATTGTGGTGTAAAGCTCCGGGCAAGCGTCGGGGTCTCCAATTAGGTTGTGGAGATCGCCCCGAGCAATTTGACGGGTACCGGTGACCGCCCCCAAGGGTTGCTTTCGGTGTCAAAACCGGCGGATCTCGGGTAGGGGGTCCCGAACTATGCGTCTAGGCGGATGGTAACAGGAGACAAGGGACACAATGTTTTTACCCAGGTTCGGGCCCTCTCGATGGAGGTAAAACTCTACGTCCTGCTTGATTAATATTGATGATATGGGTAGTACAAGAGTAGATCTACCACGAGATCAAGGAGGCTAAACCCTAGAAGCTAGCCTATAGTATGATTGTTGAGATGTATGTTGTCCTACGGACTAAAGCCCTCCGGTTTATATAGACACGGAGGAGGCTAGGGTTACACAGAGTCGGTTACAATGGTAGGAGATCTACATATCCGTATCGCCAAGCTTGCCTTCCACGCCAAGGAAAGTACCATCCGGACACGAGCCGAGTCTTCAATCTTGTATCTTCGTAGTCTTGGAGTCGGCGGATATTGATAGTCGGCTGTTCGACACCCCTAGTCCAGACTCCTCAAGAGCCCTGAAATAGTCTTCAATGACGATAAGTCCGGCGTGCATAATGTTCGGCATTGCAAGGCGGGTTCCTCCCTTGAATAATCCAGAGAAGATAATGAACACTAGGATAGTGTCCGGCTCTGCAAAAATAATTTCCACATTCCACCGTAGAGAGAATAAAATATACACTAGCTCAATCTGCTGACGTATCACGCGGCGTGTCATCACACCGCAACCAAGCCTTTGTTTGAATCGTTTTTTACTATACCACCTCAGCACATTTAGCGAAGCGGTTTCCTTGGCACGTCTTGTCAAAGCAGAGATCGTGTTCCTCTTATTCTGGGATCCTCATTAATATGGACGTGGGTAACCCAACCGTTCCCGTCGCCACGCCTCCTCTATCGAAGGGGAATCCCAAACGGTCACGGAGACGGCCCTTGGTATTTCTTCCCCTTTATAAGAGGACCAAGGCCTGTCCTTGTTCTTAAATCTCGCATCGAATCTTTTCCCCGCTCCTAGTTCCAACACCCAGAGCTTTAGATTCGAGCGCTTCGGATCCTCAATCATGTCCGGCTCCGACCTCCGGGGCCGGTGGATGCCCTCCTCCGTCACGGAGGAGGACATATTGAAGTTGCGTGAGGCCAAGCACGGCCTACGAGGTTTCAAGACAGGTTGCCTGCCCAAGGGCAGGCCGTGCCAACCCGAGCCCGGGAATACGCTGCCAGATCCCACCTCCGCCGGGTTTAGGCTTCCCGACGGATCCCTTCGTGAGAGGGCTCTGTTCTACTACGGGCTGGACTTCCATGACTTGGCCCGAGTCCATCCTCCATATCTCCGCATTCATCATCGCTCAAGCCTTCCTCCGCGTCATCCCCACTTCGCCTATGGCTGAAGACCTTCAAGGTGGAGCCAAGATGGTCGGGGCGCTAAGCGGAGGCGGCGGGCGACCATAAGCAAGAAGGTCGATGCCCGTGGCCGAGGGTTCCTTCCAAGAGGAACTCTGACCAGGGCAGCAGGAGTGGTTCTATATCACCGCTCCAAGGGGCAGCAGGCAAAAGCCGCCGCCTCATTCCGCTTGGGACCTCCACGCCAACCGATGTCGTGGGTCAACCAAGGGCTCAACTGGGGCCGTTCAAGATGTGCCTCACCGCAGGGCGGATTCGAGATCTCCAAGCGAGGGAGATCGACCTGATCAAGGTGATGCAGGTTATGCTAATCGTGCATCTCCCGCCTCAGAACGCCGCCCTCTCCGTCTATGGGAGTTCAACCCGAGGGACCTCGGATTCTCCAACACTTCATGGGTGCGACACCCGTGGAGATGTACAACTTGTTCTTCGGACCGCAGGTGGCGTGTCCGGATTTAGCCAAGGATGCAGGTCTACGCCGCGATCGCCCGGATACTCTGGTAAGTAGCTCAGAGTCCGGACATTCCATTTTCATGCCTTTCTAGAGTTCGCCTCCTGATCCTTTGTTCTTTACAGGAATGGGTGGCGCGATCAAGGCTGATAAGGTGTCCGGCCCCCCTCCCGAGAGACCTTGACCGAGCCCGTGCTGGTCAGAATGTTGGAGGTTGCCCCTACAGAAGGGGGCGACGGGGAAAATAGAGGAGCTAATATTTTGCCCAAAGGGGCGACTGAAGAGGGGGGAAACAAGAACCCCTCCTTTCAGGGGGAGAAGAGGACCGCCTCCGGAGATCCGGAGGCCAAAGCCCCTAAGCGTGGGAAGAGATCTTCCCCGGGTGGTCCGGCGCCCGGAGAGAATCCGGACGCACAATCATCACCGAAGGACCAGCCCTCCAACGAGCCGTGAGTATAAAAGAGAAAGTTAATTAATAAGGAAATACCTTCATTTGTGCTTCTGTAGCTAACCGAAATATTTATATTGCAGTTCGGATCCGCAGCCTTCTCAGATGAGTTCATCTTCGGGGGACCTTCTTCCGGAGATGATGGAGAGCGATACGCCTCCATCCGCAGCGCCGCTAGATGAGGCAGGCGAACCCGAAGTGTCATCACGGAGGGTATCCCCGAGTTCGGAGGGGCCAGAGTGTTCGACACCTACTAGTGTCCGGCCGGGAGAACTGAAGCATCTGCTTGAGAGGGCGTCCATTTCAGAAGATCACCGTGCGTTAATGTGTATGGTGATTGGAAGGATTTCGTCCGCTAAGAACGGATTGCGTAATGCCGCCATGAGTTTGCTAGCAGGATTTGAGGTATGCAATAATGACGCACCCCTTCATCTTTTAACAGTTTTGCATATAAAAAATGCACCCCTGTATAGATAGTAGCCCCTGAGACTCGGTAGGTTGTCGGAAACGACAACGTGCCGAGGATCAAAATCTTGAAATCTCAAGTAATGAATACTTCCGTCCCTATATAGGTGGCGGATAGTACGAGGGCCAGCCAGACTAATGAGTTTGCCGAATTAAGTCGGCAACTTGACGTGGCGGATGCTGATATCGCGCTTGTCAACCAGCGACTTGACGAGTCGCAAGGTAAATAAATTCTCTGCAGTTGCTTTATTTAAGGGGGTCGAAGCCCTCCTCTGATAAATTTTATGCTGTTGTACAGACGGTGCTGCTGCTGTGGAAAGCCTTCGGGCCGAACTTGCTCGAGCTAAGGAGCAAGCCCGAAGGAGTGACGCGGCTGCCTCGAAGGCGGCCGAAGAGTTGAAAGCCGAAAAGGCTGCGCACTGCCTAAGCAGGGCGGAGGTGGCCGAATTGGCCATGAAATTAAAGGATGCTACCGACCGCAATGAGGCTCTTGAAAAGGAGCGCTTATCGGAGCGGGAAGACTCAAGAAGGCCACCGCCGGTTAAGGATGCCCGCTCTGCAATGCGGGCTATGAAGGAAGAACTGCGCCAGGCGGAGAGATCGTGGCTGGCAAGCCTATTCTGCTGCGTCGCCGGTTTATGGATGCGAAGTATGCTCAATTTGAGCGGCTGTGGAGTCCGGAGGATCCGTATATGGACTTAGCTGAAAAGCGGCTGATGCCTTAATTAAGCACTTCCGGAGCCAGGGGGATCACGAGACAGAAGAGCTATACTGGTCTCAATTCCACAGTCCGGATCGCTCCCTTCCGTTAACGGACCGGTTGGCCGAATGGGCCGAGCTAAATAGATTGTCCGGACTTGCCATGACTGACATCGTGGCTCATGTCTGGCCAGAGAGGTCTAAGGCGACGAGCTATTTCGGCTTACTGCAGCAATTCCTTGGAGCGGTGCCGCATATAAAGGAGATGAAGCGGTCGGCCTGCATCGAGGGCGCGCGGATGGCTCTTGCCCGTGTGAAGGTGCATTGTCCGGAGATGGATGCCACCGCTGTTGCCGCCTGTGGTCCGGATGAAAGCGGCTCCTCGCCGAGCACTACCGGAGAAGTCATCGCGCGCGCCAGATAATAGAGTCGCAGTGCTCGAAGAATGTAACGCTCAAATGAACGCATTAGCTTGTAAATCGATGATTATGTTATAACCGCTTATACTTGTGCGCCCAAGTCGTAAAACTTCTCCTGTGCGGCCGTTTACGTATACTTTTGTATAACTTGAAAGATGGCAGTCTTCGGCTTCAGCCCCCAAGCACAAGGTGCTGGGGTGTTCGCAAAAATAGCGCTTTTTCACACTTAATCCGACGTCTCGGTCCTGTTATAAGGAGGTGGTAGCGAGCTTAACGAGGCAATCCGGACTATAATGCTTTATCACTTTCACTTAGCCAGTGGAGCTCGAGGGTGGGGCTACGATATAGCCCCTTGTGGCACCGCACGTCTCCGTATTCGGGGTGTGTATGTGCCTGACCGGGAAACGATCCTTCGACAAAGCGGGGAATTCTAAACATTCCGGTAGTCGATCGAGTGGTGACCGGACTCACTCGCCAGATCATGATGATCGGCGGCTTTCATCGAGGTGCTCGCCCGGCGAACTGGGGCAATCGCAATAGTTCTCCGGTGCGCGTTAGCCGATGATACGGAACGAAGGCAGCAAAACACAGGAGCCGGGCAAACCCAACATTTGACCAAAGACATGATTCGGAGCTGATGCATATAATGCCTAACTCGAGACGCCGAACACTCCCTAAGGTGTTCGGTCTTTATAATAATGGGCAGAATGATGCCCTAAGCCCCTAGTGTCCGTGCACGGCATGGTCTTCGACGCGCCGATGCTAAAGCGCCAGTTCGCTTTGGCTATAGGAAGGAACCAAGGAGAGTAACAACAAGAGACATTTAAAAAGGTCTACGCAGGTCTTAATCAAAAGAATCCTTGCAACGGGTCCCTACCGCACGCCTCTGCGCTGTGTCTCTGTTGCCGTTATCCTCGACGGGTATGCACGTTGTTCATCTCAGAGAAAGAGAGGAACGTTTAGTTTTAGAAACAATTCGTATGTAAAAATATGTAAAATAAGAAATATAAATAATTAAGGCAAGGTTTATATGAAACCGCGATTGTTTTCTTGCGCAGCCCCTCGTGGAAGGTGTATGCGGCTAGGGAGCCCCTAGCCCGCCGAGGCCGGATTCGTCTATCCGAGTCCGGGGTCCTAAGTGACCCTCGACTGAAATGGCGCCATGTGGACCGGGCATCTTGAGTGTAAGAGACGCGTAATGCGGTATGGCGTTGAAGCGACAAAAGCCTTTCGCCCCAAGAGTGCTTGATATTCACTTTCAAATGGGACGATATGAAAAATTAATTTTTCGCGTTTAAAATTGTTCGCGATCCAACACGACTTCTAGTGATATAGAGCCCGTGCACTTGGCGAAGGGCTCTGGCGCCACTCCTTTGAAGGAAGTGCGGCTGTGTCGAATTTTGGTAGGGTTCATCCTCATCCTACGGATTGTGTTTGAATATAGCAGTTTAAGTCATCGCCTCCGCCCATTAGGACGTTAGTGAATTGTAATCCGCCTATTATGGGATTCAATATCGTGAGTCTGTCCCGCTTTAACGCTTCCGAATAGTCCAGTGGTCGAAAGTGATTGGCTTTGATATCCAATCTCTACGGTTCATTGGTTGGACCGTCTAAGCTCTTTATAGAAAGTGCCGCACTATTTTTCCGTGTTATCACATGAAGTGAGTTTACCTTTGACCCCTTGTGGGAAAGTCTTTTGTTTTCCTGTGCCTCTTTGGCGGGTTTATCTTCTTCGCTGACGCGCCGAGCCCCTTGTGTTCGCATTTAATCGGCGGACTGTTTAAAACCCAACAATCCTCGTGGGTGTGATTTGCGAGCCTTCCGGGTACCGTGGATTTGGCATATCCGACCCAAAATTTTGTTTAAGTTGGACACCACACCGTCATCCTTAAGAGGCTGTGTTTTGTTATTGGGCCATGAGCTTTTGAATCGGCGTTGGTAGCGTGCTTTTTGGGCTTTTCTCTTTATTCCGCGCTGCTTTTTTCTGCCGTGATTTTCCGCTTCCATCTCTTGTCTCGATGTACTTGGGTCGCTGGTGCTGCTTTGCTAGCTAGCCTATCCTCTCCCGCATGTAAGCGGGTCATGAGGCTTGTTAGTGCGGACATTGTCCTCGGTTTCTCTTCGACCGAGGTGCTCGGCGAGCCATTCGTCCTTGACATTGTGCTTGAAAGCTGCTAGGGCTTCGCGTCCGGACAACGATTATTTGGTTCTTTTGGTAAGAAACCTGTTCTGCATTTCCTACCGACTCTCCGGGCTGTTGAGTTATATGACTTAAATCATCTCGTGATCCGGAGGACGGACATAAGTCCCTTGAAAATTCGCTCTAAACGCTTCCTCGAGCTCTTCCCAACTTCCAACAAGTGTTTTCGGGAGGCTTTTGAGCCAATGACGGGCTGGCCCTTTGAGCTTGAGGGGTAGATATTTTATGGCGGAGATCGCCTCCTATGGCCATGTGTATATGCAGATATAATCTTCTATCCGCACTCTGTGGTCTGTTGTTCCATCGTGAGGCCTCTATGTTCATGGGTTTAAATCCCATCGGGAATTCATGGTCCAAAGACCTCATCGGTGAAACATAGTGGGTGCGGCGCCTCTGCATTTGTATGTGCCGCTATCATCGGACGCTGACGTGTTACTTTGCTTCTCGGGCCTTCTTTTTGGGTCCGAGATGGACTGGCTGGGCCATTTGACGGTGGAGGCTCTATGGCCTCTTCGTCAATTTCGTAGCAGCTTACGCCGGATAGCTCTTCGATTGGTGGCCATTGCCGATTTATCTGCGGTTTTGAGTACTTTGCTCCATCTTATTCTCGAGCGTGTCTTCCGCTGTTTTGAGCTTCCGCTTTTCCTTCTTCAGCTTCTTGTTGTGGCGATGAGCCCGCGCTTAAAAAGCTCTTGTTCGACGGGGTCCTCCGCACGACGAGTTCGCTGTCAATGAGGCTTGCTTCGCCTTCGGAGGAGGCGATAGTTATGATCCTCAACCTCTTCATCCGCCGCCCTCTCATGAGGGCTTGCTTCGCATCCTCCTGCTACCGAGTCTTGCTTTGGAGGGGATTGTCTTCGCACTCTCGGGGTATTGTTATCTCTCGTGCCGGAATCTCTATTCTTGCTTTGTGGCGGGATTTAGAGCGCGCCCGATGACGGCGCTTTGGGCTGCTTTTTAAAGAGTCCGCCCGCCGCTTCTTCGCCATCTCCTTCTTTTGGGGTATCCACCATGTATACGCTATATGACGAGGTGGCCTTCCAAAGGTCTCAGAGGCGCTGGTTCTGTTTCGCCTCCGCATCGCCGCCCATAGCGCCGATGTCGCCGAGTCGAAGTCTAGCATGTCGGTTAAGTCTCGGCAGTGGCTACAAAGTGGGTGGTGGGTGGGCTCAATTTCTTCGTCGTCAGACATTCAACCATCCCGCCATAGTCCGCCAGACTCTCCCGATAACGAGAGATGCTTTAGTGAATTTAGGATATCGCCAAAAGGCGAGTGTTGGAAGATGTCCGCGCGGTGAATTCCATAACCGGCGCCCAATCCAGATCGATTGGTCGGGCGCTGGAGGTTCGGAGTCCGCAAGGAGTCCGCGCCGGAATCATGAGTTTCGCGGGGACAAGATTGGTGTTCGCTCCATCGCCGTGGATGTTGAAGCCCCTGTATGCACGTCTATCCACCGCCCTCGATCCGGGTGATCGGCTCCGCTAATGGCAAGCTGATCCGCAGGCGCCACCAAGGCTTGTTGCTCGCGGCAGAGCTAGATCATGCCCATCGCCACAAGCGGCGCGCGCGGTGTGGCTCGAGTTCGTCAAGATCGAGTCTCCGCGACATCGGCCGTGAAGTTTGTTTTCCAAATCTGACTCGACGCCGGGCGTAGCTTCGATCCGCCCAGATGGCCAAGTGAATTGACCCGCAGGCGGCCGCCGAACATTTAAGATCTGTCCGGGAGAAAAGTCTCACCTCGACAGCGTTGCTGGTTGAAGATGCCATCGAGCCTATCGGTGACGCACACGAGGAACTCTCAATGAAAGCACCAATGTCGGTGTCAAACCGACGGATCTCGGTAGGGGGTCCCGAATCTGTGCGCCTAGGTGGATGGTAACAGAGACAAGGGACACAATGTTTTTACCTGTGTTGGGCCCTCTCGATGGAGGTAAAACCCTACGTCCTGCTTGATTAATATTGATGATATGGGTAGTACAAGAGTAGATCTACCACGAGATCAAGGAGGCTAAACCTTAGAAGCTAGCCTATAGTATGATTGTTGAGATGTATGTTGTCCTACGGACTAAAGCCCTCCGATTTATATAGACACCGGAGGAGGCTAGGGTTACACAGAGTCGGTTACAATGGTAGGAGATCTACATATCCGTATCGCCAAGCTTGCCTTCCACGCCAAGGAAAGTTCCATCCGGACACGAGCCGGAGTCTTCAATCTTGTATCTTCGTAGTCTTGGAGTCCGGTGGATATTGATAGTCTGGCTGTCCGGACACCCCCTAGTCCAGGACTCCCTCAGTTGCCAAAGTGTACGGGTTCGGTGACCGCCCCCAAGGGTCGCCATTTGTACGGGTTCGGTAACCGCCCTCAAGGGTCCCTTAGTGGAATCACGGCATCTTGTATTGTGCGAGGGCGTGAGGAGATTACGGTGGCCCTAGTGGCTTCTTGGGGAGCATTGTGCCTCCACACCGCTCCAAACGGAGATTAGCATCCGCAAGGGTGTGAACTTCGGGATACATCGTCGTCTCCGCGTGCCTCGGTTATCTCTTACCCGAGCCCTTTACTTATGCACTTTACTTTGTGATAGCCATATTGTTCCTTGTCATATATCTTGCTATCACATAGTTGCTTATCTTGCTTAGCATAAGTTTTTGGTGCACATAGGTGAGCCTAGTTGTAGGATCGAAAGTATGTCTAGAGGGGGGGTGATTAGTATAACGCCCTCGATGCGGCTATATCTCCCACGTGTCGAAGCACGACTTAGAGGCATAACCGCATTGAAAGCAATGTCGCAAGTGAGGTAATCTTCGCACAATCCATGTAATACATAAGGGAAAGAGATACATAGTTGGCTTACAGTCGCCACTTCACACAATACATAAATAAACATCCATCATTCAGATTACACTCAAGGTCCGACTACGGAACCAAAATAAAAGAAGAATACCCCACATGCAACACAGATCCCCGATCGCCCCAACTGGGCTCCACTACTAATCGTCTGGAAATGAAACATAGTATCGACCAAGGGCCTCATCATATTCCCACTTCAGCTCAGTTGCGCCATCTGCGCTGGCATCACCGGTACCTGCATCTGTTTTGGTAGAATCTGTGAGCCCACAGGACTCAAGCAATCTCACACCATGAGATCAAGACTATTTAAGCTTAAGGGAAGGCTGGTGTAAAAGGAGGGCTACTGACAAGCGACTAGCATATATGGTGGCTACATCGCAAAAGAGAGCGAGAAGAGAAGCAAAGCACGGTCGTGAAGCTAGTAGCGATCAAGAAGTGATCCTAGAACAACCTGCGTCAAACATAACTCCAAACACCGTGTTCACTTCCCGGACTCCACGAGAAGAGACCATCACGGTTACATACACGGTTGATGTATTTTAATTAAGGTCAACTTCGGTTTTCCACAACCGACATTAACAAATTCCCATCTGCCTCATAAATCCGGGCACGGCTTTGAAAGATAATACCCGCAGGGTGTCCCAACTTAGCCCATAACAAGCTCTCACGGTCAACGAAGGAATAAACCTTCACCCAAGACACTCCGATCGACTCGGTATCCGGTACATCAAGACATTTCGACAATGGTAAAACTAAACCAGCAAGACCTCCACTGTGCCGACAAATCCCGATAGGAGCTGCACATATCTCGCTCTTAGGGCACACCGGATGAGACAAAGCTCTGAGTAAAACCAGACTTGAGTTTCCCGAGGTGGCCTCAGCAGCGGCTCGGTTCGGACCAACACTCGAAGGAGCACCGCCCGGGGGCTAAAATAAAGATGACCCCTGCTCGCGAAACCCAAGGGAAAAAGGGGTGTAGGTGGCAAATGGTAAAACCAAGGTTGGGCCTTGCTGGAGGAGTTTTATTCAAAGCGAACTGTCAAGGGGGTCCCATAAATCACCCGACCGCGTAAGGGACGCAAAATCAAGGAACATAACACCGGTATGACGGAAACTAGGGTGGCAAGAGTGGAACAAAACACCAGGCATAAGGCCGAGCCTTCCACCCTTTACCAAGTATATAGATGCATTAATTAAAACAATAGATATTGTGATATCCCAAAATATCCATGTTCCAACAAGGAACAAACTTCATCTTCACCTGCAACTAGCAACGCTATAAGAGGGGCTGAGCAAAGTGGTAACATAGCCAAACAACGGTTTGCTAGGACAAGGGTGGTTAGAGGTTTAACATGGCAATATGGGTGACATGGTATAGCAAGTGGTAGGTATCGCAGCATAGGCATAGCAAAAGAGCGAGCATCTAGCAAGCAAAGATAGAAGTGATATCGAAGGTATGGTCATCTTGCCTGTAAGGTTCTCAGAGTTGTCGAAGGCTTGATCTTCGTAGGCGTTCTCAATAGGTTCCTCGTTCACGTACTCGTCTCCCGGCTCTACCCAAAGCAAGAACACAAGCAACGGAACCACAATCAAACAAGGAACAATGCACAAGCAATATGATGCAAAACATGACATGCGATGCGGGATGTGATATGCAATGCATATGTATGCTCCGAAGGAAAATGATGAACTGGCATCAACTTGGCAAACCAAGTATGCCGCTGAAAGATGGAGTGATTTCGGTTGAAATCGATATAAAGATCACCGAATCGGATGCACGGTTTGCAAATGACAAGCAAAACAAGAATGACGCAAATCTGCGTTTAATGCCCGATGCTACTTAGCAAGCAACAAGAAACTATGCTACAGCACCCCAACATAAAAACAAAGCATATGGCAGCGATCTACATGAGATGCTTAACAAAAGAGGAACACTGAGCTACGGCTCAATCACATCATAACATGTTCAAACAAGCATGGTGAAAGTGCTAAAAATATCGGGTTCACAGACTTGGTGAAAATACTAGCATGCCGTAAATTAACATCGAAGGCATATTTAGAGCAAGCAAACAACATGCTACAGGAACTTATAATAGCAAAACAAGGCATGACATGATTCTACTCAAAGCATATATCAATAGTCCCTTACTGACCATAAGCCAAAAAGGACTCTAAGAAATGATGGCACCCATGTAAACATTGCAAGTTTTATTACAGATTTCAGACTTAGTGAAATATCAGGACATGGCAAAAACAGATAACGAGTAGGCATGTTCGTGAGCTCGATGCACTCACTACAGAGCATCTCATGATAAACTAAGCATACCCCCATCAAGAAGACATGGCATAGAAGCTATACATGGCAAGAACAACATCATAGCATACACGGATCAACTACAACGACCTCGTGAAAATTGAATCTCCTGCAAACAATCTGTCAGGAAACATTTTCAAGCAAAAGTAGAGCACGAAAATGACATGCTAGACTACTCCATAAATGCCAACAAAGGCATGGATGGATAGATCACATCCATATGTTCAAAACACCCTTACTGATCATGCTCAAAAAGGGCATGGATCTCTCTGTAACAACATGAACATATGGCATAAAAATAACAGCAGGACAAGACTTAGTGAAAACACTAAGTTCCTGAAATCAGCAACATCATCATCCCTACTTTGCATGCTTGTTCTAGTCAACACATAACTCACAAAAATACATGGCATACACCCCTGGAAAGATGGCATGGCATAGTTTAACACACATGTAGGACTCAAGTTCATAGGGTGCACACATAAATCATGGTAAAAATGACAAAAGAGCTCGAGCTGATAAGATTCTGGAACTAACGATCTGAAGCCAACTTCCAACAGCATTTCGGGCATCAAGATGAGCACAAATGCAAATGACGCAATGGAATGAAATGATGTACTCTTCGAGGCGAACAATTTGACATATTATACGCCCAAAACGGAGCCACGGGTGCGGAGATGTGATGCTATGAAAATGCACAAAAATTATTACAGAAAACGGACTTGGTGAAAAAAACGAGGGGGAGAGAGGTCAACCGGATCTGGATCTGGATCGGGCGCGCCGTTCGAGGATGGCCGGCCGGAGTTCGTCCCGGAGTGGAGCTCGGGGTCGCCGGAGGGAGGAGAGGCGGCGGCGTTGGGCCGGAGGGCGGCGCAGCAATGGGCGGCGGGCGGGCTTGGTAAGTAGCGCGCGCGGCACGAACGGCCGGCAATGAGCGAGCTGCGGGCGGGGGCGCGGGTGAACGGTGGCGAGGCGGAGGCGGTCGGCGACGGGAGGCGCGTTGGCGCGGCGGCACGACGGCAAGGCGGCGGCGGCAAGGCGTGCGTCCGCGCGTGGGGAGAGGGTTCGCCTGGCCCGGGCAGTGGACGGGCGGCGCGGGGCGCGGCGGAGGCCACGTGGCGGCTTCGCGAGTGGCGGGCGGCGGCGGTGGACGCGTCGGTCTGATCCGGACGTGTCCGGCTGCACGGAAGGGAAATTTCTAGGGTTTCATCCGGATTTTCGGGGAGGGTCTATTTATAGAGGTAGGGGAAGCTAGGAGTGTCCAAATGAGGTGTAGTTTTCGCCCACACAATCGTGATCGAACGACCGAGGGCATGGAGGTGACTTAGATGGGTTATTGGGCTGTTTTGGAGGGTTGTTGGGCTGCAACTCAAAAGAGGCCTTTCATGAGGTCGCGGTTAACCGTTGAGTACCAAACGAACTCCAAATGACCCGAAACTTGACAGGTGGTCTACGGTGCTATACCAGGCCACTTGGCAAGGCTCGGTCCATTCCGAGAATGTTCAACACCCGCACACGGAAAAAGAATAAGAGGGGACCAGGGGAACTTAGGAGTGCGGATTGCAAAAGCAGACAACGGGAAAATGCTCGGAATCATGAGGCTAACACGTATGCAAATGAGATGCACATGATGACATGATATGAGATGCATGACATGAACAAAATGCAAAACGAAAACAAAACCCAACCACGGAGGGAATATCATAGCACATATCCGAAAATGGCAAGAGTTGGAGTTACAAAAATGGAAAGTAACATCCGGGGTGTTACAATTAGACTACTTGACAATATAAAAAATTATGCCTTTTGACAAAGAACAGTTTTTGGCAGATTCACAATTATGATCAAGTCAAGCATCACCCTACACATGCAATTCTAGAGTATAGGCAGCGGAAAGTAAATTGCACATGTAGTAAAGAGAGGTGGAGAAGAGCAAACGCAATTTTGGAGACGCGGTGATTTTTCTCGTGGTTCCGATAGGTGGTGCTATCGTACTTCCACGTTGATGGAGACTTCAACCCACGGAGGGTAACGGCTGCGAGAGTCCACGGAGGGCTCCACCCACGAAGGGTCCACGAAGAAGCAACCTTGTCTATTCCATCATGGCCTACGCCCACGGAGGGCTAGCCTTACTCGGGGTAGATCTTCACGAAGTAGGCGATCTCCTTGCCCTTACAAACTTCTTGGTTCAACTCCACATCTCGACGGAGGCTCCCAAGCGACACCTAACCAATCTAGGAGGCACCACCTCCAAAAGGTAATAGATGGTGTTGATGATGATGAACTCCTTGCTCTTGTGCTTCAAATGATAATCTCCCCAACACTCAACTCTCCTCACCGATTTGGCTGTGGTGGAAGAAAGGATTGAGTGGAAAGCAACTTGGGAAGGCTAGAGATCAAGCTTCATATGGTGGGAGTGGAGCAACTTGATCTCAACACAAGGGTAGGTAGTTCTCTTCTCGTAAATGTAAGGTAGGAGTGGTAGTTCTTTCGATGGCTCTCTCCACGAATGAAGAGGGGTGGAGGGGTATTTATAGCCTCCACACAAAATCCAACCGTTACACACATTTGACCAATCTCGGTGGGACCGAAGTTGACAACTCGGTGAGACCGAAAGTTCAAATCATGTGAACGTTGGGATTTTCGATGGGACCGAAAATACAATCTCGGTTAGTCAATTCGTGCAAAGACAAGAGCTTGCCAATCTCGGTGGGACCGACTTCATCATCTCGGTGACACCGATTTGATGATGAAGGTTCTGAAGCTTGGCAACTCAAGTTTCGGTGAGACCGAGTTCGAATCAAAAATCCGAGATTTCTAGGGTTTGGCTTTATGGCTGAAGTGGTTCATCTCGGTGTGGTGAGTTTGGAATATCGGTGGGACCGAGATTACTTATGAGTGTATATGGCGGTGAAAGTTCTTTGATAGTTTAGGAGATGTATCACTAAGCACTTGAGCAACCAGATCATCAACATAACCTCATCCCCTTTTAATAGTATTGGCTTTCCTATGGACTCAATGTGATCTTGGATCACTAAACCAAAAATGGAGTCTTGAGCTTTTGCCAATGCTTGCCTTAGCATTTTGAGGGGTCCACTTCTTCAGTCCTTGCCATACCCATATCACTGAACTTTCTGAAATGATTCTCAAGTAACTATTAGTTCAATGATATATATGTTGTTATTAATTACCAAAACCACCCGGGGATTAGTTGCACTTTCACTAGTTGTTGTAGGTTTTGTGCTTGACAAATTAACCGCTAGGTTTATTCCGCATTTGTTCAAGCCTCTACCATAATTATTTAAAAACGCCTATTCACCCCCCCTCTAGGCGACATCCACGGTCTTTCAATGGGCCCTATCTGTTTCTGCTGATCTCAAAGACTTGGGAGAAGATGTTCCCTGGTGAGGAGTTCCTTGCTCCAGATTGGATTCTCCATGAGCCCATCATCACAAGATCAAATCCAACTGGGCCAACACCACTACTTGTGCCGAGGCGACTGCTGCTAGGACTGCTATTGATGAGGAGGATGCTGACAATGCATATAATCAATGAATAATATCGTCGCTTTGAGAAGTATATGATAAGCAAGAGCTCCCCCTAAATTTGTGCATTATTTAAGATTTGCGTTTGAATGCAAATGCACAATCGATTAGGATCATGGGTCACTCTTCCATGTCACATACATCTTGGTGGAGCGCACAAAATGATAAGAATGAACAGCATGCACCCAATCACCAAGACATGAGTAAATGGTCATACAAGATAGGAATAGCATATGATGAGCATTAAGCACACATTAAAGCATAGTACGACCAAGCACTCATTAAGGTAGAATGAAACGTAGTATCAAACACACTGAATGTCTCGAGAACCAAAAGTATCTCAAAGAAACCGCAAAAGAACGAAAGAGCAAGAGCGACAACAACACTCTCTCTCTCGAAGTCCTATGATCTATACAATTTCTCCCCCTTTGGCAACAAGTTACCAAAAAGTTCGAAAAAGCATAGAGCTAAGCGTCCTTTGGGGACTCACTGGCGGCTCCGTCTGGGTTGATGTCGGAGTGGATATGACAGCATCGGCGAAGACTTGGTGATGTCTGTCTTTGGAGGAGTGGTCACTTTGGAGCTGGAGTTGGATTTATCGCTGGGCTGTGGGAGGTCTTTGAAGCTG